>JAWZYU010000009.1:75369864-75988971 GCA_038380435.1 Ryuthela nishihirai | reverse complement strand
AATTTTAATATGGTAAATAACACAAGTAATGAAAATGAAGTGTTTATTAAAAGTGGTAAATTTTGTTGTTGTGAAGATAGCTATGGGCCTAAGAAATATAGAGGCTTAATGAAGCTAAAGCAGAAGGAGAAAAGTATCAGATAATACGGAAACATAGTTAAAACTCATGGCGTCAGTAACTTGAAGAGTATTGAATGTGTCAATGTACAAACTAGCAGAAAGTTAATGACGAGATTATGTCCAATTTTGGCAAATACCAGAAAGTTTTTAAGTATGATAATAGTGATAAGCTAGTAAGGTGAAAGGTTTCTGTCGAAATCAAGTGTATGTCTAATGCAGGTAAAGTAATTAACAAATCTAAAACTAACTGGAAAAACGGAAGTAATTATCCGTCAGGGATTCTCCTTCGGTTTACACCAAAGTCGTTGATGATAAAGTTTTTGAATTTATTAAGAAAAATATTTCTCTAGGTGATAACTATGAAATATTCTGCAATATACCTGATAACGAAAGAGATTCTATTGAAAGTAATAATATCAGAGATAGAGAAATAGAGTCTAGAAATTTAATTGAGAGCAAAGTAAACAATAGCCTAGATAATGATGATGATAAAATTGAATGGGAAAAGGATGAAAATGAGATAGTTTTAAATAGAGACTTAACTGATCAATTTGTTAATTATTGCAGAATAATTAACTAGTGTGATGAAATTAATTGTGAGGAGAGTGCAATTAATCTGGGAGCAAGCAGAGATGTACAAAATAAAGATATTTCGGTGAAAGAAATATTCATTATAAGGTCGAAGTGATAACTAAACATCAGAATATTATGTATATAAAGGATAAAGATAGTTCTGCCACTACGGTTGACTTTCTAATAGAACATTTAGGCAAATCCGAAGATAAGACTAATTACACTGGGCAACAATTTTTCATAAAGGTCATGCCTCTGAGATAAAAGTAGCCATTTCTTAAAGATTTCAAGGTACTGAACACAAATATGACGATGAAAATTCAAAATTTGCTACGATTTCTGAGAAATTCTCAATAGTTCCTATATAAGGGAGTAATACGTAAATATGGCATGTATCGGTAAAACTCCGCTTTTACTTCCGACGTCGATTTTGCTCGTCGCTTGTACAGCTGCTCAGGATCATCTCTGGCTAACGTCAAACAGTAGTCAGCTAACATTGAAGTGGACCAGTTTCCATGGTATCGTTTCTCCATTATTGAAATGTCCTGGTGTAAACGTTCACCGTGCTCATCACTAACTATGCCGCAGTTGTCGGGGAAGAAATCAAGTGGAAATGAAGAAAGTGAATCTTTAAGGACATATTGCATTCAAGTTTGTGATACAGAGACATGTCTTTAACCAGTTTATTGTAGTTGTCTGACCTGACATTCCCGTGGAATTTAGTTGACACCAGACGAAAGGCGTCCTAAGCCTTTTTCTCGTCACCCTGAAGCAGGTTGTCGAACATCTGATCACTGAACAGCTCGCGGATCTGAAGACCCACAAAAATTCCCTGTTTAATTTTCGCTTCGCTGAGTCGAGGGAATTTGTCATCCAAGTACTTGAAAGCTGATGCAGTCCGGTCCATGGTTTTTACGAATTTTTTATCACCGAGTTTGATGTGTAGGGACGGTAACAGAATTTTGGCCGTTTCTGCCAGTGCTGGGTGTTCCACATTCTTCTCTCCGACTTTCAGAGATTTCCTCTGATGCCAGTTTCTCTTCACGTAGTGCAAAGTCTTTGCTCGGCTGTCTCATTCACATAAGAAACAGCAATACTTCGTATATCCCAGCTGCAGACCCATCAACAGAGCCACTACCTTCAAGTCACAACAGAGAAGCCAGCCATACTTGCTGTATTAAAGACAGTTCGACAGCTGTTTTAGGTTGTCATAGGTTTCTTTCATGTAGACAACGTGTCTGACTGAAATGGATTGAAGTCGATTTCCATTATGAGCAACACCGCCTTGAGACTCAATTTCGAGGAGTCTATGAATAGTCGCCATTCTTGAGGGCCATGTTTGATTCTGCAGGCACATGTTTGATTCTGCATTTACATTGAAGCAGAACACAAAGTCATCTTCCTTTCTGAAGTAAGGTGCAAACTGCTCAGGGCGAGTTCGAAAAGAAATCACTCGGACATTTTCCTTCTGAAGATTCCATTGTTTAAGTCTTGATCCAAGTGACTCTGCATTGGCCTTGGGCAGCTCCAGATCGCAAACAAGACCGTTCATTTCATCTTCAGTGAGAATGTGTGGCGCAGATGACACACCTGGGAATACCTATGGATAATCATTAGACACTGAAGGCTGCGGAGAACCCGACGTCGGTTCGCCTCCCTGCTCGTCGTCTGAATCGATAGAAAATTCTTTCAGAGGTTTGGGAACGGGAAGGCCTTCACCGTGAAGAACTGGTCAGATAGCAGACTATATATTCGAGTACGCTATTGCCCACTTCTTTTTCCTTGTGATGCCTCCAGAAACAGGTGGTACCATGCAGAAGTAGCAGTCATTTGCATGATTGCTTGGCTCTCACCGAACTATAGGAACAGCAAACGCATCGCCAACTTTTCGCCTTTTAGCCAATTCATAATATTCCTTGCACATGTACTGCAGCATGTGTGTGGGGCCCAGGCCTTGTCCTGGTCCCCGATCTTGCATCCAAAATAAAACTCATACGCCTGTTTCACTATTTGAGTGATGGACCTTTTCTGGCTTGCAAACGTCACTTCCCCCAAATGTAACAAAATATATCTGCACTATTAACGCAGTTACGAGGCATCACTACTGCTAGATTAAAACTGCAAGGATCACTTGTATTTATGACTAAGGGTAAATGGGAGTGGCTCAAAAGATTTGCTCACCCTACGTGACGTCGCTTACAACTAACGATTGCATCACTTTTGTCCGCGATGTCATGACTCAACTATATTGCGTCATACAATGATACAGTATCTCCGGGAGTTGTGTGTTTGGCGTACTGATGCAATTCAACGCAATATGTTGCAATGTGGAGTTTAAAATACAGCATTGCCAAATGGTTACTTATGTACTCAATGCGGACTGAGTCGTTTATACATGACCATCTCTGTCTCTCCTAAACAAGAGCCAATCGACAAATTTTATTGTCATTTTCGCATTCATCACCTTGAAATTAGTAAAGATTGGCTATTTTCATTTCAAAGCATTTTTATCTTCCCCAGTGTCATCAGATAGAAACTGTGTGTAAATCAGATATTGAAGATATATTTCAATTAGATAAGTTACCTGATTCTGAGTTGTAAAAAAAAGTCAATGTCAAGTAGATAAAGTAAGCAATCCAGATATAGAGTAGGGGTTTCATGTAGGAAACAAATGTAATTTTGAAAATGTGAATAAATTGCAGTTAGATAAAGTGTTGAATCTGATGTTAAGAATAATTATCAGGTAGACAAGGTAATTAACGTTAGAGTAAAGACTAATATCTCTATTGGAAACTCATGAGAAAATCAAGAAATGATAGATGAGAACGAAGTTAATAGATATAGTTCTGAAGTAAGAGATAATGAACAGATATTAGATAAAGATAGCGCAGAGGAAATTAGACAGGTAATGAATGTTGAGAGCCTAACTGAGGATTTATTAAGATCGTAAATGTAAATATCGAGGCATTAAATTATAAATACAAAAGAGAAATTATTATATAAGGATTGTGCAAATAGGAGTGATAAAGAAAAAATAGTATTAGAGATAGATGAGAGATTTCTAGACAGAAATTTTGTAGATAATGATAAGGAGAAAGTGTTAGAAATTCAGTTAATTGCTGATGAAGTTATGAAGAGAGAAGAGATGAGATTTTGTCTTGATGGACGAAATGACGCTAAAGATAAAGAGATATTTAGTTAAGGGGCTGATCTGTTAGACAAAATTATATTTCCTCAAATGAATGATTAATGAAAAGAAATAAATCTAAGAAATTGAAATGCAATGTCCAGGAGACACAAAAGGGGGAAACTTTAATAATTATGTTTCCCCAAATGAATTAACTATTAAGCAAGAGATAAAAAAGGGTTATTCTGATATTCAGGCAATGAAAGGAATAAAAAAGTTATTAAAGATGGAAAAGTGAACAGAAGAAGGCCTAAGTGGTCATTAACGATTAATAAAGAATACAGTAATGAAAAAGCTAAATTCAGTGTTGATAAAGGTAACGTCAGCTATAATAATGAGGAAGTTTATTTCGGTAATAAACGATAACGTTTTGTTTAAAAATAATGTTTTAAATGATAGGAGCTTAATGGGAAATAATGGTATGATAGATATAAGATTTAGAAAGATTCGTGAACTATATATATATATCCACTGGGAAGAGAACAGAAGGCAAAATAAACTGGTCCGTTGGAAAGCAGACGCCGATGAAATTTAAAAAGAATAGGGCTTTTAAATTCATGAGCAAAAGGAAGAATTGTAAACTAAAAGAGAAGGCGCAAGAAGAAATATCGGATTAGATTATGTCAGATTAATGTCAGATTAATTGATGCTAACAAAGCTGAAAGGCAAGATTCAGTTGGATGTGTCATCAGTGCAGGACTTCAGACAAAGTCCAGATGCAGACGACGAACTTGACGCTTTCTCACAGATCGCATTGGGCCCCTATCAGAAAGCACTCTGTTTAAAATCCATCGTTTAGAGTTAGGAGATGCAATGAAAGGGGTGGATATGGCAACTCAAAGGTTATAAAATGGAGAAGGGAGAAAGCCATAGACCTCACACAGTCGTCGGTTGTAGGGAACAGTTGGAGGGAGATGCTCTTTTAAAGTGCAGTAATAAAAGTCATCAAATCTGTGAACACTCAAAGAAAGTGATCTGCAGTCAGACAGAAATTATGTTACTTCTGAGTGACAGTGACATTTGATGTTCACTACTAGTCAATTAAATGTGCAGTCTTCAAGTGAGGGCATTGTTCGCCAGACAAGCTGCGACATTAGAGTAACAGTCATGATTTTAAAGGTTTCTTTCACTCCCTTCCAAACTTTTGTCTGATTTTTATGTATTTGAGGGTGCTGAATCCGAATCTGACAGCCGATTTCTTCTATCACCTACAGTTTTCTAGAAGTATGGATTTAATTAAACAAACACTATTTTACTCAAAGAAGATAAATATATTTTACCAAATATTTATTTACATTATAAAAAGTTAAAGCTGATACTAATGAATACTGATACATGTAAATATTTACACAAAAAATTGTTGTCTTCTGTCGTTTATATTTTTTTTATCTCTGGAGCCTCTCGCTGCAGGGCCCAACAGTAGCAGCCAACATACTCTCATTCTATTTGCCACAATATCGTTTTTTCATTTCGGATATGTCTTGACGGAACCTTCCTCCATGCTCATCCTAGACCTCCCCCCATCAATTGTGGAAAAAAATCAGCTGTGAATAAAAGAAATGCAGTTTTAACGACATATTACATTCTAATACTCTTCATGCCCTCCCACGAAATTAGTGCCTGATACTGTAGAAACATTTAAATGTGAGGTTCGGATTCAGCACCCTCAAATCTATAAAGTACATCCATTTTTTTTCGAGGCAGGATTTTCCTACTGACCAGTGTTATTAGTATGCTTTAGTAGGTTCTGTTTGATTAATTAGAAACTTTCTATCAATTGAAAGATTAATCTGATTTTGACAGCTTACAGGTTGAGAGGAACAGAAATGGAATTTGATCAGGAAATAAAAAGCCAATTTAAAATTAAATATAATTATCTTAGAATAAACACAAACAATTGAAAATTATCAGTTTAACGGTTGTCGCTTTGTTATCGGAATGAAATTTATTCTTGAAAATTAATAAAAAATGTTTTGTATATGTATTATTAAGAAAACTGTTGTCAAGTACCAACTTTTTGTGTAGAAGGTCATAAAGAAGAATCATTCATTAGGAATTAAATTTTTGAAGAGCACATTTCAAAGAGCTCGAGAGAGATGTAGATCATAAATGAAATGGGACAACAACCTAAAATTACTTTTACCGTTTTAGCATCTGCAGAAAATACGATAAATTACTTTGTTTTTCTTTCGTGTAATTTCTAGCAAAAATAATATTTTCTTGATTAGCATAAGCACTCTTTTTTTTCTGTGAAGACTAATGAACTCTTCTTTCATCGTCCTAGAAGATATTGAATCTTACAGTATTTTAATAACAGCTGGTTAAGTCGAACGATCGTTAACTTCGTCATCAGCGCTCTTTTCCCCCCCCCCCTTTTTTTCTTTTTCGCTGAAAGAACAGGTTGTCAAAGATTATCTTCCGATGTAACAGTCCATTGCACACAAGTTGCTTCATGCTTCATAGATTTCATTATCGAGCGTTTTTACCACGGCTTATCGAATTATAATGATTATAATATATGAGATGTTAAATTTGCAGTGTTGAGTTTCTCGATGGTTTCTTCTTTAGAAGACATTTTCTAAAATTAAGTATATATATATATAATCTAGATTATCTCAAATTCCATCCAAAACTTTTAAACTAACTATTCCTTTAGCATCCAAGTGCATTTGGAGTTTTCAGATATTCATTTCGAACCACGTGTACGAGAAGAATTATTTTCAGTCTCTTCAGATATTTATATTGCGGCAGAAGAAAGATTAAAAAAGCTGTTATTTTATACTAATTAAAACCACGCCAGAAGTTTAGCGCGAAACGTGTTGATAACTCTTCCCATCGATAAATTCATTCATAGCTTTCTACCATTCCAGTCACAATCAAATCCCGCCAAAAGTTCGGCGCTGAACGTATTTCCATTGATACCTTCATTCACAGCTCTCCTCCGTAGTACCAGGCAGTACTCACAACTCCACAAGGTAGGCGACGGCAGCGGCCCAGAAATTATGGACGCTTTTCGTGGGATCACTCGCGACCCACGGCAGCTACGAATCAGATCTGTTACCCCAACCGGCATAGAACTAAGGTTGAATTTTCCCCCACGAAATTTGGGACGGATCGATCATGTAGCCGAGGAACCACGGAAAAATGGTAAATTTCTGCCACAGATAACCTCAGGCGTGTCTGCTCATACTCCCGCTCGTCATTACGCCTATTATATACTATGATTCTCCAGTTTACCAGTTGAAGTTCGAAATGAGGAATGAAAATATTTTCCACATTAAAAGAAAAGTAAAATATTTCCTTTAACACCAACAGTAAAAACGTAAAGAAAAGGAAAATATGATGTCGTATAATTGTGAGCTCTCTCTGGCAATGGCGGTTCTGAGATTCTCCATTATCTGCAGAGAAAAGGACATCGATTAGTCAAGGTCTGCAGTCGTCGTCCTATCTGCGGAATATTCATTCTTCTCCCATCTGTGCTAGCATCTTCCACTGATCCCACTTCGGGATATTCTTCCATTGGCTTCCCTGTGACCTTCTAACTTAGCCCATTGCTGAACGAAAATAAAAATTTCGCTCTGCTTTTTAGTATAATGTAAAAACAAATTAGGCCTTGCATTTTAAGCCTTAACTAATAGGCGTTAAATAAACTTACTACTCTTCCAATGCTTACAGCTAGTGTGTCGTTTTAGAGCAATGTTTCCCAAAGTGGGCGATACAGCTCCCTGGGGGGCGCTGGAATGATCCGGGGAGTCGGAAGTAGCCTCGGGTGCAATTGGGGGGCGGTGGAAACATAAAGAAAGAAGGGAAGATAAGAAACTTTTTAAAAACCTTTTTGTACATGTTTCATCTGTTGTGTAACATAGAGTTAAAGTCGTAGTGATTACTTTATTTTCCAAATAAACACATAAAATTATCCTTCGTTATCTTAATTTTCTGTGTGTAATGCGAATGTTACTATGGTTGATTTTAATAAATAATTTTATAATTTCAAGGTGTCTTATTTACAACAACATCTTTCTTTACTATGTTGTAGGACGTAGGTAGAAATATAGATACATAAAAGAACGCAAATTTGTCACTGCATCTTTCAGTTTGTTCGCTTAAAGAAGGTAGATTTCCAGGGGGGCGTTGAGTAATTTTTCTTTTTTCTGAAAAGGGGGCAGTAGGACAAATACGTTTGGGAATCTCTGTTTTAGAGCAAGCATGGAGCAGTAGTTAGAGAATCTGATTTCTCTCTCTAGTGATCGTGTCCTTATATGAGGAGATCTATATAAACTGGACATCTTCTTTCTCTCTTCTCTATCTAGCAATTAGATACGAAAACAAGTGCAACTCAAGATTAAAAGAATTTTAACTCGCTTTTATAATCAATTAATAAAATTTGAGCTTTTATCTAGACAGACTCGAGTATGACATATATTTTTTTTTTGATATTTTTATCGAAATTTTATTGTAATGTATGTTTTCAACCCCAACGTTTAGCTGGGCGATGCATAAAGGGATGTGATCTAATGAATCAATTCTTTCAATTACAGTTGATATTTGGACTTTTATGATAACACTGGAAAACTAAGTAAACTGTATATTGACATATGGCAAAAAAATTGTTTTCTAAACAATGATAAATATGCTAAGATGAATGAAATGGCAAGACAAATGAAAATACATAGTTCTTCACAACTTTGAATATGAAAAACAGGAAGCAACTAATAAATGATCTACAAGGAAAAGGGAATGCCATTCCCTTTTATGCTATCAAACTGTACTTATGCTGAACTATAAAATTCCTACTTGATCTATGTATAATCTTATTTTCATCCGCTATAGAAGGCTTTACAATAATTGAAATTAAACCAGAGTTATTTCTCATAGTTCTTCCTCTACTGGACAGAACACTTTCACCGGCTCAGTGGCTCGCGAATATTTAAATCATTGCCGATAAGTAATCAAATTAAAATAGGTATGCAGTGTGCCCAATGTAAGATTTTTGTAACGACCGATTAGGCACACGAGAATATAAATTCAAGTAATAAATAGCTTAATCAAAATTAATTCGAATAATAGACCAATGCTCACAGTGGTTAATAATATATTCTCTAAGAACTAACTAATAAAATAATTCCTAATATTAAAACGATTTAATTAGCTTCACAAATTATATAAGCGCAATTTTATTTTCACTTTTTTTAAACGTCATGAATTAATATTTTTAGTGTATTATCTAATTTAATTAATTATTTACGTTACTTGTAAAAATAGGCCAAACAGAAAACTGGTGAATCTGCCTCGACTACATTACTTGCTGTATGCAGGAAAAAATGTAAGTAAAAAAAATAAAAAATACATAATTATAATTATATTTTCAATTATATTTTTCTATATGCGCACTAAAAGTAGAAAATAAAATTGAAGCATTCGTATTCGCTTCAAAGGAAGATAGGATCCTGGCAATCTTGTTGAATAGGGAAATCAGCGCCCTCTTTTCCTTTGAAGTGAATGCGAAATCAGTGACTGATTGCACCGTCGATATGTTTCAGGGCGCATATGGGAAAATAAATATTTTTTTTTAATTTTTAATATATTTGTAATTTTTTTGTCAGTAAGTGCACCTACCTAAAGAAACTTTTATTTAATATATGGCTCGCAAACATTGACCATATTTTACCTCCCCCGTTTTTTGGAGTCGTTCTTCACATAAGCTTTGATTTGATATCTAACTCGCAACTGTAGGTCCTCGCATTCGGAAAATATGTTAGAAGAACGACTTTCACGTTTCCTCTTTTTTAGAGGGAACCTACCGCACATCACAAGCTTTCATTTGACATACAACTTGTTACGTTCGGCTCTCGCGTTCCGAAGATATAGCGGAAAAATCGTTTTCATATTTTCCCCTATTTAGGGGGAAGAGGGGAAATTTTTAATTACCATTGACACTTCCCATGTCATAAGTTTTTATTTGACACAGAATTCAAAATTTGTGCGTCGCGTTCGAAAGATATGGTGAAACAACTGTTTTGACAAATCCACAAGCCTATAAACCGACAAGGGATGGATGGGCGAAAAGCAATTGGAAAATAGGTAAAAATCGATTCATTTGTTTCTCTTCATAATAGTTCGGCTGGCGTGAGGATTATGAAACGAACGATTTTTCATATAACGGACCTGCGCATTATGTTTCTTTCCTTAATTCGCAGTAATGATTGTCTACTTTTTCCACATGACAAAAATATAAAATTCACAATGTAAATAGTGTTTTTCAGGATTTTAAATAGTGTTTTGGTTTTATTGTCAAAATTTCAAATGAACTAAAGACAGTAAATAAATATTCGCACGTTGTATCCGATTAAGATTTCTGATTGGCGCTTACAAAAGGCTGAAAAGAGTATTAAGGGCTTTTGTAATTGCTCTACTTCATTTCTAACTTCTGCCAAATGATGAAACATTAATTTAAAATTTAGCATGAAGAATATTTCTGAAATCTTAAAATATAGTTTAATTCAGTGCCCGAAAGGAGGTTGCTTCAATCAGAAGATTATTTTACTTTTTGCCACTTGAAATTCACGCCATTTATCGTACAAATGCGATATATTTGCAAAACAAAAGAAGAAAACATTGAACACTTGAAGTTAAAATTGAATGTTTAACAGGCACACAAAAGTGCTTTCAAAAGTTTCTGAAAAACAAAAGCCATTTAGCATTAAAATTTGGAACAAAAATGCAGAAACTCTTTAACTTCGAAGTTTGTCGAAATCGCAGTTGTGCTAGTGCGTCAATGACGCTGGAGTTTTCTGTTGTTTGTATCATTACGAGCTACGGAAAATGAAAGCATTCCGAAGACACGTAACGTACTAAGTGCTCGAGAAGAAACGAAACTACTTTACAACAAAACGGAGGTAACAAGTTTCGCTCTACGTCCTTGAAAAGAGAAAGCAGCAACGTGGAATTTATTCTGCACCATTACGGATAAAGCAGGCAGTTTCAAATATCTCTCAAACGCCAGAGGAATTGAAACGGATTATTATTTGTAGCAGAGGCTAGTGGGCATTTATTATTTAGCACCGCCATTGGTTTTAGCTGGGTGAGTATATATTCATTTTTTGCTTTTCTCGCCTTTTTTTGAAAAATTCACCCTTTGCTTACACATGTGAAGCTAAAATATGACACCTTTTATCCCTGTTGGGGTTTCTTTACTAACATTTCATTGTTTAAAACAAATGCTCCATAAATAAGTTGAAATTGAGAGTAAGGATATGTCACCATCCTTTACTCATTCAGATAAATCTGCATTCAGTGGTCCAGCAAATTCGAGATGAACTGAGAGAATCTGATTTTTACATATTTCATAAAATGGGTATTAGGAAATTTCTGCAAAGTAAACACAATATATAATTTATTACCTATTAGATATTTCTTCTCTAGTTTGATCCTTTTATTTCTACTTTTATTAATATTCGAATATGTTTGTTTTTCTTGATATATTTAGAGGATAATTTATGGATAATCTTTGTACTTTCTGCTGTTGATACTGGAGCAAATATAGTTAAAATATCAATTAAGGTAAACAAGGTTTAAATAAGGATTAATCAAAGTATTTCACTGAAACTAAATACTTCTCTGTGTAATTAATCAGAAAATAATATCAAAGTACATGCACTATTATTTTCACATATTATAGCGGGGTATTAATGCAATTTCAAGTTTACTATTTATTTTGTCGTATCTGTACTTTAAAAGAATCGATTCCAATAGAAACCATAGTGATCACAAGGAATGATTCCCAGGTGTTCGAGGAACTAATGGAGTTAGTACTTCCATTGTCTGTGTCTCTTAATCAGTGCATTTTAACTCTAATAATTAGAGTGATTAATGTTCGATACCCTGAAAGTTATCAGAGACAAAAAAATTCCTAAAGGAATTATAGCTGTTATTCTTAGATTTAATAGTATTTTAATTATGAGATTTGCTGGAAGAGAGTATGCGGACGTTAATCATAAGCAGAGTCATCCTTAGTCAGCTCCGTGGCACCATGCCAGCTCTCTTACAACAGGGGATGAAAATAAACCTGGATGTCATTAACAATAAACTCCCGAGATTACGTAGACGCCGTTTCGTAAGCACGATTATAAGAATCAATGAGAGTTATACCTGCGACGCGTGCTTAACGCTTACAGCGCGTGCGTTAATTATGCACGTAGATTTTCAGTTAAGAGAATGGCAGCATTCGAGAAGAACGTCATGTCTCGCGACGCTGGAAGAGCGAATGCAACAGCGGAGGACGAACGGACAAACTCAATTTGCTCTCGATCTCTTCTGACCTGCGCCGTATCTGGGAGTGGAAACTGATTCAAAAGCTTCGTCAAGCGCCTCTTTTCCTTGGTTTAGAGAGAGGCGAAGCACTTCCCTCCCTTCGCAAGTCACGAAACTCACGAAACAAACATAACGACGAACGCAACTCTAATGCGAAATATAATGAGTTCTTAACAGCCTTTTAGTTTTATGATTTTAAGTTTTGTTTACGTTGACTATGGGATATCTTCTACAACCTCGCTTTCCAAATCTTATTTGCCTCTCATTATGCTCATAAGCTTATGACGAAGGAGGGTTTATGCTTGGATGCAGTTTTTTGTCTGCCATAGAGTCCGTGTAAATAACCACCTGTGTCACAAGAAACTTAATTCTCATTCTTTGTTAGGATAGGAGAGTTTTATCCATTATAGTTAACAAGACCACTTATGTCCTTTATCAATGACTGGTTGAACTCATCTACTAAATAAACCTTGTGATTTAAATGTGTACAATCACTCTGTGTTCCTTCCTAAATAACAGGATTTTTCTCCTTCTCCTGCTCAGACATCAGAAATTTAGAATAATTGTAATCATCATCATCATCATCCTCAAGCAGTCAAGGGCTATGGAGGTCCAACCAGACCGCGAAATTTAGTTCGCCAAGCATATCTGTCCTGAGCTACATCTGCTACATCTGGCCATTGCACACCAATTCTAACAAGGCCCTGTTTGACATTGTCTGCCCACCGCATCCTAGGTCTTCTCCTCTTTCTGAGGCCTTTAGGCAAACTGTTCATAACCCTATTCGCTAATCTATAATTATCCATATGGGCAACATGGCCAAACCAACGGAGACTCTCTCTGCACAATATGCTGCTTAAAGGAGGTTGCAGACTCCTTTGCCTAACCTCATCATTAGTTACAAAGTTGAATCACCTAATGCCCAAGATACTGCATAAGCATCTGGAATCAAAAGCATCCAGTTTCCTGTTATCTTGTTTACAAAGCGTACACATCTCACTACCATATCTAACCCTAGAAAGAATCAAATTATTGTACAGTCTAATTTTAGCCTTAGGTCTATACGCTTATTTCACAACATTCTACATAAATTCTTAAAAGTCCCGGCAGCAATCCCCATTCGTCTGTTAATCTCATGGCGCATATCACCAGTATCAGTTACATAGCTCCCAAGATAATTAAACTGTGACAGCTGCTCAAGACTGCAACCATTCAGATTAACTGAATCACAGCCTGCCTGACCAATTTTCATCACTTTAGTTTTATCTCCGTTTATCACCAAGCCAACTCTATTACCAGTCTCATCAACAGCCCTAATGAAAGAATTCATCTCATCAACATCATTAGCATACAAGGCCAAATCATCTGCATGATCTAAATCAGAAATGTTAAAACCTCTTGACCACTTAAGGTCAAAATCTTTCCCTTGCAAATAATTTCGCACAGCATAATCAAGAGAATAACCAAAGAGAAAAGAAGCCAAAATGCATCCTTGTCTAATATTAGAGGTAATGCTAAACCAATTGTTACAAGCCTTACCAATTCTCACACATGACTCAGTGTTATTAGAGAGAGCTTTCATTATGTTAACTAACTTGTCTGGTATGCCATACGATCTCACAGTCAACCACAAATTATGACGATCAACAGAGTCAAAAGCCGTTTTGAAATCAACAACGCTAGCAACCAAAGGTTTCTGAAACTAAACATTTCTCAAGAATCTGCCTGAGTGAAAATATCTGATCTACACATCCCCTACAATTCTGAATCCACATTGCTCATCACGCAATTGCCTGTCAACCAGATTCTTAATTGTATTAAGCACAATAATGCAAATAACTTTACCTGGAACAGAGAGTAGGCTGATACCCCTATAGTTATCAGAAGAACTGCGATAACCTTTTTTGAAAATAGGGATAACAATAGCTCTGGGAAAATCCTTAGGAATCACGCCTTTATCATAACAGATATTCAAAATTTAGTCATCCATATGGTGATCGAAATATTCCCAGCTCTAAGAATTTCCGTAGTAATTCCATTACCTCCGGGGATTTATGTAGTTTAAGTTTAGAAACAGCCAAAATAACTTCAGATTGTGTTATAGGTCCAACATTAAAGCCGGTAATGCATCTATCATCATTACAAACGATGGGAGTAGAACTAACCACATTGCTTAGAACATCACCGAAATGCTCAGCCCACCTAGTCATGACAGAATCCTCACCTTCTATAACCTTACCATGTTTATCCTTCAATACCTCTACTCCTATCCATTTTCTACCACACGAAACATTAACTATCTAGTACAGATCTCTGCTGTTGTGCTGTTTAATTACTTTCTCGGCTTTGTCAGCCAAAGATTCTTATCAGCAGCCAACGGATCCTTTACACGTTTATTAAGCTCTCTATAATGCTCTCTATTTGGACTAGAAGGTTATTGATTAAGGACATTCCTACAGTTTTTTCTTTCTGAAATAAGCTCAATTGCCTTATCACTCAAAAAATTCTGTCTCTCCTTTTTTCCTAAAAGAGTACTGTTAGTTTCCAAAAAAACTGTTTAAAATGGTCCCATTCTTCCTCATCTTCAGTAGTAAGCAAACCATGGCTGTCATAATTACTAAATAACCTATCATGATAAGCTTTAGCTGTAATCAGCTTCAGAATAAAAAGGACATTTTTTAACCTTAGCACAACATTTCTAAAGTTAAGTTGCAAGACACTTTTAACAAGATAATGGTCAGATCCAATTTCAGCTCCCCTATATGACCTGGTATTCCTGACACAACTAGCCCATTTTCTGTTAATTAATATATAATCACTCATATTCTTATGCAGCCCATCATGTGAAACCCGTGTCTACTTATGTATCTCGCGATGTTTGCAATAAGTGCTAGTTATTCTGAAACCATTAAGTTTGCTTACCTGTAGGAGACGTTGCTCATTGCCATTGCAGCTACTAATACTAAAAAGATCTTATCACCCCTCTCCAAAAGTCAGAGTCAGTACCAACTTTGGCATTGAAGTCACCTTTACTGGTGATTTTAGTCTTTAGGTCTATACGCTTATTTCACAACATTCTACATAAATTCTTAAAAGTCTCGGCAGCAATCCCCATTCGTCTGTTAATCTCATGGCGCAATCACCAGTATCTATTACATAACTCCCAAGGAACCATTAAGAACCTAAAGGGTAATGTCTCCTTTCTTCACAGAATTCAAAATATCCTGAAGTTTTCCGTAAAACATATCCTTATCATCATCATTGGCATCTTCAGTGGGCATAACAGCAGATAACATTCAGGTCTTTAACGCTTGTCTGAAATTTTGCTGTAAGAAACCTTTCATTAATACATTCATATCCTAGAAGAGCATCACTAGCGTGTCTGCTGAAAAGCAGACCCACGCCTTGGTGATGCTTATTATCTTCCCTCTCTGGAAAGAGAAATTTAAGATTAGTTTTAAGAATCTGACCTTTATCTGTTCATCTGGTCTATTGCAAGACGAGAATATCTAAATTATAACGGTGGAATCATTGTGTGAGGACATCAAGAGAATAAGTTCTGTGCAGAGTCTTCATATTCCAACTACCTATGGAGAGAAAATGGTTAGTGGGATGTTTAAAAATACTATGCTTATTGAGAGAGGGAATGCTGACAATATCAAACAGCCTCCTGATCGCAGGCATGGGGAAAAGACCCGTTCCCCCACCACTAAAGGTTGAAGTCACTAACACTGGAAGACTTCCTCCAATGTAGAATTTGACAATGCCAGTAGAAGTAGAATTTAAAATTATAGAAATATCCTAATGTTTTTAGTTCCATTTAATAATGAAGTGGTTATGTGTTGCCTTCCATAGGAAGAATTTATCGAAAAACGGGAAAGAAACAATAAGGTGTTTACATGACATCGATGAAATTTAAGTATTCAATTGATAAACACATTGTTATCAAGCGGTCTTGTTTGAAACTCTATAGCTTCAGTTGCTTTTACGCCATCAACAGCTTGAGCAAGTTTTTAGCTATGCTACATTGGGCAGAGAGGGGAATCAAGCTTTTCGTACTAATACAGGCTTTCTCATATAAGAACTTTTCTTATTAAGAGAGAAATACAGAGTTTTAAGATCACTGCTTAAGTAAGATCTAAGTTAACATGCAGTATAAGTGTACGCCTGCTGGAAAAAGAACACCAACACTAAGTCTGCATCATACATACAAATGTTAAGCAACCAAAGGATATTAATAATCGATATAGTAATCTACGTATCAACAGAGAGAGAAAAAATATTATTAGGTGACGTCAATTCAAATTTTGTCTGTGTGTCAGAATTATTGCATAAATCATCCTTTTTCAAGGAATGTTTTAATTATAATAATTCGTTTAAACTTTGACACTGCTCAAAGTGAAAATCGCAACATCAATAAGGAATGGAAGTAGAGATATGTAAATCGCAGTAGGCAATCGGCCATCGGAGATATGCAAAGATCAAAGTTCCGCACGAATGAACACATGACTACCAGCAGAGCCGTGGATAAATACCTTGCGCCCACGACTTAATATCATTGCACGACCCCGATAGTGAGGTGGAGTTCATGCTGCCAAAACTTTCGGAGCATGCCTTGGAGACACCGGCGGCATCATGGAGCACCAAATGACACGAAGGATAGGTACGACCAACACGCTGCACCACAGAATGTAAAGATTGAATATTCCATAGAGGGTCATTCGCCATTCATTTAACACAGAGACTATGCTGCAGAGTGACCGTAATTCTCCATGCAAACCATTAGACAACATTTGATTGAAGATTATTGAAGATTGACAGATTGATTGAAGCTATTGCAGCGACATCAGTGCCATCTCCAGTGGTGTCGAGCAAGGCAACATTGGACTACAGAATGGAGGAAAGTTGTGTTCACAGACTAGTCCTTTTATATGAATATGTTTTAATGAAGGTGAAATGCTGCTCTTAGATTATAAATAGTAGTTGACATGCAAACAAGATTTTTTGCTTATTTATTGAGATTGTGCACATAAAGATGTCGATATATTATGAACGTAGATAAAATCCATTATCAAAAAAAGGTAATTCTTATTTATTACTAAACATGCCTATTTTCACTTTTTGTATAATTCCATGCAAAAGCATTCGTTTCAAATAAAAGTTGAATTTAAAAACTTTTTCCAGAAATTTGTTCCGAAATCTAAAACATAACTGGCTTTGCCCAATTCTAAAAATATATACAATCCCTTTACGATCATTTGTATTTCATTGAGTCGTTCGTGCTCAAGGAGTTTAAAGTTCGGACGACGCTGTTAGGTTGTTATTGTATTAGGCTGGAAAAATTGATTAAGAAATTTTAATTTTTATGCTTAAGAACAGAAGGATAATTTAATAATGGGATAGCTAAGTAGTAAAGATATGTAGCACCACCTATCATGAAATATATCACCATAACGTAAACTTCATTTATCTTCCTTGGAGAGAGGAGTAGAGATATTCAAAAGCAAAAAGAGTCTCGCATTTGAATTGCATGGATGTTAAAACCCTTCTTCGGGATAAATGCATTGCTGTAATCTCTGTAAAAGTGCAATTGCGTAAAATATTGCGCTAAGATTGGCAGTTGATATGACTTCTGTAAAAGATTTCTCTGTTGTTAATTTTTTAGATCCGCATAATTAAACTCCCAAATATTTCATGAAACTAAATTGTGTTTTATGTATATTTTATCCACGCAGAAGAATCCTAAATGATAGATTTTTTCCGTATAAATTTCTTTCAAGTCTTCCATTTTCTGCAAAGACGAAAGCGACATCGTATTTCTCTCTGCACTCAGAGTTTTTTTTTTTGAGAATCTTACCTTCCGCCGAAGAGAATAAAACATTCACAATCTGTGATTAAAAAAAGCTTTTCGTTAAGAAATGTGACAAATGAAACGCGGATGAATTTCGACGATCGTGTATCATTCCAAGGTTATTAATTGCAGTTAGAGGAATGTTTATGATCGAACGACCAACGGGAAGCAAAATATAACTCATTGGATGTGTTTTTGTATCTTTCGGGAACAATCTCAAATGCTCGGAATTAATTAAACTTTTCTTGTCTAATTCCGAAAGTATGTGCAGGGACATCCATTAAAATGTATGTGATATTTTCTTGTGAGGCAATTTCACACACCACTTTGCTAAATTTCAAATAACCTTAAATCTTAACTTTCTTCTCGTCGTTTGAAACACAAAAAGAGTAATAGTTTCTGACGGAATGTGTTGCCTCAACTATGAATAGAGTATTTTTCCCTTTAACTACATTTTTATTGCAGCGAGCTATTTCTTTTCTCTGCCCCACTTTTTCTCGCTTTATGACTGGTCGATAAGTAACGTTAAATAAATTTTCTAAGACACAGCCTGTCTCATCAACCTCCAAAAAAGAAAACTGCGATTCTTTCACCTCCGTCGTCCTAGATGAAAAGCGTCATACCCTTTCAAATAGAAGAAGTAAACTTTGAATTCATTAGAACAGCTTGCACCTGTGCATGCAGCAATGATATCGATTCCTGTGGCAGTACCTTCTATGGATCTACTTGTATGGTCCACAACCCTTTGCGATCTCTGAATTTTCAAATAATTGATATATTTAGTGCCTCGAATTTTAGTACCAACATTATGATTATTGTTTTAAATTTCCTTTCATTCCACTTCATTTTTAACCCTTTGATGGCTATGACGGATTTATATGTCATAAGATAACACCTGAATTGAATTTACCCACATTCAACACGCGGGCATTGGAATCGCGGCGATGTTAAAAACTGCTCAGTCAAGTGTTTAAAGAAAGCAAACAAAAATAAATTATTTCCGCATTGTTCACAGACTTCTTATATGGTACATTTTCAATTTTCCATTTTGATGCAAAAATTACCAGTCTGAAACCAGCAAACTCAGATATGATACCTTTATTTTCTGTTCTTATTAACGACACTGCAGAAATATATTTTCATATGTGTTAAGTGGAAATTGGTAATTCAGATTTAAGAGTCTTTTGATTCAAATCATATCATTCGCTACAGTGTTTAAAATCATTCTTCCAAAATATTTTAACTTCGTGTGTTGGGTTGCTTTACCTCTGAGAGGTCTTTTTCACACACAATGGGCTAAATGGTTAAGACAAATGGACCCAGAGGGCTCAGAGAAGGTTGGGGGAAGGGAACCCAGTGGACAGCTGTTAGGAGACACATGAAAGCCTTCCGTCAAAGCCACACTTTAATGAGCACAGAATATGGCTCTCCTGCTCACAAATACACGGCTTTATGTCCCATCCGAGGGATGGCTGCCTTTCCAAATCCATCAGTTTTCACCTCATGAATTCTTCTCATATCGCATAATTTTACATCGTAGGAAAGCGCTGAAATGTGATATTTTGCATATATTTGGACGACTAGTTTATTGAGCTACTGTAATCTAAAAGTAAAAAAAAACACCAAGCATTATTGAAGTGCTCGTATCTAGAGTTGCATCAGACTTGTGTACATTATCAATTTAAAACTCGTGCAATATGTAAGATTCCAAACTGAGGGTTCAGAGAAGGTTGTGAACGAATAGTTGTCAATGAAATTAAGAGCTAAATTAAAAATGAGACGTAAAGTTATTAAATTTCGACGTAAAATTTCGCCTTGATTTGCGAAAACAGACACTTCTTAAATTTTTTCAAAAAAAAGGGGGGAACTTTTACAGAGTACGTTTGTTTCAAAGGAAAAGATAAATTTGCCGTAGCTTTATAGTATATGGAATAAAATAAGACAAATTCTTAAGAGAAATTTTTTGGTACTTTGCTATGTTGACCTATCTTTACTAAATACGCGTGTTTCATGGAGGTGCTTTTATTAAATGCAAAGAAATTATATTCATGTAATAGATAAAAGTAAAGTTTAAAAATGTCGGTTCTTCAAAAATTTAGAATGTGTTTCTGAATTTAAAAGAAGCCTTCTACACTCCACGTTTGTGTTCTGTTAAAGTGTTGAATTTATTGTGAGCAGACTATTATTGCCAATGCTATTACTGAATTTTTTGTTCTTCGAAAGCATCCGTTCGCAGCACGAAGGTATCTTATGCTCACCATCCAAAGGATTCGTTCCTTTCGATTACAATAATCGACTCTACCAACAATATTCGAGGTACGACGAGATAATAAATTTTGCAGATTAGTTAATGATCAATTTATTAATTAAAAATAATTTTTGTAATCAGCGCACATCTCTGCCAATAAGCGAATCTCCCAACGGCGCAAAGTTAGTTCGGCAGAGAGGACCAAATGCAGAGAGAATGTTATTTCTGGTTTCATACACATTACGACTCTTTATTCATGCTGACTGGATTCCACATAACCTTGTCATACTGAGGTGGCATTGACGCAGGAGCAGTCGCTCTTCCCAGTGACTGACGCCTGCCAGCAAAACGCAGTTTAATAAACCAGCCCATTCCGAGTCATCGAAAGGATAACCGAGAATCTTTTTTGGTAAGAGCCAGTATGGAAGGTAGGAGGAGGATAAGAACTTCCTGATAATGACTGGCGACTTGAATGAATTCATTTATGCGTTGAAAATATTTGGAATAAAATTTGCTAGGTTTGCTAATAAGGAAATCGAGTTACTTTTTTCCCCTTGAAGCTTAATAATAGATTTCTTATATTTCTGTAATAATTCAGTGTATGAGAAATATCCAAATGTTCAATAGCATCAGCAAAACATAACTTAATTACAATTATAATCTATTTTATTTTGATTTTTTTTAGTTTGAAATTGCATATACATTAATTCAGTAGTTATGAAGTCAGTTATCAGAAGCTTTCTTGAGAAATATCAGATACTCCAATATTATATACATGTAATGCCAGGTTCATATATAATTCTATTTGAAGTGCATTTGAAATACGTATAACAATGGCGGCTCCTGATTAAAATTTTTGGTGGAGCACTTTGACTACTACTACTACAGACAGAGCGCGGATGTAGAGGAAAAACTGGGGAGCTGCCTGATATTGAATTGAAGACAATATGACTGAAAAGAAATTTCGTAATGCAGATATTCTTTTCTTTTTCAGCTATTCTCAAAACGCATTATTTAACAAAACGTTTCGGACAAAAACAAACTCGTAAAGGTGTTCTTACTGTTTCTACTTCAATTCAACATTTTGACCCTTCGCTAATAATTACCTACATAAATATATTTTTCCGCTTCATTCCGGTAGTATTTTAAAAGACTAGCTGTGAAAATTATGTATATATAAGTTTACTATTTTTTTTAACTCCGTTTCAATTATATATTTAGATTTATTATTTTAAACTGAATTACTCGTCGTAAATTATCAGTTGTCTATTTTGGATATATTTAATTTACAATATTATTTTTTTTACTTAGATATTTTATTACATATATTAATTTATTTTACAATGAATTGTAAAAACGTAATATGCTAGTAAAATGAATTACAGAAAAGAAAACTACAATGACATCAGCTGGGATCGCACCGAAGACCTTCAAGTTACAAATAAGAAAAAATGATAATGTGTTTAGCTAACTCGGCTAGGCATTGCTGAAAAGAAATTATATTAAAATATAATATTAGCAACTTCTCTTGTAAACAATATGTTCAATATATTTTATATTTTCTTATCTACTATTGTTTTTAAGTTCTTCATACATAAGTATCCTTCCTTGCCAAAATAAAAAGTTGGCAACCCAATTCAAACACTTGTTAGGAAAGTTTAGGCTTGTAGAATCTGCCACAGTCAAATGAAAATATTCGCTAAGTAACAACATCTTCGACTATTGGTTGCATTCCAAGAGTCAGCCAATCATTTGTCACCGGCCACTACAAAAATGTGGGACTACCTGCTGCTTTATTTTGCAGCAGGTAGTCCCACATTCAATTTTTATTTATTCATTATTTCATTTCATATTTTTAATTTTTATTGTTAATTGTTTTTACAATTCATTGTAAAATAAATTAATATATGTAATAAAATATCTAAGTAAAAAAATAATATTGTAAATTAAATATATCCAAAATAGACAACTGATAATTTACGACGAGTAATTCAGTTTAAAATAATAATGCAAATAAATTTAAAATAAAATGCTTAGCGTTGTTGTATTTGAACACATGCGCATTTATGTCATCGCTGTACTAGATAATGCTAAGTTTCCGGACGGTAACAGTAACGTTAAAATTCCCTTTGACAGTCCGAAAGCAGCCGACGTAGCCCTGATTCACAAACTAAATGCTGTAATTATCTACGTAACACGGCGAATAATGATTACAAAACGAATATAAACACGATATTATGTTGATTTAAATATGACAATTTACGCCCCTGCATATAAGTTAAAATGACACTGATGGGTTGAATTGTTTTACCACTGAGCGGCACTTTTTTGCACAAAATAGGCTAAATGGCAGGTAACAAGGACCCCGAATGCTCAGAGAAGGTTTAAGGGGGAAATCCACTGGACAGCTGTTGGGAGACAAATGGCAGCCTCCCTTCAAGGCCATCCATTGTGTTCTTTAACGTCCAAAGGATATGGCTCTCCGGCACACGGGGCCACGGCTTTAACGCCTCATCCGACGACGGAATTTCCAATCCCATCGGTGTTCTCTACTGACCGTGGGCAGGACGAGGAGTTTCGAGGAGATGAATCTCAATTTTGGCTCAGCTGGGACTCGAACCTGGGAACTGCAGATCACGAGCCTGGCACGCTACCGACTGAGCCACCCCAGCCAGCCCCAATGGAATTTTCGAATTACCTTTTTGATATTCCTTTAATTCGATGAAGACAATTCTTTATATATTTAAAATTCATCTGTGAGCTTTCATTTACTTATTCATTGCATGCTGAAATAAAAGCTATTGAAACAAAAATAAGCAATCGAGAAAGGAAATTAGTTTCGAACGATTATCTTAAAAAATTAAAACTTGTCACCAAGAACATTGAGATAAGTTTCTTTATCTTTTTCAAATGATCGCATATGTGTAGTCAAGAGTACAGAAAAAGGACAATTTTCGATGAAAAAATTCTTATTTCCTAGCCTTTCACGTAATATGAATAACTTTAGTTCAAAGCAGAATGCGTTGATTTTACGTGCTCCATTCAAAATTTCTGAATAATGGTCCCACCCTCTTTTCAGAGAGGAATCACCGGAAGTCATTCTCTTGGGAGGAGGAAAAAAACTTATTTCCATTGGCCATGTTGATGATGCTGCTGACCGGAAGCTATTCCTATGATCACTACTACTAATTAGATACGACATTGTGAAGGCCCGAAAATTCATTGCATTTTTTTGCATGAGATTTTCCCATATGCAATATCTGTACACGCAGTGGCCATTGAATTATGACCACCTTTCATATTGTCAAGGGAAGCTAACTTCGAAACTCTATAACGTTTAAAATAAAGTAAGGATCGCGCTCAACTCTGTCTGAATATCGATTTTTCATCAGTATTTGCTTTGTATCGAAAAGGTTATGGAAATTTAATATTTAACAGCCACAATGCAAGTCTAAGTAAATTGAAAATTATCGAAGAATTCTTTACGCAAACTTTTTCAATATTCACCTATTGCATTAAATTATATGAATTCATATTTCTTATTTAAATAATGCTTAATTCACTAACCACTAAGTGTATACCTGCAAAAAAATACTTGAAATATCTACTTATATATTGAAAATATTATTCGTTTAAAAATTTTAATTTCGGTATTAGACTCCTGAATTATTAACTTGCCTTCAAAGAGAGAAGGTTTCTCTGGATTTTATCTGCATTTCTCGATCGCAACAATTCGTATAAATTCAGTTTCATGATTGATTTTTCATTTCAGTCTTCTCTGTATTTGAATTGTTATCTTTTGCAACTTAAGATGGAAAAATGTACAGGCAATGGACAAAAATAAACGGTAACAACAACGTAAAATCACTAATGCGGTGTTGGACTGCCAGGTGAGTCAGTACGGTGACACTGAAGCTCCTGTCAAACGCGCTCCAACAATCATGCCCCTCTCGAAATCGCTATGGTCTTCTCTCAACGACATGGTACCAATAATTACATGCAGTTACGCCAGGTGTGTCTTTATAGACATCATGCTAAGTATGCTGGGATGTCATTTCTATATTTCATTCTTTCATCAGTGGCACATAGACGCAGCTGTTTAGCATAAACCGAAGGCGTTCCGTAAACCTTAGTGTTTCCATTTTTCTGTCCATTACTTCTATTAGTAAATATTTAATATTTTTATTAATTACTTTGTTCTGTCATAACATATCCTTTATTGGAGAGATATCCAGTGACTAGCCAAATATTTTTCTGACTACATCTAAACCTCCTTCTTTTATAACTTCGTCTATTCTTATGTCGTTGGTTCATTCTTTTCAAATGTTTTTCTAATAGATCCAAGTATTTAGGTCATTAGTTCACGGTCAAAGCTTCGGGTTGTTATTTCTACTTGATCATCTCGGAACCATTGATCCAGGGTATACGACGTCACCACCAATATTATTCCAGTTTGGCGAACAAATATTCCCTTCATCAGGCCGAGAAACAAAAAGAAGAACAACTAAGAACAAAATAACTATTCATTTTGCCAGCAGATGGTGAACAAATTTTATTCCTGCTACGTGAGATTTGTCAGAAAATGTAAAATAAATTAAAAGATTTGTTTTACAGCGATCCGCAAATTTTTGAAGAAAGGGTCATTTATGATGATTCTGCCCCGGATAAGATATGCATGTTTGAGATATCTTTCTGCTGAGGTCACGCCATCCTCACAAACTTTCTACTATGGCGTATAAACTGACAAGTTCCTGTCAGACTTCTGTGGCAAGCAGCTGCTTGAGGGAATATTTTATTAGTTATTATTGTCTCGGGAGCGGGCTTCTTGTGGGGGAGAGCCATTTCCTCCGCGTGTTAAAAAACACGCTGGATGGCCTTAACTAGAGGCTACTCTCTGCCTTTCAACAGCTGTCCGGTGGGTCCCTTACCCCAACGTTCACTGAGCCCTCAGGGTCCTTGTGACCTGGCCATTTAGCCCATTGTGTGCAAACAAATGCAGCTCAGAGGAGGGCGGGGGTGGCTCAGTCGGTAGCGCGCCAGGCTTGTAATCTGTAGTTCCCAGGTTCGAATCCCAGCTGGTTCGAGTCCCAGCGTTGAGATTTATCTCCGCAAAATTCCCCGCCCTGCCCACGGTCAGTAGGGGACACCGATGGGCTTGGAAAGGCCGCCGTCCGTCGGATGGGACGTTAAGCCATGGCCCCGTGTGCGGGAGAGCCATACCCTGTGCACGTTAAAGAACACGCTGGATGGCCTTGACGGGAGGCTACCATCTGTCTCCCAACAGCTATTCCAGTGGGTCCCCTCCCCCAACCTTCTCTGAGCCTTCGGGGTCCATGTGACCTGGCCATTTAGCCCATGGTGTGCAAAAAAGTGCCGCTCAGAGGTAAAACAACCCAACCAACCCAACCGCTCAGAGGTAAAACAACAGCAAAAACTACAACGTGGAGTGGTTAGTGTGCAAACCGCAGAAAGCATTCTGTCAGTTTCTCGAGAATTTCTGAAGATATTTAGTGATTTTGAATATATTGACTATTTTTCTTGTAAGTATTAAAATAAATTATTTACAATGCAATGTTTTAACAACTTTTTCCTAAGATTTAATTAGTATTATTATGGTTTTACTGCTTCTTCCTCATTTCATGCCGAATACCTGGACATATAAAACCTTAACTGATTCAAGATATTATAAAATATATATAGATATATCGAAAGTATACACCGAAGAGCCAAAATATTATGACCAGCGAGTCTTTATGGAAATCGAGGCAAATACAGGTAAACGTCAGTGTTATTCTTGTTCTTCATATGGGAAAGGCAGCGGACTTCATGATTTTGACAAAAGCCAAATTATAATGGCCAGGCGACTGAGTCAGACCATTTTCGAGACGGCAAGGCTTGTGGAATGCTCAGATCAGCCGTGGTTAGTACCTGCAAAAAGTGGTCCGAAAAGGGGAAAAACCACGAACCGCCAGCAAGTTGTGGGTCCACCACGACTCATCGATGCTAGTCCTTATGGTACGAGCCAACAGAAGGGATACTGTGGCGCAACTCGCCCGTAATTTGAAAGCTGGTGACAGGAGTAATGTTTCACATCACACAGTACATAGAACCCTGCTGAAAATGGGGCTGTGTAGCCAAAGGCCACGCCGAGTGCCCATGCTAATCTCGGTTCACCATCGAAAGCGCTTACAATGAACACGAGAGCATCAAAACTGGACCTAGAATGATCGGAAGAAGGTCGTCTGGTCCGATGAATCTCGTTTCCTGTTCCACCATGTGAACGGCCGGGTACGTGTGCGGTGTATACTTGGGAAAGGTTTGGCACCAGGATGCACCGTAGATTTTAAGTGAATCACAACTGATTCACTTAAAAAACCGTAGGATAAAAACAAGCCGGTGGAGGAAGTGTAATGCTTTGGGCAATGTTCTGCTGGGAAACTCTGGGTCCAGTCAGCCATGTGCAGGAAACTATGACGTCTGCCACCTACCTAATCATCATTGCAGACTAACGATATATCCCTCTAGTAGTGCCTTCTTTCATCAGGATAATGCGCTATGCCACACTGCTAAGATTGTTCGAGAATGGTTCTTGGAACATGCTGAAGTCTTCCAGGTATTGCCCTGGCTTTGAAATTCCCCAGACATCAACCCAATCGAGCATTGGTTTGTTTTCAGACAGCATATCCGATCTGCGGCGGCTCAACAACGTAACTTAAAACAGTTGAAGGATCTGCTGGTAACGTGTTGGTACCAGATACAAAAGACACCTTTAGAAATATTGTAACGTCCATACCTCGCCGGGTAAGAGCTGTTTTGGTGGCACGTGGAGTATCAACATCATATTAGGTAGGTGGTCATACTGTTTTGGCTCATCTGTATATACATGTATACAGGATGTCCCTGAATTCATGGCCCAAACGTGAGGGATGGTAGTACACACCGCACCCACCAATATTCGTCATAGAATATGCGGCCGCAAACGCAGTGAGGAGTCGGAAATGAAGGACAGACACAGAGGTTTCCAGAGTGACATTTATTGGAGATCATTACAACAAATGCTCAAACGTCTGCCCACCAACGTTGATACAGGCGGCACAACGGCGGAGTAGTGATCGGCGTACCTGCTCGTAAACACCAGGCTTGTCGGACACATTGGTGGCTGACAATGCTGGGGTTTGACCGATCCAGCACTTTTAAGCTGTGCTGTTTCGTCTGCGCACCCTACCGGCACTGGGCTGCGTTTGCAGCCACATATTCTATAACGAATATTGGTGGATTTCGTGTGTATTATATATCCCCTCATGTTTGGGCCATGAATTCAGGGACACCCTGTATATTAATAAGCATTTTAGATGGAATATGCATAACTCTAAAAATGTATGAAAATCTCAGATATCTGCTCTAAAAATTCAAAGATCGAAATGTACAAAGCCTAGATTGAGCCATGGGTCAAGACCCACCCGACTCAAGACAATTTTTCCACTGTACCCAATTAACATCATCATACTTCAACTGCGTAATAATGGCTAATACCTTATAATTTCAAAATTATATATTTATTTTAAAAATCTGTATGTGAATAAATTGCTTCTGCTTCTCATGTACATGCGAATGATACGACATTGAGACTGAAATATAATTTTGCATATATAGTAAACACGTCAGTGATTTCATACATAACTGATGTTTCTAAGGTTGTTTATATCGTTTTCAGTGTAACTTTTGCCTTATGTTTTGTAATATGTTTTAAAGTAAATAGTCCGAGATTCTAACTGATGTTGCGGGATTAGCTCAATCGGTAGTGCGCGAGGCTCGTAATTTAAAGTTCCCAGGTTCGAGTACAACTTGGGCAAGCATAATATTATTCGTAAAATATTTGTGATTGTTTTTTAAAACAATGTCGTCAGCATATAGATGAATAGCACTTTTTAATTTTGTATTGAACAAATGATTTTTGTATAGCAGAAAAAATAAAGGACCTAAAATTGAACCTTGGGGAATCATTTGACCACACGTGTTCTGTGGATGGGAGCATTGTCATCCTGAAAGACAGCGTTCTCTTCATGAAAGAAATGCTGTACCATTAGATGAAGATGATCATTCAGGACTGTCAAATAGCAATTGGCATTAACCTTGCCTTCTAACGGAATGAGTGCAACCAAACCATGCCACGAGAAAGCACCCCATACCTTTATAGAACCGCCAGAACCCTTAACATTAAGAAACAAGAAATCAGAATTGTAAGCTTCCTTCGGTTGGCGCCACACGTGCACTTGTCCAATTGTCAGAGACAAAGTGTAGGATGATTCTTCAGAGCATTACACATCCCTCCACAGCTCAAGTCTCCACTGCTTGTGCTCTTTGCACCACTGGACACGACAACGTGCATTAAGAGGTGTGATGAGTGGTTGTGAAGTGCAACCCTACCAGATACAAAGTGTAGGATGATTCTTCAGAGCATTACACATCCCTCCACAGCTCAAGTCTCCACTGCTTGTGCTCTTTGCACCACTGGACACGACAACATGCATTAAGAGGTGTGATGAGTGGTTGTGAAGTGCAACCCTACCAGATACAAAGTGTAGGATGATTCTTCAGAGCATTACACATCCCTCCACAGCTCAAGTCTCCACTGCTTGTGCTCTTTGCACCACTGGACACGACAACGTGCATTAAGAGGTGTGATGAGTGGTTGTGAAGTGCAACCCTACCAGAGACAAAGTGTAAGATGATTCTTCAGAGCATTACACATCCCTCCACAGTTCAAGTCTCCACTGCTTGTGCTCTTTGCACCACTGGACACGACAACGTGCATTAACCCTTTCAGGACCATAAGGTTTCTAAGAGTAAAGATTAGTATATAACTGTTTATTTTAGTTTGTTTAGACGTAAAATAAATAAAAATCATAAGAAAAATACATAACAATGTGTAGTTTTTTTTCAATTTTATGGGAAATATTTTTCCCAATGGACTATAAAGGTAACACAAATTATAGTTAGGCTTATTATGCAATGTCTTTTATTTATTGGTTTATTATAACAAAATGTTAACTAAAATAATACAAAATTATGAAATAAAATTACTGTACAAAATGATGTGCTAATTATGATATTCTGCGAAGCAATTTCTTTTGGTTGTGAAGCAAAGATGGACATTGCACAGATGCAACATTATTGCAAAGATGGACATGGACTAAACGTTCACGTTTACGTAATTGCTTTCGGCATACGTTCTATTTTGACATTCTGTATAAAAAAATGCAGATAAGGTTATAATTAAATACGACAATCACCAATTTTAAAATGGGGAAAAATGTTTCCCTTAGTCGTGAAAGGGTTAAGAGGTGTGATGAGTGGTTATGAAGTGCAACCCTAACAGATACTTTTTTAAGAATATAATTTTTATTCATAAGAGTAAAGAATACAAATACTTTTACCATGTGACCTCCGAAGCTAAATAACTTATCTACAGGAAAATTAATAAATTAAATTAAACCTAGATCATTCAGCCACAAAAATGGTGTGCATTAAATGAATTCATAAAACACAGCACGTAATATTCAGCTGATTTGAAATTCCCAAATATATTTTCAATTCGATTTTCAGTCTTCTAAAAGAATCTATATTTAGCATTTCTTTCGGGATAGCATTAAATGTACAAGTGGTACTTTATATTCGGAGGAATGTTTTACGTAATTATTTCGAAAAGTAGGCATTCTGTAATACCCTTGGTTTTGAAGTCTTGTATTTTTATTGTGTTGAATTTTTAGTTTGTATGTTTCGTAAAAAAAATTAATTATTAACTTGTATTTATACAAATTACTGTAGAATAAAAGGTCTAAAAATTTTAATCTGTCTTTCGAATTTTTATAATTTTTTTGCAAGTGAAACGGAATAATATATTTTATCTGTTATAGATTGCAGTTTTTTTTATTTTATTTATGGTAGTTAAGTTAGTTGTTCTATGCACAATTATTCCATAATTTAAAATCGATTCACATATTTTCTTAAAAAACAATACACAGGTTTTCATTTTTAGTACGTATTTAAATATTTGAATTTTTATCTCTGATATTCTCAAGTATTCACATATGTGGGATAAAATATAAGGGCATTGCACCTAAAATATTCATCAAAAATTATTCCTAAGTATTTTATTTGATTTACTTGCTCACCACGTGGACAACTACATAATGATTCACAATTAGAAGCATCCCTTTTTTTTGCAATTAATTTTATGTGGTTTGATAAATAGGTTGCGATGAATATTAAATTCTGGTGAGTGTATAATCATCCACTTAGTTTTTTTCTCAGTTAAGTTGATTTTATTATGATTTAACAGTCTAATTATATTATTGTATTTTATTTGCATCTCTGGAATGCTATCATTTTAAATATTTGTGATTATTTATTAAAACAATGTCGTCAGCATATAGATGAATAGCACTTTTTAATTTTGTATTGAACAAATCATTTATGTATACCAGAAACAACAAAGGACCTAAAATTGAACCTTGGGGAATTCCATATCGTGTAATTACTTTTCTGCTGTAACAGTTCTTTATTTTAGTAATTGTGTATCTGTTTGATAAATAGTTTCGAAACCAATCTAACATTATACCGCGAATACCGTAATTTTTCAATTTTTTAAGTAAAATGTTATGATTTTTTGCAGTGGTTCTCAACCTTTTACCCTTCACGTACCCCCTGGAAATGTGTATGCAACTGATTGTATCGAAAGATAAAACTATAGTTATATTATAACAATGGTTGTTCTTGCTTTGTTACCAGATCTAGCGACTTTTGAGCTCTCACGGCGTACCCCAAAAAATTTTACCGCGTACCCCCACTTTGAGAAATCTAGAGAGTCCCTAATCTAGAGAGTCGCTTAAATTAAATGGAAGGAGGAAGAAGTGAATTATGACTGTTAATAGCATCTTTTACCCTGAAGCCCATTTGGCCAGCTCTCTTATGGCAGTGTTGTGGTTGGCATAACATTAGTCGAGTTACAGACAGATATTAATGTTCTGCCTGCTGATTCTTTCGCGCTTGTGGCCAAATATAATATTCAACAGGCTACAGAGTGCAGTCAGTGTTGGTTGCAGCAGTAGTCCCTATATCTCTACCTGTTGAACATCCTTCACTTTCCACTTCCACCTCTGAGAAATCTGCTTCACGGGTTCAAACAGCTCAGCTCTCCAAGCCCCAGGGCCAAAAAAAAAAGAATCTGCTGCTATTCATGAGGTGGTCTCTGATCCTGGGTTGTCAGATGATCAAGACCCCCTGGATACTAATTATCCCATTTTCATAAACCATTACATAGATAAGTGTCATCTGCCCCTTCTTCTAAGAACTGAGATGGCCACACTCCTGAAATGGAATTATTGTGGATTCCACAGAAACTTGATATATCAAAGTCCTGCAGGCACATGAGTCCATGTGCATGTGCCTGCAAGAAACAATTTGTGCACAGTCAATGATCCCACAATTTGGCAATTTTTCTTCATCCACCATTGCCAGGAGGGAGATGTTTCAGCTCACATAGGGGGTAGGCATCTGCTTCTTTTTTTGGCATTTTTTGTGTTGAATGTTTGTTCTATTTCCCACCTGGTACCATCACCTACCAGGAATACCTTGATGACATCAGGCAGCTGCCACTTTCCTTTCTTCTCAGAGGGAGGGGGGGAGGGGTGGATGGACACAGTCCTTTTTGGGTCAGTGTTGGTACCAATGGAAGAGGGAGTGGGGGGGGGGGCTTGAGCAATGTGTTGTGGATCCCTTGCTCTACCTGTTGAACATCAGTGTTTTTGCATACCTTCGCTCTCCTACCTGCATATTCACTGCCTGGATATTTCCATCTATCCACCTTGAATAATGCACTCTTCACGTGGGAGGTACGCGTACCCAACGTTGAGAACCCCTAATCTATTGTATCGAAGGCTTTCTGTAAATCTAAGAACATAGTTACAATTTTTTCCTTAGAAATTAGCTGAATTGTGTTTTTTCTTTTCGGGGAGCCAAATTCATTTTCATTAATTATGTTGTGCTTAAGTAAAAAATTATAAACAGTATTATAAATATATTTTTCCATTATTTTTGAAAATATAGATAGAATAGTTATTGGTCGATAGTTAGAAAAGTCCTCCAGTAAATATAATCTGATTTATAATTTTTGATATAATATTTAGTAGTATTTCTTTATTAAATTTTATATGATTAATCTAAACATTATCGTAACCAGGTGATTTATTGGTGTCTAATGTAGTGATTATTTCATCAGTTTGCTTTTCAGTGATTTCATGTATATAAATTGTCCAAGATTCTTTGTCTCCTGGTTGAAACATAATTTACATCGTCTTGGTGATTTGTATCTCTTATCTGTAGAATTAGTGTATTATAAATATTATTGCAATTGTTTGCTATTTCACAGAAAATTTCCTTTTTGACATATTATCAATTATTACGTTGTCAACAGATTTTTTTTCTGTCTTCCTTCTAATATTTCATATGTCAATTGCCAGGTAGCCTTCATATCATTTTTTTTTTCATTATAAGTTTATTTCTATAATAAAGTTGTTTCTGATTTCTAATCTGAATATTAACCATATTTCTTAATTTTTCATAGTTATTTTTATAAGCATCACTTTTATCATTGTTTTTAAATTTAATCCAGTCCAGTTCTATGGATTTAGCCCATTTTGTGCAAGAGCCTGCAGCTTAATGGCAAAGCAAACCAACACAGCATCATGGAGTTCTCGACGTACTGTTTTTGATGAAACTGACCTCTCGCTTCTAAAGCTGATATCCGGCCGCAAGTGTTCAGCTGTAGCTCATCGGTTTCGCTTTGCACATCGCACTAACGCTCTGAACTTCCCGATTCTGGAGTATGCGATTTCTCCCACTGTTGCCTTTTGCAGATGGAATCTTCCTTTTGAATTCCCATACGGACATGACCTGGAAACATTTCTTCGTGAAACATTAGTGAGTTCAGCTGTCTTCAGCTGGCACGTAGATGTCGCTGTTTAACCTAAACCGAAAACTTTCCTCGTGTTTCCATTTTTCTGTCCATTGCCTGTAGATCGATATCGCTTTTGCAACCATCAATAATATGTACCTAATCTTTTGTATAAAGAAGAGTGTTTGCGTGTTTATTTGTTTGTCTGCCTGTCTTTTTGCTTTTGCACTTGGCCACCTAAAGAGCTAGAGGCACCAAGCTATGCTTGAACTTTACCTTCACCCATGGGAAGATTATAGACTCTGTGTAGCACCTCAATATTTTGCTGGAAATGTTCGCAACTCAATAGTTAAAGAAAATTATTTCTCAAGACTTGATGATGGATGGTCTTGGCCGGAGGTTTCCATCCATCTCCTAACAGTGTCCGGTGGCTCCCGTTCCCCACCCTTCTCTGAACCCTTGGGTCTTTGTGACGTGGCCATTTAAACCGTTGTGTACAAAAAAGTCCCTCTCAGAGGTAAAATAACAAAACAAATAATTATTTTATTAATTTTAGTTTAGTAATCTAAAGGGAGTTAAATATACTAAAATAATCTAACATTCGTTTCTGAATATCATTTTTGGGAGTTAAATGTAGGAAATACACGGGTTTCCATAAATTAAGGAAAACTCAGAAAAATTGTCATAACCAAAAAAGTATATGAATGATTTTAATGAAATTTGATGAAAACGTGAATTACAATGCTAGTTTCAGAGCGGTATAAAATATTTTACACTAGAAACATATTTCGTCAAGAAATAACACTTACAGGAAATTGTCCAAAAATGAGGTGTCAGAATGCAATGGGCAAAGTTCTTTAATAAGGAGTGTGGTCACTCCCTTAAGCAATGCAGGCACGACAGCGATGTTCCATGCTATTTATGATGTTGTGAATCAGCTCAGTATGGAGAAACGACTATTGTACCCTTAAAGCAGTAATAAGCTCCCCCTTTGTTTCAGGTGGCGGATTGAGGTCAGCAGCACGTCTCCTTAGAACAGTGGTTCTCAAAATTTTATGCTTCACGTATCCCCTGGAAATGTGTATGTAACTAGCGTACCCCTTGTATGGATAGATAAAATTATACTTATAGTATAGCAATGAGAATAAAATGAAACATGTATATATATATATAACATATATCTAGCGACTTTTGAGCTCTCACGGCATACCCCAAATATTTTTTCCACGTACCCCACGTTAAGAACCCCTATCTTAGAGCATTCCACACATGCTCAATCGGATTTAGGTGGGAGATCGAGTTGGCCAATCCATGCGCATAAAGGTCTCCTCTTGAAGGTATTGTTCCACTAGTCGAGCTCTGTGTGGACGAGCGTTATCGTCTTGTAAGATGAATGTTTCACCTATTGCATCAGCTTAAGGACGTACATAAGGGTCCAGGATGTAATCTCTATACCTTTAAGCATTGAGGTTCCCACTCGTCAACACATAGAGGTCTATGCGTCCACCTAAGGAAATGCCACCCCAAACACACACGCTACCTCCGCCGTAACTGTCTCTTTGGCGAATGTTGCTGGGATGATAACGGGTAGCCTATTCTCCCCATATCAAACAACGTCCAGAATCACTCTGCAAGCAATATTTGGACTCATTTGAGAAAAGTGCGGGCTGCTCTTTCCTGTGATGTGACGTAAGAAGTATAGGAGTTACCGCCTTCTAACGTACATACCTCTCTCATGAAGCCTTCTGCGCACAGTAGAAACCGATATAACCCTCCCAGTGGCTGCTGGAAGAGAGGATCGTAACTGAGAGGGAATAGACGTCCTGTTCCTTCGTGCTGTTAATTGTAGATATCGATCGTGTACAGAGGTCGTAACTCTAGCCCTTCCTCGGCTATACCTCCGAGACGCGGAATCTGTGTTAAGAAATTGATTCCACAGTCTATAGACCACAGGACATTCAGCCATCGTACCATGTCTGACTGATTTTGGCCTGCTTCGAGACGACCAATAGCTCTTCACCGCAGTTCATTTGGCAAATGATGTCTCGAAGTCATTCCTACAAAATGGCTATTTCGAATTTCTTTACTCACATTTACAACACAAAATAACGATCCACTCCAAAACACCCGTTTTTATGCCGCTATCCAATTATACAAATTGACGCAACCTACACTAATTTGCATACGATATGCTCACTCGGCATTACTTTTACTTTTACAACTTATTACTTTTTAAGTTACATGAACAAGTTTGGTGAGGATCGCAAAGTTATTTAGCGAATTATCGCAAATATTCTAGTTTTTCCTTAATTTATGGAAACTGTGTATTATGGATACTAAGAGCTTCCTACCAGACCCGGATCTAGAAAAAAATCGAGAGGCGGAAGGGGGCAACCCAGCTCAACAAATGTTCGTTCAGTGTTTAAAAAGCTATGGAAGAGGGAATATTTAGCAATAAAATCTCTTGTTTTATAAAAATTATTCAGAATTGTTTAATATTAAGATAATCATTATTAGGCAATTCTGAGCAATTCATCAAACTTCTTAAAGGTATATTTATTTTATTAAATGTTTCGAAAAAGTTCTTATTACTTTTTAATTAACTTCTAAGGGGATCTCTTTTGAGGCATTACTGTTGAAGGAAGTAAAACGAAACATTTTTTTTTGCAATTAACCTCCTGATTGACGCTACTGTTTATAATGATTTTGATATGAACTGTTTTATGTAAATGTATAACCGTCCCGTGGCCGAGTGGTTAGCACGCTTGGCTACTGATCTAAGGGACCTGGGTTCGAGCCCCGGATTAGGCATGGATGTGTGTGTCGTTTTTCTGCTGAGGTCCTGCCATCCTCTCAGATCTCCTACTGTGGCATATAAATTGACAGGCTCCTGTCAGACCTCTGTGGCAAGCAGCTGCTTGAGGGGGTATTTTTTTATAGCTTTAATAAACAAATGCGCATTGATTTGTGGTATCTATTTTTAATATTTCTGATTTCACCAGGAAACGAAAGAACAAAAATTTTGAATACACATCCTTTCTGCAAAATGTGTAGAAGGTGGTGATTGAAGATGAATTTTAAGTTGAACAAAATGAACTTTTTTGAACTGTCGATATATTGAATTTACAGAAACGAAATCCATGTTTGCTATCTGGCATTTGTGCATTCTTTCCCGTCTTCGATTCTATTGAACTGATTCATGCGGAGAGTGTGCTCCGAAACAGAATCATGCAGAGGAAACCTTGGTTCTATGCACAGAAGAAAAATCTCTTTCTCTCAACTGGAGAGGCAAAAACTCCAAACGAAAAGTAACAACTGGAGAATTTAAACTGCACTCCACACTTTTTTGTTGATAAAGTTTAAAAAGAAATCCCCTGGGCTTAAGTCCATTGTGAAATTATTCTATCGTTTGCATTCTACTTAGTATTCATCTAGAAAACATTTTTGAAATAATTCGCCGTTTTTACTGTTACTGTTATTATTATTTGACTTTTCCCAATACAATGAGCCGTAACGTTGGCCGAGTGGTTATCATGCTTGGTTACTTATGAAAGGTACCTCGGTTCGAGCCCCAGGTGTTCGTGTCGCCTTTATGCTGAGGTCCGCCATCTTCACAAAATTTCTACACACACCGGCCATATTCAATACTGAGTTGAACCTCCTTCAGCCCGAATTACAGTACGTATGCTTGGCGTAGATTCCACAAGGTGATGGAGTGGCTTTACATCTCCAGAATACCAGACGCTCACCAGACAGTCCTTTAACTAGCCAGATTTGACGGAAGAAGACTTTGCTACCGTGTCTGTTTTTCTAACATGTCCCATCATTCTCAATGTGGTTCAGATCCGGGATTTGTGGTGGCCAGGGAAGTCGCTATCATGCTCGCTGAACCACTGCTGAATGCATCTTGCGCGATGGACAGTAGTATTATCGTCCATTAAACAGCCATCACCTGCTGGTTAAAAAGTCAACATTGCAGGATGGACTTGATCGCAACAATGTACAGATAATCCTTGGAGAACACCCGACATTCTAGCAATATCAGGGGACCCGTTCCGTACCAACAGAACGCGCCCCACACCATGACACCGCCCCCAGAACCTTGAGTCGGGTTTACAAGGCAAGCTAGGTCCATTGCTTCATGGGGCTCCCACCAAACTCTCTGCGTACCGTCGGTACAGAATAAGGTGCACCGCGACTCGTCGGACCACATGATTTTATTCCAGTGTCCAGTAACGATGTTTCTGACACCATTGTAGACGAGATTTCCAGTCCTTCACAGCAATCAGTGGTTTCCGTATAGGCATGCGACTGCTAATACAGATCCTCTTCAATTCCCTGCGCATAGTTCGCTGAGATATGGGACCATGTATTTTGCATATACGCTGCTCAAGTGACGTTTACGTTATCATCATCATCATCATCATCATCATCATCATCCTCAAGCAGCCATGGGATACAGAGGTCCAACCAGACAGCGCAATTTAATTCTCCAAGCATATCTGTCCTGAGCTATATCTGCTGCATTTCGCCACTGCACACCAATTCTAACAAGGTCCTGTTAGGCATTGTCTGCCCACCGCATCCTAGGTCTCTCCCTCTTTCTGAGGCCTTTAGGCACACTCTTCATAACCCTATTCACTAATCTATAATTATCCATACGGGAAACATGGCCCAACTAACGGAGTCTCTCTCTGCACAATATCCGACTCCTTTGCCTAACCTCATCATTACGTACAAAGTTGAACCACCTAATACCACCTAATAGAATTTGACGATGCCAGTAGAAGCAAGAGTTCAGGTGCCTGCGATGACCTCTGCTCAGGAATATCCACCAGCTGATAAAACACATCTTGTGAATCTATGCACTTGGGGCTTTCAACCAACAAACAAACAGAAAACACAGCGGAAGATTTTCCCTCCACAGAATCCTACCAGTGCAACAAAATCAGGATCCATAATCAAACTCGGAGCCTTAATCCAGTCCAGTAAGTTTATAAGGTCAGCACCAGGACCCTGTGTTGTTGACCACTCTTCAGCAGGGTAGAAAAAAAGAAAAGTAGCCATAGTTGTCCAGATCAGTAGGCCACACTAATCTGGCAGCCCTCCACTTCCATTCACTTCCACAAAAGAGTATCTCTTTTGAAAGGTACTAACGGCCTGCATCACGAGAAGGCGGGGTCGGACAATAGGTGCTAGGCCTGGCCGGTTCCATGCATCATCACAGGGGATTGGCACAAAAAGCACAAAAATTATCATTTACGTACATTTTATTTTGCATTAAAAGAAAGAGATTTCTTGGAAATTGAAAAGCCCTGTACTGAATGTTAGCATTGAAAGTGTTAAACTGGTGGTTAAACTGTGACTCATTAAAAACAATTTGCTTTTAGCTAGTTTCTACTGATCCATGATTTCACTTATTACTAGAATGTCTGTCACTTCTCATAGTAAGGCAAGCAGTGAATATGCACATGTTATGGGAATAGAAGAGCACACACACACACATCAAAAGATTTGTTTTTATTGTAAACGTTATCTGCGTTGTAAATGTAATATGTAATACCACCAATCTTAAGTTGTCCTAACATTTGCTGACTAATATCTTCCAATTATTTCTGTTGAAAAATACGTTTCTTTATGATAATGCTTTCAAAATATCATTACGAGTTCAATGCATTACGATTAGTTGCACTGTAACAAGAAAAATATGTTATTAGGCAAATTTTATGCAATGCCCAAGGCATATTTTGCGCTCCCAGGAACTCCTTCACAATTGAGAGAGGGCAGAAATAAAATCGCTAATCAAGATAATGACTTTGAGGATAAGGCCACTCGAATTTGCCTTTGAGGAGCTCCAAAGGGTGATAATTAAATTGTTTTGCATCCTTTCGGGAAATCACGTCGTTCCTATTTTATGCAAAATATATTCGTTTTCGCGGAGAAAGGAATCGTTCACATTAATGAATATCGTTATTTAACACCAAGAGGGCAAATAGCTTCGAAACAGAATCAGAGTTTTTTTAAGTTTCTTTCGGTATCAGCAGACACATCTTAATCGGAATTATTCACTTCGATAGGAGATTCAAGGAGGATCGTGATGCTGTTAATCAGAAACATGAGACTAATTGACCTCTGCGCATTTATTAAATGATTATTAAAGAGAAACAGCAATTTGAAAAGCATCTTTTGTTCCATTACAGTTGGAACAATTTGAATGAAACGAAGTTTTACTTTTCTGTACCTAATACTTCTTTACATGCAAATTGTCCAATACAGATTCCTCTAATATTAAGTGGCTGCGCAGAAACAACTTCTGAAGCACAGCAAATGGTCTGTCTCACTGCAAAGAGTTGATATATCCATATTCGCCTAATTGCTAGAATTGCTGCGACTTTCCTATACCACGACTATCCATCTCATATACAATTTGAATTCCCCACTGAAAGGTTTTTGTTTCGTAACTATGTAATTCCGACTTGTAGAGTACACCGAAGAGCCAAAACATATGACCAGCGCGTCTTTATGCAAATCGAAGCAACTGCAGGTAAACGACGGCGCTTGTGAAGGTCACTAAATGTTATAAATAACACCTGATACTGAGCTCTGTTAATCAGTGTTATTCTCGTTCATCAGATGAGAAAGGCAGTGAACTTAAGTGAGTTTGACAAAGGCTAAATTGTAATGGCCAAACGACTGGGTCAGAGAATTTCCGAGACGAGATTTTCTGCTTGTTTGTGGCAAAAATGGCAAGGCTCGTGGAATGCTCAGGTCAGCCGAGGACAAAAAAAAAGTGGTCCTACAAAAAATGGTCCGAGGAGGGAAAAAACCACGAACCGCCGGCAAGGTGTGGACCAACCATGGCTCATCGATGTCAGAGGTGAGCGAAGACTATCGCGTATGGTACGAGCCAACAGAAGGGATACTGTGGCGCAACTCGCCAGTAATTTCAATGCTGGTGACTGGAGTAATGTGTCACAACACACAGTACATCGAATCCTGCTGAAAATGGGGTTGTGTAGCTGCAGGCCGCTCCGAGTGCCCATGCTAACCTCGGTTCTCTGTTGAAAGCGCCTAAAATGGGCATGCGAGCATCAAAACTGGACCTTGAATGATTGGAAGAAGGTTATCTGGTCCGATGAATATCGTTTCCTGTTGCACTATGTGAACGGCCAGGTATGTGTGCGTCGTTTACCTGGGGAAGAGTTGGCAACAGGATGCACTGTGGGATGAAAACAAGCTGGTGGAGGAAGTGTTGTTCTGTTGGGAAACCCTAGATCCAGTCATTCAGGTGCAGAAAACTATGACTTCTACCACCTACCTAAACATCATTGCAGGCCAGGTACATCCTTTCATGGCAACGGCATACCCCTTTTGTAGTGTCTTCTTTCAGCATAATAATGAGCCATGCCAGACTGCCTAGATTGTTCGAGAGTGTTTCGCGTAGTATGAGGAAGATTTCACGGTATTGCCTTGGCCTCCAAATTCCCCAGATATAAGTTCAATCGATCATCTGTGGTTAATATTGGAACAACTTATCCGATCTGCGACGGCTGAACGACATAACTTACAAGAGTTAAAGGATCTGCTGGTAACGTATTGGTACCAGATACCACAAGGCACCTTTAGAAATCTGTAGTTTCCATGCCTCGCCTGGCAAGAGCTGTTTTGGCGGCACATGAAAGACCAACATCATATTAAGTAGGTGTTCATAATGTTTTGGCTCTTCGCTGTATATGGGCTTTGTGTTCCACTGCAAAGAAAGCTCAAAGGATACATTTGTCAGAATGGAGTCGCTAAGAACATCGGTCAATTAGAAACATCTTACTAATACCTAATATTTCACTCAGAAAATCTAAGTCTTTTCGTACTTATTCAGTTAATCAATAATCTTACTTATTCAGCAGCATCTAATATCTCCTCTATAGCAGTACATCAGAGGAGCAGCATAGCGAAATGTAGAACTGCACAATAAGAAAACTAATGGGATATTTTTCGCAAGCGGGTGTTGGCGCATGCTATTTTTGAGAGTTGTTACAAACGTTAACTGATAACAGCGGAAATGCCAGTAATAAAGAGAAAATCAATATGGCAACAGTTCTGGGACATGCCTTTAGAAAATTTCCGTCAGGCATATGATCTCAAAAGTCAGTTTTTTTCGTAGAGTTTCGTGCAAATTCTGGCGACATTCAATACTGCAGGAAAAACACTACATCTTCCGAAGCGAAATTATTCTTCAATATTAGAATACAAAAAATGCAGTCGGAAACCGTCCACCTTTTCCTAATGGACTGTTATTAATTTTAGTTAACGAAAACAAACTGATGGTTAATCCATTCAGTGGCCATCCATCAAAGGGTAAGAGGATGTTCCCTCCCAGTAAACGCTGAATGAACTGATCCATGGTTGAAAAAGTCAAGACACCTGTAGGGCTAATATTCGTAGATCAGGATATGTTGATTTCGAAGCACAATGTTTTGTATTGAATTTTATACCTTTTATACTGCTTATTAATCGCGTTTATGTTTATAACACTAAGAAAATATTTCATGAAATGTGCACTTTTAAACCTGATTTCTATAATAAATGATATGAATGGGTGCCCACAGAAATGTTTCCAGGGGGGTAAGTATTTCGTGCGGGGGCAAATGAACGAATTAATGTCTCAAGATCGAAATATTTATGTCGATCCGTTGATTAATGAGTGCAGTTGCAAATAAGGAGTTGTGCATACATTATACTATAGTGCAACTAAGGATGCCCGAAAACGAAAAAAAAAAGGAAATTTTTATTGGAATTATGCGTAAAAAATGTTTTTCATTATAATTATTTAATATTTAATATTTCTGACAAAAAATGAAACGGAAAAAAGCAATACTTCTAATTCTTTAAGGAAAAAATGTCCATTTCCTTAAAACTAATATTATTTAACATAAATTAATTTTTCGATCACTTTCCCCCCTGGTGGCAACTACTGCTTTTGCTCTCCCCCCCTTTGCCAGCACCCATGATAATATGTAACACTTTTCTGGTTTCCACTAATTGATTAAATGAAATAAATCTCTTATAAAGAAACGAATAGTTCTCTTTCGTTTATCATTAAACTTATACTCTGAAAGAAGTATTGGAATTGCAACTTCCCTTTCGTTAGGCAAAATTTAATATTGCTTCCTAATTTATTCTTTAAAGTCGGTTAAATATATATTTTTTAATAATAATAATGATCTTTTTTTCATATTCATGTTTGTTATACAAGAGTTTAAAAAAATGATCAGCAAAGCATCTGCTTATCTGCAGGAGTTGGGTTGGGTTGTTTTACCTCTGAGCGGCACTTTTTTGCACACCATGGGCTAAATGGCCAGGTCACATGGACCCCGAAGGCTCAGAGAAGGTTGGGGGAGGGGACCCACTGGAACAGCTGTTGGGAGACAGATGGTAGCCTCCCGTCAAGGCCATCCAGCGTGTTCTTTAACGTGCACAGGGTATGGCTCTCCCGCACACGGGGCCACGGCTTAACGTCCTATCCGACGGACGGCGGCCTTTCTAAGCCCATCGGTGTCCCCTACTGACCGAAGGCAGGGCGGGGAATCTTGCGGAGATAAATCTCAACGCTGACCCAGCTGGGACTCGAACCTAGGAACTACAGATTACGAGCCTGGCGCGCTACCGACTGAGCCACCCCGCCCCTATCTGCAGGAGAGAAGAATAATAACGTTACATGGAAATGCATAAGATATAGATAGTTTAAAGCAATGACATCGAATTATGTGAATTTCAGTGGAAGCTCCATTGTGGTGGTTCAAAATTTTATATTGATTTTAGTGCTTAGAAGAAAATTTTTAGTCTTATTTTTGATTTCTTTAAATTTGTTTAATAAAATAATTTCCCTTGGTAATTGATTGAGCGCGTAAAGTACTGTATATGTCCTTGTACATTTTCGGTAATTGTTTAATATTTTTGGAAGTTGGAAATAATTTTAAGATTGTAACCTAGTGTTTTTTCCATGAAAGATTTTAGATTTTTAGAGAGGTATGAAATTAATTTCTTAAGTTGTATGGAATTATATTTTTAGCAATGGATGATTAAATAGTTTCTATTTTCTTTATATTTCTGAGGTTAGTTGAGCCGTATATTATCAAACCATAAGTCAATATAGATTCACAGATAGCTTTGTAAACCAAAATACACTTATGTGTGCTTGCAGCAAATTGTAGTTTGTAAAGTTTAAATGCACATAGAGCAATTTCACTGCTAACCTTTGAATATGTTTTTTCCATCTGAAGGTTGTGTCCATGTAAAGTTCAGGATATTTATGGCTCCCACCACGCTCAATAACATCACAGTCGCAGAAGTCAGGGTCATGAGTTATCATGTTGAGGACACAAGGGTTCGTGGTTTTTAATTGCATAAGATGAAAGGTCATAGTATCCTGGTGAATGAAAGCTCATTCATTTGGTTTTTTCTCAGTTTATGTAAATACGATTAATGTTAGACCAGTTAGCAATTTTGTTAAAATCATCATGTGTATCTCGGACTGCGTCTCCTATATTGTGATTCATGTTAACGAAGGCGGTGTCATCAACATATATATAAGGAGAGCCCATCAGTATAAATTTAACTAGCTCATTAATATAAATAATGAATAAAAGCGAACCTAAAATTGAACCTTGTGGAACACCAGTGTACACTATTGTCTTCTCCTTAAAAACGCCATTAATTTTAGTAATATGCACTCTGTTTTTTAAACAATTTCAAACCATTTAAGGGTAATACCTTGGATACCATAGGTATACAATTTTTGAAGTAAAATATCGTGATCTAACGTATCAAATGCCTTACGAAAGTCCAGAAAGATAGCAGCTGCTTTTTTTCCGTTGTTTAAAGTTCCTTTAATGACGCCAGAAAACTCCGTTAAAAGTGTAATTGCATTTTTGCCTTTTTGGAAACCATATTCTTTTCACTAATAATGTTATATTTTTTCAAGAAATTTGCTAGAACATTAGCTACATAGCTTTCAAGGATTTTGTGAAGAACTGGTAAGATGGCAATGGGCCTATAGTTAGTGCAATCGGATTTAGTTTCATTTTTGTAAATTGACCTTAAAATAGCAATTTTGAGTTTTTTAGCGATATTTCCTGTAGATATGCTTTCATTGATAAAGTTCGTCACGAGATCAGCTAAGTAGATTCTGCATGCTTTAATGTGCTTTATGTGTATTTGATCGTATAAACATGATTTTCTTTCATTTAAGTCACTTAGGATTCCCAATTTTGCTTTGGATTGTTTTTACAAGACTCAAATTGTTTGAAGTAATATTTTTTTTATTTTCCTGCCTAATAAGGGACGTGACTGTGTTTCTATAATTTGTGTATAGTAATTCAAAATTTCTGTTTCTCTTGTTATTTTTGTAGTCAATCTAAGCCGAGTCTCTTTTTCTTATTAAGTTTATTATTTCCTGATTTATCCAGTCTTTGCTACAATTGCGTTGTTTAATTTTTGAGCCATCCGATAGTTTATTAATTTTGTTATTGTTAATAATTACCGTATATTTTTTTATGAAAGCTTCGTAAAGTACGTCTATTGGTTCTGAATTTGGGGTTTCGTTTCCAGTGCCTCTGTCCAGCCAGTTTGTTAGGCTTATTTCTTTGCACATGTTTTTATAATCTAAAATAGTTTTTGTGTGAAAATTGCTGTCTTGCTTGTTTTAGTGTGATTGGACGAATTCCCAGTTTTTTTCCCCTCAAGTTGACGCAATTAAGTAGTTGTCTGCTATTTTACTGCAAAAAGTCATTGAATTTGTGTCGAGTTTAATGTCAAGTCGGACGTTAATATGATCAATGCATGTCTGATAGAGAGAGTCACCAATGATGTCTTCCCTGGTGATACCAGTAATGATAGTTGAGAAACAAAACTCAGTTAGCAACTTTACGTATTTGGCAATTCCGTGTTTTTGATATTTTTGATATCTAAATTAAAGTCTCCAACTAGTGTTTGATTGCGATGTTTATCAGTTGTTTGGAACCAGATTTTGAGGTTAGAACGAAAAGTATTAATGTCCGAGCTTGGTGATCTGTAAACAGCAAGTAAATTGAAAGTTAAACTACACTTGTAGATATTTATATTCAATGTTTCAGCAGGAATCACAAGCGAAGGTATCGTTTTGACTAATAATGTGTCGCGGAAGAAAAGTAGAACCAAGAGTTCTCGTAAAAGGTTGATTAAAAGTTTCTAGATTGAACAATGGAGTGTCCGTGCTGAGGATGTTAGTTTCTGTCAATATAATTATATCTAAAAATTTCAAAATATCTTTAAGGTAAACACAGAGAGTATCCCACTTTGTTTTTTTTGTTTTTTTTTTTCAGACTTCGAATGTTCACATGTAGAAAGCTTAGATGTTCATCAGATTCATTACACAATTTACTAGTCAAGAACCATTTCTTAACTTCTTCATAGTCGCACAAAACATTTTCGTTGTGATCAAATGTTGGTAAGTCATCAAAATGAAAAGTCGCCATGGAAAAGCAAATATGGTGGAGCACATAAGTAAGATATTTCCCGTTTAAAATTCATCGAAATTCGTGAGGATATCAATTCGAATTATGTTGTCACCATCAGATTTTCTCATCATGATTTTTCCGTTTCGAAACCAGGCGTATTTAAAATTTTTCGATTTGGTCAGGCACCTCGCTTTCCAGAAAAGTTCTCTGTTCATTGGAGTCAAATTTTCATATAGATAGACTGGCGTTTTTTTAGCGTCATCAATAACGTTACTGGCAAAGATTTTCGATTTCTTTTTTGACATCCATTGTTCACGTTCGTTTCTAGATTTAAATCGGGCAATAATCGCAGGTGTTTTGTTCTTGTTCCTTGTCGGCGGTCTATGTAAGGCTTCAAAAGTTGATCAATGCTAAAATTGTTTATATGCAGCGCTTTTGCAACATTGATCATTATCTGATTTATGTGTTCTTTTTCATCTTGGTCGTCCATTGGAATGCCATGTATCTCGATATTTCGGTTTCTGCCGTATTGTTCAAGATCATTAATTTGCAACTTTAGAGCCGTATTCTCTTGAATGAGATTTGCACATGTAGTTTCAATGGTAGCCAGATTATTCATAGTGTCTAGTTGCGTCGCTTCATAGTCATGAAATTGATTCAATAGTGTACCATATTGAGATGAGAAAAATTCTACACTGAATTGCCTTAAGTCTTTGATTTCGTTTCTTAGTGCGTTATTTCATTTAGTAACGTTTGAAACTTTCTAGCTTCTTGCTGTGCCTAAGACGGGGGTCATGTAATAGAGTTACAGCCTTCTCCAAGTGTCTTAGAGGAGCGGTGACCAAGGGATGACTCCTGGCTGTAGTCAATATTGTCGTCCGATGTCGGCGAGGGTGATACACTTGTGTTATTTTTCAGAAGCGTATTGTCTCTGTTTTCCTTATCTGAAACGGGTCTGCTGTTTGTTATGCTTAATTTACAGTCAGTACAGTGCCACGTTTATTTCTTCTCTTGGGTCATCTTTTTGTAGTTTTTCTCCGTTGGCCAGAGCACCCGAAATGCAGTTTCCTTTTGCATCCACTGCACAGCATATGGCATTAGAAGCAATTGTTTCTTCATAGCTGTAACACATTGAATTCATTGTGTAGAAAGTTTTGACTTATAAGTCCAACAGCGGGAACCATTATTGGGAGATGCACAAATTGGGCCCTAAAGTTCTGTTGTTTAATTGATTTTACCAGCTCGCTCTTTACAAGGCAATGTGTAAAACATGACGGACTGATGCAAGGGAGAGAGGACGCGTAGGAGCAATAAAGTTTATGGTACATGTCTAATGACGGCCCAGAATGTCAACTGATTTACAAGTAAATATTTTGTCATCGAGCAAAATATTGCATTTTATGAACGAAACATTTTGTAAAACATTTGTGAAAATGCAATGATAAACGTTTAGTGTCTGAAATGCAAAGTATTTCACACATAGATTTTTTCTGCAAACGTTTCTTGAATGGGATATTTCTCTCGCGATTCTCATTCAATTACTTATCTTGCATATGTGAGTGAGGAATTTTCCAATTTTTGTTGAGATAATACTTTAGTTTTAAGTTTGAGATAATACTTTAGCAAAACCTAATGCGTTATGAATAATAGAGAGAGAGATTTTTCAAATCCTGCGTAGAGCAAAGAAAGGACAAAATTTGAAATTCTGAACACTCATACACGGTTACCTTTGTAATTTTCTTTTATAGGCAAAGTGGAAGAAGACTCGGCCGAGTTCACACAGCAAGTCTCGTTTAATTGCCCCCCCAAGAAGTGTTGCCAAGTTTGCTTTTTAAAGACTCCTTCGGAAGTGACAGGAAGTATATCGAAGCGATGTTTGTTCTGTTCAAGGGTATGACATGTGCAGCAATTCCGCATCGCGAGCTGTGTTTGCTTAATGTTCGCTTTTCAAGTGCCAGACACCGGAACTCTCAACAATTCTCCGGAGAAGAAATTTAACTGCGACTCGACAATGAAGCACCGAATCAAATACCTTCCGCTAAAGAACAGAAAATGGCGCATTTTCCTCCGGCAAATTCACTCTCCAGGTGTACAGATTTTGGCCGTAGCTTTGTTTTAAAACACGTGCAAATTAAATTTAGTTCTCTATCCTCATAAAAGTTGCGTTCTTATGAGCTTGCCGCATTATAAAATAAAAAAATAAATAAATACCCCTCAAGCAGCTGCTTGCCACAGAGGTCTGACAGGAGCCTGTCAGTTTATATGCCACAGTAGGAGATCTGAGAGGATGGCAGGACCTCAGCAGAAAAACGACACACACATCCACGCCTAATTCCGGGGGCTCGAACCCAGGTCCCTTAGATCAGTAGCCAAACGTGCTAATCACTCGGCCACAGAGTGGAATATTAATACACTGTATTGCAGAAAGTGTTCGTACATTTCCATATTTGAATGGAATGTTACTTTCAAAGCTCGCTGACTTTAAAAATAAATTTTAATGCAAAAATATCACATAAGAAAAATTGAAGCTCTGACTCAAATCTCTCAAAATCTCTATTTGCGACAATGTTCCTTAATATTTAAGAAATTATTCATGTTGAAGACATGTAATAGCATTTGCTACTGTTATATTCATCTGATACATTTTTCTTCAAAATTAACGAACACTAAAATCAACTTTTAAGCATGCATGTATTTTAATAAGCGATTAGGGTAACAATTATTATTTGCTTTTTACTTAACTTTTGAGGTGAATCGTTGCGATGAACGGCTTTAATAGTTCCAGCTTTAAAACTCTTTACATATTAAACTAATATTATTGTAATTCGGGATATAGTGAGATTTGAATAATCTTCAATGGTTCGCTGTTTTTTGGTTCCCTTTGTACTGAATAGAACGTCTCCAAACGTAGAAATATACATAATATATAATATGTGTGTTCAGGCATAGATGTAGAAAAAATAAAGGGGTGGGGGGTCAAGGGAATGGATTTCTTTTGAAGTATAACATTTCCCCCTCTGTTTTAGAGGTCTCTAAACATTTTTTTTAAAATCATTAAATATGTACAAGTTAATACTTTTTGCCTCCATTACCTTGCTAACATTCTCAAAGAGGGACATCTCTCTTTATAACCTCCTCCCTCCCCACACCTGCACAGACTTAGAGCCAGCCAGCCCTTTAAATGTATATTCTAGTAGGATTCTCATACAATGCATGGAGCCTAACCAAAACTACTAAATTTACTACATAACACCACTATTAATGCATTTATATCGTCCAAAATAACTGATAGACCATAAAAATAGACTAAAAAAATTTTAATTTTTCGACGAATAAAATTATTTTTCGAAAAATGCCCAAAATGTTAAGGATGCAAGGTGGCAACCCTGATTACATGGGACGAGATTAACAGGATACACTAATCTGTGAGCACTCCCCTTTCGTTCTCTTAATACCTTTTCTGAAAGGTACTAGCGGATTGCACCAAGAAAAGGCTGGGTCAGACCTTTAGTTACTAGGCCTGGAGATTTTATGCATTATCACAGGGAATTGTTAAATAATTATGCCTAGCTATCAGCTTCAGAATACTTTTAAAATTACAAATATGTATTATCATTCGCTTAGCAATGACTTTGAGACATAAATTTAAATTGTGTTTTTGTACAAAACGACTAAGATAACCTAGAAGCTTTGTCAAGCTTGTCCTGGTCTCTCATACAACAAACAGCAACGCGAACCATGACAATCCGGGACTCGAAGCGTCCTCCACCCCCTGCAGCTGCCTTGTCACCGTGAACAAACGCGATACTGTCGTGCCCACATTGGATGTAAAAATGCGGACACGATGTATCCCTACTGGCATAGCTCCATCCGCCATGTCCCATTCCCTGATTGATTGTGCCCGCTCTTTCCGCCATTTTCGCTCAGAGCCAGACTACGGAAGAGGACGTCGCCTCCAGCACAAAAGGGGGCCACATAGTCAGCGTAGGTACCGGATGAGGTGGCCTACGTGACCCACCGCGGATGAAAAACAACTGCCAGATGGGTCCGAAGAATCGCGCCTCAGCTACGACGGCCAATGATACTCAGGGGTGGTCATGACAATACCACTACCTCCTCGCTGACTCAGAATGTCATTTGTATATTCTGTCATTCAATTAATTATCTGATATTGAGACTTTGCTTGTTTTAAGAGCATATAGGTTCTAGAATAGTGTTTTGTTTAGGAAAGTAGATATTTTTATTTTCCATTTGGTTTAAGAACATTAAATATTCATTCACTTAGGTGTATATGAACTTCACCCTGTTATACATAATTGGTTTGACGGTTGGGTTATTTTACCTCAAAGCGGCACTTTTTTGCACACAATGGTCTAATTGGCTAGATCACAATGACTCCCAGGGCTCAGAGAAGGTGGAGAAAAGGGAACCCACTGCACAGCCATTAGATCAATGGTAGTCTCCCGTCCAGGCCATCCAGTGTATTCTGCATGATTCTCCTACACATGGGGCAACATTTTATCATACATATATTGGTTTAAGAACATAAAAATCATTCATTTAGCAATGAATTAATATTTCCGTAGTTATGTGACATGTTCCTTTTCACCTTATCGTTGAAGTGTATATAAGCGTTAGAGATCATGAAGAAAATGATCTCGAATTTTACGCTCAGGATGAGATTTTCAGATGTGTCCAAAAGCACCTTGGTTGTCAGTTTTCGGGGTAAGGCTGTAAAAAAAAAGTACATCATGTACTCAGAATCTTTAATGTAAGTTATATTTTTGAATGTAAACATCCAAATCAATAAATTTTGCTTGCCATTATTTCCTGGAACAATACTTTTGGCGCCATAGGCTGCAGCCTTTTTAGCGTAGGATTTACTACGGCGGTGAGCGGCCCTGAATCCGAACGAGTGATTTTTCACATGTCTGCTTAGTTCATCACAGCTCCGGAATGGTGCTTGCTGTAGAGCTGTTGACATTTTATAACTGAACATAATTCCACTCCAATTAGTCCCTTGTGACTCAGTAGCTAAGGGCAAATTTATTAGGGTTTTTTTTTTTTTATTAAAGGACAATTTTGACCCAAACCGTTCTAAATAGTTGCATAAAAAGTACTTATTTATAGATAATTGAATCACAGAAGTTCTAATTCGGGGCATATGTATTTATATACGTTAATTGAAATAGATTTTGCCTTTTTGCCAGAATTGCATGTTTAGGGAAACGAAAGTTCAGCCATTTCGAATGCCTTATTCTGAAGTCTGAAGTGGAAATTAGAACCAAGAGATTTAATTTGGTGTACTTTCTAAGTGTATGGGAAAGTTTGTACAATGTGTGCTACACCTGTAGATATCTCAATTTCAATACCACACATTTAAACCACTTTTTTCCAGTTTCAAACCTAAGAACAAATACTTTTTCCCCAATGCCGAAGAATATCAGAACATTATTGTTGCTATCCATAAAACAATGGATCCGTGTGGAACCATCCAATCATCAAACCTTCGATTATCTCCAAGATGCATTTAGAATGGTTTAATGATCTTTTGAAGAATAATCGATAACCGAAGATAAGATGACCTGCGTTTCCAAATAACTTCTGGATCTTTTTTGCTTTCATATTTTAAACAAGTTATCCAAGTCTCAATGTTAGAATACTAATTTAGTAATAGAATGTAGGCATGAATATTAAATATGAATTGAAAGAATTTAGTTTCAAAAACATTTAATATTTTCGTTAAATTTATAGAGGAGAAGCTGATAAAAATTGTTAAAGGACATTTAATTTTTGATGCTGACCAGCTGAAAGTGAGTTGATGTATTGTTGTGCACCCCACCTGCTCTGGGAGATAGGGTGGACACAACTAGGGAAGAAATTAGCCTTTAATTTCAATTCCCCCAAAAACGACGATGATTGCTTTGTGTATTTTATTTTTAATTACTCTGTCGACAGAACCAGGGTTTTTCTTTCCTTCGCTCATTTAAATAATATGCATTCATTAGGCGGTCGGTCTTCCCTCCCATGTTAGGATATAACTCGACAAAACTTAGGGGTTACAAGCAAACATTTCTTTATTACCTCGATCTCTTAACTAAGCACAAAACTATACAATTCCTGACAATTACAGAGGCCGATCATCTCCCTCAGATGGAAAGTCCTTACTAGACACTCAAAGTTCGTTTAGATCAAGAACTGTCTCTAGAGTCTCTTTTCTAGCCAAGAACTCGGGCAAAACGTTATAAGCGTTAAAACGAGCAGTTCACTATGGGAGTCTTAGTGACGGCGGCAGAACACTGCATAATTGAAGGGGAGCCCTTAGTGTTGAGAGGAATTCCTTTATCTCCTTCCTTGTCCATCTATTGATGTTCCGCCAGCAGCGTCGCTTCTTTGTCTCTGGCTTTGGACTGCTCGCAGAGCAGACACGAGGCATGTCGAACCATCTCACCAACTCGAAGCAGAAGATCTACCGCCTCTCAAGAAGAGCAACAGTCGAATGGGGCGGAAGCTTTGTCGTTGCTCGCGATGAAAACTCTCTCTGCTTTTGTTCTGACCTCGCCACCAATCATTTATTCCCTAGCGAGATGTGTTTCTACCTTATTGGTTGTCTTGCGAAGATCAAAGGTAAGCGACCCCCCCCCCCACTCCTCTCTCTCTCCGGGTCCTTGGCGTGGGTCCGAGCGTGAGCGCCGTCCGCGCTCACCGCCGTGGGGGGAGGGGGGCAGGGGGTCATCTTGACCTCCGCTGCAGTTTGTTCTGCCGAATTTGCACATGGCGGCTGGCTCCACGGCCGGTGTTCTGGAACCTTCTGGCTCCCAAAGTCGTGTCCACAGGAGGAATTCGCTGTGAGCACGACAGTATTGATGCATCGATGAATTTTGGTCTACTGTACCTTACTCAATGCCCTCATTCCGTTTTTCATTTCATTACAGCTGATGATATTAAATGAAATGTGTCGTAGATATTGGTACTGAACTGAGAAAAGAAAAAGAACTTTTAATCATTTACTGAGCATCTGAAGGACAACTGAAATCATATCGTTTTGCAGTCTCAGGAAAGACCGAAAGAAGCTCGTCTTTGTTAGCCATAAAAGCACAAGATCTGAGCAGTTGAGATTCACAAAATCCGTAGTTCCTATCTCTTATTGTATACGCATTGAGAGGTACGTTTATGCTTGGAAAAGCAAAACTCATTGGTTTGATGCTAAAAGAATCGGTCCCAACTGTTTCGGTTTTTGCTTTAATGCTCATTAATACTGATGCATTCAGTCATAAATATCCGAACCGTAACGAGGTTTTGTGCTTTAAAAGTTCAGTAAATGTAAGTTCTGTACAAAAACAAAGAAGGAAAGACGGAGAGAAAAAAAGAATTGCGTTTGCATGTGCTACATATGACGACTGTCCTTTGTTGCATGGAAGTCGTTTTCCATCGATCTGTCCATCCCCCAGATATAACGACGAGGCACATTGTGATGTCAAGCATTGGATGCACAAGAGACACTATATTCGCTCTAACAGATGTGTCCTCTTGTGTTTCTACTTCTGTAAGGCTCTGACCAGCTGTCGTTGCAAGGGAGGAAGAGAAATTGGTGAGAAAGACGATTCCTCTGATATTCTTGAGACGGTGATTGCATGTTACAGTTACGATTGATAGAATCGCTTACCCAAAAACTATCCCTGTTTACTAGTTAAAGAAACTTAACGATTTCTTGGAAGGGTATTTGGAATCTAGACTAATACTTAATATTACGAGCTTTTTAAACTACCTATTAAAATTTTAGCTGATGTTGAAGGGAGATGCTGCATATGTAGCTTAGAGGTAAAATATAATCTCGTAAGTGGGATCTACAGATTACGATCCTGGTACTTTTAGTAAAAATATAATCTAATAACCCTATAGACTTAGATATCCAGGAAGTACTGGACAATAATTGTTTCCATTTCCGTGTTCGAGTGGTTAGTGCGCTTGTCTACTGATCTAAGGGACCTGGTTTCGAGCCCAGGTTAAGGCATGGATGTATGTGTCGTTTTTCTGTTGAGGTCCTGCCATCCTCTCAGACCTTCTATTTTGGCATATAAACTGACAGGCTCCTGTCAGACCTCTGTGGCAAGCAGCTGCTTGAGGGGGTATTTATTTTATTTTTTATTTTATAATAGAAAATATTTATCGGAATGAATTCAAGAAATAATTTTTCTTACTTTAAATTACTGTTTGAAAATAAGATTCATTTTGAACTTTACACTGACGCTTCAGAGAATTGTGGATTGTCACAAATATTTTATGTCTTTGTTTTACATGGGAAGTTATTTTCACAATATCTGACTGTATGATATTCATACTGAAGTTACTTAACGAATAGGTTTACTAAAGTTCATGTGGTCCTATATGCGCTTTTTTCAAAATTAATTTTGTTATTTCTTAGAGAAGAATCTTCACTTGATGCTTTGCGACTCAAGTATCGTTTAGTATACCTGCTCTTCAAGCCAGAAAGAAAGTAAACATCATTTAACATTAAATTAATAATTTTGTCTGTTCGTTTTACATTTCCTGTATAAAGGCACTTAGTAAATGAATAGTTGTTGAATTCCATTTGTATTTGAATCCTCCTGCCTCCATGGCACAGTGGTGTCGCGTTGCTTCACCGTGCCACTGCAACTGATGGGGTGTCGGGATGACTTGCTCATTTGCTCTTTTATAACCTGCAGATAAGCTAGCAGATGTGCGGTCTGGGAGCGGGATTGGTTCAGTTGGTAGCCCGCCAGGATCGTAATCTGTAGTTCCCACTTTCGAGTCCCACCTGCTCCAACATTAAATTTATCTCCTCAAAACTTTCCATCCTGACCCCTGTCAGTCACACCGATGGGCTGGGAAAGGTCACCATCTGTCGGAGGGGCATTTAATCCTGTCCTGCTGATGAAATATCTGTTTCAATGTAGTGAAGTAACCGCTGATGTGTTAGTAAATGATTATTTAGAGCAGGGGTTCTCAACGTGGAGTACGCGGTAAAATGTTTTGGTGAACGGCGTGAGAGCTCAAAAGTCGCTAGATCTAGTAACAAAGTCGCTAAGTTGGCAACACTGCTGTGCAAAAATGCCATTTTTTGTGTTTACCGACATATATAATTTGTGACTATAAAATTTCATATGTGTGTGTATATATATATATGTGTTTTATTTTATTCCCATTGTTATATTATAACTATAGTTTTATCTATCTATACAAGGGGTATGCCAGTTACATACACATTTCCAGGGGGTACGTGAATCACAAAAGGTTGAGAACCATAATGTCACAAAGGTTCTCAGCTCAAAAGGTCTCCATCCAGGCAAAGCTGCTCAGGATGATTTTGTTCCATGTACTCGAAATAAGTGTTACCTTTTTTCATATTCCTACTTGACAAAATAAACAATTACAGCTGACAATTTAAACCGAAATTCTTCCAAAAATTGGCTTGGATAGTTTTATCCAAAACAAAGCACATATTGAAGTTTAATTTTAAATATCAACGTATACGAAACACAAGATTTTTAAAAGTTCGAATTTCAGTAACTCGAAAATAAACCAGAACAACAAACTGATAAGAACATGAAAAGGCACTGAGAGGTTAAAATAGTTTCAATCTCTTAAATTTAAGTCACTTTAGTTCAGTGTCTGAAAATCTGTTTCTATCGTACGTTTCTCAAAATTTTCTAAATTTTACATTCTTGTAATTTTGAAACGGAACTGATCTAGAAACCGATATTTATTGCAAGTGAAATAGGACAAGAGTTGTTGCAATTGTTTCACTCTGATTTTCATCCTCATACAAATTGAGTGCTGGATATAGTTCCCTAGTCAGGATCGCCACCATTTTCCCTTCCCTTCCCTAGTCAGGATCGTCGCCATTTTCCCTTCCCTAGTCAGGATCGTCGTCATTTTCCCTTCCCTTCCCTAGTCAGGATCGTCGCCATTTTCCCTTCCCTTCCCTAGTCAGGATCGTCGCCATTTTCCCTTCCCTTCCCTAGTCAGGATCGTCGCCATTTTCCCTTCCCTTCCCTAGTCAGGATCGTCGCCATTTTCCCTTCCTTTCCCTAGTCAGGATCGTCGCCATTTCGCTTCCCTTCCCTAGTCAGGATCGTCGCCATTTTCCCTTCCCTTCCCTAGTCAGGATCGTCGCCATTTTCCCTTCCCTTCCCTAGTCAGGATCGTCGCCATTTTCCCTTCCCTTCCTAGTCAGGATCGTCGCCATTTTCCCTTCCCTTCCCTAGTCAGGATCGTCGCCATTTTCCCTTCCCTTCCCTAGTCAGGATCGTCGTCATTTTCCCTTCCCTTCCCTAGTCAGGATCGTCGCCATTTTCCCTTCCCTTCCCTAGTCAGGATCGTCGCCATTTTCCCTTCCTTTCCCTAGTCAGGATCGTCGCCATTTCGCTTCCCTTCCCTAGTCAGGATCGTCGCCATTTTCCCTTCCCTTCCCTAGTCAGGATCGTCGCCATTTTCCCTTCCCTTCACTAGTCAGGATCGTCGCCATTTTCTCTTCCCTTCCTAGTCAGGATCGTCGCCATTTTCCCTTGCCTTCCCTAGTCAGGATCGTCGCCATTTTCCCTTCCCTTCCCTAGTCAGGATCGTCGCCATTTTCCCTTCCCTTCCCTAGTCAGGATCGTCGCCATTTCTCTTCCCTTCCCTAGTCAGGATCGTCGCCATTTTCCCTTCCCTTCCCTAGTCAGGATCGTCGCCATTTTCCCTTCCCTTCCCTAGTCAGGATAATCGCCATTTTCCCTTCCCTTCCCTAGTCAGGATCGTCGCCATTTTCCCTTCCCTTCCCTAGTCAGGATCGTCGCCATTTTCCCTTCCCTTCCCTAGTCAGGATCGTCGCCATTTTCCCTTCCCTTCCCTAGTCAGGATCGTCGCCATTTCTCTTCCCTTCCCTACTCAGGATCGTCGCCATTTTCCCTTCCCTTCCCTAGTCAGGATCGTCGCCATTTTCCCTTCCCTTCCCTAGTCAGGATCGTCGCCATTTTCCCTTCCCTTCCCAATTTTCGCCGTAGTTTTTGACACATACGCAGCAGGAAGAAAGTAAATACCACTGTAAACGCCCTTTTAGAAAGAATAATTGTTATTGGAAAAGTGCCCAGAAATTGAAAACTAAGCTTCCAATTAACAGGATAGCGACAATACCCGTGGCACCATAGCTGATCTCATGTAAAAATAAACGGAGCAAATCAATACCCATGGATACAGAATCCTAAAAATCGAACAATCGCATCTTAATTATAAACTTAACTTTTAAAAGTAAGATCTAAGCTTTTAAAGTGGGATCTACAGATTAAGATCCTGGTACTTTTAGTAAAAATATAATCTAATAGGTTATATTTTTACTAAAAGTTAGTTACCTTTTTTGGTTACCTTTTTTGTGACTTTATGGTTCTCAACCTTTTATGTGTATGTAACTGGCATACCCCTTGTATAGATAGATAAAACTATAATTATAGTATAACAACAACATGGGCCAAGAAGGTGTTGTAGTTTTTTACTCTTGAAAAGTGTCGAAACGAACACTGGGGAAGGCATAGAGGACCAGCCCCCATGCACACGCATCCTCTCAACAATCAAATAATAAATAATACCCCCTGAAGCAGCTATTTGCCACAGAGGTCTGACAGGAACCTGTCAGTTGCATGAAAAAACAACAACAACATGACATCATTAGTCCAATATACCCTGTGCCGCAAAAAACACACTGTCTTAGGGAGATAGAGGCTATATCACGACAGGTAGAGATTGTCATTTTGGTGGTCGTTTAAGAATTCAAGCAGAGTTCTGTAGCGTCGGGTAGCCCTAGAGAGCTACCAATAGAAGATTCTAGGAAATCACTCCCTCGATAAGTGGAGGCCCTTCCTTCCTAATAATTTGAACCCCCATATTGAAGGCCAACTACGTTAACAAGCAGAATTGGATCCCCTAACAAACGAAAAGATTTCAACATCCCAGTGATCAGAGTGGCTGCAACAATTCCTCTAATCTTAGGGTCTGCCTGATAATTAGCTTCTTGCTCTCCCCCCCCCCGACACACTATTCACTAACTGCAAACAACCTCCTCATAACTAGAAATGCAGTAACTTTCAGTCAGTAACAGCACTATAGACTTGGAAAGTCATCCAATTTCACCCGTACATTCCGCTGCTTCTCAGCCCATGCCTACTTTCCTCGGAGAATAATGAACTGTATTGTCCGTCCCCCTCGTTCACCAGACGATGATAATCAACAATCGTTATAATATAGTTTATAGTTTATAATTAAGATGCGAATATAATTTATAATTAAGATGCGATTGTTCGTTTTTTAGGATTCTGTATCCATGGGTATTAATTTGCTCCGTTTATTTTTACATGAGATCAGCTATGGTGCCACGGGTATTGTCGCTATCCTGTTAATTGCAAGCTTAGTTTTCAATTTCTGGGCACTTTTCCAATAACACTATCTTCATTACTCGAATAAGCAGAAGTGACAAAAGTGTAATTATTGACAAGCGAATCAGTTGGAAAGAACTTTTCTCGATCATTGCTTTTGTGACCTGTGGATTATTTAGAGTAATTCCGTACGTGACCCCAACCATATGAAAGTGGAATAAGTTGGCAGGTGCCCTGTTAGCAATAATTAAGCCCCCTTAGCAATAATTAAGTGGGTAGGTGCCCTGTTATGCCTCATTCCCCTTAGCAATAATTAAGTGGGTGGGTGCCCTGTTATGCCTCATTCCCCTTAGCAATAATTAAGTTGGTAGGTGCCCTGTTATGCCTCATTCTCCTTAGCAATAATTAAGTGGGTGGGTGCCCTGTTATGCCTCATTCTCCTTAGTAATAATTAAGTGGGTGGGTGCCCTGTTATGCCTCATTCTCCTTAGCAATAATTATGTGGTAGGTGCCCTGTTATGCCTCATTCCCCTTAGCAATAATTAAGTGGTAGGTGCCCTGTTATGCCTCATTCCCCTTAGCAATAATTAAGTGGGTAGGTGCCCTGTTATGCCTCATTCCCCTTAGCAATAATTAAGTGGGTGGGTGCCCTGTTATGCCTCATTTCCCTTAGCAATAATTAAGTGGGTAGGTGCCCTGTTATGCCTCATTCCCCTTAGCAATAATTAAGTTGGTAGGTGCCCTGTTATGCCTCATTCCTCTTAGCAATAATTAAGTGGGTGGGTGCCCTGTTATGCCTCATTCCCCTTAGCAATAATTAAGTGGGTGGGTGCCCTGTTATGCCTCATTCCCCTTAGCAATAATTAAGTGGGTAGGTGCCCTGTTATGCCTCATTCCCCTTAGCAATAATTAAGTGGGTGGGTGCCCTGTTATGCCTCATTCTCCTTAGCAATAATTAAGTGGGTAGGTGCCCTCTTATGCCTCATTCCCCTTAGCAATAATTAAGTTGGTAGGTGCCCTGTTATGCCTCATTCCCCTTAGCAATAATTAAGTTGGTAGGTGCCTTGTTATGCCTCATTCCCCTTAGCAATAATTAAGTGGGTAGGTGCCCTGTTATGCCTCATTCCCCTTAGCAATAATTAAGTGGGTAGGTGCCCTGTTATGCCTCATTCTCCTTAGCAATAATTAAGTGGGTGGGTGCCCTGTTATGCCTCATTCCTCTTAGCAATAATTAAGTGGGTGGGTGCCCTGTTATGCCTCATTCCCCTTAGCAATAATTAAGTGGGTGGGTGCCCTGTTATGCCTCATTCCCCTTAGCAATAATTAAGTGGGTGGGTGCCCTGTTATGCCTCATTCCCCTTAGCAATAATTAAGTGGGTGGGTGTCCTGTTATGCCTCATTCCCCTTAGCAATAATTAAGTGGGTGAGTGCCCTGTTATGCCTCATTCCCCTTAGCAATAATTAAGGTGGTAGGTGCCCTGTTATGCCTCATTCCCCTTAGCAATAATTAAGTGGGTAGGTGCCCTGTTATGCCTCATTCCCCTTAGCAATAATTAAGTGGGTAGGTGCCCTGTTATGCCTCATTCTCCTTAGCAATAATTAAGAGGGTGGGTGCCCTGTTATGCCTCATTCCCCTTAGCAATAATTAAGTGGGTAGGTGCCCTCTTATGCCTCATTCCCCTTAGCAATAATTAAGTGGGTAGGTGCCCTGTTATGCCTCATTCCCCTTAGCAATAATTAAGTGGGTGAGTGCCCTGTTATGCCTCATTCCCCTTAGCAATAATTGAGTTGGTAGGTGCCCTGTTATGCCTCATTCTCCTTAGCAATAATTATGTGGTAGGTGCCCTGTTATGCCTCATTCCCCTTAGCAATAATTAAGTGGTAGGTGCCCTGTTATGCCTCATTCCCCTTAGCAATAATTAAGTGGGTAGGTGCCCTGTTATGCCTCATTCCCCTTAGCAATAATTAAGTGGGTGGGTGCCCTGTTATGCCTCATTCCCCTTAGCAATAATTAAGTGGGTAGGTGCCCTGTTATGCCTCATTCCCCTTAGCAATAATTAAGTTGGTAGGTGCCCGGTTATGCCTCATTCCCCTTAGCAATAATTAAGTGGGTAGGTGCCCTGTTATGCCTCATTCCCCTTAGCAATAATTAAATGGGTGGGTGCCCTGTTATGCCTCATTCCCCTTAGCAATAATTAAGTGGGTGGGTGCCCTGTTATGCCTCATTCCCCTTAGCAATAATTAAGTGGGTGGGTGCCCTGTTATGCCTCATTCCCCTTAGCAATAATTAAGTGGGTGGGTGCCCTGTTATGCCTCATTCCCCTTAGCAATAATTAAGTGGGTAGGTGCCCTGTTATGCCTCATTCCCCTTAGCAATAATTAAGTTGGTAGGTGCCCTGTTATGCCTCATTCCCCTTAGCAATAATTAAGTGGGTAGGTGCCCTGTTATGCCTCATTCCCCTTAGCAATAATTAAGTGGGTAGGTGCCCTGTTATGCCTCATTCTCCTTAGCAATAATTAAGTGGGTGGGTGCCCTGTTATGCCTCATTCCCCTTAGCAATAATTAAGTGGGTAGGTGCCCTCTTATGCCTCATTCCCCTTAGCAATAATTAAGTGGGTAGGTGCCCTGTTATGCCTCATTCCCCTTAGCAATAATTAAGTGGGTGAGTGCCCTGTTATGCCTCATTCCCCTTAGCAATAATTGAGTTGGTAGGTGCCCTGTTATGCCTCATTCTCCTTAGCAATAATTAAGTGGGTGGGTGCCCTGTTATGCCTCATTCCCCTTAGCAATAATTAAGAGGGTAGGTGCCCTGTTATGCCTCATTTCCCTTAGCAATAATTAAGTGGGTAGGTGCCCTGTTATGCCTCATTCCCCTTAGCAATAATTAAGTGGGTGGGTGCCCTGTTATGCCTCATTTCCCTTAGCAATAATTAAGTGGGTAGGTGCCCTGTTATGCCTCATTCCCCTTAGCAATAATTAAGTTGGTAGGTGCCCTGTTATGCCTCATTCCTCTTAGCAATAATTAAGTGGGTGGGTGCCCTGTTATGCCTCATTCCCCTTAGCAATAATTAAGTGGGTGGGTGCCCTGTTATGCCTCATTCCCCTTAGCAATAATTAAGTGGGTGGGTGCCCTGTTATGCCTCATTCCCCTTAGCAATAATTAAGTGGGTGGGTGTCCTGTTATGCCTCATTCCCCTTAGCAATAATTAAGTGGGTGAGTGCCCTGTTATGCCTCATTCCCCTTAGCAATAATTAAGGTGGTAGGTGCCCTGTTAAGCCTCATTCTACTTAGCAATAATTAAGTGGGTGGGTGCCCTGTTATGCCTCATTCCCCTTAGCAATAATTAAGTGGGTAGGTGCCCTGTTATGCCTCATTTCCCTTAGCAATAATTAAGTGGGTAGGTGCCCTGTTATGCCTCATTCCCCTTAGCAATAATTAAGTGGGTGGGTGCCCTGTTATGCCTCATTTCCCTTAGCAATAATTAAGTGGGTAGGTGCCCTGTTATGCCTCATTCCCCTTAGCAATAATTAAGTTGGTAGGTGCCCTGTTATGCCTCATTCCTCTTAGCAATAATTAAGTGGGTAGGTGCCCTGTTATGCCTCATTCCCCTTAGCAATAATTAAGTGGGTAGGTGCCCTGTTATGCCTCATTCCCCTTAGCAATAATTAAGTGGGTGGGTGCCCTGTTATGCCTCATTCCCCTTAGCAATAATTCAGTTGGTAGGTGCCCTGTTATGCCTCATTCTCCTTAGCAATAATTAAGTGGGTGGGTGCCCTGTTATGCCTCATTCCCCTTAGCAATAATTAAGTGGGTAGGTGCCCTGTTATGCCTCATTCCCCTTAGCAATAATTAAGTGGGTGGGTGCCCTGTTATGCCTCATTCCCCTTAGCAATAATTAAGTGGGTAGGTGCTCTGTTATGCCTCATTCCCCTTAGCAATAATTAAGTTGGTAGGTGCCCTGTTATGCCTCATTCCTCTTAGCAATAATTAAGTGGGTAGGTGCCCTGTTATGCCTCATTCCCCTTAGCAATAATTAAGTTGGTAGGTGCCCTGTTATGCCTCATTCCTCTTAGCAATAATTAAGTGGGTAGGTGCCCTGTTATGCCTCATTCTCCTTAGCAATAATTAAGTGGGTGGGTGCCCTGTTATGCCTCATTCCCCTTAGCAATAATTAAGTGGGTAGGTGCCCTCTTATGCCTCATTCCCCTTAGCAATAATTAAGTGGGTAGGTGCCCTGTTATGCCTCATTCCCCTTAGCAATAATTAAGTGGGTGAGTGCCCTGTTATGCCTCATTCCCCTTAGCAATAATTAAGTTGGTAGGTGCCCTGTTAAGCCTCATTCTACTTAGCAATAATTAAGTGGGTGGGTGCCCTGTTATGCCTCATTCCCCTTAGCAATAATTAAGTGGGTAGGTGCCCTGTTATGCCTCATTTCCCTTAGCAATAATTAAGTGGGTAGGTGCCCTGTTATGCCTCATTCCCCTTAGCAATAATTAAGTGGGTGGGTGCCCTGTTATGCCTCATTTCCCTTAGCAATAATTAAGTGGGTAGGTGCCCTGTTATGCCTCATTCCCCTTAGCAATAATTAAGTTGGTAGGTGCCCTGTTATGCCTCATTCCTCTTAGCAATAATTAAGTGGGTAGGTGCCCTGATATGCCTCATTCCCCTTAGCAATAATTAAGTGGGTAGGTGCCCTGTTATGCCTCATTCCCCTTAGCAATAATTAAGTGGGTGGGTGCCCTGTTATGCCTCATTCCCCTTAGCAATAATTCAGTTGGTAGGTGCCCTGTTATGCCTCATTCTCCTTAGCAATAATTAAGTGGGTGGGTGCCCTGTTATGCCTCATTCCCCTTAGCAATAATTAAGTGGGTAGGTGCCCTGTTATGCCTCATTCCCCTTAGCAATAATTAAGTGGGTGGGTGCCCTGTTATGCCTCATTCCCCTTAGCAATAATTAAGTGGGTAGGTGCCCTGTTATGCCTCATTCCCCTTAGCAATAATTAAGTTGGTAGGTGCCCTGTTATGCCTCATTCCTCTTAGCAATAATTAAGTGGGTAGGTGCCCTGTTATGCCTCATTCCCCTTAGCAATAACTAAGTGGGTGGTGCCCTGTTATGCCTCATTCCCCTTAGCAATAATTAAGTGGGTGGGTGCCCTGTTATGCCTCATTCCCCTTAGCAATAATTAAGTTGGTAGGTGCCCTGTTATGCCTCATTCCCCTTAGCAATAATTAAGTGGGTAGGTGCCCTGTTATGCCTCATTCCCCTTAGCAATAATTTAGTGGGTGGGTGCCCTGTTATGCCTCATTCCCCTTAGCAATAATTAAGTGGGTGGGTGCCCTGTTATGCCTCATTCCCCTTAGCAATAATTAAGTTGGTAGGTGCCCTGTTATGCCTCATTCCTCTTAGCAATAATTAAGTGGGTAGGTGCCCTGTTATGCCTCATTCCCCTTAGCAATAATTAAGTGGGTAGGTGCCCTGTTATGCCTCATTCCCCTTAGCAATAATTAAGTTCGTAGGTGCCCTGTTATGCCTCATTCCTCTTAGCAATAATTAAGTGGGTAGGTGCCTTGTTATGCCTCATTCCCCTTAGCAATAACTAAGTGGGTGGTGCCCTGTTATGCCTCATTCCCCTTAGCAATAATAATAAAGTTGGTGGGTGCCCTGTTATGCCTCATTCCCCATAGCAATATTTAAGTTGGTAGGTGCAATGTAATGCCTCATTCCCCTTAGCAATAATTAAGTTGGTAGGTGCCCTGTTATGCCTCATTCCTCTTAGCAATAATTAAGTGGGTAGGTGCCCTGATATGCCTCATTCCCCTTAGCAATAATTAAGTGGGTAGGTGCCCTGTTATGCCTCATTCTCCTTAGCAATAATTAAGTGGGTGGGTGCCCTGTTATGCCTCATTCCCCTTAGCAATAATTAAGTTGGTAGGTGCCTTGTTATGCCTCATTCCCCTTAGCAATAATTAAGTTGGTAGGTGCCCTGTTATGCCTCATTCCCCTTAGCAATAATAATAAAGTTGGTGGGTGCCCTGTTATGCCTCATTCCCCATAGCAATATTTAAGTTGGTAGGTGCAATGTAATGCCTCATTCCCCTTAGCAATAATTAAGTTGGTAGGTGCCCTGTTATGCCTCATTCCTCTTAGCAATAATTAAGTGGGTGGGTGCCCTGTTATGCCTCATTCCCCTTAGCAATAATTAAATGGGTGGGTGCCCTGTTATGCCTCATTCCCCTTAGCAATAATTAAGTGGGTGGGTGCCCTGTTATGCCTCATTCCCCTTAGCAATAATTAAGTGGGTGGGTGCCCTGTTATGCCTCATTCCCCTTAGCAATAATTAAGTGGGTGGGTGCCCTGTTATGCCTCATTCCCCTTAGCAATAATTAAGTGGGTGGGTGTCCTGTTATGCCTCATTCCCCTTAGCAATAATTAAGTGGGTAGGTGCCCTGTTATGCCTCATTCCCCTTAGCAATAATTAAGTTGGTAGGTGCCCTGTTATGCCTCATTCCCCTTAGCAATAATTAAGTGGGTAGGTGCCCTGTTATGCCTCATTCCCCTTAGCAATAATTAAATGGGTGGGTGCCCTGTTATGCCTCATTCCCCTTAGCAATAATTAAGTGGGTGGGTGCCCTGTTATGCCTCATTCCCCTTAGCAATAATTAAGTGGGTGGGTGCCCTGTTATGCCTCATTCCCCTTAGCAATAATTAAGTGGGTGGGTGCCCTGTTATGCCTCATTCCCCTTAGCAATAATTAAGTGGGTGGGTGTCCTGTTATGCCTCATTCCCCTTAGCAATAATTAAGTGGGTAGGTGCCCTGTTATGCCTCATTCCCCTTAGCAATAATTAAGTTGGTAGGTGCCCTGTTATGCTCATTCCCCTTAGCAATAATTAAGTGGGTAGGTGCCCTGTTATGCCTCATTCCCCTTAGCAAAAATTAAGTGGGTAGGTGCCCTGTTATGCCTCATTCTCCTTAGCAATAATTAAGTGGGTGGGTGCCCTGTTATGCCTCATTCCCCTTAGCAATAATTAAGTGGGTAGGTGCCCTCTTATGCCTCATTCCCCTTAGCAATTATTAAGTGGGTAGGTGCCCTGTTATGCCTCATTCCCCTTAGCAATAATTAAGTGGGTGAGTGCCCTGTTATGCCTCATTCCCCTTAGCAATAATTGAGTTGGTAGGTGCCCTGTTATGCCTCATTCTCCTTAGCAATAATTAAGTGGGTGGGTGCCCTGTTATGCCTCATTCCCCTTAGCAATAATTAAGTGGGTAGGTGCCCTGTTATGCCTCATTTCCCTTAGCAATAATTAAGTGGGTAGGTGCCCTGTTATGCCTCATTCCCCTTAGCAATAATTAAGTGGGTGGGTGCCCTGTTATGCCTCATTCCCCTTAGCAATAATTAAGTGGGTAGGTGCCCTGTTATGCCTCATTCCCCTTAGCAATAATTAAATGGGTGGGTGCCCTGTTATGCCTCATTCCCCTTAGCAATAATTAAGTGGGTGGGTGCCCTGTTATGCCTCATTCCCCTTAGCAATAATTAAGTGGGTGGGTGCCCTGTTATGCCTCATTCCCCTTAGCAATAATTAAGTGGGTGGGTGCCCTGTTATGCCTCATTCCCCTTAGCAATAATTAAGTGGGTGGGTGTCCTGTTATGCCTCATTCCCCTTAGCAATAATTAAGTGGGTAGGTGCCCTGTTATGCCTCATTCCCCTTAGCAATAATTAAGTTGGTAGGTGCCCTGTTATGCCTCATTCCCCTTAGCAATAATTAAGTTGGTAGGTGCCCTGTTATGCCTCATTCCCCTTAGCAATAATTAAGTGGGTAGGTGCTCTGTTATGCCTCATTCCCCTTAGCAATAATTAAGTAGTTAGGTGCCCTGTTATGCCTCATTCCTCAGCAATAATTAAGTTGGTAGGTGCCCTGTTATGCCTCATTCCCCTTAGCAATAATTAAGTGGGTAGGTGCCCTGTTATGCCTCATTCCCCTTAGCAATAATTAAGTTGGTAGGTGCCCTGTTATGCCTCATTCCCCTTAGCAATAATTAAGTGGGTAGGTGCCCTGTTATGCCTCATTCCCCTTAGCAATAATTAAATGGGTGGGTGCCCTGTTATGCCTCATTCCCCTTAGCAATAATTAAGTGGGTGGGTGCCCTGTTATGCCTCATTCCCCTTAGCAATAATTAAGTGGGTGGGTGCCCTGTTATGCCTCATTCCCCTTAGCAATAATTAAGTTGGTAGGTGCCGTGTTATGCCTCATTCCCCTTAGCAATAATTACGTGGGTAGGTGCTCTGTTATGCCTCATTCCCCTTAGCAATAATTAAGTAGTTAGGTGCCCTGTTATGCCTCATTCCTCAGCAATAATTAAGTGGGTAGGTGCCCTGTTATGCCTCATTCCCCTTAGCAATAATTAAATGGGTGGGTGCCCTGTTATGCCTCATTCCCCTTAGCAATAATTAAGTGGGTGGGTGCCCTGTTATGCCTCATTCCCCTTAGCAATAATTAAGTGGGTGGGTGCCCTGTTATGCCTCATTCCCCTTAGCAATAATTAAGTGGGTGGGTGCCCTGTTATGCCTCATTCCCCTTAGCAATAATTAAGTGGGTGGGTGTCCTGTTATGCCTCATTCCCCTTAGCAATAATTAAGTGGGTAGGTGCCCTGTTATGCCTCATTCCCCTTAGCAATAATTAAGTTGGTAGGTGCCCTGTTATGCCTCATTCTCCTTAGCAATATTTAAGTGGGTGGGTGCCCTGTTATGCCTCATTCCCCTTAGCAATAATTAAGTGGTAGGTGCCCTGTTATGCCTCATTCCCCTTAGCAATAATTAAGTGGTAGGTGCCCTGTTATGCCTCATTCCCCTTAGCAATAATTAAGTGGGTAGGTGCCCTGTTATGCCTCATTCCCCTTAGCAATAATTAAGTAGTTAGGTGCCCTGTTATGCCTCATTCCTCAGCAATAATTAAGTGGGTAGGTGCCCTGTTATGCCTCATTCCCCTTAGCAATAATTAAGCGGGTGGTGCCCTGTTATGCCTCATTCCCCTTAGCAATAATTAAGTTGGTAGGTGCCCTGTTATGCCTCATTCCCCTTAGCAATAATTAGGTGGGTAGGTGCCCTGTTATGCCTCATTCCCCTTAGCAATAATTAAGTGGGTGGGTGCCCTGTTATGCCTCATTCCCCTTAGCAATAATTAAGTGGGTGGGTGCCCTGTTATGCCTCATTCCCCTTAGCAATAATTAAGTGGGTAGGTGCCCTGTTATGCCTCATTCCCCTTAGCAATAATTAAGTGGGTAGGTGTCCTGTTATGCCTCATTCCCCTTAGCAATAATTAAGTGGGTAGGTGTCCTGTTATGCCTCATTCCCCTTAGCAATAATTAAGTTGGTAGGTGCCCTGTTATGCCTCATTCCCCTTAGCAATAATTAAGTGGGTGGGTGCCCTGTTATGCCTCATTCCCCTTAGCAATAATTAAGTGGGTGGGTGTCCTGTTATGCCTCATTCCCCTTAGCAATAATTAAGTGGGTAGGTGCCCTGTTATGCCTCATTCCCCTTAGCAATAATTAAGTTGGTAGGTGCCCTGTTATGCCTCATTCTCCTTAGCAATATTTAAGTGGGTGGGTGCCCTGTTATGCCTCATTCCCCTTAGCAATAATTAAGTGGTAGGTGCCCTGTTATGCCTCATTCCCCTTAGCAATAATTAAGTGGTAGGTGCCCTGTTATGCCTCATTCCCCTTAGCAATAATTAAGTGGGTAGGTGCCCTGTTATGCCTCATTCCCCTTAGCAATAATTAAGTAGTTAGGTGCCCTGTTATGCCTCATTCCTCAGCAATAATTAAGTTGGTAGGTGCCCTGTTATGCCTCATTCCCCTTAGCAATAATTAAGCGGGTGGTGCCCTGTTATGCCTCATTCTCCTTAGCAATAATTAAGTGGGTGGGTGCCCTGTTATGCCTCATTCCCCTTAGCAATAATTAAGTGGGTAGGTGCCCTCTTATGCCTCATTCCCCTTAGCAATAATTAAGTGGGTAGGTGCCCTGTTATGCCTCATTCCCCTTAGCAATAATTAAGTGGGTGAGTGCCCTGTTATGCCTCATTCCCCTTAGCAATAATTAAATGGGTGGGTGCCCTGTTATGCCTCATTCCCCTTAGCAATAATTAAGTGGGTAGGTGTCCTGTTATGCCTCATTCCCCTTAGCAATAATTAAGTGGGTAGGTGTCCTGTTATGCCTCATTCCCCTTAGCAATAATTAAGTTGGTAGGTGCCCTGTTATGCCTCATTCCCCTTAGCAATAATTAAGTTTAGAATAGGTTAAGATAGATACTTTTGATAGCAGTGTATTTCATGTTGTCTTGGTAGTCCCAAAACAAGCGGCTGTGTGCAGGTTGCCTTTACAACTGTCTTCAGGACAGCATCGATTAATTAGTAGTTAAACTACTAATTAAGTGTAACAGAATCTCTTAATTAGTACAGGTTGCTAATTAACAGCATCTCTTAATTAGCAACCTATACACAGCCGCTTATTTTTGGACTACCAAGACAACATGAAATACACTGCTAAAAAAGTATCTATCTTAACCTGTTTTAAACTTCATTATTGCTAAGCGGAACGAGGCATAAAAGAGCACCTACCAACTTATTCCTCTTCCATATGGTTCGGGTCAGGTACAGAATTACCCAAGGCAATCCCATTGTAATCCCTTGTTCGATTAGCCCTCGTCTTTCACGATGCAATCCCTTGTTCGCTTAGCCCTGGTCCTAAACCAATGTTCCCACTCTCTGAGAATGAGCTACAGAATATCAACATCGGATCCTATGCTGCCCAAATAATAATAATATTTAAGAGGTATGGTTGTGAAAGCTTGGAACATCCTCCTCCTCTAGTCCTTGTATCTAGACCCTATTATATTGTAACATATCTGGAGCTCTTAAAACCGGCATATAAAGAAGGTAGTTGCCCAGTGAAGGGAGTCTTGTTGATGTAAGTGACCAGCTGACCAAAAAGATGCGAGGGGGACATTAGACTGTCGAAGCTCCATCGCTTAGCCCTGTGAGACCCTTGGAACTTTATGCTTATTTCCTCTAGGTGGTGAACTCCCAAGAGAAAAGATGGATCAGGCAGATTTCCTTAACATCAGAAAAGAGACAGTTAAATAGTCCGCTTCGCTACTCTCCTTTAGCCACCGCAATCGAGTCTATTTGAATGTGGAATAAGTAATTTAATGAGATTAATTTAATGAGAATCCTCACTGAACATCTACATCAATATTTAGCCCATCAGTTATTTTTATGTAGATATTTATAGTTTATCATTAGCACTTATTTAGCAATTATTTTTGCCCAGGTATACTGGTGGGATATAATTGTTTACAGGGAAAGGGATATTTTCAGCCATAGTCTCCACTGTTAGCTCACCTTCACGTAGTCTATATAGAGCAACCATAAATTATCGGTGAGCGGTATACAGATACACAACACAATCCCTTGTTCGATCAGCCCTTGGCATCAGCTCACGTGCCCACTCTCTGGAAGCGTATTACAGAATGACAAGGTCTGATCCTATGCTGCCCAACTAATAATAACGTTTAATGGTGTCAGGTTTTGATGCGATACCTGGATATAATTTTGTCGTTTCGTGTATATATTTGTATTTGACCTTGTATTTGTAATCCTTTATGTGAAACTGTTTCCATTCTCCCACCACTGACTAAAGCTGTTTAAGGCTAGTAAGTCTTGCTGTAATCAGCAAGACACGTTTATGATACCTGATCGGCAGTGATCGGCCCCCCTTTCCGGCCCAGCTCGATTGATCAAGGAGTGCAAGCCAAATGACCATCCCGTGGGACAGGGAGGTCAGCGCCGAAGGTCGGAGGTCGGAGGGCCCATGAGATGGTCAAACAGTTCTGAATTAGGCACTGGCTGGAGCAGACGTAGAGGTGCTCGGTGAATAGATATTCACGAAGTGAGAGGTTTTCCTCTCTTAGGTGGTAGAGTCGCAGCCTGTTAAGCAATCCGAATATGGTTGTTTGTAGCCAACTTAGACAGTAGCCAACGTCAGTGCTCGGGGAGACTCTGTATATATATTTTCCATAATAAACCTTTCGCCATTGTTTTAAAATTGGAGTTGGGTATCTTCCTGCAATTCTCAAACGTCGAAAGCCCAATGAACCAAAAATCTACTTGAATGAACCAAATGAATGAACCAAAATCTTACGTCCTTACCTGTGGGCGCCGTGGATCATTATATTCTACCAACCCCAAGAACCGACAAACCGGTATGGTTGTGAAAGCTTGGAACATCCTCACTCTAATCCTTGTATCTAATCACTATTAGATTGTCACATATCTGGAGTTTTAAAAACTGCCATATAAAGAAGGTAGTTGAAGTCGGAAGAAGAGGGTCAGTGCATCATTGTCTCAGACTTCCTCATGCAACAGCCAAAGTCACTCTGGGAAAGAGGATATCATGTTGATAATTTCATGTTGGGACAAATGTCTCAATAGACGAGATGAGTTTGAGCAGTTCTATAAGTGACCGACTTGTCCACTTTTCATTTGAACGACCCTTACATAAATATTTAAGTGATTTCTTACGCAAAAAAATTTTGAAACATTCGAATTAAATTTTACAGAGGTTTTCAGAAAAGAAGAGACATTTTATAACGAAATTTGAGGTTTTGGACTTATTTTTATTGAGATGTTAGGGTGGGGGGGGGGCTCAGTCGGTAGCGCTCAAGGCTCGTAATCTGCAGTTCCCAGGTTCGAGTGCCAACGTTGAGATTTATCTCCGCAGAACTCCCCGCCATGTCCATGATCAATAGGGAACATGATGAACTTGGAAAAGCCGCCATCCGTCGAATGGGACGTCGAGCGAAGAGCCATAACCTGTGCTTGTTAAAGAACACGCTGGATGGCCTTAATGGGAGGGTACCATCTGTCTCCTAACAGATATCCAGTGGGCCCCCTCCCCTAACCTTCTCTGAGCCCTAGGGGTCTTTGTGACCATTTAGCTCATTGTGCGCAAAAATTTGCCACTGAGGGTAAAATAGTCCAACCCTGAGATATTAGAGAGTAAAGCCTCAGAGAAGTATAATGTAAAATAAATGAATGAATAATAGAGTAAAAATGAAGAAAACTCATATGCCTTTACTCCTAATATCTCGAGCATCTTTTGTGTGAGGAATATTTGAAACTTTATAAATGGTTTTATTATCTTTCATAGTTGAAGAGCTATAGCTAATGACTGATATATTTAAAGAATAATTTTTGGGTCATCCGGGTAAAATTTGGGGTAAAAACTCACTAACTATTGGCGAAAAATTGGTACTGATCAAATCTGGTCAAATTTCGTGTAATGACCCAGCTTATGGCTTGCTGTTTTGAATTCGTTATGTACAGTCAATATCATGGATCGCATAATTAGCTGCAAGCTGACTAATGAAAGTTGTGCAAATTCCATTCGTTTTTACTTCTAAAATTATAATTTATAAAGATTATAAATAAGTAACAATGATTTCTAAATGTATTGGCTGAGTGGTTAGTGTGCTTGGCTACTGATCAAAGGGATCTGGGTTCGAACCCCGGATAAGAGCGTGGATGTTTGTATTGTCTTTCTACTGCGGTCTCGTCTTTCTCACTATGGCGTATAAACTGGCAGGCTCCTATCGGAACTTTGTGGCAAGCACCTGCTTCAGGTTTTTTTTATTATTTATTGCGTTACATTTTATGATAGCTTACAAGTAGCATCCAATGAATGCTTCGCAAAGTCATAGCATTCGAAGATGTGGCATTTCAATACATTTGGTGCCTAGATGGCCCAAATCTTTGTCCTTTATGCTCGCATTTCATCTCCTTTTTTCCATTGTTCTCCATCGACCAGAAGTAGCGGATGGACTTAATCATGTACGCTTCACTTGCAAAGTCATTACGGTATTCCTAAAGACATTTTTCCAATCCGTACTCCATTGAATGTAATCAGCACGCCGGAATGCGCTAAGTCCATCTCTCCATCCTGCAGGATACAAGTGCCGATGGAGAATTTTCTGATCTCCTGGCTTTTACCGTATTACCTGGCAACCAGTTGAATGCAAGGAAAAGGGAAGCCATTCGCCGAACCAATGCGGACCAATAGGGAGGAGCAGAAGCGGAACGATGCTACTACCTTGGGGAGAATATTTGTAACGGTTCACTTCCCTTTTCGATGGGTATAAAGAAGGCAGTTCTCAGTTTGGCCGCAAAAATATTACCCTTTTTTTTCTTCTTTACAAACTCTTTGTCAACTTTCCGCAAACAGGATTTTAGAGTAATTTATTGTCCTGTGCCAGGGAATATTTCGAAAACGATTTCATTGTTTCGGTCTGGAAGAGGTGGAGTGACCACACTTCTGTCACAATCTTTGCAATTCAGGTCCATTCTGTGATCTCCGTAGCTTATTCATCAAAACGGTAAAAACGAAAAGGATAAGCGAATGGAAAGTCTTTGATTTCAAACCCTAATTCAAACCTAGAAACAGATCAGAAATGTCGAGGTATTTATATTTGTATATTTCAGGAAAACGTTTTACTTATTTTGTCATACTAAAGAAAATTTTATTCTATGAATTTAGAGAAAAAAATTATAAATTCATTTATTGTAAATGGCAAGTAAAAAAATTTTAAAAATCAGGTTTTGGCAAACCTGTTTATTTTTAACAAGTTTAATATTAATTGCTTTATTTTGAGATCTGAGCATTTATTTCTTTTATTATTTTGTCCTCACTTGCTATTTTCACTTCCGAATTTCAATGATTAGTTCTGTGATTTTTTTTTGTAATTTCAATGAATAGTTTTGTGACTTTTTTGTGATTTCAATGATCCCATTTGCAAATGAAACTATCTTATCCATCTGAATTGTTCGACTGCAACTTCTTTGCAGCATTTTCTTATTGAAAATTAATATTTCTCCTTATTTGAAGTCACATTGCTCTTTTTAAGAATAAGAGGGAATTAAATTTCTTGTTGCATAAATCAACACTCCTAAATTGTCATTCTGTTTCGAGATCCCCTGGTTATTGACCGCAACTGCTTATTCGCTGTGCGACGTTTTGCTTATTCTCCTTTCCGCTTGTGAAAAGGAAACCGCCTCATTAACTTTGTAAGAAGACAGAATTATGATTTGAAGGCAAATGTGAGGAGATCAGATATTCTGACGCGTATCAGACTTGTAAAGTTTCGTCATCGATCGCGATATGATAATAAGAAGGAACTGCTTAGCAGAGGGAGCGCTCAAAAGACGCTTTCCTCTACCAGTGGCAAAGCATACGCTCCGTGTATATGAAGTGTTTGCTTTCTTTTGCTAGCTGTTGGTGGTGGTGGCGTGTAACGTCCTCCATTAAAGAACCATTTTCGGGAAAAGCCGTGTTGCCTGTCGGGGCGATGATCGGTGTTATTACGCCAAGAGGGTTAGAGATTAATGACCTGTTTCCATCCCTGCATGCCACTGAGAGCTAGTCGGAAGTTGTTCCTTTCATGGTAAAGAACGCCCAGCAGCCGTGATCTCTGTGCTGATGTTTCACGCTTATCCTATGGGTTGGCATCGATTACTTACCAGCATCACTAACAATGCTGATGATATGATCATGGATCCCGAGAGGAATTCAGTTCTAGTATAATTTTTAGTTCCTTTAGAAAGAGCAATTCATTTTTAGCATGAAGATATGATAAATGCAGAATCACGTTGTATCAACAGAAAAAAAGAAATAAATCATATTTAACTATGTTAAAAGGTATGATATGATAAAGAATAATTGCAGGTTACAGTATGGGAAGTGTACAGTTGGATTTTGAATTTATGATTACAAAATGTTTATTTACCAACATCTCCCAATGAATCATTTGAAGACTGAACGGAAAATGCTTAAAATTAGCTCCTTGTGGAAGCAAAATGTCCGTTCATTAAAGGAGAAATTTTTTTAAATAATTTGGAATAAACTATATGTAATTTTTGTTTTAATAAAAGAAAGCTATTTTATTGAAAGCAAAAAAGTAGGAATTTAAAGAGTCATGTTATAAAATTAATATTGAAATCTACAACATCATCCATAAATACATGCTACATTACCTGTAGAAATAGGCTTCAACAATTATTAAAAACATCTGTTAAAATTATCGCTGACGCGGCGCGAATCGCAACTCTCTAGATACATGCCAGAATAAAACAGTTTAACAGGTAGACGTTCTGGCATGTATCTAGAGAGTTGCGGGTTCTCGCCGCGTCAGAGATAATTTTTTTCAGATGTTTCTAGTTTGTGAACTTTCGTTGTTTTTTTTTAAGCAAAATGCTAGATGGGGAACTTTGAAGAAATTTATGCATCAATAAAGTCCAAAGAAAATAATAAAACTTAAAAAAAATCAAAATACAGTATATTCAAATATACTGTATTTTGATATATTTTTCTAGATTAGAGCAAAAAATAACAAATTTATTGTTATTTTGAATTACTACCATTTTCAATGAATCACTGTTCAAATTTATCACAAATAAGCAACAAACTTGTGAACTAACTTGATCACGCTTTTGAAGAGAAAAAGTCTATGTTTCCTCCAAAGACATGCTATTTCGATTTATTGCAGCATGGGAAGCAGAGAAAGTCTTCACGCAGTCTATCGTATCACGAATTCGAAGCAGAAAACTTCAAAATCGAAAATGCAACTATCAAAATCGAATAAAATTGTGACGTATTGTGTTCGACTAGATTTAAAAAAAAAGAGTCGGAAATCAATACAGACATTCTAATTTATCAGATGACTATTTTTGTGAAATTCCAATTTGTTGATTTTACTCATTAATTATATTTTGCATATTTTACATAAAATGGCATCTTCGATTCCAAATGGAATGAAAATCGTTACTATAAGCACTAACAAATAGTACTCAACACAAACAAATTGCATTCGCATTCAAACAACTTTTCCTTTCATTCCCTTAAGGCATTACGATAAACTAACGAATTCTGAGGCTTTATAGACCACCTCGAAATAGTGTTTGCGTGTATAAAATATTTCATATTGTAACTTTCTTGGTTCGCATAACAGTTCGGTTCAAGAATCCCGCGACTTTGTCGATATGTGCATAGTCTTTGAGGCAGAATGTTTTGGGCAATGCGTCATTCCGACAGTCCATTTGAATCATAACACAAGAGGAACAAACTGAGAGTCTAGCAACGCCGTTACTCGTTAAGAGCAGAAAAGCCAACGTTTCTTTCCGCCATGCTTCGGTTGAGCCAGAACATATCTTTACATATCTTACGCTGGTTCTGGAAGTCTTCCAATCTCGGTATGGGTGTCGCACTAATGAACGACAGCGTGCTATAGCAAAAATGTATTTATGCTCTTTTTTTTCTTATTTCTATTCTTTAAACCCCGCTGCATATTGCATGATATATTACTCCGATTTTTTTTTTGTAAGCGTGTGTTTTATTATTTGTTTTACTCGTGTTTTCCTCAGCCAACAGTCATTCTCCAGAAGTTCTGTTTTCTCAGTTCCTCTTTTATTATATATTATTTTTCTCGTTTTATTAGCTGAGTAAAGAAGTCGATTCCATTCCCTGGAAGTTCGACATCGCTTGTAGCTCTTCCTGACACTTGACAGTCATCTGTGACTTATTTGGAAATGCGTCACAAAACACATTTACACTTACATATTTAGATTTCGGTTTCTATATATTATCTTCTTTACGTGAAAGGTAACAGAAAAATTAAAATGAAAAGAGAATTTTTCGTTTCTCTCCTTTAAAGAAGACAGAGAAATACAGATTTTGCAGTTTTCGTTACGAAATATTTTATTCCTAATACTTGCATTTTCAACTAAGGAACGAACAGCGAATTGCTTTATCTGACCACTCATGTAATTTAGGTGGAAAACCCAGTTTCGTATATCATAAGCAAAGCCCCGGAAATGATATATCTTACCCAGCGATTGCAACAGATGAGTAATAAAGAGGGTGATAGGAAAATGGATTAAAATTATGTCCACTAAGCTTTCCCTCTGCGCGAGCTAAATCCGTATTTACAGGACCTGCTGAGCCAATACCCGACGTCAACAGTTCGCCAACAATTGTACGGTGACGTGAACGTGTTTGGGGAAATTCGTTCAAGCAAGGCATCGGCGACAAATCGAATGAAAATGCACTGCGAGCTCCTAATGAACAAGCCGAGACTTCGAGTCATCATTATCTTCTGGAAATTCTCATTAATTGACGAAGAGACGATTAGCGTTGAAATCAGGAGTTGTTACTTTGCTCTTCAAATCTGAAAATTGCCTGGAGTTGTCAATCATTTTTGTCGGCATCGGTGTTTTTGTGAATATTGCAGCCAGTGAATTTAATTGCATTTGCACATGAAAAAGGCAAATAAACTGTTCTGTTCGTTGTGATTTTTTAGCAAAAATTCTTTCAAATATTCATCATCCTAAGTTTTCCTAACATTCTGAAATGCCCCATCATTGTTATTATCGAGATTGACCGCACCTCTCAAATCCTCGCCATCAATGAGACAGATGACGCCGCTAGGCTCTTCCTAGTGACCGCAGTTACAGACGATTACCCCTTCCCATTACTCTCTTTAGACAAAAGCTTTGGTGGTTTTAATGCCCCACCCTCTGGCGATCTTTGTATCAATCAATGAAAATGGATTTTAATATAAACTGAGGATTTTTATTGTTTAAAATGGGAGATTTATGATAAAAGTGTGCTCTGTTGGGTATTATATCTTTTAGTGTTTTATTTGTAATTTCCAAATATCTTATTCTTATGATTGGGGATAGGGAAAAATTCGGAAATTGTGATAGTTCCATTATATGTCTGATAAGGGCTGGAATATGATCTGATCGGAGGCCGAAATGTAAAATACGAAAGTTGCTGGAAGTTGGAGAGATCAAACCAGAGGAACGGAGTCATTTCAGTGGATAAAGAGACAAAGAGAGTGGCAGGAGAGATTTGGTGGTGTCAAGTTAAAACCACCAACACCTGCGAATTCTTCAAGGCTTTCGGATCAGAAATACTCCCTAAACCGACATTTTCGAAATGTTATTGTTCTAGGTAGTGAAATATAGTACTATTAACCTTCTGCCCTCATTCATTGACAGGAGCCTTCTGGCATCGTAAAATATATCATGTATTCATGTAACAGGAGCCTTTCGGCACAGCGTTATACCTCCATTTTTCATGTTTACGGATTGGCAAAGCCTGTGTTGGTGCTCATATGTTTAGATAGAGCTTTGAATATCGTACATAACCACGTATAATATATATCGATAAATACTTAGATTTATGACTAGAGGTAGTTCTCAATTTGGGCAGTTAATGTTTTCCTGAAAACTACAGCGTAAATTCGCGCCAAACAAGGACAGTTTCCCCATTTAAAATTATTGAAATGCCTAGGTTAGGTGGAGTATATCACTGTAGTGGCCTACCCAACATCACCGAAATTTCAAATTGTAATAGAGAATACAATGTAATAAATCTACACAATAATTTAAAGTAGAAAATAAAATAAAAAATCTGAGACAAACATGTAGTGAGAAAGAGATTAACTGATGCGCCGGACAAGCTTACTGGAGCTGGTGGAGAAGGTGAGGTGAGTGGAGGAGTTATTCGGGAGGAGATCATCCGGGTTGGATGGCACTGAAAATAAAGATCGGGAGAAGATTGAGTAGTTTGGTTGGATGGCACTGAAGATAAAGATCGGGAGAAGATTGAGTAGTTTGGTTGGATGTTGATATCTGAGATGAGGTCTCCTTTTTGAAAACCCATTCCATCTGCTCTGCTGAGAGCAAGGTCAGTGTAATGCAATTAATCCCCCAATTCCAACGATACCATGGTTTTGCCTTCTGCCCTTTTCATATTTCGATGTAACAGCTGACGGATGTTCGCATATTTCTAGCAACCATTGAGCCGATTTCCGTATCATGATCATCTTGATCTGTTATGCCGAGATCAAGGTCAGTGTAATGCAATTTATCCCCCAATTTCTTGTAACTCAGGGAAAGCACTCCTCAAATTCTTCTTTTTCCTCCTCCTCACGCTGCTTTTTGAATGCCAGATCTTCTTTTGATAAGATCTCTTCGTGAGATTAAAGCACTTCCTCCGCCTCACCTTCTTCAACCTTTGAATGTCGACTGACTTTACAATGTCCAAACGTGCCTGTGACGTTTTTCCATTGTCGAATGGACGGAAGTCATGCACGTATTAAAGGCATAGATTACTAGATTACACCACACTCCGTACATTCATTGCTGACTTCTTTTCTATGCGTCAGAAATTTTCATTATGGCATCCCTAATGGTAAATTTCCACCAGAAGTCTTTGACCGTCATCTTGTCATTTTCAGTTTCCTTAAGGAGCCTATAAACCTTGAGGAATGGCGATCACGGTTTTGTCCATTGGCTTGATTAGCGATGTCGTGTTGAAGAGAAGAAACACGGCTTGATATTGCTGTTATGGTCTTCTAGTGCTTGCAGATGGCCAGAGGCATTCTCGATGAGAAGAAGAATCTTAAACCATAAGGACTGCCTCAGTTTTGATTCCAACTTCGAAGTAAAATAATTACAGAAAGCCTTGCTCGTTATCCAACTCTTTGGATAAGAGTAAAAATAAACAGGTAAACGAACCTTCACGTAGACTTTCAGTATCCAGGGATTTCCGGAATGATAAACCACTAAGGGCTTCAGCTTGTCATCCCCTTCAGCGTTTTCCTTTATAAAAGAGTGAGTCAGTCTGGCAGTTTTAAATCTTTCGGCTGACTTATTACGAAATGTATTTTCGCGAGGCCTTGTTTTCCAAAATAGCCCTGTCTCATCCACATGAAAAAAAAAAAGTTTTGGAGAAATAATGCCTCTCTCGATTATCTCTTTAAGCATTTTGAGGTACGTTCGGCAGCATGACCGTTGCCAGAGGCGTCCTCTTCAGTTATCTTGATATTATGGAAATTGTGACGATTCTTACTGTTTGCGAACTTGCCGGAAATTCTTTCTTTTTCCCCACATTCCTCTGCACCAAATCATCGTAAATTCTAAGCGCCTTTGCTTGAATTGTAAGCAAGCTGACAGCCACATTTCCCTGGTTATGGTTCTCAATCCATGTACTAAGTACCCGTTCCATAATGACAATTCAGGTGAAAGTTGTGTAGGAAGCATCGACAGGCACGCACTTTTCACAGTTTCCTTCATCTTAGCAACTGATTCACGATTAGTGCGAAGTGTGGATTCCTTCAGTCCAAGTGCACGACTCATATCAGCAGTTTTTTCTTCTTTTCCGTATCTTTTTAGCACATCGATATTTGCCTGAATGGAAACACTCACGTTCCTTAGCGCTAGAGCCTTGCGGGGGAAGTAGAAGAACTTCTGCGCGACGTAATGGAAGGGCAAAATAATTCACGAAAACACAAAACAAAATGTCGGTTCACTACGAGGTCACTGGGAAACCGAGGCCCAACCAGGGTTGCCAGATTTTTGAAATCATAAATCGAGACATTTGCTCATTTTTTAACTTTTAAGTCGGGCATTTATACCTAATAAAATTCAAGACCAAATTCTATCATTCTTCTATATGCATAACATTAAAATATTAAATAAGCTTTATGCTTCTAATATAGATACACATTCTAGAAAAAGAAAATCCAAACATTATATGAATGCATTAAAGAAATAAATTGAAATGAACTTAATTATAAACATTTCGGATCTGGCAACATTGGGCCGATCACAGTGGGAGGCGACTCGAGAGTCGAGATGCTCGCGCTTGTAAACTGCTGTCAAAGAGTTGTGAGCCTATTCTGCTCTTTGTGCAAAGTGAGAGTTTTATCAAGATTTCTCGCGTCGCGCTTTGAGGTTCGTTTTAAACCGTGTAAATGGAACTTTTTGATCCGTGTAATTGAGAATATGCCTAAATTAATAAATCGCATAAATCAAAACCGCGCAAATCGAGAACTGTCTATATTTCTCCCCTCTGTTTTTTACTTTTGTGCATCGGTGGTGAAAGTATTTCAGATCAAGAGGAAAGGTTCATCGGACGCCATTTCATTACGAAGAATGTATCTCCAAGTAATGTGGAGGCAGTGGGGGGGGGGGGGGGGGGGTCATCGATAGTCAGTCGATAATCCACCAAGGTCACAAGGACAATTTTATTTTTATTTATCGAGAAGATGGTAAAAAATATACGCAAAAATAACGAAATATTTACAATGTGGTTAACACTTGTTGCGGTTTACAATATGGTTAACACATAACATTTTGATAATATGTTAATTTCATACATAAAGAAGGTTTTTCTACATTTCGGTGTCACAAAATCATGAATGAGTTCATTAAAATTAATATTTTTGAAATGTCATTTTTAATACATATCAATGTAAAATTAATTAAACGTGGTAATGTCATGAGATTTCTTAGTTAAGTTTTGAGAGAAGTTAACCGCTCACATCTGTAAACACAGAAACAAAATTCGTAATGCAATTTCAGAGTTTGAAAAAAAAGTGAGAAAATGTTTTGTTCATATGAACATATAAGCATTGCATATGAGCATATGTATCCCAAGGATGGCGGCTTCTCCAAGCCCGTCGGTGTCCCCTATTGACCCTGGACAAGATGGGAAATTTTGTGGAGAAAAATCTCAAAGCTCACCCAGCCTAGGACTCGAACTTGGAAACTGCAGATTACGAGTCTGGTGCCCTGCCGACTGAGCCACCTCCGCCACAGGTAAAACTGGAATAATGGGATAATTATATTAATCTTAATAATAAACAATAATGATATTGCCGAATTTCCTCGCCTAATCGTGATGATATTGCAAACATACAATGATATTTCATTTTCAAATACCTGGTAATTGGAAGTTAAAGAGAAGCACGCTCACCATCTTTTTTTTTTATCTTGGAGATGAAATTCATTCTGTGCTTTATCTGTTAGTAAAACAAAAGGTTCCGATTTCGTGGCAATCCACGTGCTTATCAATATACCCTAAAGATGCACTTAGAAAGCAAGCTTGCTTCAGCTAATACTTGAGGTAGTAAAGAGTACTCCAAAGAGATCAGAATCATTTTTGAATGAGATATGAGTTTTATTCCAGGATTTTTTAATTTTTCAACTGTCTTCCATCGTTGACGGTGCAGTGTCATGAATACTGCTGATTTATGCAATAATAAATCAGCAGAAAAATAGAAAGAGAATCTGAATGAATTGTTCTGACGAGCCAGGCGCGCTACCGACTGAGTCCCCCCCTCCCCCTATCAGCACGATGTTGGATTTTATAGAGGAAGAAAGTCGATGGCGGTGGGATCATTTTCTGTGGAATGTTCCATTGCGTTGTATGGGATCCTCTCATACAGATGGAGCAAGAATCAAGGGTATAGACTATTTGATAATTGTTGTAAATCAAGTACGCCCTTCAATGACAATGTTTTTTTTTGTTTTTGTTTCGAAAATAACATGACCATTGAAATTACACAGCGGTAGTATCTGGTTCAGTATTGAATGTATCTTTGAACAAGAGCAAATGCACCATTGTATCGTGCTCATATTATGAGGGGATGGTGTGCAATTTTCATTAATGATCCCTATTCAGTTAAAGTATTGTGACTACCTATTTAGTTAAAGAAAGAATCTGACCTTTATCTGTCCATCTGGTCTTTTGCAAGCCGAAAATATCTAAATTATAACGGTGGAATTCATGTGTGAGGACATCAAGAGAAAAAGCTCTGTGCAGAATCCTCACATTCCAACTACCTACGGAGAGAAAATGGTTAGTGGGATGCTTAAAGAAACTATGTTTATTGAGAGAGGAAATGGCGACAATATCAAACAGCCCCCTAAGCGCAGACATGTGGCAAAGACCCGTTCTCCCACCACTAAAGGCTGAAGCCATCTACACTGGAAGACTTCCTACAATATAGGATTTGATTATGTCCGTAGAAGTAAAAGTTCAGATGCCTGCAATGACCTCTGCTCAGATTTATCCTCAAACTGATAAAACATATCCTGTGAATCTATTCACTTGGGGTGTCAACCCACAAGCAAACAGGAAACAGAGCGTCATATTTTCCCTGAACAGAGGCTTACCAGTGCAGCAAGTCCAGGATCCATAATCAAGCTCAGAGTCCTGGTTCCATTCCGGTTGGTATATATGGTCAACACCAGGACTCCGTGTGTATTGCGTCCCCTCACTCTCTTGTGGTCAATGGATGTCGCACTTTGCTGTCCTTCAGGGGACTTCAACACTTAAATTTATAATGAGGTTCGAGGATTAATTAGTCCAGTACAATGTCTTAGAGTGCTTATCCAGTTGATACTTCTGCCGGATGCTATGCAATCCTTGAGAGGAATTTGAGAGGAACCTTTGATCGATGAATAATCACAAGACAATTGTTGCAAACTTAATATCAGCTTTATTTACATCCTTCTCATCAGTGTTGCTTTTCTGTTGCTGGGATATGCCTTAGGAGGTTGTCTGCTATTTATTAGGGATATTTCCATTCTCTGTAATCACACAGAGCTCTATTTCATATGGTCACACAAACCTCTGAGGTATATATGTAGTCACAAAGACCTTTGTTTACTAATGGTCACACATCTTTGTTTACTTATGGTCACACAGACCTGGTGTAATGTGGTCACACAGATCTCTGGTTATTCATAGCTATACAGACTATTCTGAGGGTTGAATTCTATGAAACCCTAACCTGAGACCTTCCTTAAGAATCTCAGTCTCCCAAGAAACGCACGACTCAATACTTTGACATCCGATACGAGTCTCTTTTTCCCTTCGCTGAACCCTCTCTCTCCTGCCGCTCATGCCCTCAAGGTGGCAACAGCGCTCGCCCACACCACCCAGCAGTGCCATAAAGTTTCATCGGGCTGCCAACACCTTGCGAATGAACAAGAGAAGGTGAGGGAGGTTGCCTCATCACGTCGCCGGCAATGACAGTGGCTTCCTTTCCTATAATCATAGGAAGCGGATCACCTCATGGGTTCTTACACATTTTCGATGCATTTTGTGCACTAGATGCAGTGTCATCAACTCGACGTTCCCAGCCAAAAGAAATAGCTACAGTCGACAACCATACCACAAGAACAAAATGGTCGCATATATCATCAATATGTACATTGACAATAGAAATTATTATCATTAAATACATCAATATCTAAGGTATATACTACATTATTCTCTTATTAAATTATACAAAAATCACTCAGTTATGCAAGGGATACTACATTGTGATTGACCACTCCTCACCATGGTAGAAAAAAAAGAAAAGTAGCCATAGTTGTCCAGATCAATAGGCCACACTGATTGGCAGCCCACCCCTTCCCGTCCACAAGAGAGTATCTCATTTGAAAAGTACTAACGGTGCACACTACGAGACGGCGGGGTCGGACATTAGGTGATAGGCCGGGCCGTTTATTAGCTGATTAAACTAATCACTGCTTCCTCTGAATTAACGTATGCAATAAATTGGGTGAAGTTTCCTTTCAAAAAACTATTAAAAAAAGTTTCTGCTTTGTTATGCATTTTCTGAATTCCGAAACTCTATAAGATTTTTATTTCATTGGCAATCAAGGGAATTATAAATTTCAAGAACGAATACGAAACTAGGCAGCTTCACGACAAAAATATTTTCCTGTTATGTCTTCTCGAAGTTAATTGATGTAGGAACTATATTTTATTTGTATTTTAAGGAAACTAACGCAATTGTATTTAGGAGTTTGATTAAAATGCAAATTAGTTTAGCAGTAGTAATTAGATAAACGCATTGGCATTTGCAGGTTCACTTAGTTCTCTTAGTTACGTGATAGATTAGGTTCCTGTTAAATGGGCGAATGATGGAAAACGAGCAAAAAAGAGAAATAGTTACCACGTGCATATTTTAATATAGAGCATATACTATATATCTTTACACAGTACACATATATTAAACAAAGTATTTAAAAAATGCGAATTATAATATTTCATTAGCACCAATCAAATTAAAAAAGAGTTTTCTAATTATCATTTTCATTCATTGTTTCGAATGGAAACTTCATGACGTTCACATTCCACCACCAAAATTTCATATTTCTATCATTAATCATTTGAAATTTTGGAATGTTCAAACTTTTTCATCGTTAGGGGCGCAATTATAATGTTCGAAAAATTCCGAAAGTGTGAATCATAATATATTATCAATTCCTATCAAACCCTAAAAAAAAAGATTTTTTCATTTATCCCCAAATGCAACAATTATCTGCTAAAACAAAAAATTGTCTTTTCCCACCCACTCTGGGTCTAAGAGGTCAATTCATTGTTATCAATGGAAACATCATGGCGTTCAGATTCCACCACCATAATTTTAAATTTCTAGCTTAAATATGTCATTTGCAATATTTGTTTTAAATTTTGCAATTTATAAATTTTTCCACCGGTAGAGGGAGCATTTATGGTTTTTCGTAAGATTTAAAAAACCTGAATCGTAATATTTTATCAATTCATATATAACCCAAAAAGAATTTTTCATTTACCTCTAAAAGCAAACAATTATCTGCTAAAATTAAAAAGGTGTATTATCCCACCCCCTCTCGGTCTAAGGGGTCAACTCATTGTTGGCAATGGAAACTTCGTGACCTTCACATTCCACCGTTAAAATTTAAATTTCTAGCATAAATACCTCGTTTGCAATATTCGCTTGAAATTTTGGAATTTTCAACTTTTTCCACCGTTAGAGGGCGTATTATAGATTTTAGAGAGATTCGGAAAGGGCTTATCGCAATATTTCACCAATGCCTATCCAACACAAAAATAATTTTTAAACTGTCTCTGTAAATAAAAAAAGTCCGATGTCTACAAACAGAAAGACAGACGACAAAGCGAAACTAGTATCTCGTTTCCTCTGAAAACGAGATAAAAATACGATAATGGTATGAGCAAACTCATAAATTAGTCAAAGATTTAGTTTTTATTTTATTTGTACGTGGCGCTTCGAACTAGAAAAGGAAAACAACAAGGTTAACAAAAGAATGTAGATAATTTATACCGTGTAACGATTCTAATTCTTTACCACTACCTATGATGGAAGCAAAACCTTTGAGTGAACAAAAGAATATTATCCTTCATATTGTTTTGCTTACCTCCATTATACTTACCTCTATAAAATTATACAATACTGAACCCAAGTGGTGGTGGTGACCAGTGCTCATAACCTGATGAAAAACGGATAAGTGGGAAGCGAGTCCGCTCTGAGGGGTTATTGACGAACGACTGCTGAGAGAGAAAGGTGAGCGGTCATGTTTTTGAATTGCTCTTGAATCTAGTTCACTGTTAGTTAATATTTTGCTTAAGTTGCCTAACAACCTTAGGCGAGATCGGGATAAACCCCGGTGGAGCTTTTGGTAGGCAGGTTAGTTTAGGCCTAGCTTTGCTTTTACTTTAAAATGTTAGCATTTTAGTTAGGGTGTGGAGATATCTTCTATATATTCTGCACATAGACAGGTAGTCTATGACAATTGATCGATATTAGGATACTACCTTAGTTGTGAAGATTTCGGATTGTCCTGCATTTAACTGAAAAATTTTATTTGTCAGTTTCGTGATATATACTTTGACCGTTACTTACAGATTGTGTCTCTTCTTCCTACGTGATTTTTTATGGGATTAGTATTATCCTGAATTTTATGTGCGTTACAAATTCTCGGAAGAGGTATTTCTAGTGCTGAGTTTTGAATGTACAGTAATTTCATACTTGCTTCTAGCACAATTGCGAAAGTTGTGTTGTTTACTAAACGAACTTTACTTTAGTAAAAGTGGCATTAACTTAGTTCTGATCTGGTAAATTAATCTGTTCAAGTTATCTAATATTAAATTTAATTAACTTTGCATTTGTTCTATAATACTTTTGGCTAAATTGAACTTTTAATTAAAGCCTTAATATGATTGAATCTGACGAGATTGAAACTGTTCCTGAGGACAGAGGAGAAGGTATTCTTCTGCTTCCGAGTGAATTGGACCACACGGAAAGCTATACCAACCAAGAGATTTCTGAAATTTCTTTCACTAATTATAATGCACGAATTTGAATATTTCTCATGGATAAAAACAAATTGCTAAATGATATAAATGACACTATAGGTAAAATCCCAGTACTAAAAGAGTTTCATGGACTTCCACCAGACATACATGCTCATTATAATGAGACAATTTTGAACAAATTCTACATTGAAAAAGAAATCAATGAACATGAATGTTCTGATCACTGTCTCAGAATCATTAATGAATCTGAAGACATGGCATTAAACATCACTTTTGAACAAACCAGTGAAGGCAATCAGCATATTGAATTAAATTCTATGACAAATACTGACATAAATATTCAAAGTGAAAATCAAATAGAAGAAACTGTTGAAATGACAAACTCTGATAATAAACAAACTAAGCTAGAAAAGAAAAGGAAAAGGTACAAACGTGCTCTCTCCCCATCAAACGAGAACACTTTTATTTCTAAAACCCGATTTTCTGTTTTGTAAGAAGAAAATCTGGATCCTGTTGAATCGGACATCGAAGAGTTAGTACACCGGTGGGATCTATAGAAGGAAGGAAAAAAAAGGAAAAAAATTCCTCCTATCGTACTTCAATCACCCAAGAATTGGACCTCCACCCATAAAGAATTAACTAAGCTTGCAGTTGAAAGTTTCACTGCAAAAAGCTCAGGTGACTCCATTCGAATACAAACACGATGCACAGATGATTTTCGTGCGTTTGTAAAATTTTTTGACTTGAATAAGTTACAATTTCACACTTATCAACTTTCAATGACAAAAATCTGAAAGTTGTGCTAAAAAATCTCCCACTAGATGTAAGCACTAAAGAAATTCATGATGGACTAGGTTTTAATGTGATAAAAATATCACAGCTTCGACGAGGTAAAGATAAAATTTTAATCCCAGTTTTCCTCTTTGAATTACCTAAAAATGATGCAAATAAGAAAGTTTTTAACATTTCTGATCTATTTCACATAAAGATAAAAATTGAAAACAATAAAGCGAAAAAAAGCCCAACCCAGTGCCACCGGTATGGACACTCCCAAGGCGGTTGTTATAACCTTCCAAGATGCGTAAAATGTGCTGGCGAACACCTCACTCAAAATTGTATCAGACAAAAAGCAGACTGTTCACCAAGGTGTGCTAATTGTGGCATGGGCCATACTGCTAATTATAAGGGCTGTTCCTACTACCCTAAAAAAGAAAAATCTCCTACTGCCAGAAGTAAAACAACAATTATATCTAAACCAGTACACACCAGCAGACCTGTTTCATCAAACACATTTCATATGCAAGTGTGGCTGCTAATAATAAAAATACAACTCCACCACTTAATAAAAAAATTGGCACCCACAAAGAAATCTACCTCATTGCCTTCCACACAAACATCCCGTGGCAGTGAAAAGTATGATGCAACAATTTTTAATGATCTTCAGGAGCTCTTCCTGATTTTTAAAAACTTCAATATTTCTGGAGTCCTACTTACAGTAAAAACACTTATCAATGACTATCAAAATGCACAGGGCCTTATGGGCAAAATCACGGTAGGCCTAAAAGCCTTCAATTATTTGTTTTCATTGCTATCTTGCCATGGAGCCAACCCTTAAGAAAAATTATATTCAAATTTTCTTCTGGAACTGCAATGGTATTCTCTCGGACCTACCGGAGTTTCGTCACTTTTTGTATGATTCTCAGGCGGATATAGTTCTCTTAGGAGAAACTCACCTGCGTGTAGCTGACATTTTGAAATTTCCTAATTTCGATGTATATAGAACTGATCGTTTGCACAATGGCGGATGTGGAACTGCTACAATTGTGAACCGGTCAATAAAGCATCATGTCTTACCAAATGCTAATTTTACTACTTTGGAAGCTACTGCTATTGCAATCTCTAATGAGAACTTTGGTACTCTTAATGTGTTCTCTGTTTATAAGCCACCAAATTCGGATCTTGTCTTAGAGGACTTTAACAAAATTTTTGATAGTCATATTCCAACGATTATTGCGGGAGACTTAAATTTCAAGAATGTGGCATGCAATTCACGAATCTGTAATAAAAATGGTAGATTGCTCCTTAATTATGCCACTGAACAGGATCTCATAGTGGACGCTCCATCAGAACCAACATTCTATCCATATAACACTTTACATAAGCCTGATGTTCTGGATCTTGTCATATATGGCAACTTCTTCCCTACTTACGAACTATACAGGGTGAATCTGAAAAAGTGGGCAAAACTTTACGGGGTGGTAGAACGCAGCTATACGAGCAATATTCGTCATAGAAAGTATGGGCGGAACGCAAACGGCGAGCCGCTAGGTGGCGTTGGAAATGGTATAAAAAGGTCGGTCCTCGCACCCAACAGCATTTCTACCGTGGATTGCCGAGAGGATGGCTGGTTATACTAACCACGAAATGGTGGATATGCACTTTGTGTACGGTGCGGCGGACGGGAATGCAAGTGAGGCACAGAGTATCTCCTCTCCTTCTTGTGTTCATTCTTTAAATGTGACAGTGGAAAACTACCTTTTAACTTCTCACCGCTTGCGTTCCGACCATACATTCTATGACGAATATTGCTCGTATAGCTGCGTTCTACCACACCGTAAAGTTTTGCCCACTTTTTCAGATTCACCCTGTATATACATAAGTCTTTAAATTCAGACCATTTCCCAGTCTGTCTTACTCTATTTCAGTCAGTAACAAATTGATTGATCCGAACCATTGATTACTCAATTACTAAATTTACTGACTTATTACTTGACTCCAAAAAAGAAGCCAGCAAAACATTTATCCCAGATAATAACTGTTTTGTCCTACCTTCACATCAACAATATCTTATCAATGACAAGAATAGGGTTCGACATTCCTGGCAGAGGACAAGGAACATCCTGGATAAAAAGTTATATTATTCCCTCAAGAAAGAAATTAAGAAACAATTACAACATTATCATAGTCAATTTTGGAACAACAAGATTACTTCGCTTAGCACAAGTGACAAATCCATCAGGACAATGGTTAAAATTCTTAAGAAACCATATTCTACATACCCCCCCATTCAAGGAGCAACTGGACTTTGTTTCAGTAACGATGACAAAGCCAATTCTTTTGCAGACGCTTTAGAACTACAATTCCAGGAGAATGTTGACCTATCAGATGAGAAAACATGTATGGAAATTCAAGACTCCCTTTTACATTTCGCTTAACTGACACGAACCAAACTATTATTTACTTCTCCACAGGAAATTTTACAAGTAACCTCAAAACTTAAGGTGAAAAAAGCATCTGGTCCTGACCAAATTACTAATAGCTTTATAACAAATAAAAATTTGCCAATGAAAGCGATAACGCACCTGTGCTCCATTTTCAATTTCTTACTTCGAACCCATACTTTCCCTGATGTATGGAAAAATGCATCAGTCAGACTGATCAAGAAACCTGGGAAAAACCCTGCATTTCCATCAAGCTACCGTCCGATCAGTTTGCTTTCATCCATTGGCAAACTCTTTGAAAAAATAATATTAAACCGGTTGGACGATTTCCTTTCTCAACATCAAGTTCTTTCTGAAACTCAGTTTGGTTTTCGGCGCCATCGATCGACTGAGCACCAGATTCTTAGAGTTGTGGAAAAACCTCTGAAGCTCTCAATAAAAAAGAAACTGTGGGAGCCGTCTTTCTAGACGTGGCCAAAGCATTTGACCGCGTCTGGACTGACGGCTTGATTTACATGCTCAACAAAATGGGAGTGCCCACAGGCCTTACATCTCTCCTGCAATCCTATTTAACAAATCGAACCTTCCAAGTTTGTGTCGTCTTCTATATCTACGAAGAGAGTTATGGCTGCAGGAGTCCCACAAGGCTCTCTGCTAGGTCCTACTCTCTTCTCGTTATCTCTTTATGACCTGCCATCATCTGAGCAAGGTTAATTTGCGCAATACGCTGACGATATTGCCCTTATCTCGCCATCACTTGGATCGGAATTTGCTATTCGACGTTTGCAAAAATCCCTTGATGAGTTAGATAAATGGTATCATCGATGGAAGATTAAAATAAATACAGATAAAAGCAATGTGATACTTATTCACCAGCAAACGGATTAAAAATCCTACTCCACTACATTTCTTAGGCAAAGATATCAAATGGCAAGGTACCGTAAAATATCTTGGAATTACATTGCACAAAATGCTCAAGTGGAATCATCACTTGGACATAATTTCCAAAGTTAACGCTGTACGATGCCAATTGGGTCCTCTTATAGGAAGAAATTCAGTGCTATTGATCGACCACAAGCTTATGTTATACAATACGGTCATCCGTCCTGTAATACTTTACGCATCCCCAATATGGGCGAATACTTCAGCTACGAACATTAAAAAGATTCAGACTTTACAAAACAAAATATTAAGATCTGCAGTTAATGCTCCATGGTTTATTACCAACAAGCAATTGCACAAAGATATGGGTATTGATCATATTTTTAGTTATATCAAGTTTATCTCTAAAACCTTTTATGAATCAGTCTTGAAAAACTCAAACGATATTATATCAAAACTGTTTGATTATGATCATGAAAGCCTTAACTCTTTCAAGAGACCTAAAATGATGGTTTTCTCTTCAGAAAACTATACACTTTAGCTCTCTTGTCTCTCTTATCCTGCTTTTGCAATCAGTTCTTTTCTGCGTCTCGAGGCCCACTATTGTGGTTTACTCATCATTTGATTTATATCTGAAGCCAATTAGGCATACCTTTCGATGGAGAAGGTGATGGGCAAACTTTTGCCTGGAACTTCGCAAATGAATTGATGACCGATGACCTATGATGCTCATAACCTGATGTTCTCCAGTTCTAATCCGCACTGTTCCGGAGTTCAGATTTCCTCGTCTAGCAGTCGCTTTCCCCCCTCGATAAGAAAGAAGACATCTGCTGGCTTCGGAGAAAGTTGTTTGTCGAATGGAATGTTGTGTGTTGGAGAGTCATCACATCCCGTGCACACGCTGGATGACCTCTACGGAAGACTTCCATCTGTCTCATAACAACTATCCATGGGATTTTCCTCCTCTAGTCAACTCTCAGCGGTTGCGACGTTGTGATCCAAAAGCTCGGTGCAATTTTCTTACTACGGGAAAAGGGGAGACTCGCTCACATAAAGGTTTTAAGAAAATAGACGTGGCCCCGTAGGATTCGTTTTAAGCATGCGATCATTTAAAAAAGTTTTCTTCTAATATTTTGAAATTATAGCTAATAATTTAGTTACATTTTGTAGGGGTGGCAATCACAAGGTATGGGTTTTAAAAACATTTATTTCTCTTATCATATGTATATCAATTTGCTTTTCTTCGGGGACGGTCGGTACATTGCAGTCACTGTTAAAAGCGCCACAGTTATGGCCTGGACATTCAGTTAATTCTGTGAGAAAAAAATTGCCTCTCAGAGGTCAAAGAACGTACCGTGAATCCAGATATTTCATTTTTTGCAAATGACGTGAAGCATGGTGTTGGACACTGGTTCTCAACCATGCTTCATGTACCCCCTGCTCTCATGCTTCATGTACCTCCTGGAAATGTGTATGTAACTGGCGTACCCCTTGTGTAGATAGATAAAACTATAGTTATAGTATAACAATGGGAATAAAATAAAATATATACACAGTCGTATCAGAACAATATGACTACCCCCCATTCCCATTATTAGGTAGGTCGTCATATTATTCTGATACGACTGTGTATATATACACATTAAATTTTGTATTTATAAATTACATATATCGATAAACACAAAAAAATGACCTAAACAATTTAACAAATCTTATAAAATTATAAACATTTCACTGGGTAATTGGTGAAACAGCTCTCACGGCGTACCCCACATTGAGAACTCCTAGTGTAGGAAACTTCAAGAGCATTTCGTGTCACTCAATAGATGGCAGCACAAGATTTGTTGTATTAAATATTGTTAATGAGGTGATGTTGTTTCTCAAAATAATCTTTTCTTCTGAGATAATACACTAGAGATAAAGACTTTTAAAAATACAGGAAAGAAGATCTTAATGGCCTGTTAACGCCTTCAAATTATTCACCTACACTGAAATTTTTTCAACATAAATTCTAACGAGACAACAACGCGCTATTGGAGTATTCCCTACTTTACAGGCCTTAAAATTTTTAAGACTGTGATTTTATTCTTTTAATAAAATAATGCTATACGTTGCAAAATAAATGAAGAACTGTTTTCATTTCCAACTTTTTTGTTGTTTAATATTAGTGAATTTTTTACAACTTAATGATTGAATATAACACAAAGAAAAGTTGAAGTTATGATAAAATTAATAATACGTGATTTTAGAGGGGCATTGCCCCGGGTAAAATTATTGAGTGGTCAAGATTGTCTCCTCCCACCTCCTGTAATATTCGTCGCTTGTGAGTCATTCTCTAAAAATCGAAATATTATAAAAATCAACCAAAGAACGGGGTCTATTTTTGAGACAACAAATATCGTCGACAAATCTTACAGTAAGTAAAGGAAATCTTTACATTACCTTTGATTAGTTTAGTAGTGTTAACGTTGCTTTACACTTAATGAAATGCTCGTAATATCAAACTGAATTTTCATGAAATTCCTGTGTGCAAACAGAATAGAAATTATTTGAAGAGTCCTGCGCGGATAACAAAAGTTCTATCCGCTCCTGCATCCACACGGTTTTAACCGAAAGACCATTTTCGTATCATCAAATATTTACCAGTATCCCGGTACATTGGCTACTTAATAACCGTCGAGGTTTTGCAAATGTCTGAGTATGATGAATGTTTGAAAAGAAAAAGATATCAGTCTAAGAGTTTACTAATGATTAATAATTAACTGAAAACCTATATGGGGATAGAAAATAAGTTTGTTTTTTCAAATTCTTCTTAATTAATTTTGTTTTATTAAATACAGTTATCTTCGGCTATGAGACAGCACTCCATTTTATTACCCAGTAACTCCCCTCTACACATCACTATGCAAATTTCGTGCTCTCCACTACAAAATTTTCACAGATTTAATTTCGTTTCCTAAGTAAGATTCCATTAATTTTTTGAACTTATATTCATATTTCTTAGCAAAAAGATATTTCGTATAAGTTTTTAGAATTGTGACCTGATTCAAGGCATTTTTTTTTTTACTTTTTAAACTGAATTTCCAAATAAACATTTTTTTTTCATTATGTGTAGTTTTTTTTTCGTTCATAGCAGCCATCAATAACGCAGCAATATTTGCTCATGTTCCTGCATATGTCAGAAAATCAGAAATCTTGTCAGCTATCCCGCGTTAGCATCAATTTCTTATCCGCGGTCTTATCCGCTCTCAGTGTTACAATTAATCTTTTATCCGCCGAGAGATACTGCACTTGCCATATATTTGATTGGATATAATTTGCCACTTAAATAAATTTCTTCTAGTGTTTGATGATTTTATATAATATAAAAACTCTGTTGTAGCTGGAAACTATTATCATCAACTGCAGCGTTTTCATTACATATGATATAAAAATAGATAAGTGCTTCGCTTTGTTGTTTGTAACTTATCTACTTCTGATTGTTTCCGTGAGTTTTCTTTAATCCTCTACCTTTACAAAATGTCAAAAACACTCGGAGAACTGTTGCCTTATGTGCTAATTGGCGTAGTATTTAAATCACTACTTTAAAGCAACAGAACTTAATGAAATGCTTCTTTTTTATTGACATATTTTGTATCATCTGTAATATATATCCTATTAAAATTGATTTTTGGTTATTTCAAATATCTTAGTTTTCATTGTGGTGATTTTCGCTTTCGAATTATTATGTTAGTAAAGCCTTTGTTTAATGTGAAAATTTTGTATAAGCAACTTCTGACGAATGCTGTGATAAAATTCTGCAGTTTAATTTTTGTGCCAGTTAGTTAATTAAATAAATAACTCAGAAGTATTTCATGAAAGTGAATTAATATTTCGATTTCACCGTCATAAATCAACTCTGCTCTCCTAGCTATTTTATAGAATGGGTTGGGTTACCTCTGAGCGGCACTTTTTTGCTCACCATGGGATAAATGGCCAGATCACTCAGAGAAGGTTGGGAGAGGGGACCCACTGGAACAGCTGTTGGGAAAAAGATGGTAGCTTCCTGCCAAAGATTATCCAGTGTGTTTTTTAACATGCACAGGGTATGGCTCTCCCGCATACAAGGCCACGGTTTAACGTCCCATCCGAAAGACTACGGCCTTATCCAAACCCATCGGTGTCCCCTACAACGGTGGGTAGGGCGAGGAATTTTGCGGAGATAAATACGCAACGGTGATCCAGCTGGGACTCGAACCTGGGAAATACAGATTACAAGCCTGGCGCGCTACCGACTGACCCCCCCCCCCGCCCCATTTTATAGAACAACAAGATCAAGCCTTTTTAATTAAAATTCTAATTTTAAAGATTAGACATGCAGGTTAATTAAAGATAACATATAATTAAAAACAGAAAATAAAACAATAACAACAACAAAAAGAAAAACACATATTAAACAACAAACGTGAAAAAATAAACACATTTATAAAATAAATTTATAAAATTACGGATTATAACACGCATTGCACAAAAATAACACTTATTGCACAAGTCATCATTTCACATTAATATTTCAGTTGCTTAAAACGATACCAGACACAGGATATGACTTTTAAACATTACTTTTCAAATATTTACATCCAATAACCATTTCGGAACTTTAGTTTTAATTTCTGAATAAATGCTCAGGCATAACAGATCTCTCGGTAGAGAATTAAAAACTTTGGGTATTTGATCAGATATCCGCGATTTACCATAATTATTGTGAAAAATTGGTTTAACTAAATAATTTAATAATAAGTATATAATCAACTTTCGAATCTGTCATCCAAATGAATGATTTCTCAGCTGAGGTCATTTTTAGAAACGCACTATATATATATACACCAAAGAGCCAAACATTATCATCCGCGTGTCTTTATGCAAATCGAAGCAACTGCAGGTAAACGACGGCGGGTATTAAGGTATAATAACACCTGATATTGAGCTCTGTTAACCAGCATTATTCTTGTTCTTAAGATGGGAAAGGCAGAGAATAAGTGACTTTGACAAAGGCCAAATTGTAATGGCCAGACAACTGGGTCAGGGCATTTCCGAGACAGCAAGGCTTGTGGGGTGCTCTCTGTCCATGGTTAATAACTTCGAAAAGTGGTCCAAGGAGGGAAAAAACCACGAACCGCCGGCAAGGTGTGGGCCGACCACGGCTCATCGATGCTAGAGGTGAGCAGAGACTATCCCGTATGGTACGAGCCAACAGAAGGAATACTGTGCCGCAACTCGCCTGTAATTTAAATGCTGCTGAAGGGAGTAATGTATCACAACACAGAGTACATCGAACCCTACTGAAAATGGGGCTGCGTAGCCGAAAGTCACTCCGAGTGCACATGCTAGCTTCAAAAGCGCCTACAATGCGCACACGAATATCAAAACTGGATCTTGAATGACTGGAAGAAGGTCGTCTGGTCCGATGAATCTCGTTTTCTGTTGCACCATGTGGACGGCCGGATACGTGTGCATCGTTTACCTGGGGAAGTGTTGGCACCAGGAAGCACCGTGGGATGAAACAAAGCCGGTGGAGGAAGTATAATGCTTTGGACAGTGTTCTGCTGGGTAACCCTGGGTCCAGTCATTCAGGTGCATGGAACTATGACGTCTACCACCTACCTAAATATCATTGCAGACTAGGTAATCCTTTCATAGCAACGGTATTCCCCTCTAACAGTGCCTTCTTTCAGCAGGATAATTCAGCAGAATAATATTTCAGCAGGATATGGATTTAAATGCGTTTAATTTTTGTCAGCAGATAATGCCATGCCAGACTGCCCGGATTATTCGAGAATGGTTCGCGGAACACGAGGAAGACTTCCAGATATCCAAATTCTCCGTAATCAATCCAATCAATCCAAATTGCCCTGCCCTCCAGATTCTCCAGGAATCAATCCAATCGAGCATCTGTGGTTTGTCTTTGAACAGCATATCCGATCTGCGGCGGCTCAATCACGTAACTTACAAGAGTTAAAGGATCTGCTGGTAACGTGTTGGTACCAGATACTACAAGACACCTTTAGAGATCTTGTAGCGTCCATGCCTCGCCGGGTAAGAGCTGTTTTGGCGGCAGGTGGAGGGCCAACATCATATTAGGCAGGTGGTCATAACGTTTTGACTCTTCAGTGTATTTATTTCACGTCACTGTACTTCAGTAAATGCATATACTGCGTGTCGCTGAACTTCAGTAAATGTATGTATACTGCATGCCGCTGAATTTCAGTAATATACTGTTATACTGCATGTTGGCTGCATTTCAGTAAAAGTATCTATTTAAAAAAAAAAAACTCCAAAGCTGGCAAAATGCGGAACTGCACGGGAAAAAGAAGGAATTGTTAAATTAATTAAACTGCATTTAAGAGTAATAAAAGCCTCTCCGAATTAATAATATGCAAAAGGTATCACCTTTAGACTCTTTTTGTTGGATCAGCGTAAAAAAATAATGATACAGGATAAAGATCCTGCGTTATCTTTTTCTCTGTAACTGGACATTCTTCTCAACAGGAACATTTTCATCCAAATGATCTAACATTTTCATCCAAATGATCTAACATTTTTCTGAGAGATTTTTTGCTTTCGTCTTTCATTTCAGGCTCGCGCTCAAAATAGCACAGACGACTTCAGCCCGGGCGGCTCAGAGGAATTGAAATTTCTAATTTTTCTTATAACTGTAAGAAAAAACACAAAATTTTAATATTTTTCGATCTCAACTTTTTAAACAGTCTTTAGTAATTGAAAATTAGTGGCAAGTGGCCTCTGATTATTTTTTACATATTCTTTTTCTTTAATAAATGGATGGTTCTAAGCGTTCAGAATGACGTAAATTTACAGTTTGTACTAATTTTTTCTAATAGTTTTCCATTGCGAATGTCATTAAGTTTTAAATTTTTTCATAAGATTATTTGGGCGGGGTTTGCACAGGCTCGTAATCTGTAGTTCCCAGGTTCCAATCCCAGCGATTGGAGTTTTGAGATTTATCGCCCCAAAACTCCCACCCTGTTACCTGGCTTGGTTAAAGGCCGACCACCGTCGAATGTGCACGTTAAGCCGTGGGTAGTGTGCAGAATAGCCATACCCCATGCAAACTGTAAGAACTCTCTGGATGGCCCTAATGGAAGGCTTCAATCTGGCTCCTAGCAGTTGTCCAGTGAGTCCACTTCCCTAACTCTCTGTTTACCTCTGAGCATCAAAAAGTGCCGCTCAGGGGTAAAACAACCCATGAAACTATTACATAGTAAATCGGGATAGCGCTCAATAATTGTCGAAATGATTCGGGCGGCCTTGAAAAATTAAACCCTAACTCATCTCTATTGTATATAGGGTTATCATACGTCCTCCTTTTTTTTATCTCATGTCCTCCCAGAATTTTAAAAAACATGAAATGTCCTCCTTTTTGTATAAACTCATAACATGTTTCAAACTAAAATTAAAGTAATATTTGCAAATATTTTTTGTACTTTCATTTTTCAAATTTATTGAACCCATGACTATAACATAATTTACTGATAACCGCAAAATGATTTAGTGTAAATGCAAATCATGAATGCTAAATTAACTCTGTTAATGTTGTAAAAGTTACTCTTTCTGTATTCTCAATATGTGCAATTTACATGCCAGACTGAAAGAAGCATGCGCTTTAGAAAACTGCAAAAAATTTTGCTTCTGCTCATCGATAGAAAGAACTATGAAAATTAAGAGCTCATTTTTTGCAAAATAAAAGACAGCGAAGCAATTCAAGCCTACTCCTCGTTTATAGTAGCCTTCTCATACAAGCGCATGACCTACCAAAACCGATATCAAAGCTGACCACTACCTCAGAGTTCATAGAAGCAGAAGGTTTGCCTTCTGCAACAGCAGATAGTTACTAACCATTATGCCACTTAAGGCAAAATAACTCTTGATTCTTTATCAAGTATGAACAAAATTCGGCACTTCACATATTTGAAGAATATTTAATAAGTATGATGCCTTTTTCTGACTCAACTTAGTCGGTACTCGACATAAAACTTAAGTAGGAAAAATTTATTTATTTCACAAATTAAAAGCATGTCTCCTCCTTTGCCCTTCTTTTAGAACACTGGAATCTGGTAACCCTAATTGTACATCATTTATAGATTGATACTATTCACTATTTAGATTCAGGAAACGCTTATAACAGTTAGTGGCGCCATCTGTAGACACGTTTATTAAACTATATCTGTATTGCACATGATTCGTGATGAGATGGATAAATCATAATTATAGCAACCTGAAATAAGAGATTTTCAATTTTCGTTTATTTTAAAGCATTTCGTATTCTAGATTTTTATATTTTCTATGCAATAATGTGACAAGCTGATGATAAACAGTTTTGCATAATGAAACTTCATGTTTGCAAACCTGAATTACTAGAATTTTATTCCATCCCTTTTGCAAAATAGTTTTTTAAAGCCATGAAATGCAAAATTGTAGACTTAGGCATAGTATGGAAACAGAGGAAATGTTAATTGCCATTTTTTCCTAATGTGTAGTTCGTTTCTGCGATCGCTAAAGCGCAAATTGTTTGCATAAAAATGAAATGTGTCAATTGGCCCGGTTACAAGAACCCTAAGACTTACGATTGGTGGATTGTTTTCTCTCTTAGGGCAAATGCACGGAATGGGCGAAATGGGCAGGTCACAGGCAAGTAAAGGCCACCTTGCATACACAAGGTTAGGACAGTGCACTAAAATAAATATTCAAATATATAGCAGTTTTAATTAATAATTTATGTCTGAAATTTCGTATGGCAGATATTCATTTTTTTTAAATTTAGTAATTCTAAAACATTACAATAATATTTAAAAAAAATTCGTAGCGAGTAAATTATCGTATTTTGCACTATTCTTAATTAAATTGTCGTTAAAATTTGAACCAATTAAATCACTTAAAGCTCTCCCCACTTCTTTTTCCCCCCCTCCTTTGTTCTTTGACTGTCCAAGCCCTTCTTGTATCGAGGGAATTCTGGGTGGGGCAATTTTTTTAATGAGATAATTTAAGAGTAACGAAAGCTCTTCGAATAAATAATTAATTCTTAATGCAAAGAATGGATTTGACCTGCTGTTGAGTCTGTGATTTTTTGGAGACTTCCCTTGAAAATAATAGCTATTCAAAATGGTGGTCGTTATAAACCCACTTAACCTATTAACTCCAAGGCAAAGTACGGTCTTCCTGCACACAGAGCCCAGTCTTAACCTCCATTCCACGGGATGGTTGTTTCCTTTTCAAGCCCAACGGTGCTCTCCCTCATTCCTGATGCATGGCCACGAGAGAGACAGACCTGTTATAGATGTATCAAGAGGATCAATCAAAATTTGTGTTCGTATAATTTGAAATGGATTTTTCTCTAGGCCAGCTCTTTTGGGCTTTCAAATTTTAATATGTACACTCATGGGATTCGATAAAAATTCTGGTGATGACAAATATTGATATTTATCTCTAAAGAAAGCGATTTTTCCGTCTCCTTTTGCATTAGCGTTTCATATGGTGTGTGCATTTAAATTTTAAATAGCGATAACAATTAAGTTATACTTGAATCTACCACGCATCATAAGTTATTATTTCATAACTTTTTTTCACTCAACCCAAGGGTAAAGGCATTTTTCGAACCATATCAGTTATGTGTAATTGAAAAAAAACATAAATGTATTGAGTAGCTTAGCCAAAATTTTGAAGGCTGTAGGTGGAAATTTTATCATTATTTTCTTTGTAAATTAATGAAATAATGATTTATTAAGGAAACATTGCTAAGGAAGTGGTTAAGCCCCTAATCCACTCCACCCTTCTGATTAGGCATTGCTTACATTGAAGTATTTATTCAAAATTTGTTTTCATTGCTTTTGACCCATTATGTATCCAAGCTGAATGATTATATCTATCCGAAAGAATTCAGTACTTCTTATTATCCTGCCTTTCCCTGAAATTTGTTACAATCTCATTTCTCTTCTGTATTTATTGAAATATAGCTTTATTTCAGAGACTGTCAAATAGATGTTTCCCTACTCCCCATAATGGTAAATTTAAAACATACGGAAACATCAAAATAAAATGTGAACTGCGAATTAACTTTTGAAAATTCTATCTTATAAATTCTTCACGATAATTGTTTTGTTTCCTCTTAGATTCCACATATCTAGGTAATCGAAGTCTGTATCTCTTTGTTTCTCATATTTAAGTAAGGTTGCCAGAATTTTTTTTCTAAAAAATCGTTGCCAGATATTTTTTCTGAATTCTCTAATCAACCATAGTGTTCGGATACTTTTTTGAGCGACTGTACTGTAATGTTCCTAAAATGGCGTTTGTTCCTTTGTGTGTCTGTTTGTTCCATATATGGATTTTAATGCTTGTCAACAGTTTCGAACGGCGCTTTTATTACGGAGGCAAGGATAATTCGCTTCAAGGATAATCAGGAGTTGTTCTACTAAAGTTTGAGCTCGAAAATCTATGTAATATATTTAAAATAAAATAGCAAATCCAGTTTACAAATATTGAGTCCCTGAAATGCAAGGAACCTTTCGAAATTAAGATAATTGCAGAAATAATTAACAAGAAACGAACATTTTTATTTTTGCTGATGAAAAAAACCTCGGCTTAATCGAAAAGAAGTTTCCTTATGCATTTTCCAGAGTTAGTTAAGTAAGAGTAACCTTACTTTGTCACTATTATAAAAAACAGTTAAAATATTGAAAAATTGTCCAAAAGATTTGAATAAAAAATAAATCATATAAAAACGTTCATAATTATAAAATGCAGAACAAAAAAGGAAAAAAAAATATCCATTATTGCCGTCATTTAATTTTTGAAGCGTGGCGCAATCGCTCCAAAAAATCCTGCCCCGATCCTGCTTTATTGGTTAAGAGCGGAAAATAATATTTTTATGAGTTCTTTCTAGTCAGATTATGATTTAAAAATCACAACAATCTGTTTCTTTTTACGCTTTTTCTTTCACCTCCTTCTACTCTTCAGAAGATCTCTTTTCAGCGTCGTCGCCAAAGGAATTCCCAAAAGAGCAAAGATGTTGAGTTTCCTTGCACTCTCAGTCGAAATGAAATCAGACAGAAAGAAAAGAAAACAAAATTTAACCTTTTTTGAGACAACCAAAACGATACTGACAAAGATTGCAATATGAATTGTTCCTCCGACATCGGATCTTTTTTATTTCCCTTTGACGATGCCTGTAGCTTGTGAGCTTCTTCAAAATTAAGACTTTTTGGGATTGAATGTAGCCGTTGTAGATAAAAACTTCTCCCTTTCATTCGATTATTCATCAGAGCATTTCAAAATGAACTGTTAAGACAAAATTTAATATGTAGGCAGAACCGGTCAGAAGAAAATGCATTTTTACTCGTTATTGGATTGCCAGAACATACACTGAGTGCTAACTGAATTATGACACCTCCTTCCGTGTTATACAAGTGGAAGCTAACTTCGAAGCTCTATAACTTCTAAACTAAGCGTTTTATGAGATAATGTAACTGAAGATAAATTAAAAATCTCAATCACATCTATCTAAATCTCGTTTTTCAATAATGTTCGCTTTGTACTGAAAGAGTAGTGGACTTTGAATATTTAACAGCAACAGTGCAAATCCTAAGAAAATTGGAAAACATCAAAACATTATTTACATTAACTTTCCAAATATACATCTGTTGTATTAAATGATATGAAATAATTCTTCTTATTCAAATTATAATTAACTGCTGAGCTAAATTGTAAGTTTAGGAATTGCTGTTGTTAAATTTCAAACTTCCATAACTTGTTAAATACTAAGGGAATATTGTTGAAAATCAAGATTTCGATAGATTTGATCAAGGTCTTTATCTTCCGTTACCTTTTCTCATAGCCGTCTCGTGCCCGAGTGTTTAGCACGCTTGGCTACTGATCTAAGGGACCTGAGTTCGATCCCCGGGTCAAGGCATGGATGTGTGTGTCGTTTTTCTGTTGAGGTCCTGCCATCGACACAGACCTTCTACTATGGCATATAAACTGACTGGCTCCTGTCAGACCTCTGTGGCAAGCAGCTGCTTGAGGGGGTATTATATTATTATTTATTTACATTTTCTCATAAAACGCTTAGTTTAGAAGTTATCGAAATTAGCTTCTACTGATGTAACGTGGAAGGAGGTGGGTCATAATTCAGTGAGGACTAGATGTAGATCATAAAGCTTTGAATGTGCGTAGAAAATTGCATGTCGTTAACACATAAATCATACAAAAATCTCAAACACCAATGGAATACGGAAGTCCATCCAAACTAGGTAATTAGTCCTACAAACACGACTATTCTGAGCAACAGCTTCAACATTAGGCCACCGCAGCCTAATTCTAACAACATCGCGTTTGATATTGCCTGACCAGCCCAACGTAGGTCTCCTCCTTTTTTTGACGCCTTTAGGGACACAGCTCATAATCCTATTCACTAATCTTTTGTTATGTGTGTGGGATACACGCTAAACAAACATAGTCTTTCCTTACACACGATGCAGCTCAAAGACGGTTGCTGACTCATTTTTCTAACCTCATCATTACTTACATAGTCAGACCACTTAATGCTCAAGATAAAACGTACTCGTATATAATCAAAAGTATTACGTTTCCTCTTACTTACAGAGGGCACAGAATTCACTATTATGACAAACTTTAGAATGGACAAATCTACTGTAGTATATAACATAATTTAAGTGTGCACTTGTCATGACCCTCTAATTTATTTATTTTTATTTATTGTTGCATTTTATTGTATTTTTGTTATTGTAAATATTTTATGTATTAAGTGTATTATTAGAAGTGCTATTGTGGAGATGTGATTCTTAGATGTTGTTTTCGAGTCAGAGCTGGCTGTCTGCATGAGAGGACGGGTCCCATAAGCCTTTTATGGCCTTTACGACTAGCCTGGGGTGCGAGTGTGATCGCAGGAGGCAATCCTCGAATTAAGAACGAACAGTCTGAGCATTACAGTCAAACAGGAAGGACGTTTGAACACGCGTCAAGGGACGCCAATCTTACTCGAACAAACCCCTTAAGAAGAGGGTTCGATTCTAAGTGAGAATTAAGATTCTTGATGAATCTGATACAGTTCTGTGGATTCTGTGTGAACCACATTGTAGGCAAAGGTTGATTATCCTTTCGCCGAGTTGGAGGTCGGTAAAGCGAGAATCTGCAAAGTGTGCGGTTCTCCACCTCATTACGTAATTGCTTGCAGCAGCAAAGCAGCAAAGGCCTACGGAGTCGAGAGGTATTCTGTTATTTATATTCACACTATAAATCACACATTTATAGTGTGAATAAACTGTGTCGTCCCTATATAACTCTCGTGCGTGAATTTTTGGACATATTTATATACATCATTCGATGCAGCAAGTCTGAAGCATAAGTCGGTACTGGTGTAACAACCCACGAAAACTCTCATTTCACCGAAATAAGAGTGAAGGTAATTAAGGGATAAATTCATCGTCCTCCGGGAGAAATTCGTTCCTAATTCGAGGATTGCCTCCCGACACCGTCCTCCGGCAACCACGACATTTGGCCCAGCCCATCACATCCGGAGTGAGTCCATCACAATACTCCTATTTCTTTCTAATCACCATAGATTCTCAAAATTCCCAGCAGCAATACCTATTGTTCTCATGCCGCACACCACCAACATCTGTTACATATAGCACCCAAGATAATTAAACGCAGACGCTTGTTCAAGGGTACAACCATTTAGATTAACTGAACCAACAACCATTTAGATTAACTGAACCAACAACCTGCACCACCAATCTCAGTGAGAAATTTCTCTATACAAATCTCATCAACAGCTCTAGTGAAAGAATTCATCTCATCAACATCATTAGGCAACAATGCCGAATCATCAGCATAACCTAAATTATAAATTTTAAAATCTCTGTCCGTAATGGAAACCACTGTAAATGGTTTAGAGATTTTAAGATTTCTGATTTAGGTTATGCTGATGATTTGGCATTGTTTCTGCGCTTGAACATCTTCCCCTTGCAGTGAATTCTTCATAACATAATCAATAACCAAACTGAAAAGGAAATAAAATTCATCCTCTAGCAATGCTGAACCAGTTTCTATAAGATATAACAACCCTCACTCATGACTCAGTGTTATTATAGAGAGCTATCATTATGTTAACTAACTTATTAGATGTTTCATACGATATCGCGATTAACCAAAAATTACGACGATCAACAGAGTCAAAAGTACTCAGTCTGTAGCGCGCGAGGCTCGTAACCTGCAGTTTCCAGATTCGAGTCCCGTCTGGACCACCGTTGAGATTTTTCTCCGCAAAACTTCTCGCCCTGCCCTCGGTCAGTAGGGCAACCCAACTCAAATCCTGAGCTGAGTTGTTTTACCTCTGAGCGGCACATTTTGCTCACAATGGGCTAAATGACTAGTCCACAAGGACCCCAAAGTTTCAGAGAAGGTTGGGAGAGGGGACCCACTGGAACAGCTGTTAGACAGCTGAAGACAGATGGTAGCCTCCCGTCGAGGCCCACTAGTGTGTTCTTTAAGTGCACAGGGTATGGCTCTCCCGCATACGGAGCCACGGCTCCTTCCCGACGGACGACGACCTTCCCAAGCCCATCGATGTCCCCTACTGACCGTGGACAAGGCGTGGAGTTTGGCAGATATAAATCTCAACACTGAAACAGCTGAGACTTGAACCTTCGAACTATAGATTACGAGCCTGGCGCGCTACCGACTGAGCCACTTCCGCTTCTCCTAAATCCTGAATGGCCTTTCGACATAAGTCCATTTCTCTTAACAGCTGTTTAGTTGGATCCCCCTTTCCCCAACTTTCTCTGAGCCCTCTTGACCTGGCCATATAAGCCCATTGTGTGCAAAAAGTGCCTCTCAGAGCAGGGGCGGAACAAGTAGGTCAAGGCCCTGGGGCAGGGCACTTTTTCGGTGTCCCCAAATTATTCAATAGCAGTAATATTGTATGCTGCTATGTTGTCAATCACTAAAGTCACTAAAAGGTTAACAACTTACTTCAACTTGACATACGAACAAAGGCTGGCAAATCTTAGTATCCACTCACTGTAATGGAGAAACTTGAACTCTCTCTGAAAACATGCCCCAAACTCATTTATGGGACAACTCACCAAGACATCCAACATCCCTTTTTAACAATTCCAAATAGCAACACGAGATGACACTACATGAGTATCAACATTCCACTGGCCAAGAAACATTTTAAATACCATTCTTTCGTCTGCAGAACAGTGAGGGTTTGGAACCAACTTCCAACGAATGTGGTGCTTTCACCGACATTGCAGAGTTTCGGAAGAAAATTGAAAGAAGGGGACTTGTCACCATTTCTTCGATGTTTCAGATTTTGAACATCATAGTGAACTTTATTGCTACAAATGCGAATTATTGTACAATCTTTTCTTTATGCATTTCTTATTTTTAAGTTAACAGGGAAGCAGTAAGAGTGAAATGTATCATCTGACCCTTCTGTGTATTCAATTATACGGAAAATAAATTATTACTATTATTATTTCGAACATTTTATTTTTAAATTTCATTGATATAAAGCCAATGTTTTTTTAACTACAGGCACATACAGTATCTGGAAAGTGAAGACTGCATACAGAATATTTTTTATCTTTTTTGGCTCTTTTGTTAAACGATGTTGAGATGACTCTTTCATTAAAGCTGTTGATGAGACTGCTAATATAATAGATTTGTTGATAAATTTCCAATAAAATAATTTGTTTTTCCAATTCAATTATCTAGGGAGTTTAGTGACAGATACTGATAACTTGTGATGTGAGATAAACAGGAGAATAGATATTGCTGCTGGACCTTTAAGAATCTGTGGCGATTGTATAAAAATAAATGTATACATCTGAAGACCAAATTATGCTACATAGAAACTTGGTCATTTCTGAAGTAGTATACGGTAATGAAATGAATCCTTTGTAAGGTAACAGGAAATTTGATACCTTTGATTTCATATGCTTATGCATTATCTTAGGCATTTGGTGGTTTGACTTTTTAAGTAATGATAAGATTAGGTGAAGGAATCATCAACCTCTGTGGAGAGCTTATTGTGCAGAGAGAGTGTGTGTGTGTTCTTTTGGACTTGTTGACCGCGTGCAGAACTTCAGATTAGTGAAAAGAGTTATGAACAGTGTGCTAAAAGGTATCATAAAAAGGGAGAAGACCTAAAATGCGATTGGGTGTTCCATATCCAACAGGATATTGATAGAATTGTCCACTAGTGCACAAATGCAATAATACACTGGTTTCCATAAATTAAGGAAAACCCCTGTGTAAAATCTACGGGAAGCTAACGTCAAAGCTCTATAACTTCTAAAATAAGTTTTCTTTGCTTTGAAAAGTGTAATTGCAGACAGAGATCTGAATCAAATAAATCAATATCTCGATTTTCTACAATATTCGTCCAGTATTTAATGAGTTATGGGAGTTTGAATATTTAGCGATAGTAATGCCAGCCACAAAAACTGACTTCAGAAGTTTAATTAAAACTTAGTAATAAGTATTGGATCAAAGTGTTTAATAAAATAAGTGTGTATTTTATTTTAGAACTTTGTGTAAAGAATTCTTTCACTATTCTACAGTTTTATAAGTTTCTTAAGACTGGCATTGCTGTTGTTAAATATTCAAATTTATATAACTCATTAACTCTAGACCACCAAACATATGTACAAGTTACACAAATACTAAACACTCGTAAATGTCACGAATTTTTTATTTATTGTTAAAAACAAAAAAATAGATTTTCCCATGTAGCAAAAAACCAAAAAAACAAAAATAGATCTTTATGAAACAAAAAAATCATAGAACATAATTAAAAGAAATATTAAACTGTACAATTCAGACAACAAGATTCTCTGCAGATAGCTCGGTTGCAGCGGCTGCAATAGAACACTCAGTAACTTCACGAAAAATAATCTTATCGCAAATTCTTCACAGATACAACTAATTTCAAATAAAAGATGCAGCTGCTGAAGGTCACACATCGATCTCACTAGCGGAAACATCCGAAGTAATCGAATCGCTCACGAGTTGTCGTAAATTTTACAACTGTTAAGTGTTGCAGGGTTAAATACTGAAGGAATATTGTCGAAAATAGAGATATTGATTTATGTGATTGAGAACTTAATCTGCAATCACATTTTTTAAAACAAAACAAAAAATATTTTAGTAGTTATAGAGCTTTGACGTTAGCTTCCCATTGACTTAACATAGGGATTTTCCTTAATTTATGGAAACCAGTGTAGTAGCTCAGGATAGACGCGTTTGAATAATTAAATACCCAGTCTGGCTAGACTTCTATAGATAATGGCTATTGAAAGAATATGTATGAATGGATGAATGAATGTATAGATGATGTTGAAAGGCGGTTGATGACTTCTTCGCCTAATCTCACCATTGTTCAAAAAGTCACCATTTAATGCATTAGGTACAGCGTAAGCATCTAGAATCAAAGGCATCAAATTTACTTTTTCCTTACAAAGGTCCACGATTCTTTACTTTAGAAAGGGCCAGATATTTTTATATCCTAATTTAAGTCTTCAGATGTATATACCTACTTTTCTCCAATTCTCACGATTCTTAAAGGTCCCTGCAGTAATAACAATTATAATTATTTTACATTTTTCCAGAGAAAAGTAGGTAATAGCATTAAAGATGAATCCTCTAATGTTTTGATTTTTAAGATAGACAAATCAGCTTCACTTATGACTATTGCATTGAAAGTGAATATTTTACGCCTGTATAAGATCATGTGACTTATTGATGACTGCACAACACTTTACTTAACATAATATTCTAATACTTAACTGCAATTCATATAAATCATATCTATCGATACTTCCGTAATTTTTATTCTACCTTAAAAACTGACTTATCTGGGAAATAAAGAGATAAAATATTTAACTGATCCTGATATCTTGGAAAGCAAACGTTTTAAATATTTCATTTGTTTGCGGACTAAGGACCAGTTCTGTTTCTGATGAATAAAAAATACCCTTCGGACCCGTAACAGCGTAAGAAAAGAAACGTAAGGAAGCAGAAGAATGTACAAGCTACGGCGCCAAAGAGCACAGCAAACAAACGGTAAATTATCTGCCATTATTTTCCGTTTATAGCCTCTTTCAGCTGGCTCTCTCTCTCGGCTCGTGCAATAACAGAGTTCCAGAGAAGAACATTGCTGGAGCTTCGAGACCGTCTCGCGGAGTCACCAATGCTAAATCTATACGAGTCACCATAAAAATCTCTCGAGTAAAGTTTAGCTCTAGCACTAAGTTTGTACTGTTTTCCACACGTCACGTAAAAACCGTTTCAGCCGAAATCATGCAATGAAGAGAAACACTGAGCGGTACCAATCGGAAGATGTTCCTCAATATAGCCTCTTCCTTATCGATCCTGTTTATCGCTTCGTTTCTGGTTTCACAGACACGGAAAAGCTATAAATATTCCTCCCAATATGATCGTTTAGAAATAGCTTCTTCCTAAAGTAATCGCTTTGCACAGAGTGGATTCAAATGACGAAACATTTCTTGAAATCAAGAAATTCCGAAACAGTATTGTTACATCCATTGCCAATCGCTGCTGGAGTAAGTTTAGTAGATTCTGCAGTATTTCTACACGCTTTTCACTTTGCAATGTATGAATCATGAATTATTATACTAGAGTAAAATAGGAAAAGATAAAAATTCTGATCTGTCAAAATTCAATGTACAAAATATTATTGAAGGGCAATATTTAGTTTATTTAATAGAGCACTATTATGTAGTAGAGCAGAATTGTATTAAAAATTTCATCATTAATCCTCTAAATATGACAAAATATGTCTTTGCAACCTACCTATTGCTTTTCGCTCATCATTGTTGGTTTTCTCGGTTTCTGTGTTTGTTAAGAGAGTTTTTCCGCCATATCTTTAGAACGCGAAGGCAAAACATAACGAGTGATGTGTCAATAAAGGTTTACCCAATGAGGAGTGTCATAGGCTATTAACCATTTAACCTCAGGCTTTCCACCTCTAAAACAGGGAAATGCTTAACCAGTTATTCCCTTATATTTTTCGAAAGCGACAGGACCGAGGGTAATGAGCTATGCGTCAAATGAAAGTTTGTGACAAAGGGGAGTGTCACAGACTATAAAATATTCGCAACCCATGTTATCTCCTCTTCACCCAAAAAATGAGGGTGTAAATGATTATTCTACTATACATTTCGAACACTAGGGTTGAGAATAACGATTCAGATGTTAAATGAATGCTTGTGATGTGCAAACTCTCACGATCCCTCCCCTCTCCCTCCCTTCCCTCCTTTTTTTTTCCTTCAAAAGAGGAGGGAAATTTCACGGGGTCAATCCTCAACGGAATATATCTCAAATGAAAGCTTTTGTTGTCAATAATGTCATGAGATGTCTAAAATTTTGTCTACTCTTTCTTCCCCATCCTAAAAAGGGGGAGGGAAATTCAACGTGAATCGGTATTTATGAATCATGTGCCAAATTGAAACTTAAAACGTGCAGAATAGCACAGGGAAATGAACAAATTTCTTCTCCGAAGCAGAGATGGATGTGTTTAGTGACAAAGTTCTCTGCGACCACTAAAATGTAAATATATATATATAAATAAACTTATCTTTTTATGGCTCTTTAAAAAGTGAAAAAATAAAAGTTAAACATAATGATGGTGGTATCACTTACTAAATTCATTTCGAGTTCAAAGGAAGATAAGGTTCCAAAACTGATTTCTCTTACCAGCTGCAGAAAAATTGCTTTTTCCGCATCTTCCTTTGAAATTATTACGATTGGAAATAAGTGATTTCATCATTGGTATGTCCCCTCGCCCTTTTCACGGCGCATATAAAAAGATAGGTATTTTTAAAGTTGTTATTTTATACTTTATTCATTTCCATTTACATTACTTTAATACCTTGTCATTTAGTAGACTGCCGAATAATCACTTCACAGGTTTAAAGGGATTGCTCATCTCACTAACTGTGATACTTATTTGATTCCTGAGGTGTTTTGGTTTTTCAACAAGTGTTAACTCTTATATCCCTGAGCGGTTACGAGCGTGGAAGGTGAAAGACAAGTCAAAAAGAGAGGACAAAATGGCGAGACTGAGCGGAAGTTCGAATCCATGTCATGCCCATATTTTCTTGAAATATGGGCACGCACGACAGTGTCGTAAATATTGCTATCTACCGATATTAGCCATCCCAATCGCTTCTTACTTTTGGTAATCTTGTCATCACCTTTGACCTTGCTGTTGAACGAAACTTGAAAAACACGAATGGAGAGTGCCATCTCACTTTCCACTTCGCATATTTCCCGGGCCGCTTCGGTAGCATTTAATTCATTTTCTAGTAATGACGTAAAATTACACGAATTTCAATACTTAACTCGCTCATTGTATAACGTTTCTAACATTGCAAACCAAGTCTCTGATACTTGTAATGGTTATGGACTGACACAGATGACTTTATACTTTCCCTTGGTACTGCGTTCAAGAATGCAAATGCAATACTGTGATGTGTCACTATACACATTCTGCATGGCGAAAAAAAAGACATATGGAAAGACACATAGACAAAAAGACATATTTAAGGCATATTCTGATAAAAATCAGAAATTGTATTTGGTGTGAAATCATTTTACATCATCTTAAAAATTGATTCCAAAACAACATTATAATTGTGACATAGAGATTAGATCTTCAGCCTGAAAAAGGTATAATTGTTTCGTCTTAAACCTCCTCTGTTAATATTGAGATTCTATTTAAGATTGCACAGAAAACTACGCTGTTATCTTAGTCAAATGTATCGCCTTCCATGAAAGCTTTGAAACTGAATTCGTTCCTGGAGTTTTGTTCCGTAATGATGCATAATCTACCTACAGGATGTTCTATTTGGATACCATGGCGGTTTTCCGTTTCTTTTAGGCTGGTGGTCAAGATTGTGACTTAGAATTATTGAATATGAAAACCTTACCCAAAACATCAAAACATTGCAAGTTCTCTCTTACGTTTCTCATAATAGCACATCGGTGCAAGATCCTGGCCATGCTGAGGTATGAAGATTTACTGGTTGAGTACCTACTCAGGGTATTGAACGTTCACTATAACCGGTGTCCCTTTGAAAAGAGGATCCTGTTTTCAACTTGTTCAGAGACCCTCTTCTGCCTTCTCAGACCGTGACTAACGGGGTCCCCTATGATCTGTCGTGCCATTGGAGAGTCTGTTCGTCGCAGTTATGGGCAGCATTTTAGAGGGCCACTACTCCACACTGTTTGGCCTCTGCTTCAGGTAAGCTAATGGTCTTGGAGTGGAGATTCCAGGATCGATTGGCTAATGGGCTGAATCTGCTTGGTCCAGCTATGTAATACAATGAGTACCTTTTCCATGTCTGGGTAGAAGTTTGCGAGTTTCCTACCACTTGGCGTATCGTGGCCTTAGTTGCCTTTGAGACATAAAACCCCAAAGAAACAACTAATTTCTCACACTTTTCTTTTATACATTTTTTTTTGATTTGCGACATATAGGACAGAGAAGTATCCTAGAAGCTACTCCTAGCTTTTACAGGCCTTCTCATACAAGGACATGCCCTACTAAGACCGAAGTCACTGCTGACCACTGCCTTAGTTAGAGCTAACACAACACACAAAGTTTGCCTTGTTGGAACAGTCGCTAGATGATTCTTTTCTATTATTTCTATTTTATGAGGACTCGACTCACTAGCTGCTGGAGTGTGGTGCTCGCTCAGCCCTGACACCTAATGGGGAATCCCTTTATTAGTCTCTGTGGTGGGTGGAAACCCGGTCACTGAATCCTACAAAACAAAACATAAAATCTTCCTCTTCTTCCTCTTCCATGTCGGCGAAATGAGCCCGACATGAAAGCCCATCCTCCTTTTCTTTGTCTTCTTGTTTTATTTTATCATCCTCTTCCTCGCCTGTTTCTTCGTTTTTGCCGCATTTCCTGGTCCACTCAACAGGTGACCAGTTGTTAAGGAAAATGTCATAGTTGTTTATCCCAAAGGATTTGGATAGTCATACAAGATCTATGAAAGCTGCTAAATGACTATGATACTGCGATCTCCTGGTTGAGACTGCATGCTCCAAACATCAGAGCTATCCTTCAAAGTGGCAGAGATTCGTGAGGTACCCATTTCAGCGTCATTTCAACATTTTCTGAATTATTCTCATGGGTTGGTCTCTGAATGGAGCCTCCTGAATATTTCTGCAAAGGAACTCTTTGTTGTTAGCCTAACAAGTAGTCATTGGAGTCAAACTGATTTTGGTGTATTCTCCTGATAACTTAGTACTCCCATGGGTACTGATTATGGTTTTCAACTCGTCACACTTGCCTACTTCCATCAAGGCAGGTTATTTACATTGGAAAGTAAGGCATTACATTCCCAACCCTCTTGTGTTGTTTCGCTTGCTGGTGATAAACCTTCTTGTGCTCACTGTGGCAATCAGGATCACATTGATTCAGATTGAACAAGTGTGACAGCGAGCAGTGGCAGCCAACTGGAGTTTTACCATGACTTCCAGAAATGGAAGTCACCTCACATCATCACCTCACAGAATGATGGATGATCATTCTGTGAGGTGGTTCCACTCACAGATGATTCCTACTCACTCACTTTTTCTTCCTACTCAGAGGTAGGTTCCCACCCTTATGAACCACAATTCTCCATTTTGGTCGTACCTATCACTATCAACTTAGAGGCCGCATTATTTTGACTCCTCGTGGGATTTTCCTTGACTTTCTAGTTGGTATAATTTCCATCTGGTACCATCATGTTCCAGGATAACCTTGATGAACTCATCGCGTAGCTGCCATCCCCTCTCGTCTTGTGGGGGGCTTCACTGGACACTGTCCTCTTTGATGCAGTGTTGAAAACAATAGAAGAGACAGGGCCCTCAAGTAATGGCTTCCAGATCCACATTCTCCATGTAAAACACTGGTGTTAATACATACTTTAACTCCACAATCTGCCCATTTACTTTCATTGATCTTTCCATTTGCTCCTCCTGGACACTTCCACTCTTTGCATGGGATCTCAAGGATAATCCATATGGAATTGATCACTTCCCTGTGGTATGTGAGACAAGGTAACTGTCGGTCTTTTCTGGCCCCAGAGCCAGAAGGAATCTTGTATCACGTACACTTCTTCCATCACCCATATGGCTAATTCTAAGATCGTGTGGGATGAAGTCCAGAAAATGGGTGGGAATTACATCTCCCATTCATTGGCAATCCTGGAGCACAATGGACAAACAAATGCTGACACTCTAGGGATTTTGCTTCCCTCTAGTCTTCATCATCTTTTTATTCCTTCGTGTTTCTGGACCTGAAGATCAAGGCTGAACGCTCTCTGCTCTCTTTCCATTTGAACAGATTGGAGCCCTACAACAGGCCATTCAGAGCAGAGAAGCTGTACTTTGCACACTTTTCGTATATTTACTACCATCAGCTGTGTGTATGATTTTCTTCTCCTTGACATTTCTTGCTGGCATGATGATTTCCACAATTTTTCTAAGCGTTCTGGAAACTGACTCGTAATCTCCGCTATATTTACTCCAATATCAGGATGCTGCAACTCTCCTCTTCAGCATTCTTTTGTCAACTAAAAGTGGGCTCAAGTGATAAATATAATTCTGCTTTGCCTTTTGAATCGCAAACCCAATTATCGACGTTCCCAAAGAACTTTGGGCCACCCTGGTGTTGACTGCCAAGGGCAGTAGAAAGCGCACGGAATATACCATCCTTCGCCAAGCCCATTTTTTGGGTTACGTTTTGAAACTTGTGTTAAGAAAATTAAACCGGCGTAATAAATCTTTTCTGCTGATGTACTTTGATCTGGTTCCGTGAAATCTTTTATCGATTAACACTTCATTTTCTGTAATCAAGCTAACAATGCTATTTAATAAGAGTTTAAGAAAAAAAATGCATGTAATGGAACTTTGGTCGACCCAATAGAAAACTACTAGACGTGTTTATTTTCATCCCCATCTATTATTACTTACATACAGCTAAAGTATTGCTAGAGCTATTGGCGAGCTCCCTTTGGTAATTGATTGAAAGCACACCTGTGAGCTCTCCCATTTTCCTTTCAGGATATTTAATTTTGAATTCTCCCCTGCCGCTCTGCCACTGCAGTTTGGTTCGTTCAGAATGCTCCGACCACCTGGCGTTATCAAAGTTTTTGAACATCGAATGAGATGACACTGATGCACAAATTATTCCTTTTCTTAGATTTTCAAATAACAGATTTTATGACTCCATTGTAAACACTTATTTTTACAGATACCTATATTTTTGCCTTTCTAACAATGGTGTAATATTTCAGCAAAATATTCTGTACATTACTTCTATTCACCAACTTTAACATTCCAAAATATAAAAACCCTTTTCCTCTTTTGTATAAAATAGTCTGCGATTAAGAAATTGGTATATAGTGCTAAATCGAATAACTGCGGAATGCCAAGTTATTAAATTTTATATCTGACATATCGCTGAGTATCATCAATCATGGCACCGCGTTTTAGAGCCAAACAAAATCAATACTACTGATAAATTTCGGATGACATCTCTTACTTTTGCAGATTAATAAACAGAAATAAAGCAGTTTGCCTGCGAGGAGTGTAAAGCACCTCCTTAGAATCTAACGAACATTTAGAGAGAGGCTCAATGGAGATCGTTCCGAAATGACGTCACGTTCACTGACGACGTGATGAAGATGCGACGTGGGTGAGCTGATTTTTGATGCGCTTCACCTTTCGCTTTATTCTTCGATTACGACAGTGAAAGGCTGCGTAGCGTTACAAGCAAAGGCAGCTGCTTTCGTACAGCCTTCAAAGCTTTTGTATTTCGAACTTCCTTTCGTATTCATAGACCTGACTGAATTTTTAACGTGCCAGAGAGAATGGCGCAGACTAACAAAATGTGGCACTCGGCGACAGCTTCTCTCTCCTTCTTTTAGTACTTGGGTCGAACATCAATTCAGAACCATCGAAGAACCTTTCGTGCGTTGTCAGCGCGCGCTCGGCATTCACTTACTGTTGCTCCGAATACCTTGGCTCAAACTTAGAAAGTTTTCCCTCGGCACATTTCCGTTAAAAGAATTTTTGCATTTTTCCTATTAAGTACATTTTGCTTTCATAAACATTCCTTTGAAAATATGTGCGTCGCATTTGTATTCTACGCAGTTGTATTACATTCAGTAACGGATGGGGAATTAGAAGGAACTGTACTGCTCACTAAAATTAGGGGATATTTTAAAATGAATATGAAGCGAAGAAATATCCCCTAATTTTTGTGAGCAGTGTAGTTTGACTAATTGTAAGGGTTTCTGGAATTGAGAGCTTTGTTCGAACTTCTAGGAAAGCTGGTGTAAAACTTTGGGCACTTTCCATCTCATAATACCATATGATTTTGGAACATTTCGCTGACACTCTTAAACGGAAAAATGGTTTACTCCTAATTTCAAAAGCACTCAATTTATTTTAAAAGATCTAACACTAAATACGAAAACAACTTAGACTTTGTACAGGAACTGTTGTGGCATTTTTTGCCATGACAACCACACCAAAACTTTTGCATTGCGTTGTGCAATTTTTAAGAATGTAAATAGGATTACGAAGATTGATTCTGATCACGATGTAATCAATTAATGCTGTGGTCGTTTGAAACAAGAAATAAAATGACCTCATTTTCTAAATGTCCCACTGACAAAATAATTCCAACACCTCGACCTAAATAATTATCATTTATTCACTATAAACAAATAATATTTACGTCAGAAGGATTTTCCGAGAGGCAGCAATAAACATTTGGTTTTGTCATCACCCAACAATTATCTCACTGTTGTTGAAGGATCATAGTTGCTGTCCTAGAGTGATGCAGATTTTAACAAAGCACCTTAGCACCTGACGAATACAGCGTAACCAGGATTAAGGATGGAGGACTCGCGCTTCTAGGTGGAGACAATTCTTTCTTTAGGACAGGGGAAAAGAATAGGACCATCCGGAAGACGAGCAGGTAGCATGTGGCCCCGTGTACGTCGGATAGGGAAATCGTAATGAGCGAAAGCAGTACTCCAGACACTTAGCTATGAGGTAACATCCGTTACTGTCACTGGCTGAATTGTACTGTTGTAGATGGTACAATATTCTAAGATATGGCATTCATTATTGCCGCTGGCAATAGTTCTGGAATCCATTATTGCCCCCTGCCTATTAGATCTGGCATCCATTATTGTCACTGGCTAATGGATCTGACATTCGTTATTGTCTTTGGCTAATTCGTCTGACATGCTTCTAACATCATGGCAGATCAGAGGTAGTAGAGAAGACTCCTCATGGGGAGCAGGAAGAAAGAGGGGGAGCTCACACACATCTGTTTCGTTCAATGATCACACGCAGAAGAACAACTGAGGAAAACTTTTCCTTGGCATCAAGTGCCGCACAAAAATGACAAAATTTCTTTGTCGAATATCCTAATCAAGGAGCCAATCAATGGATTGCTGCACAAGATCAACATCACCTATGTCCCCGACCAACATGACCTGTACGTTTCAGCGGATGGAGAATGAAGAGGATCAGTTAGTAAGTCCCCGGTAACGGCATGCACTTCGTCGTCAGCTTTAGTGGAACGTCATTAAAACTCTTGTTTGCTAAACTAAACCTACAGTTTGTAATATTTAGATCATGCGAAACCATATTTAAAAGCTTAAAATCATTGCAATAAATTTATCTGAAGAACTGCCAAGTGGCAAAGAGCCAAAAGGAAGAAAGAAATTGGTGTTCATCACTGCAATATTTGAAGATATAAGACGCAGAACTGGCCCTTGTGCATCGCTTTCATAAATCAGCCACCTGCATCAAAGTAATTGCTCCTTCGCCGAAAAAAAATGGAATGATAAGCAAATATATGGGCAAAACAATAACTATATAGAAAGCTCTAATGATTCAAGCTTTGCAACTATTTGAAGCGTAAACTCTGCTTTGGTTGTAGCTGGTACAATATTCTTTCAGGAACATATAGAGTTAAAGAAAACGGACCATTCAACAGCAAAAGTTGCCAAACATAATATTCGAAACACATAATTAGAAACTGTTATATAAAACTTATTACAAATATTATAAGTGTTTTAGAAATTCGTTTAGTAATGATTTCAGCTTTAGTTAATTTTGAAGTTCTTCAAATGTAAATGAAACACTGTTTAAATGCAAGGTTTTTGGTACGACTGCATTGCTATCTTGATCTTCTGTATTGATACATAACAAACTTATTTTAGAAGCTTCTGAGCTTTTCTCTACTTTTTTTTTTTTAGCTTTTCTCTACTTTTTTGCCTAGGATGAAAATTAATGTATGCTATATGTAAAAACAAAGATTACTCTCTCCTTGTTTCATAAAAAAATAGTAAACGAAAGCTGGAAGCTCCAATATATTCTAAGATTACGAAACAAACGAATGTAGCAACTATTATTTGAAAATCATGGTTATTAAGAGACACGTATCTACTATTTATATGCGTATCAATTATATGTCTATAAAATACGAATACTTCCGTCTAAGATAAAAAATAAATGACAGCCGTACTTGGAAAAAACCAAGATTATCTTTCAAAACAGGGAACCGAGCATAAGCGGAACATAAAATATTATAAATTGACAAGAGTTTTGATTTCTCCAATTCCTAAATATTCGAAATCCATCTTAGATACCAGTTTAGATATGGCTGAATGTATGTTTTTATATGTATCATCAGCATGAATGTTGCAACGATGAGAAAGAAGAACCACTACACCCTCGGAAGCTGCTATTCGACCACCACGAAACAAGAAGACTGTTAACTTCTGAGCTTCACCAGCAACAAACACATCAAGCATCGATATTGCAAAAAAAGAAAAGATAAGTACTTATGCCAGACATCAAATGGAAGATGGACAAGAAGTACCCAGCTCCAGAGTGCACTCGGAAGATGGCCGAAAAGTGCCCTATGAGGTTAAAAAAAACGACAGGACACCACAATCAAACAGAAACATGCTAACGTAGTAAACTGAAGGTACAACAGCCGACCGAAGCATAATTCTATTCCTCCCCCCCCCCCTGAAAAAGACTCGGTGAGGTCAAAACTGTTGAGAGAAAGGGTTTTATACTAACCGTTTTAATATTTTATTGGTTTTAAGAGAAGGTTTCTACATTTGCAAGATTTCAATCTTCAAAATGTAAAGATGCCATCAAAGAGCAAAGGCCTCTGGTGGTGCCAGAAATGCGTCTGCCGATGGCGAACACCAGAAAAAAAGTTTGCAAATAAGAAGTATAAAAACTTGAGTGTTTTTTAAGTAAATCTTGTATAGTTAAACAAGTTCAGTAGATTATTATTTCTCTTCTGCTCTACAAGGAAACTTTCTAATAGAAATTCCTATCAAAATGATTTTCATTTCTAAAAGAGTTAATTAAATTGGTGACTATTAAATTATGACCCCTCTTCCCCTCCCTATGCTGAAGAATGGACTATGTGAACGGAAAAGATGGAATGCACCAAAAATGCTTCGATTGAGAGTGTAGTTTGTAAGAGATGATCGAATTAAAATGTGACCCAAAAAATGAACAAACATCGAATTTATTAGAATTTGAAAGAAACATGACTGTTGATGTCAGCTGTGTAGCCAGTCTAGGTCAGAAGTAACACGTCGCGTTGACTGTTCCAGGGCAGCTTTTTTAAAGGAATTTGCATATTAAGGTATTACAAGAGATGACCTGAAGATATGGAAATAGTTAGCTGGATCACTGAAGGGAAAACAACCGGGAAACTGCGGTGAGAGATACAGGTCGAGTGTGCGAGGTGAGAGACGTGCCCAACGCCTTCTGAAGGGCGCAATTGAGGCATACACCTGTTAATGCAACGTTGGAGAGTTTCTAGTAAGACAACGTGTTGAACTCTCCAGCGTTTTGGATATCAGAGTAGATGCTCGTATCGACATCCGCTCCTAACCTCACAAAACGGGAAAATGGGACTTACATGATGACGGGGATGATATCAACGTGTACGATTGGGGGGAAAGCTGTTAGTGCGATGAATCGCGTTTCCTTTTGCACCACACAAACTACAAGCATCACGAAGGCAGCATGAGGCAACGCATGAAAGGAGAGGATTCTGTGCACATTGGTATAGAACAAGTACATCCTTGAATATTAATGTTGCTTTCAAAGGGTGATAACATCTTTCAACAAGACAATACACTAAATTATCGGGCTCGTATTTCACTGGAATGGTTTATATAATAATCAGATGAATTCACCCTCTTCAAACGGCCACACAGCTTCACAAATCTTAACTTCATCAACATCTCTGGGATGTTGTCGAACTGGTAATTCGATGGGCTGATACCACTGAGTGGTCAGTACTACTCATCCTTTCATAATCGGATGGACTGATACATCACTGAATGGTCACTATTACTGAACTGTGAGATGCTTTATTTTTATAGTCATCTGGGCTGAATGTAGCTTCAGAGATGTATCGTAATCTAGCAGCATCCATGAAATGTCTTGTTATTTATTTGAGGAGTTATGCCCACCCTTCTCATACCAGTGACAATTCAGTAGCCATTGAATTTATAATTGGCCACTACTTAAATAAAATAGACCATCTAAGAAGTTTTGTTCCATTTTTAGTCATAGTGAAAGGAATATGATTTAGGTAAACGGTTATTAATCTGCGATTCCCATGGAATTTGCGAAAGTTTTGTTTAGGGTCATTTAATTCCAGCAGTACCTTTATTCCAATTATTTTTTCAATTTAAAAACATATTGAAAGCTTTGAAGTACCGAAACCCAAATAGTATCAATATGATTAAAGGTTTAGCCTTGTATACCTATTGAAATTAGGGTCCTCAACTGACTAAAGGTCCGCGGATTTAGCCCACATCATTGCGTGACTAATGTGTAAATTCAAAAAACGCTTCAAATTTATTTTAAACTATTCAGTGCCCTCCTCTGTATGTAGTATAGGCTCCTATTTCATCACTGACTCTTGTCTCTTTATGATTGGCTCCTGCAGCCATGATGCTTGTCTCTTTATGAGGTATTGGCTCCTGCAGCCATGACGCTTGTCTCTTTATGAGGTATTGGCTCCTGCAGCCATGACGCTTAATTGTTCTTTGATGCAGAGATTTAAAAAGAACATCGGAATTCTGATTTTATTTCTTTATAGAGGTAGCTTTCATAAACGGGAAGAATTCACTTTTAAAATGCATTTAAACGTCTTAAGTGACAGAAGAGTTAACGAGAATTTTAAATTTTCGGTTAAATCAATTACGTTTTTAAAAAAGTTTTTTTTCCTTTGAGAAATTAAAGCATTGACTCGCGAGAATTAGAAAATCTCAAATAAGAAGGAAAAACAAACCGCGTGACCTTCACACTCTATGAGGGGCGTTCAAAAAGTTCTTGACATTTATAAACAGAACAAACATCATTGCAGTTACTTCAACAAAACATTTACTCCCCTTCAAAGTACTCCCCTCCAGCATCTATGCAAAGTTGCAGACGTCTACGCCAGTTCTGGAACGCTTGGAAATACTCCTGTTGGGAATACTCCGCAACCCTGAATGATCGCATTTTGCAAGGTCTTGCACCCTTTAGAACGGCTTCCCAGCAAGTGCATCTTTAATTTTTGGAAACAACCAGAAATTGCATGGTGCAAAATTAGGTGAATATGCAGGATGGGTACAGTTTGATTCGTTTCCTGCTCCAGATAGACTGTAACTTGCCGGGTTTTGTGAGCACTGGCATTGTCATGAAGAAGGAGAACCCTTGACACACCTGTTGTTGGTCGCTGCTCCTTCATCTCCTTAACCATTTGGCCAAAACAATGTTGGTGTAGTATTACCATTTATAGTTTGTTTTTTTTTTTCAGGTAACCATTCCAGGGCTACCACTCCTTGGGAATTGGAAAAAATGGGAACTTACACTTCCTTGAGTGAAAGTCTTGTCGGAGGACGCAGTTCATCTTCCGCAAACCAAATATAGTTGTCGATCTTTCTGGGAGTTGTATAGTAATAAAACCATCTCATCACCTGTGACAATGTCTTTTAACCGTTTGGGGCCACTAGGTTCAAACACTGCCAACATCGCCTTGCACGAATCGACTCCCTCACTTTCATGATGTTCTATCAGTTTGTGGGGATACCCATATGGCACAGATCTTTCGGAATTTTAAATGTTGATGAATAATTGTTTCCGTATACCAATTGTTATATTGACATCTAACCTTATTACCTGAACCGTGATGTGTGGGTTTTCCTTAATGAGTTCACGAACAACAGCGATGGTTCTCTCATTCACGGCCTCCTTCGATCTTCCTGGACGAGGGAGCGCTTCGCAGCGCTGCCGTCCTTCTCTGAATTGCGCATCAATCCCGTAACATTGCCATATAAACAGGCATGATCCCCATATACTTATGATAACTCGGCATGAATTTTTTTCCCAGCATCCCCAGCTGCATACTTCTGAAAATGTAATGTTTTTTTTCCCCATTGTTGTAGGTTCGATAGCAACAACGTTCAACTTCCCAGACCGAACTTGACGCACAGCCAGCGAAGAGAGATATGATAATACGTCTTTCTTTTCGTAATGACCTAATGACAAGTTGAGACAATAAAACTTTAAAACAAGCCGTAGCTGGTTAACTGCGAAGGGACGAGTCAAATCTATAGACACGTGTCAAGAACTTTTTGAACGCCCTCTGTACCATCAATTGTTTTTTTTAATTGCGTGCATAAATGCATCGCTTGCAATATTCGTTTTAAAACTTTACAATTTTCAACTTTCTCCTCTATTAGAGGGCGGAATTTACACTTTTGAGCGATTCGGAAAGTGTGAAACGTAATGTTTCATCAATAGCTATCCGCCTTATAATAAATTTTATATTTATTTTTAATAATAATAATAATTTTTAATTCATCTCTAAAAACAGAAAATTTTGATACTATAAGACAGAGAGACAGACAGATGAGAAAGTGAAAACATCTTGTTGTAGTTTTTTTTAAACGATATAAAAGGAATGACTTCAGGGTCAATATTTTTGAATTTGACCGTTGTGCAATTTATTTACTTCGATGGCAATCAGGTTTAAAACAGTTGACTCAAATGTTTTCTCACCCCTAACTCATTATCTGAGGATCATAAGGGCAATTGGACTAAATCTTCAGCAATTATGTAGCAACAGTTAAGTAAATTTCAATCATTTTCGTGAGTATGTGGATGTATTTACTACTTGATTACAGCGTATATATTATAGGAAGTATTTTATTTCATTCAGAAGGAATTATTTTCGTTACGCATTAGGTCATTTTCTTATTTTCGAAAATTCCTTTATTTGAGGAAAGTACTCGGTCCGGAACACTTTCTTTTTTACGAATTTTAATTTTTTTTGTTTATCTACTAAGTATTATATGAAATAATATCTTTGGTGTAGGCTCAGGAGATAGAAAGAGACCTAACTTTATTATAACTTATTTAGTTATAATAAAGTATTATTAGTACTACTACTATAATACTACTACTATAATAAGTTATTATTTAGTAGTATGCAATATTTATGTATTGAGATTTTATCTTTTAGCGCACTAAGACGTTTAGCTAAAGATCAAATAGTACTACTATAGTATATTTCAATTGATACTGCAAATATTGAACGAAAATAAAAATTCTTGTTTCCCAAATTCTGAACTATGATTTCATATGAAGACTTCATTTTGGAAATTCCATCATAATTTATTCACACCCGAATTCAAGTTTTTCACAGCATTTTTTCTTTATGTCCGCCCATTCAGCTAAAACTGCGAGTATATTAACGAACTCCTAGCGTTACCTGTCATGTACACTGGTTTCCATAAATTAAGGAAAATCCCGATGTTACGTCAACGGGAAACTAACGTCAAAGCTCTATAACTTCTAAAATAAGTTTTTTTGTTTCGAAAAATGTGATTGCAGATAAAGATCTCAATCAAATAAATCAATATCTCGATTTTTCAGTAATATTCGTTCAGTATTTAATGAGTTATGGAAGTTTGAATATTTAGCGATTAGAATTCCAGCCACAAAAATTGACTTCAGAAGTTAATTAAAACTTAGTAATATACTGTATCAAAGTGCTTAATAAAATAAGTATGTATTTCAGAGCTTTGTGTAAAGAATTATTTCCCTATTCTTCAGTTTTGTATAAGTTTTTTAAGACTGCCATTGCTGTTGTTAAATATTCAAACTTTCATAACTCATCAAACACTGAACGAATATTGTTGAAAATCGAGATATTGATTTATTTGATTGAGATCTTTATCTGCAATCCCTTTTTTCAAAACAAAAAGACTTATTTTAGAAGTTACAGAGCTTTGACGTTAGCTTCCTATTGATTTAACATATGGATTTTCCTTAATTTATGGAAACCAGTGTATATTCTGCTCGATATTCTATCTCGTGCATGTCAAAGGAGGCTGAATCACCTGTCACCTGCCGCTTCTGTTTCTCGTCTGCAAACCCAATATTGCAATTCAACAGGGTGGAGGACGAAATGTGTCTGTTGTCATGGTAATTGCAGTATTTCCATTAACTCCCACAGATGCGCCAACGCAGTAGGCTTCGTATCTCCTGAACATTTTCGAGATAAGAATTAGCTTTCCAAAATGAACATTAATTCGGATATTGACACAAATGCATATTTGTTTTTCGTTGGGGGAAATACGTAAAAGCTATTCAAGAATATTTTATTAACTCTAAATATTATTCAATTTTAATTATTCTCTTGGCTTAAAGCGAAAGATTCAAACTTCGAAATGGAAAATTTTCATTCCTCATTCTGTCCAAATCATTCAGAAAATTTCTCTCTGCAGTCTTACTTAATCCCTTTTCAATATCAACGTTTCTTTGCTCAGATAGATGCTTACGATTTCCTTTAACAGCTCTGCAGTGTTTCTTAGCAAGCAGGGCTGAGGCTTTCTCGTTGTTGTTTTTTTGCATCTCGAGACATCGGTGTATTCCCAAAGGAAACAACTCTCTCTCTTGGATGAAAAGTTATGCGCAGAGTTGTTCCCATCAATGAAACGAAGCCCATCCTTCCTTTCCGTCCTCGTGATCTCTGAGTGAGTACGTCATCCCACCATGCTTCCACTAGAAACCACTCAGTGCTAAAATAATCCATGGATTTCATACAGAAAGATGTTCACTTATGCTATTTGAGCAATATGATCTTGATTTTGCGTAAATGTTTGCGTTGTTAATTGGTTGATTCAGTTTCGTGTAACCTACCTTCTGTTGGATTTTAAATGCCGTAGCATTCGGTGAAGTGAACCAGAAAGAACAGCTTAATCGATTCGAAACTACAGTACAATACAAAGCTGAAATTTTGTTACAGTAGCGAGAGTTGCGTTTCTAATAAGTTCGTTTATACTTTCTTATTAAATCGAGAATGACGCCCATAGTAGCAGATTATCATCTTGACAACATAATTTACCTTTTCGGATACTGATTCTGTTACATTGAATTATTTCTCTTTTGCTCCGATTACATTAGAGCAGAGCGGGATTTTCGATCTAATTAAGTATTGAATTCAAATTTCGCCTTCACGTGAATATCATTATTTGCTCCTAAACGATAGATTTGTTTTGTATTTTAAATCCTTTGATTTGCAATGTCCTTTGCAGGTGTTGATGTATCGCTTCCTGAGAGTCAAAGAGTTCACTTCTGACCTTACGACGATTCGCTTGAGTAAATGATCTTTTTTCTTTAATGTTCTGCTTCATTCATTGAATTCAGCAACTAATCTAATAAATTAACGATTTGATTGTCTCAAAAAAATTTCCTTCGTAAATGAATCAGAAGCAACCTTAAAATGTTTAGAAATCTGAGACGAAAAATAATATGGAAATTCTGAAAAAAGCCAACATTCTTTACAACTTGCAGCAAAAACTCAGCGCGGAAAGCTTTCTTCTAACTTCATCATATACGAGAAACATGGAATCGTAAAACTTAATCAAAACCTATATAAATATTAAACCGAAAACAAATCGTGTGCTCAGTTTCTGAACAATCGATACGAAGAATGGTACAAGTAAACACACTATCATGTACTAGGAGAGAATTCTTAGAAACAACATCGTGTTTACAAATTGGTTGCATATAATATTTTCAAGCCGTGCAGTGGCCGAGTGGTTAGCGCGCTTGGCTGCTGATCTTAGGGACCTAGGTTCCAGCCCCGGGTAAGGCATGGATGTTATGTGTCGTTTTTCTTCTGAGGTCCTGCCATCCTCTCAGACCTTCTATTGTGGCATATAAACTGACAGGCTCCTGTCAGACCTCTGTGGCTGGCAAGCAGCTGCTTAAGGGGGTATTTATTATTATTATATTTTTAATATTTTCAACCAGATTATTTTATGTATCTTTTGTAGCTTCAATAAATAATATTTTTCATTTTTCATGAAGAATACACTAATTGGAATTATTTTACCATGAATGTTATAAAACATTTCGATTTTTCTATATTTCCACCTCGACGGTGATCACCAGTCTTTCTAATCAACTTTAATACTACGCCAAATGACAGAATTCATATTCTGAATATCCTCAGTTAAACAGACAAAGTTTTTAGTTTAAAAAGAAGCAGATGCTTTACTGTATCTTGCTGCGATCTCAGTCTCCAGCCATTGGTTTCGTAAACATAAGATGATGCTGTGTGAGCTTTATTAACTATGGTAATTGAAAGGAGAGCTGTGTTCAGCGTCATTGATTGCGGAGTAAAAGCACCTATACTCGAGTCTCGGCAAATCGTGGTAGATTATCTTCCGCCGTGCGTTGTCTTTCTGCTAAGCTCTCGTCTTCCTTACGAAGCAATTTTCACGTGCTTATGCGACGGTGTATAACTCAACGATGAGAACTTGCTTTTGAAGGTATGCTATGATCCGAATTTGCCAGGAAATTGCGATTCGTCCACTGCCATTATGTCGTTCTGCAATGTCAACAATGTCTTTGTCCTCGTGACAAAGTATGTCGGCATCACATTACTTCGTCAAGCGTATGCAGGAGAAAATCCTTCTTGTTTCCTACCATTTCCCATCATTCCAGCTAATGGAAATATCTTTTCCCTCGTTAAACGGCTTTGTGCGACTTTCAAAATAATGCAAGGAAATCTAAACAGCCTAAAATGTAACGATACACAGGTTGTATCTTCTTTTTTGAGAATTTCCCTATTTCCTGTATATATCTTTGACGTATTTCGTCCCAAGTTTAGAGTTTGTTTTGTTGAAACTGTTTGTGCTTGAATGGGAATATACATAATTCAGTTAGCAAACCACAACGACATATCATCACCCAAAATGAAGACCAGACCCCTGGCTGCAATATTGTTACGAACGTTCTCGATATCTCTGTGACGCCGAAGGAATAACGTTTTTTACATTTAAATTTTGATGATGAGACAAATGAAAATTCCAATCACAGATGAAATTAACCAGCAAAAGACTCTCAGATTAATCTGCTTGTAGTAGTTTTCACCTAATAGAGGTGAAAATGCAAAGGGTTTTTATAGATGGTAAAACGGATATTTATTATTATTTTATTCCAAATATATTAAATACATAGATATCAATATTTTGATAACAACCATTCTGTTAAAGTAGTGTAGAAAATATACACGATGTGTTAAATGGTCAGGTCACAAGGAACTTAAGGGACTCTTCATGATCAACAATTTTAAGATTATATTTCGACTGAATATGCTTTGCAGTGTCAGTTATTCAGAGAGTCGGAGTTCTGTGCACCTATGCTGGTCTTCAAACCTGAAGCAAGAGCTCCAAAACGTGCGTATCAGAATCACTAATGACAATCAAGTGGAGCAATATTCAAGGAAGGTGAAGTTTTGAGGATTCCATACGAAACCAAAATGTGAATAACAAAAATATAAATAAAATATTAAAAAAAAACACCTATTTTCCCACATGTACAGTCGCTCAAAAAAGTATCCGAACACTAAGGTTGATTACAGAATTCAGAAAAAATATCTGGCAACGATTTTTTTAGAAATTAGTGATCTGGCAACCTTCGTGTCACGTGACACGAAGGTTGAAGAAGGTTGTCACGTGACACGAAGGTTGCCAGATCACTAATTTCTAAAAAAATCGTTGCCAGATATTTTTTCTGAATTCTGTAATCAACCTTAGTGTTCGGATACTTTTTTGAGCGACTGTACTCTAAAAATTAGAAAATAAAACTAAATCTTATCGATATTTAAGTCACTGAATTTCTATTCACTTCAAGGGAAGATAGGGCGCAGCCGATCTTGTTGAGTAGGTAAATCGGCGTCCTATCTTCCTTTGAAGTGAATACGAATTCATGAAGCATGTCATCGGCAGGTGTCCTGGAATCATTCGGTGATGATACGTGCTTTGTGAGCAGGTGCATTATCAACTGAAAGTGTCCATCCGAATGAGGATAAATTGTAACTATGAAGGGATGAACTTGACCAGCAGTGATGTTTAAATACACCGTGGCATTCAGATGTCCTTCGATGGATATCAGAGTGTTAAATGTATGCCAGGAAACATTCCCCACACCATCACAGCCGTCAGCACCGGCCTGTACTGTTGACTTCAGACAAAATGGTTCCATGTCCTCATGGTGTTTGCATCAAATTCTGATTCATCAGCACGATGCGAAAGGTTCCATGATTCTTCCACCCAGACTACCTTTTTCCAGTTCTTAACAGTCCAGTGTCGATACTCCTGCGCGCACTGGAGTCGTGCTTTTGTATTCTTTGCTGACAACATCGGAACTCGATATGGTCGGCGGCTGTTGCAGCCCATTCGTGACAAGGTCCGATATGTGATGTTTTCGGAGATGACCTTCTGCACACCAGTATTTATGTATGCTGTCATTTGCCTGGTTGTGGCCTGTCTATTTGCTTACACGGTTTTCGCCAGTCTCTTTTTATCCCTCTGATCCACAAACTGTTTTCACCCACTGGATCATCGATCACTGGTGTTGTTTTTTTTTATTTTCTCACCATTGTCGGTAAACTCTTGAAAGAGTATTCGTTAAAAGCCCAGGAGGGCGGCCGTTTGAGAAATGATAGAACCGGCACTCCTGGCACCAACTATCATGCGACTTTCAAAGTCGCTCGTCCATCGAAGCCGATCTAACTGATTCTCGAAGAGCATGTGTTAGATCGAAGAGCATGTGTTAGATAGCAGTGTAATCAGATCCCTGATTTATACTGCACATCGCAGTCACGTGACGTATCATATATTACATACCTCGACCATTTATGTGACGATGGGTAGTGTACTAATAAACTGGCATCTCAGTGCATATTGGTCGCAGAGGGAAAATGTTGAAGAAAATTTACCATTCTCCCTAAGGAATCCCTAGAGTTCGATGGGTTTGACGTCCGAAAATTATGGTGGCAGTCCATACATAGGATACCATGATTGTGGACATTTTAATTTGCGAATCTCACTCTATGTGGACGAGCATTATTATCCATCAGGTGACATTCCTGCCTAACTGTACCTGCATAAGATTTCTCACAGGCTTCTAGTACTTCATCCTTATATCTCTGCTCATTACCAGTACCTACTTGAAATATATGGAGATATCTAGGGTTTTCTTTTGAAATCTCGGCTCAGACCATCAAACCACCACCACCATAAGCGCTTCTTCTTCATAACTTATCTAATTCTGGAATCTTTAAAGCGATTAGCACGTCTAACTTCTCCACGATGTTTTGAGCTGATTGCAGATCCTTCCTCTCTCCAAATGAGTGGACCGAATGAGACAGTTTGTGGACAAAATCGGATCTCATCTGTGAAGAGGGATGACTCTACTGATTGAGAGTCCAGGCTTCTTGTTCTTGAAACATTTCAACTCTCCCTATCTATGTGTACAGAAAATGAAAATCAAGCATAGGTCAACACCAATAAAGTCCAAAACTGTAAATCCTTTTGTCATAGTTGGACATCTGCCTAATTGTGGCGTCAAAATTGGGACATCTGCCTTATTGTGGCTCAATAGTCTGAATGCCAAGATGAGACTGTTGCAGTTCTGCCACTTTTGGCCAATGGAGTGGTTGTCACCAAAGAACCTGACCAAAATAATTTTCAGCTGCCCTGCTTCCAACCTTCCAACGGCTCTCCATCGGTATGAGAGTCCTTCAGGTGGTTTCTCTCAAACATATTGAAATAATCTGATATTCTGAAATGACGAGATAGATTAATCGGATCCACATCTTGATACTTTAAGAGCGTGCCTCATTTGCATAGTTGTACACGTCGTACAGAATTTTCATGTTGATCATAAATTTTTTCAGCAAACCATTCATGAATTGCTTCATTTACAGGAAGATTACCTGTCATTTTCTGTATTATGGAAATTAGCACTATTCAACTTTACATTGTGCAATTCTAGTTAGGTGGCTGACTATATGTACTCAAATATTTATTTCATACAATCACTGGAAGCTACGGTGTTCCCCTTTTCCGATCATAGATGGCGCCACGACCATTACTTGCTGAGAAAATAGCTATCTCTCGAAAGCTCAGTGGTAGAGCACCTGGTATGTTATTAGGAGGTCGTAGGTTCGCATTCCTCTCGAGGTGAAAATCTTTCATGGTGTACTATTTTTACAGGAAAATTACCTGTAATGTTTTCTACTATTTTCGTATTGATTTCGATATCGGCTGCCGTTTCTCATGCATACAATCCAATTTACTTTTATTTCGGTTGCATCGCTATTACATTCTGGAAGATCCGTACTCTAATTTTCATAACCACATAGCTACAAGCAGTGTTGTCAATTTAGTCCTTTTGCTCTTTTCAAAAATTTAAACATTTGTCCTAGTTACCATTTTAAAATACAGGAAGATAAAAAGTTTTGGAAATTATAACCAGCATCGTTATTGTCTTTAATAGCTAAAATATAAGAAAAAATAGTCAAGCAGAAAATAATATCATCCTCAGATAATTTTTTTTCTCTGAATCAATTTGGATTCAGGAAAAGTAGAGGAACAGTAAATGCAATATTGGTATAATCACTCATATACTCGTATAACAGGCTTACTTGATATAATGAGAATCTGAACAAAAACCAAAAATTAGTCATTTTATTCTTAGATGCTAAAAATAAATTACAAAATTTAAAAAATGCCTATCTTCTTATATGGGCCCTCAAAAGTGGAAAATAAACCTAAAGCATATCGATGGTGCAATCAGTCATTGAGATCCTAATCACTCCAAAGGGAGATAGGACAACAATCTTGTGGAGTAGATAAATCGGCTACCTATGTTCCTTTGAAGTGAACACGAATTCAATGACTGATGAACCTACCTGCAGTTTGGGCCGGCACGGTAGTGAAAAGGTTAAAACACATAACTGTAATTGTCAATATAATTAAATATTTATCAAAATGCATGTTCGTGTCCAATTATGGAAGAGGTTAATAAAATTAGGTATTTGGAGATTTATATTGACCAATTGCATATAAAATATACTTGTGATAAACTTAGGTATGCATCTTACAAAGTGTTGAAGTTGAATAATCGTATCCCATTTTACGTCATAACAATGATATATAAAGTTCTCTGTGATATCTTATATATATAGATACAGATATAAATCTATTTTAAATAAAAATAAACGAATACAAAATGTACTTGAAACAATGTTATTTAATTCAATAAACATGTAATTAATGAAGACCAACTTGGCAAAAGTTTTCATTATCTGAACATTTTACCAGTTGCTTGTGATATATTTATGTAACTATCATTAGAAATTACTTTAAAAATGAATATAAGGAGAAAATGTTTTACGTGATGAATATAGGAGAAAGTGTGAAGATTATTTTGTCGAACAAATTTTTCACAACAATTATGGTAAAGCGCGCATATCTTATCAAATATCCAAATTTTTTTAACCTCTACCGAGAGATCTGTTATGCCTCAGCACTTATTCAGAAATTAAAACTAAAGTTTTGAAATGATTATTAGATATAAATATTTGAAAGGTGATGTTTGAAAAGCCATATCCTCTATCGCAATTTTAATTATGCATTTATTTTCAATTCTACATGTCATGTTCTTTAATTAACCAGTCATGTGCTTGAGAGGAATCCTGCTGACAAGCCTTAGGCTTTGCGAGGGTATTTTATGCACACCGAAGAGCCCAACCATTATGACCACCTGCCAAATATGATGTTGTCCTCCACGTGCTGCCAGAACAGCTCTTACCCGGCGAGGCATGGACACTACAAGATTTCTAAAGGTATCTTGTAGTATCTGGTATCAACACGTTACCAACAGATCTTTTAACTCTTGTAAGTTACGTGGTTGAGCCGCCGAAGAACGAATATGCTGTTCCAACACAAACCACAGATGCTCGATTCGGTAGATGTCTGGGGAATGTGGAGGTCAGGGCAATACCTAGAAGTCTTCCTCATATTCCGCCAGCCATTCTCGAACAATCCGGGCTGTGTGGCATGGTGCATTATTCTACTGAAAGAAGGCACGACTAGAGTGGGATACCGTTGCCATGAACATATGTATCTGGTCTGCAATGATGTTTAGGTAAGTGGTAGAAGTCATAGTTTCCTGCGCATGACTGACTGGACCCAGGGTTTCCCAGCATAACATTGCCCAAAGCATTATACTTCCTCCACTGGCTTATTTTCCTCCCACGGTACATCCTCGTGCCAACATTTCCCCAGGTAAACGACGCACACGTACCCGGCCGTCTGCATGGTGCAACAGGATATGAGATTCATCGGACCAGATGACCTTCTTCCAATCACTCAAGGTCCAGTTTTGATGCTTGCATGCCCATTGTAGGATCTTTCGTTGGTGAACAGAGGTTAGCATGGGCACTCGGAGTGACCAGCGGCTACGCAGCCACATTTTCAGCAGGTTCGATGTATTGTGTATTGTGACGCATTACTCCCGTCACCAGCAGTCAAATTACGGGCGAGTTGCGCCATAGTATCCCTTCTCTTGGGCTGTACCATATGGAATAGCCATCGCTCGCCTCTAGCATTGACACCAACCGTGGTCGGTCCACACCTTGCCGGCGGTTCGTGGTTTTTCCCTGCACGGATCACTTTTTGAAGGTACTAAATACGACTGACCGTGAGCACCCCACAAGCCTTGCCGTCTAGGAAATGCTAAATACGACTGACCGTGAGCACCCCACAAGCCTTGCCATCTAGGAAATGCTAAATACGACTGACCGTGAGCACCCCACAAGCCTTGCCGTCTAGGAAATGCTAAATGCGACTGACCGTGAGCACCCCACAAGCCTTGTCGTCTAGGAAATGCTAAATACGACTGACTGTGAGCACCCCACAAGCCTTGCCGTCTAGGAAATGCTCTGATCCAGTCGTCTGGCCATTACAATTTGGCCTTTGTCAAACACACTTAGGTCCGCTGCCTTTCTCATCTGAAGAGCAAGAATAACACTGATTAACAGAGACCAGTATCAGGTGTTATTTTTACCATGTCATGACCACACGCCCCGTCGTTTTCATGCAGTTGCTTCGATTTGCATAAAGACGCGCTGGTCATAATATTTGACTCTTCGGTGTATATAATCATACTGAAGCATAAATAAAACTCTTATTATTATTTATTATTATATGTTGATTTCCTTATCCCCTCTGACGCACGAAGAGATCGGAACTTAAAAAAATGTGATTCACATGAAAATTCAATTGAATTGCCTTATCGGACATTTTCCGTGTTGGGATACAGTTCACTGAACAATTGAAGCTTAATTTTGCAAATAAGTCTTTGAAACAGTGTTTTGTATACTACATCAGTGGGAATCTTGTTGTTTACATGGCAATTTTACATCCTATGTCTTATTTTGCCGATTAAAATTCACACTTAGGTATATTCGACGATATATGATCAATGCCAGCAGAATAAAACTGCACGTGCTTTCAATCGGATCACCGCAACGACTCGGCCGATTCGACTCTTCGAAAAGGGGACAAGAACGTGCTCAAGAGCTCGAACGTTATCGCAAGACGAATAAATGTCCTTAAATTGTCCAATCGTTTGCAGACGCTACTTGGGAGATTACAAATAATGGCCCTTTCGCTAACTTTTCATTAGAACAACTAAAGTAATGAAGTGTACTTCTGCGATGGATTATCTGGCAATTTCCTTCCACGTGGGCACAACAAGCAACGATCTTCATTGTGTCATTGTCAGGGAAATGAGTTTGAAGGAAAGATGTGAAGCATCATCGCACGGAGCGTAAATCTTGTTTTACTGAAGAGCGAAAGAAAAACTCTTTTGGATATTAGAAAATGTCATTATTTCCATTATGAAAGAGACTTCGCTTAATAACGTATTTATCGTTAATTCAATGGTCAACGATCTTTAAACACGAACTACAACATATTGAAAACTGAATTATCTTTTTTTTTTCCTTTTGTGCAGGAGCACTCAGGATGCATGAAACGGAAAAGGGGGGGGGAGGGAAATGAGCGAAAAGAGACGCGACATTTGTCTGTGCTAAGAGTATTGACCCGACTGTCATTCGTCCTTTCGCTTTGTGTGTCCGAGGCAACCTCAGAAACATCAACATCAATCTCAATAGCGTTACCCAGTCCACATCAGAGCCACTTCTACAATGGTTTGCTGTTTCCTCTTCCTGCGATTTTTGTCTTTGCAGGACGGGGAAGATCTTTACAATAGGGTGACCAGATTTAAAGGAAAAGATCTGTGGACATCTGAAACTTGAATTTGGAGGTTTGATTTAAAAAGCAACATAATCTTTTTCACTTAGAAAATATTTTATAGATTATTGCCCATAATACTCATCTTAATGTCTGGGGCGGGAATGGCTCAGGCTGTAGCGCACCAGGATTGTAATCTGCAGTTCCCAGGTTCGAGTCCCAGTTGGGTCAGCTTTGAGATTTACGTCTGCAAAATTCCCTTCCCTGCCACGGTCAGTAGGGGACACCTATGGGCTTGGAAAGGCCACCGTCCGTTGGATAGGACGTAACGTCGTCGCTCCATATGTGGGAGAGCCATTCCCTATGCACGTTAAAGAACAACTTTGATGGAAAGGAAACAGCCATACAGTTTATTCCCTTCTTCAAACGTTATCTGAGGCCTAAGGGTCCTTGTGACCTGAACATTTTGCCCATTGTGTGCAAAAAAGTTCCATTCAGAGGTAAAACGACCAAAACCAACACACTAGCATTCATTTCCCGAACATTTTCTCCAGGAGAACTTCATTATATATTAATGCATATCTACACATTCCTTTGTTGTTGTTATTGTTCTTGTTTTGTCCCCATCCTTCCTTATCAAGTCAAAATTCCGTCAGGATATAATTTGCTATTTGGAAAAATAATATGTACTGCATACGTTTTCATCCGGACAACTATTCACGTATATCAATAGTTTAATCATCATATGTTGTAAAAAACGTTTTATGAGAGAGACGAAATATACGAGACGTTTTGAATAAAGAACTGATAATTTTTAATCACTATTACAACAATACCTCTTATTTTGACCGTATGACTAAAGAGAAATCGTCTACTTTCTACACACGCAGTCAACTTGACAGCCGAACACCAGATGCACAGAAATCACAAATCAGTTGATTGCATTATTAGATGAGATGATAATCATTCGAGAAATCTCCAAATTTTGCGCGATAATGGGAAATTGGACTCAGCACTGTGTGAAATGTCAAATGGTGTTATAGATATGCCGATAATCTGGCAATTCAAGTTATTATCACCGAGCGAAAATATTATCCCCGACAAGCGATAAATTAGGAAACGAAATATTAAGAATCGACATGAGCGAATTCAAGTATAAATTTCCAACGAAGGTTTCGAAGATTTGTTGACATAGTATCTGCCCATAAGTGAAAAATATTACTTTGTAATAAATATTTTCCACCTTTCCTCAAACTGGCCTGAAATGAACATCAAACAGCGTATTCGGAAGTGTGCAGATCTCCTCTCCGTGATCATCAAGGATAGCGCCATTTTCTTAACGCTAATAATGTTGGTTTTCAGGTTAGAATTCCATTTGGCCACAGGGTAACAATTTTATCGTCTTATGTGTCTTGCTTTCTGTGGGAAAGAAGACCAAGAGTGGCTGGTAAGGCCAGCCGTTCAACACAATAAAGGTTCAACACAAATAATCGTGGTTCAACACAATAAAGGTTCAACACAAATAATCGTGGTTCAACACAATAAAGGTTCAACACAAATAATCGTGGTTCAACACAATAAAGGTTCAATACAATAATCGTGGTTCAACACAATAAAGGTTCAACACGATAATCGTGGTTCAACAAAATAAAGGTTCAACACAAATAATCGTGGTTGCTCGCAAGGATCATTAAAGAAAGCACCAGAGGAGCTGAAGTTGAAACTAATCTCTTTTGCCAAATCTGATATCAGTCTTTTAATTATTCTACCGTTTGGTTCGCTGTGAAGTTTAAAACTCAATTCGACTAGGATCTGAAGAAAAAAATTAATTCATGGGTTGGGTTGTTTTACCTCTGAGCGGCACTTTTTTGCACACCATGGGCTAAATGGCCAGGTCACATGGACCCCGAAGGCTCAGAGAAGGTTGGGGGAGGGGACCCACTGGAACAGCTGTTGGAAGACAGATGGTAGCCTCCCGTCAAGGCCATCCAGCGTGTTCTTTAACGTGCACAGGGTATGGCTCTCCCGCACATGGGGCCACGGCTTAACGTCCCATCCGACGGACGGCGGCCTTTCCAAGCCCATCGGTGCCCCCTACTGACCGTGGGCAGGGCGAGGAATTTTGCGGAGATAAATCTCAACGCTGACCCAGCTGGGACTCGAACCTGGGAACTACAGATTACGAGCCTGGCGCGCTACCGACTGAGCCACCCCCGCCCCTGATTTTGGCAGCGGTGGGATAATTAATTCATGTGTTAAGTTTTCGTTTTAAACACGATTACAAAAATTTTCAAGTATCCTCATGTCTGAATAGGTCACTTTATCTTCACGTCATTACTGACGATAAAATTATCCAGCACATTTTAATCCCTTGTTGCTTTTTGGAATAGAGAGAGCAGTAGACAATGCCAAAATCTAATGTTGAACCAAAATCAGTTGTTTAAATCAGTTGCCTTTAAAAATAAATCATGAAATTAACAGAGATCGAGGAGCATACTTCAATATTAATTTCTTTAAGAATAAAATCTCTTTTTTTCCGATTTTCTTTTCTATAACGAGAAAGGCATTTGTTTTGCCTGATAATTTAATTTATGTTTACAGGAAATTTCTCTATCATGAATCTTATTGACTAAGTGGAACTTAACGAGTCCTTACTGCAACGAGAGAGCTGTGGTGGCTCAGTCGGTACGTACCAGGTTCGTAATCTGCAGTTCTCAGGTTCGAGTCCTAGCTGGGCTAGTGTTGATATTTATCTCCGGAAAATTCCATGCCCTGACCACGGTCAGTAGGAAACACCGATGGGCTTGCAAAGGCCGCCGTCCGTCGGATGGGACGTTAAGCCGTGACACCATGTGTGGGAGAGCCATACCCTGTGCACGTTAAAGAACACGCTGGATGACCTTGACGAGAGGCTACCATCTATCTTCCAAGAGCTGTCCAGTGAGTCCCCTCCCCCAACCTTCTCTGAATATACTTATTATACATATCATACATTTTTACATTAAAAATATAATAATATTTTTTATTTTCTTAGCTTTTAATCTTCAAAATTTCTCTGAACCTTCGGGGAACTTGTGACCTGACCATTTAGCCTATTGCGTGCAAACGAAATGCCGCTCAGAGGAAAGACAACCCAACCCATCACTGCAAAGAATATTTCTTTCCGTGGATCTGCCCTACCTATTGGAACATTTTAATGACTTATGAAGAAATTCTGACAATCAGTTAGAACTCATTTTCAGTAACAGAAACTAATTCAAATAATATTTTATTGAACATTGTGTTTAATAATAAAATATAATTAATAAATAAATTTCAAAATATAAGTTTAAAATTTAAAATATAATAAATAAATAATAATGAAATATAAATAAAATATTTAATAATAAATGTCATATATAAATAATATTTTCTTTTGCTATCTTTCATAATGCAGTAAATTCATTTACATTATTCCACTTAGAATTTCTAGGAGCAAAATTAAATGTGGAAAAACAGTATGCTAAAAAATGGAAATATGATTGTCGAAAGCCATACCCATATCCCAGTTTCCGAGAAAAAAAACAAACTAAATTACGCTCTGTTACTGTCTCGTGTTACTTACAATAATCAGTTGACAATTTTTACCCGTTTGTGTACCGAAACAGAATGATCTCATTATAGAATTTTGAAGATTCTTAATGTTCCATTGGTAGGGACACTTTGCCATTAAGAATATATGGGGTGTTCGAAAAATAATCGTGATGTTTTGTGAACCAATATGTAGGAAAATAATATGGATATTCAAGAAAGTATATATAACCAAATACCTTTGAACCTAATTAATGAATTTCCACATGTTCACCGTTCGTGACCCTGCTTATGTTCAATCTGTATTCCACTACTTGCCGTATACGTTTGCTGACAGATGATTCGGCACGGGTGGTCCAATTCTTTAACAACCAAGGAGCCCTGATTTGACACCCGTCAAATGCTCTTGATGGACCTTGTAAAGGATTATTATTACATGGACAAAATTCTAGACCTGAATCATTTGAAAGTCAAAATACGAAAAGCAACTGAGCAAGTAACAAGAGATAATAATATTATACTGAATTTAATCCTGCTATGCTGCGATGTGTAATGCAAGAAGTGGAATTCCGATTGCACACATGAAGGGTCATGAACCGTTTAAACCGTTTGAGGTACGCTTTAAATTAAAATATTACTTTTTTGAATATGTATATTATTTTCTCACATATTGTTCTTGAAACCCCACCATTAATTTTCGGACACCCTGTATACATATATACATTCTTCTAAATTATCCATATTCAAAATCTGTTCCCTTACTTTCAAAATTAACTGTGCAATTATATTTCAATGTTAATATTTATATCCAAATTATTGTTTACCTTTGGTACCAAAATATTTCTTTTTAGAATATTTTTATACTTAGAATTGATGTCATAAATGTTGAAATTCTTTAACGGTAGAGGTATACATATAAGTAGTGGGATTTCATATTAATATATTTTTAATGTATGGTATGTATAATAAGTATATTTTAATGAAAACGAATATTAAAAATAAGTTTATAATAATTTCTGAATTAATATCATATTGTGTGTATATTTTATTGAAATAATAGATTAAAATCAGGTGGAGTATGTTCTAAATAAGCATTATTTACGTAGAACAAATTTGAATTCTCCTCTATGTTTGCAATTAAAAACTTTCTGAAACAGGACTTTCACTCTTGAAACACAAAGTGCATCACCTAATATTTGTGATATATAAAAGTATTACTAATTTTCAATTCAAAATATTTGAATTTACTTATTCTTCATGTTCAGTGCAGTTTAAGTGTTCACTATTTTATTTTCTTTCCTTTTTACATTTTTAAGGATTTTATCGCAACATAAGATTTTTCTTCATTATTACCATCACTTTATCACCTGCAAAAAAATATCTTTCCTAACAATTCTTTCCCCAATCGTTCCTTACATATAATATACAGGAAACGGGAATTAAAAGAGTGCACGCGTTTCTGATAATTTCAGTCAGTACGGTGAGAACATTTGCAACTTTTGTTCGATAATATTCATCTTACCGCTTTTATAATAATATTTATACATGCGCAACTATTGTTAGAGTAATAAAAGATTATTCGCTTAAGAAGCCATTATATAACGTAATATTTATTAGTGTATGGAATGAAGAACCATTGCTCAGATTCTGACTTGTAAAATGCCTTCATCTTGATGTATTAGGTGTTATACCTTTTGTTAAGAAAGATAATATTGAAGATCATTTCACGGCGTAATCAGACCCCGAGATTTGCTGCAACAGCGTGGAATATTAAGGCAGTTTCATAGCTCAGTAGATTTTTAATATCGTCGTTAACAGATCCAGATGTCAGGCGCTGTTCATCGTAATTGCTCCATGCACGTTGCTTAATTGGTTAGGATATTTTTTTTCTTGTTCAACTGACCTTTGGGATTTTCCGCAATCGTCTGCTATTCAAAAAGCAGAAAATCAAGGAAGGCTTGGAGTTTATGATTATTTCTTTCTAAATCTGGCATTATGCTGCGTCGAGGTTAAATCCACAACGCCCCCCCCCCCCCCCCCGTCTGAATGTGACGTTGCCAATAGCTCGTTTCATTTGCAAGACTTTCTTTGGGAAGAAGAGGAGCACAGAAGCTCCATCACTGGTTGCCACTCATCTCAGCGATGAAATGACTTCATGAAAAGATCCACCGCATAATATTCACTTCATAATTATTACCTTGCGAATATAGATAGAAAGAGAAAAAACTCTCTCCATAAGACTGTAATAAATATATTATGTAATAAATGCATTTCATTTTCGTTAACAAGCGTACTAATTTTTTAGTTTATACATTTTCTTGTTTATGGATTTTAAGTTACAATGCGAAAAAAAGGTTTTTCACGTGTTATTATTATTGGCTCGTTTTTTTTTATTTTTCCGACTTATATTATTTATTCTTGTTCTTATCCAGCATTTTTTGCTGTTTTACATTTTTGTACAAAATAACTTCGGGCTCTAAAAATTGATCCCGAACTCATCTCTAGTACAGTCGCTCAAAAAATTATCCGACACTATAATTGATTACAGAATTCAGAAAAAAATATCTGGCAACAATTTTTTTAGAAATTAGTGATCTGGCAACGTTTTGTTAAGAAATTAGTGATCTGGCAACCTTCGTGTACAGTACATGTACAGTACACGAATACAGTACGTGTACAGTACACAAAGGTTGCTAGATCACTAATTTCTAAAAAAATCGTTGCCAGATATTTTTTTTTAATTCTGTAATCAACCATAGTGTTCGGATACTTTTTTGAGCGACTGTACTTATTCCTTATTCTTGTTGTTACTTCTTTCATTATTTTCGTCCTTTACGTCTTTGTTATTAAATTACTTTTTTTACTGCATTTATATCTTGTTCTTATTGTGTTTGTTGTTTTCGTTCTAATCACTGATTTCGTGGTTGTTAAGGAAGGAGAAACTCCATTAACATTTTTGAGTACTTCTCATTTCGAAATATTAGAAAATCACAAATATGCACCCGTTGGTGATATGTTGAATAAATATAGGGGGGAAATTGTCGTTCGCCGGATGGGATGTGAACCCACAACCTCCTGATAACATGTCAAGTGTTCTGACCGCTGAGCTAACGTCCGCCGAAAAGTCATCCTCTATTAGTGGCGTTAATCATTATACCATAGAATTAATCATTGAAAAAGTATTTTACTGTAATTGAAGAAGAAGGCACTTCACCAACATGTGCGTATCTGTAATTGCTCATTCTGTCAATGCATAGGCTATTTGCAATAGTTATTAACAATGGCTATTTTTTTTTAAGTCTAATGCTAAAAATGTATGTGCTGTTGCAACACTGATTGATAGAAGCACAAAGGTAGGGCAGAAAAAGGCTTTAGATATGTTCGAATTGCTTGTTGGTTTTATTGCTGTTTAATCTAGATTTTTTTTTTAAGTCGGATACGTAGATGGGAATAGAAGTTTGGTTTTATCATGGCGATGGAAAAACGGAACTGTTTTCACGGACTAATTTTGGGAAGATAAAATGGCGATTACAGTTTCAATTCTTGCCAACAGTTACCGAATTTAAAATATGTCTCATTTTCATTATCTCAACCTTCTAGACTCAGGTTATACCACTGCTGTGTATTTCACCATTATGACATTCCACATTTACTATGGAACCATTTCTTGTGAACGTTTTTGGGAGATTTAAAAAAGGCCTTCCTCTATTTCCCCATATTGTCTTAATTGGTTGTTAAAACATTATAATACAAAATTTCAGAGATTTCATCTTCAACAGTTTATGCAAAATAATAATATAGCGATTGATGCTTTGTTTCTGATGAGTTGTTTTAATATAAATTATGAAAAATAATGAACTCAGTCTGATCCCTTGAACTCTCTATTATTGCCAGTATATCGAGGATATATTGGCGATATATTGCCAGTATATCGAGGTTTGGCAACACTGTGTGTCGCACTTGTGCCCGAAACAGCATAAAACCTTCTAAGCTGCTTCAATATTCATAGAATATTGCACGCCAACTTGGAATCAACTCTGTTGATTCCAAGTTGCAAGTTGATTCCAAGGCAGTGTTCAAGCATGTTGAGGCGGATTAGTTGACAAGGGATCGTATTATATTTGTCAGTAAATCTCTCATACCTTGTTCACAGTTTACTTAAATTTTAGAGTTAGGTAGTAGTATATAATTGGAAGTAGAATTAGAATAAGATAGAACATAAATTAGCCAAGACACTGTTTACATATTAGTTAAGAGTGTATATTGTATGTGTTTCTTTTTGGCTGTAAAAGGAGATCTTCAGTCACCACTCAGGGTGACAACTGTGAATTATTGAAGAGTGAAATTATATGCGTATTCAGGGGCTTAACCCAGGAGCTCTGAAGTATTAATAAATCCATTGTTATTTTGTTTAAATCTAATTTCCAGACTCACGTCATCATTTCTAAGTGTATTCTATTTATTTGCTGAGTGGAAGAAGTGTTCTCAGAGCTAAGAGAACCCTGTTTAAAATTGGAAGGGCCATTCGAACCAGCGCCCTTGCCGCTTAGCCTGGGAAAGTAAGAAGCTCGGTAGTTTTCAAACAGGAGGAAAGCCCTGAGAGAAACGAGGGATTAGGCAGCTGCTCCCCATTTCGTAATCAAGGAGAGTCAAATAGCTTGCTTTTGCTGCTCTCGTAGTCAGTTGGCGCGTTCGAAGTTAATTGACCGTTCTTCAAGTTGTAGGGAAAAGCTTTAAAAAAAGGTGTATTGCTATCCACTGCCTTTTGACATTGATCAACTGAAGATCAACATTCGACGTGTACTTCATTACATGCCACTTCAGAATATCCAGCAAATGTTTGCCAATCTTCATCTCAGAAATGAACTTGTTTGGAACGTCTTCGTTGATATTGGAGCATGTGTTTGTCTAATGTTATCTGTTTCGTTTAATTTCCTCTGCTATAGTGTGTTTTCATGTTCTGTTTCTACTTACTTTACTAACGTCCTAGGTTAATCTTCAAGATTTTTTAATCTCATTTTTGGTATACATATTGTGAGCCATAGTGGAAATTGAAATTTCCACTCGTTGATTAATTCATTTATCTATATTTATACTTTTTGTTTCGTATATTTTAGGTAACAGAATTGTATTTTACTTATAATTAGAATACATCGCTTACAGAAATTGTGTTTGAATATATTCGAAACTGTCTTTTTCCCCCGTACGTTCTCTGCTTAAAGCTTACCTTGAATTGATTTCCTAGTAACATTATCTTCGTAGTTCCAAATGCATTCCCTAACTTTCCAAATATATGGATATGTCCAACTCATTCCGTTTTTAATGTTTCTCGAGAAACTTTTCAGCTCCGGAGATAAGTTTTAATGGAATTGCGAAACTCTACGAGTTGTTTAAGGAATATCTTTCATTTCCTGTTGGCCATTTAGCTACCAGTGCGTAACTGAAATATTCAGGTGATGCAGCCTATATTTCCTCTTTCTACAAGGCTTATTCATCAACTGGTAAGACATCTTTAATCTGCATCATGATCCTATATTTCTCGCACAAATTCATTCATTATAAAAAAAATCCGTTTTGGTTTTCTAACAATCCCAAGATGCTACATAGACACTTGAATCAAAAGCTTCGATTCGTATTATTTTGTTTACAATATTTGCATTGCCTTATTATAGCAAACTAAGGAGAAGAACAAATTTATGCAGCTGAATTTTAGACTTATGTGTTCTCTAAATGTTTTCCCACTCTCTCCTCAGATTCTTAAGACATGCAAAGGAATTACCAGTTCTTCGGCTTGTTTCTTATAACACATTGCCAGAATTTGTGACACAACTCTCATGACAATTAACTGAATAATTGTCTTAGTATGAAAATAGCACTAAAGAGAAACATATTCTCTTCGAAACATTTTATGATCAATATAACCATACACTACATCAGCAAAAATGTTTAGAAACTCCCTGGAAAAATTAGAAAGGCGATTAGAAGATCCTGGCGATTAGAAAGCCTCATTAAAAACTTCCTAACTTTAAAAATAAACTTTTAATAGAATATGCCATTGGTGACAAATTAAAAATCTCAGTCAAAGCTCTCTAAATCTTGATTTTCAAAAATGGTTGCTTCACATTTAAAGTTAGGAAGGCTGAATTATTATGCAGTAATTTTATTAGGCATAAGAACCTATTTCAGAAGTCAATTTGGAAAATGATAACTATTACAACAAATCGTTTAGTAAAATAAGTGCAATTTTGGAAGTTGGTCTAATTATTCTTTCAGACTTTATTAATTTTTGGAGAAAAGTCTTTGGGGCGATTGAAACAGCAACATTTGTTGTTTAATGTTCCAACTTCAATTCAAGCTTCTAATGTATCTTTCCATTCAAGTTACAAGGATGTATTACAACACATTTCGTAATATAAGATATGCGTGAGTTGCTTTCGTGACATTTCTTTCACCTTGAAGGCTGCCGCTAATTGTTGATTTTGTGTTATAAAACTGATTTTGAGTTTGCACTAACGACGGAATTCAAAAAGAACGCAAAAAAGCACTTGTGCCGAATGTTAACGCCATTCTTAAATATCTGCGTTTGATTCATTCGAAAATCAGGTTGCATCTGCAAAACGAAACGACTTTTATGCAAATATTTTTCATGCACTTTCCCCAGTAGTTTTTCAGGTTTTGAAGTTTGACATTTTCATCAAAATCGAATATTTTTAGACCACTTCTTACGTTTGATCCCTATACAAAACCGACATTCTCAAACATTTTTAGTTTCTCTCTGCAACCAATTTCATCTCTGTTTTACGTCTATCTTCTTAAAATATGCAACTGATCGCATTCTACCAAAGGAGCCTAAAAGCGATCTCAATAGCAACGACACGTCTCAGTTTTCTACTCAATTACTAAACTTGATAAATGATTATTGTTTGTTTAAAAATGGATTTATAAGAAACAAAATATTATTATATGATTTGAAAGGGATATTTACAGTGTTTACCAAAACAAAGCATGTAATCATCATGACCTAATGTCCGACCCCGCCTTCTAGTGATGCATGCCGTTAGTACCTTTCAAAAGAGACTGTCTCTTGTGGAAGTGAACGGAATGGGAGGGTTGCCAGATTAGTACGACCTACAGATCTGGACAACTATGGCTACTTTTCTTTTTTTTTTCTACTCTGCTGAGGATCAACCACACAGTGTCCTTGTGCTGACCATATAAACCTGCTGAACTGAACTGAAATAAGGCCCTGAGCTTTATTATCGATCCTGAATTTGCTGCACTAATGGGCTTCTGTGGAGGGAAATTTTGGGACTTTCTAAGCTGCTAATTCTGTGGGGGGAAATTTGGGAAAACCTTGTAAGCTACTTCAATATTCAAAGAATATTGCACGTCATGCAATGTTTGACGTGCAATATTCTTTTGAATCTGTTTGTTTGTGGTTACTTCTTGAATACTGTTGTTTGTGGGTTAACAGCCCCAAAGAATACTGTTGTTTGTGGGTTAACAGCCCCAAAGAATACTGTTGTTTGTGGGTTAACAGCCCCAAAGAATGATATATACTGTTGTTTGTGGGTTAACAGCCCCAAGAGAATAGATTCACAGGATGTGTTTATCAGCTGCTGGATAATCCTGAGCAGAGGTCATCGCAGGCACCGAAACACTTTGCTTCTATTCGCATCATCAAATTCTACATTTGAGGAAGTCTTCCAGTGTAGATGGCTTCAGCCTTTAGTGGTGGGGGAACGGATCTTTGCCCCATGTCTGCGATTAGGGGGCTAGTTGATATTGTCGCCATTTCCTCTCGCAATAAACATAGTTTCTTTAAACATCCCACTAACCATTTTCTCTCCGTAGGTAGTTCGAATGTGAGGACACTGCACAGACCTTTTTCTTTTGTTGTTTTCACACGTGAATTCCACCGTTATAATTTAGATATTCTCGGCTTGCAACAGACCAGATGGACAAATAAAAGTCAGCTTCTTAAAAATATTCCTAAATTTCCCTTTTCACGGAGAGAAGACAATAAACATCACCAAGACGTGGGTCTGCTTCTCAGCAGAAACGCTAGTGATGGTCTTCTAGGATATGAGTGCATTAACGAAAGGTTACTTAGAGCAAAAATTTCAGACAAGCGTTAAAGACGTCAAATGTTATCTGCTGTTATGCCCCCACTGAGGATACCGATGAGGATGAGAAGGATAGGTTTTACGGACAACTTCAAGATATTTTGAATTCTGTCAAGAAAGGAGATAGGTCCTTAGTGTATAGCAAATGGGCTAGTTCTGTTAGGAGTACCAGGTCATATAGGGGAGCTGAAATTGGATCTGGCCATTACCTTGTTAAGAGTGTATTGCAACTTAAACTTAAAACGTGTTGTGCTAGGGTTCAAAAATTTACCTTTAATACTGAAGCTCTGAAAGACCCAGTTATAGTTGAAGATTACCATGATAGGTTACTTAGTCATTATCACAGTCATGGTTTGCTTACTACTGAAGTTGTGGAAGAATGGGACCCTAATAAACAGGCTTTTTGAGAAACCAATAGTACTCTTTTAGGAAAAAAGGAGCAGAGGAGACAATTATTTGAGTGATAAGGCACTTGAGCTTATTTCAGAAAGAAAGAGCTGCAGGAATGTCAATAATCAATACCCTACTAGTCCTAATAGGAAGCATTACAGAGACCTTAACAAACGTGTAAAGGATCAGTTAGCTGCTGATAAGAATCTTTGGCTTGATGGTTTGGCTGACAAAGCCGAGGAAGCAGTTAGACAGCACAACAACAGAGAGCTGTACCAGATAGTTAATGTTTTGTGTGGTAGAAAACGGACAGGTATACAGGGATTGAAAGATAAACAAGATAAGGTTATTAGAAGGTGAGGATTCTGTCATAGCTAGGTGGGCTGAGCATTCCAGTGATGTTCTAAACGATGTGGTTAGTTCTACTCCCATTGTTTGCAATGATGATAGATGCATTGGTTGTTGGCCCTATAACACAATCCGAAGTTATTTTGGCTGTTTCTAAACTTAAACTACATAAATCCCCAGGAGTAGATGAAATTACAACGGAAATGCTTAGAGCTGGGAATGTTTCGGTTACCACTTGGATGACTGAAATTCAGAATATCTTTTATGATAAAGTCATGGTTCCTAAGGATTTTAGCAGAGCTATTGTTATCCCTATTTTCAAAAAAGGTGATCGCAGTTCTTGTGATACCTATAGGGGTATCAACCTACTCTCTGTTCCAGGTAAAGTTCTTTGCATGATTATGCTGGGTTGGGTTGGGTTGTTTTACCTCTGAGCGGCACTTTTTTGCACATCATGGGCTAAATGGCCAGGTCACATGGACCCCGAAGGCTCAGAGAAGGTTGGGGGAGGGGACCCAATGGAACAGCTGTTGGGAGACAGATGGTAGCCTCCCGTCAAGGCCATCCAGCGTGTTCTTTAACGTGCACAGGTTATGGCTCTCCCACACACGGGCCACGGCTTAACGTCCCATCCGACGGACGGCGGCCTTTCCAAACCCATCGGTGTCCCCTACTGACCGTGGGCAGGGCGGGGAGTTTTGCGGAGAGAAATCTCAACGCTGACCCAGCTGGGACTCGAACCTGGGAACTACAGATTACGAGCCTGGCGCGCTACCGACTGAGCCACCCCCGCCCCCATGATTATGCTTAATAGAATTAAGAAATTGATTGACAGTCAATTGCGTGATGAGCAATGTGGATTCAGAAGTTGGTTGTTTGGTTGGTTGTTTTACCTCTGAGCGGCACTTTTTTGCACACCATGGGCTAAATGGCCAGGTCACATGGACCCCGAAGGCTCAGAGAAGGTTGGGGGAGGGGACCCACGGGAACAGCTGTTGGGAGACAGATGGTAGCCTCCCGTCAAGGCCATCCAGCGTGTTCTTTAACGTGCACAGGGTATGTCTCTCCCGCACACGGGGCCACGGCTTAACGTCCCATCCGACGGACGGCGGCCTTTCCAAGCCCATCGGAGCCCCCTACTGACCGTGGGCATTGCGGGAAATTTTGCGGAGATAAATCTCAACGCTGACCCAGCTGGGACTCGAACCTGGGAACTACAGATTACGAGCCTGGCGCGCTACCGACTGAGCAACCCCCGTCCCGGATTCAGAAGTGGTAGGGGATGTGTAGATCAGATATTTTCAATAAAGCAGATTCTTGAGAAATGTTTGGGGTTTCAGAAATATTTGGTTGCTATCTATGATAACACTGAGTCGTGTGTGAGAGTTGGTAAGGCTTGTAGCAATTGGTTTAGCATTACTTCTGGTGTTCGACAAGGGTGCATTTTGTCTCCTTTTCTCTTTAGCTTGGTTATTGATCATGTTGTGCGAAATTCCCTTCAAGGGAAAGATTTTGGCCTTAAATGGACTAGAGATACGAAATTTTCTGATTTAGATAATGTTGATGATTTAGCCCTTTTGACAAATGATGTTGATGAGATGAACTCTTTCATTCGAGCTGTTGATGAAACTGGTAGTAGAGTAGATTTGGTTGTAAACAGAGAGAAACCTAAAGTGATAAAAATTGGTCAGGCAGGCTGTGATTCAGTTAATCTGAATGGTTGCAGTCTTGAGCATGTGTCACAGTAGGGAGCTATATAACATATAGTGGTGATGTGCGGCATGAGATTAACAGACGAATATGGATTGCTACCAGGACTTTACAGAATCAATGGAGAATGTGGAGAAATAGGCATATAAATCATCATCATTATCCTCCTCAAGCAGCCATGGGCTACGGAGGTCCAAAAGACCATGCAATTTAGTTCTCCAAGGAAGACTCTTCTGAGCTATATCTGCTGCATCTGACCACGGCACACCAATTCTAACAGGGTCCTGTTTGACATTGTCTGCCCAGCTATTCCTAGGTCTCCCCCTCTTTCTGAGGCCTTTAGGCACACTGTTCAGAACCTTATTCACCAATCTACAATTATCCATACGGGCAACATGGCCAAATCAGCGGAGTCTCTCTCTGCACAATATGCTGCTTAAAGGAGGTTGCCACTCCTTTGCTTAACCTCCTCATTAGTTACAAAATTAAACCACCGAATGCCCACGATTCTGCGTAAGCATCCAGAATCAAAAGCATTTAGTTTCCTCCTATCTTGTTTACAAAGTGTCCAAGTTTCACTTCCATAACTAACCCTAGAGAGAATCAAACTATTATACAGTCTAAATTTAGTCTTTAGGTGTATACGCCTATTTCTCCACACTCTCCACAGATTCTTAAAAGTCCCGGAAGCAATCCCTATTCTTCTGTTAATCTCATACCGCACATCAACGATATCTGTTACATAGCTCCCAAGATAATTAAACTGTGACACCTGTTCAAGACTGCAACCATTCAGATTAACAGAATCACAGCCTGCCTGACCAATTTTCATCACTTTAGTTTTCACTCTGTTTATAACCAAACCTACTCTACTACCAGTTTCATCAACAGCTCGAATGAAAGAGTTCATCTCATGAACATTATTTGCCAAAAGGGCTAAATCATCAGCATAATCTAAATCAGAAAGTTCCGTATCTCCAGTCCATTTAAGGCCAAAATCTTTCCCTTGAAGTGAATTTTGCATAACATAATCAATAACCAAGCTAGAGAGAAAAGGAGACAAAATGCACCCTTGTCGAACACCAGAAGTAATGCTAAACCAATTGCTACAAGCCTTACCAACTCTCACACACGACTCAGTGTTATTATAGAGAGCTTTCATTATGTTAACTAACTTGTCTGGTATACCATATGATTTCACAATCAACCACAAATTATGACGATCAACAGAGTCGAAAGCCTTTTTGAAATAAACAAAGCTAGCAACCAAAGGTTTCTGAAACTCTAAACATTTCTCAAGAATCTGCCTAAGTGAAAATATCTGATCCACACATCCCCTACCACTTCTGAATCCACATTGCGCATCATGCAATTGACTGTCAACCAGATTCTTAATTATATTAAGCACAATCATGGAAACAACTGTACCTTGAACAGAGAGTAGGTTTATATCCCTATAGTTATCACAAGAACTGCGATCACTTTTTTTGAAAATAGGGATAACAATAGCTCTGGTAAAATCCTTAGGAACCATGCCTTTATCATAAAAGATATTCAGAATTTCAGTCATCCAAGTGGTAACCGAAACATTCCCAGCTCTAAGCATTTCTGTAGTAATTTCATCTACCCCTGGGGATTTGTGAAGTTTAGGTTTAGAAACAGCCAAAATAACTTCAGATTGTGTTATAGGGCCAACAGTAATGCCAATAATGCAGCTATCATCATTGCAAACAATGGGAATAGAACTAACCGCATTGTTTTGAATATCACTGAAATGCTCAGACCACCTAGCCATGACAGAATCCTCACCTTCTATAACCTTACCTTGTTTATCCTTCAATCCCTGTATACCTGTCCAATTTCTACCACACAAAACATTAACTATCTGGTACAGCTCTCTGCTGTTGTGTTGTCTAACTGCTTCCTCGGCTTTGACAGCCAAACCATCAAGCCAAAGATTCTTATCAGCAGCTAACTGATCTTGTACACGTTTATTAAATTCTCTGTAATGCTTTCTATTAGGACTAGTAGGGTATTGATTAAGGACATTCCTGCAGTTCTTTCTTTCCGAAATAAGCTCAAGTGCCTTATCACTCAGATAATTCTGCTGCTTTTTTCCTAAAAGAGTACTGTTAGTGTCCAAAAAAGCCTGTTTAAAATGATCCCATTCTTCCTCAACTTCAGTAGTAAGCAAATCATGACTGTCATAATGACTAAGTCACCTATCATGGTAAGCTTTGGCTATAACTGGGTCATTCAGAGCTTCAGTATTAAAAGTAATTTTTTTAACCCTAGCACAACACCTTTTCAGTTTAAGTTGCAAGACACTTTTAACAAGGTAATGGTCAGGTCCAATTTCAGCTCCCCTATATGACCTGGTATTCCTAACAGAACTAGCCCATTTGTTGTTAATTAATATGTAATCAATCATATTCTTATGCAGCCGATCAGATGAAACCCATGTGTATTTATGTATGTCATGGTGTTTGTAATATGTGTTAGTTATTCTGAAACCATTGAACTATTTACTTAGTTGTAGGATACGTTGCCCATTGCAGCTACCAATACCAAAAAGGGCCTATCACTCCTCCCCAAAGGTCAGAGTCAGTACCAACTTTGGCATTGGTCACCTAGAACAAGGGTAATATCTCCTTTCTTGACAGAATTTAAAATATCCTGAAGTTGTCCGTAAAACTTATCCTTCTCATCGGCATCCTCAGTGGGGGCATAACAGGAGATGACATTTCATTAATGCACTCATATCCTAGAAGAGCATCACTAGCGTGTCTGCTGAGAAGCAGACCCACGTCTTGGTGATGTTTATTGTCTTCCCTCCCTGAAAAGAGAAATGTAAGATTATTTTTAAGAATCTGACCTTTATCTGTCCATCTGGTCTCTTGCAAACCGAAAATATCTAAATTATAACGGTGGAATTCATGTGTGAGGACATCAAGAGAAAAAGCTCTGTGCAGAGTCCTCACATTCCAACTACCTATGGAGAGAAAATGGTTAGTGGGATGTTTAAAGAAACTATGTTTATTGAGAGAGGGAATGCCGACAATATCAAACAACACCCTAATCGCAGACATGGGTTTCGCAGACACCCGTTCCCCCACCACTAAAGGCTGAAGCCATCTACACTGGAAGACTTCCTCCAATGTAGAATTTGATGATGCCAATAGATGGAAAGAGTTGAGGTGTCTGCGATGACCTATGCTCAGGATTATCCACCAGCTGATAAACATATCCTGTGAATCTATTCACTTGGGGATGTCAACCCACAAACAAACAGAAAACAAAGCGGAAAATTTTTCCCTCCACAGAAGCCCACCAGTGCAGCAAAATCAGGATCCATAATCAAGCTCAGTGCCATAATTCCGTTCAGGTTGGTATATATGGTTAGCACCAGGACCCTGTGTGGTTGACCACTCCTCAGCAGGGTAGATAAAAAGAAAAGTAGCCAGAGTTGTCCAGATCAGTAGGCCACACTAATCTGGCAGCCCTCCCCTTCCGTTTACTTCCACAAGAGAGTATCTCTTTTGAAAGGTACTAACGGTCTGCACCACGAGAAGCCGGGGTCAGACATTAGGTGCTAGGTCTGGCCGGTTCTATGCATCATCACAGGGAATTGGTGCATAGTTCTCCTTCCAGTGACTACCTATTTACCCTTTTCACCTGAAGACAAAAATTAAACTGTATAATAGTTTGGTTCTCTCTAGGGTTAGTTATGGTATTAAAACTTGGACACTTTGTAAACAAGATAACAGGAAATTAGATGCTTTTGATTCTAGATGCTTACACAGTATCTTGGCATTAGTTGGTTCAACTTTGTAACTAATGATGAGGTTAGACAGAGTCTGCAACCTCCTTTAAGCGACATATTGTGCAGAGAGTGACTACGTTGGTTTGGCCATGTTGCCCGTATGATAATTATAGATTGGTGAATAGGTTTTAAAAGTGTGCCTAAAGGCCTCAGAATGAGGGGGAGACCTAGGATGCGGTGGACAGACAATGTCAAACAGGACCTTATTAGAATTGGTGTTTAGTGGCCAGATGCAGCAGATCTGTGATGACTGCAGATTTCAACAGAAGGACAATAATGCAAACAGAAAAAGAGAGCGAACATCCCTACCTTATTCAGGACTCGAACTCAGATTTTATTGCTCAGTATCCAACCACGCTAACCATTCTGCCATTTGGACCCGCTACGGTATAAAAATTATTGCATTTAATAGCTTCTTTGGCAAATGAGTCTGCCAGTGCATTGCCATGCAGTCCAATGTGAGTGGGTATCCACTGGATATTAATCATGATTTTATATTTTTTTTCCATGTTAATAGTTGTTCTTAGAATATTATCAAGTAAACTAGGGTAGATGCTTTAATATTTCGGAATTGATATTTTTTTCTCTATTTTTGGGAGAAAGTAAGAGTAAAACATTTTCCCAGTTTTTCGAGGCTAAAGGAACTATTTTCATAACCAAAAATATTCTTTTTTTTTTTTTCAGTGGATAACGTCACGAATAAAACTCATTATCGTACCAAACTGTAGCAAAATGATATGTTTAAAAATCACCATTGAACAGGATAATTTAATATTTTTACATAGAATCATTTTAATTCTTCTATTCGGTGTTGAGCAGAAATATTTCAGCTGTACGACGTATCTTTATCACCGTGAAAAATGCAATTTTTTCTCTCTCGAAACGACTCAATGGGAAAACTAGCTAAACACAAAAAGTTAAATGAAATTCTCCGGCAGTTTTACGAAATTGGAGTCATTAGGAACAAACGACGGTGGGTTTGTGGCGGAGTGTATACCTCCGCGAATTGAAAAAAGGTTAAAGCCAATGCTGGGCCTCTTATCTACCTGTGGAGGTAACCGTGACCTAGAATCGCAATCCTCCTCCTGAGCTGGAAATGACCAGGCATCTGTACTTCGGCCAAGAAACGCACGTTCACCCATTATGCACGCACCGTGACGTCATCTGGCAACTACCGCGAGCACTGGCCGACAGAGACAGCAGCCACGGGAGGCTCACTCGGCTTAGGAGCTTCACGTCGGAGGATGACGATACACTTTGCGGCAGAGGCAATGGACGGATCGGAGCGCATCGATGACCTATCATTTGAGTGACGACATGGTGAGTATTTTTTTCTAGTTGATGTCATATGCCTCTTTCGAAGTTAACTTTCTCGCAATGCATACGTGGTTTTCCTCTATCAGAATATTAATTTGAAATATTTACATTCCTCTTTAAGCAATAATCATATTATTCATTTCCTACGTTTTAAATTTCGTCATTATAATAAAAATGTTGATCGTTTTACTCTGTGGTCTCCACTTAAACTATACTTCAAAGTACCGTTTATGTTTTGCGCAGAAACTTGAATATTAATTGCAACCATTAAATAAAAATAACCAGGAATTCAGTTTCATATTTGATAACTGAACTTTTCAGCTTTAAAGAAAAAAATATAAGTAACAATCTGAAACGCGAATTAATATCTAAAAGGAAAAAAAAATTATCTGGCACTAGCTAGAAGTAATAATTAGGTACCATTGTTTATAATCATTGCCACATACAATAGAGAATAAGAGTTTAGCAAATTGAATCTTTCTTTTGATTTCAGAACTTTTTTTCTAGCGAAGTCCTTAACACTAAAGAATGAGAAAAGAAGCTTTCTCTCCATTGCAAGATCTGTTTTTGTTTTTCCATTTCGTAAAACACTCATAACCCACTCAGCATTCTCCTTTTATTTCCGATAATTAAAAAAGCTTTACTAGTGCATAGTGGTATACCTTGAAAATTAAGTTGGAACTATAATGAAACCATATTTCCAACTTTATTAATGTAATTTTTGATTTAATTTTCCATTTTCATTTCTCTTAGTCACAGCCTCCCTCTTGTGAACCGAGCCTCCTTTTACTCAGAATTTTAAACGCATATTGTTCTATCTTTATCGCGCGAGCAAACTACAGAAACTTTTACGAATTCTGTTTCGAAATTCCTCGCAACTTTTCAAAGGGATGAAAGTTAATATTTCACTTTTGTCGTGTTCGTATTACATTTCCTTTTGATAAAGTGGTGTCTGAGAAATTTTCAGACTCAATATATTCTTGGACAATCAAACAAAATCCATCTTTGCGAAAAAAAAACAGGCATTATATTCATATATTGTTAAATCATTCACTCAAACATTCGCAGCATGTGCAATTTTTTTTTCTTTTGTAACAGAATTATTTTCAGTTGTAATTTACTATTAGGAAATAGAAAATCACATGCACAATTTATAAGTAGCTGCCGTAAGTACAAGGGTAGTAGCAGATTTACAAGCGTGATTTCACTTGCTTTTCATTAAAGTATTTTTGAAACTTATATTTTGAAGGGAGAGCTTGAACGACGTCCATCATGACTGCAACTGCCGCCTTACTTCAGTGCACCTTCAAGATATGCGTGTATAAAAATTGACCAAATGAAGTCACTTCACAAAAGTTAATGTGTAAGGACCATAGCTGGGCATTTCTTGCAGTAGTATCTTTTAATGTATTTTCGCACGTTCTTCAACAAAATGTGCAAGAGATTTGTCCATAACATTTCCTTGTGCAACGCAAACGATTATACTTTCTAGATTTTTCTCTAATGTGATTCGCAAATCATTTTACAGTTCCAGCACACTGATTAAAACGCCTCAGCAGCCCTTAGGCAGAAGCCATGATCCACTGCAAATTGTGTAATTGGAGAAGCAGAAGCACGTGATGGAAAAATTCTCTTTACGGTTCACCTTACCAGTGCTTTAGTAATTAATTTTTCGCTTTATATTTTGACGCCGAAGTTTCACTTTCACTTAAAAAAGATATTGTCTTACCCACGGTACTTGAACACAACTCAGAGAAACGTGACTCTGATTCCATTTAGCGCTCTATACCACAAAGCTTTAAACCAACCAGAAACAAAAAATGGGATAGGTGAATCCAAAAAGAAATATATTTGTTAAACGAATATCAACTTATTGCAAAAATATGATTAATTTTACCATAATTCTTATATTAGATATCTTAAAAAGTATTCAAACATTTCTAATTAGAAATCTCTAGAAGTAAACTTTACTGTGATAAAACATCATTAATTTTCAACACGTCAACTAAGAGAGAATTTATTAACTCTGATAAGACATTGTCCTTTGAATGATATCTTCTGAAAGAATCTTCAGCAATGTTGCGTACTTTCACTATTTCGTTCTCCAGATGCTGAACTGTCTGTAATTTCTCATAAAAAAAGAAATAAAACACACAAAACAGAGGTCTTTAAATGCAGAAAACTCGTAAAATATCTGAGAATACTGTGATGTCATTCTCTTGGAGTTTACCTAAAGCAAACACCATCGATATCTTTGCTCTGGCTTTATGAATACAAGCAAATTCCTATTATTGAAACACAAGTAATTTTTCTGTAAAGAAACCTCATTATAGCATTTACAATTTCCTTTCATCGGCATCGTCGCAGTCTGTAGTGCATTGGGCTCGTTATCAGGGGTGGCAGCCAAATGCACGGTCACAATTTCTCCAGAGTTAGGATTTTTTCCGCTTGGTCATCGGGAAGGAATCAGCAGTGAGTTTGAAAAGAGAACCGCATCAGATGGGCCCTTTGCACGAAAATCGTAAAAGTGTACTTTTGGAACGACACCAGTGAGCTTTCGTTGAATGTTCCCTCTCTCGGCGATTGTTGTCCAGGGAGATTCTTTTCCCAACCCTGTTCTGACTATTGGGACCTTTGCGTCTTAGCCATTTACCTTCACTCTGTGCAGTAAAGGGTAACCCAAATTAACTGATATCTCTTCAAATAAGACAGAATTTTTCCATCAGTTGCAGTTTCTCTCGTCTTACCTCGTTCATCACACGTAGGAGTTGTTAAATGATAATCCTATATCTGAAATCCCTTACCTGAAATATCCTTTATCTGAAATATATCTCATCTATCTTCCTACATCTGAATTAGAAACGAAAACGATATTAAAAAGGTTTGCACATTAAAGTGTCGATAGATTTTGTACATATCAAAATGCCCTAAAACTGTTTTAGTATAGAAATAATTTCCCTCTTAAGTGAAATACCCTACATGGCAAGAGCTAAGCAAAACTGTGTTTCGTTCCACATTCTTAATTATTGATCAATGAATAATTCGAATTTCATAAAAATGAATAATTTAACTATTTAAATCAGAAAAACTGCTGGTACCAGCAAAATTAAAATCTGTCGAGTTTAACCTTTTTTTTTTTGCACACATCATTTCTTTTCTAATAACTATTGTTTTAGATGCTAATCATGTGACGTAGAGCATTGATCTGTTAGGAGATAAAAAAAACTATGCGCCAAATGATTGCTGTCAATAGATTTCTGCAGCACTATTATCATTTGCGAAGTCGAAAAGCAGCGAGGCTACTTATAAAGTATATTTCGAGGCCTGTTACATCAAAATATATTTATGGTATTTAGTTGCCGATTACTAATTTCTCAAAAATTAATATTTCAAAATTAAGGAAATTTGTTAGTAAATTCTAGCAATTCCAGTGTGAGATATAGTGCAAAAGGTTTGGAGTTACTTGTATTCTTATAATACCACACTCTTATTACAAAAAAAAAAACTTGGATGTTAATTCCATCATTAAAGTTATGCAAAATAAAAAGAACTCTCTTTTTGCCCGTTTTCAGAAAGAACGAGCTAATTCATTCTGATTGATTTCTATTATTACTCCGTAAACAATCGCATCTTTAGTCATAAACTTCCTTTAAGACACAATCCGAGATAAATCGGATTCATGAGAATAAGTAAAGCTTACTGTAACTGGGAACTCGTGCATGCTTCTTTAGTTCACTCATAGCTCGTTTTCAATTAAACGAGCTAATGTGTTCACTTTGTTGCCCGTCTGCCAACATTCAACTTTTTTTTTCTTTTAAATATAAATTCAAAACTATTTTTTGGTTGAATAGGTATCGATGAAATATTACGATTCACACTTTCCGAATCTCCCAATAGCTTTGATAGCGCCCCCTATCGGTGAAAAAATGTGGCAATGCCAAAACTTTAAACGAATATTTCAAAACGATCTATTTCTTCTATGATTTTGTGGTGGAGTATCATGGTCAAGAGGTTTACATTGGTAGCAATGATTTTTCGCCCTTTCCTCTGGGGTGAGGGGGATGGCTCAGTCGGTAGTGCACCAGGCTCTCGCAATCTGCAGTTCCCAAGTTCGAGTTCCAGCTGGGTCAGCGTTGAGATTTATCTCCGCAAAACTTCCTTCCATGTCCACGGTCAGTAGGGGACACCGAGGGCTTCGAAAGGCCGCCGTCCGTCGGATGGGACAATCCGCCGTCCATCGGATGGACTCAACGTTAAGCCTTGGCCCCGTGTTCGGGAGAGCCATACCCTGTGTATGTTAAAGAACATGCTGGATGGCCTTGACAGGAGGCTACCATCTGTCTCCCAACAGCAATTAGAGTGGGTACCCTCCCCAAACCTTCTCTGAGTCTTCGGGGTCCTTGTGACCTGGCCATTTAGCCCATGGTGTGCAAAAAAGTGCCGCTCAGAGATAAAACACCCAACCCTGGGATTGGGAGAGGTAAATACAACATCTTTGATTTAAGAGATGAAAAAGAAATTTTTTAAGCTTTACAGCGAGAAAGATATTAATATTTGAATTTTTTCGAATCATCAATTAGTTTGAATTTCTACTGTTAGAGGATTGGGAACGCAGAAAATAAGAAATGTCATTCATTGTAAAAACAAGCATTCCACATTCTCCTCTAGTCAAATATTATTCTTGTAGTTTACATTTTCCTTTCTTTTGAGTCGAAAATCACACTCAAATTTAATATGCTTGAGCCTCTGATTTTCGGGAACTGCCTCAAAAAAATATATGATATTTAAGCCCTCAATGTAGGGTGTTAGAACTCCACAATCCTCTCATCACCACTAGGGTCGTAGCGAACGGACTATGGTTGGGGGGGGGGGAGAAATCAAAAATTTTCCAACTCGAAATTCAAATTTTGCCAACTGAGCAAAACTTACTTAGTTTTTCGGTCCGTAGGAGGTGGGGGTTTGAACCAATTTTCGCAACTCTCCTGCATTTTGCCAACTAACCGTAATTTGGCATTTACTTTCATTTTGCCAACTAGTCATAATTTAAGAAAAATAATTCCATTATTTACATCTCGTCTGAATTGTAGCAAGTCAGTGTGAATTTTCCCTTGATTTGGCCAACTCTCCTTAATTTCACGAAACTAATCCCAATATTTACATCTATCCTAAAATTTGCCAAATCACTTCAAACTTTCCAAACTACCCAAGATTTTGCCAAGTTTTCTCGATTTTAGTCAACTATCCTGAATTTCACAAACCCAATCCCAATTATCACAACTCGCCCGTATTTTCCAAGTGGATTCGAATTTTTACAACTTCCCTACTTTTTGTTAAGTTTCCTCAATTTCTCCAACACTCCTTCATTTCACAAAACAAGTCTCAATATTCACAACTCGCCTATATTTTACCAAGTGGATTTGAATTTTGTCAACTACCCTAGATTTTGCCAACTCGCCGTAATTTTACAGAAAGAATCGCAAATTTTACATCTTCCCTGAATTTGCCAAGTCACTTCGAATTTTATCAACTCTCCTTAATTCCACAAGAAAGGCACAATTTTCACAACTCCCCTGTATTTTATCAAATGGCTTCGAATTTTGCCAACTCCCCTAGATTTTGCCAAGAGTTCTTGGTTTTTCCAACTCTCCTTAACTTCACAAAAACAATCCCAATTTTCACAAATCGCCTGTATTTTACCAAGTGGTTTTCAGTTTTGCCAACTGCCCTAGATTTTGCCAACACGCCATAATTTTACAGAAAAAAGATTGCAATTTTTACATCTCACCTGAATTTTGTCAACTCTCCACGATTTTGCCAAGTTACTCCGACTTTTGCCAACTGCCCCTAGTTTTTTCCAACTACCCCTAGATTTTGATAACTCCCTAAGTTTTGCCAAATCTCCTAGATTTTGCCAACTCGCATTATTTTACAGAAAAAAATCCAAATTTTCACACTTACATGAATTTTGCCAACTCCCCACTATTTTGCCAAGTCATTCCGAATTTTGCCAACTGTCCCTAGATTTTGCAAACTCCCTACGTTTTGCCAACTCGCCATAATTTTACAGAAAAATATCCTAATTTTTACATTTCACCTTAATTTTTACCAACTCCCCATGATTTTGCCAAGTCACTCCGAATTTTGCCAACTCCCTAAGATTTTGCCAAGTTGTCCCAATTTTGCTAACTCACCTGTATTTTACTAAGTGGCTTCGAATTTTGCCAAGTTGTCCCAATTTTGCTAACTCACTTGTATTTTACTAAGTGGCTTCGAATTTTGCCAACTGCTCCAAATTTTGCCGTCTCTCCATTTTCCAAACTGCCTTAGATTTGTCAAGTTGCCTCGATTTTGACAACTCCCCATTAATTTTCAAAAAAAAAAACTTGTCTATAGTATCCTGTGAGAAAACGTTATTTTGCTCCATCTTATTGAGAAACATTCTAGATGAGACTTTCAGCGTAGTATAGCTTACGTAAGTGTATTATTGAAAATGTTAAGTAAAATACAGTTGTAACTGTTCCCAAAAGTTATTTTATCCGCTTTCGGAATGAATATTATTTAAAGCAAATTTACTGAAGGCGCTGTTGTGATATATTAACAGATTTAAAGAGCTGCAAAGTGAACTTGCTCTAACTGGAATGTTAAAAGTCATTACGTTTGTTACTCACCGCATTTGTGGCTTAATTAGGATGCACAGAGTGCTCCGTTAACGTTCTGAAATGCTAAATATGATGCTGCATTTCATTGAAATTGCCCAGTCTGCTGTAACATGATAGGGTCTAGCCAGCCTCTATCTGTCATTTCCTTTTGAAGTTGAATAACGAAAATTTGACAATTTTAGCTTTTGTATCTTTTCTGTAGCTTTGTTGCCGTTGATTTACTCTACCCGCTGAAGCAGCTAGTGTGACAGATATATCTTATTTATCCACAGAAAGATCTCGACACGAGCCTTGTCGCACCCTTTGGGAAACATCTTGCACTTTGGCTTCAATCTGACATTTCACAATAAGGACGACGCTTATGAAACTTCAGATTCTCTCGCTTAAAACTCTAGCATTAAGAGCTCAAAAAGCTAAATTTTCGTTTCGAAAATAATCCCTTAATTCTGTGACAAGTTCCATGTTTATCTCTACATGCAAAAATTCATGTTATTAATAAGACAGCTTGCTAAATATTTCTTGTTTCATTTTATAGCTCTATTATACTGGTTTCCATAAATTAAGGTAAAATGGGAAAATCGCGATAATTCGTCAAAACAAATGTGCGATCCACGCCAATTTCTTCTTGTAAGCAGTAAAATAATGCCGAGTGAGCATAACGTATGCAAATTAGTCTAGGTTGCGTCAATTTGCATAATTGGATAGCGGCATAAAAATGGGTGTTTTGGAGTGGAACGCTATTTTGTGTTGTAAATGTGAGTAAAGAAATTCGAAATAGCCATTTTGTAGGAATGACCTCGATACATCACTTGCCAATTGAACTGCGGTAAAGAGCCATTGGCCGGCTCGAAGCAGGCCAAAGTCAGTCAGACATAGCACCATGGCTCTATGTGAGTCATGTGGTCCATAGACTGTGGAATCAATTTCTTAGCACGGATTCCGCGTCTCAGAGATTTAGCCGAGGAAGGGCTACAGTTATGACCGCTGTACAAAACCGATATCTGCAATTAACAGCGCGAAAGAGCAGGATTTTGGGTTGGGTTGGGTTGTTTTACCCCTGAGCGGCACTTTTTATGCACACCATGGGCTAAATGGCCAGGTCACATGGACCCCGAAGGCTCAGAGAAGGTTGGGGGAGGGGATCCACTGGAACAGCTGTTGGGAGACAGATGGTAGCCTCCCGTCAAGGCCATCCAGCGTGTTCTTTAACGTGCACAGTTATGTCTCTCCCGCACAAGGGGCCACGGCTTAACGTCCCATCCGACGGACGACGGCCTTTCCAAGCCCATCGGCGTCCCCTACCGACCGTGGGCAGGGCGGGGAATTTTGCGGAAGGAGCAGGACGTCTACTCTCTCTCAGCTATGATTGTCTCTTGCAGCAGCCACTGGGAGGGTTGTGTCAGTTTCTACTGTGGGTAGAAGGCTTCATGAGGGAGGTCTGTACGTTAGAAGACCAGTAATTTGTATACCTCTTACGTCACATCACAGGAGAGAACGGTCCGCACTCTTCTCAGATTAGTTCAGATATTGCTTGCAGAGTGATTCCGGATGCTGTTTGATATGGAGATAATAAGATACCCGCTATCATCCCAGGAAATAATAAATAAATAAAATAAATACCCCCTCAAGCAGCTGCCTGCCACAGAGGTCTGACAGGAGCCTATCAGTTTATATGCCATAGTAGAAGGTCTGAGAGGATGGCAGGACCTCAGCAGAAAAACGACACATACATCCATGCCTTACCCGGGGCTCGAACCCAGGTCCCTTAGATAACATCCGTCAAAGAGAGACAGTTACGGCGGAGGTAGCGTGTATGTTTGGGGTGGTATTTCCTTAGGTGGATGCAAAGACCTCTATGAGTTGACGAGTGGGAACCTCAATGCTCAAAGGTATAGATATGACATCCTGGACCTTTATGTACGTCCTTACGCTGGTGCAATAGGTGAACCATTCATCTTACAAGACGATAACGCTCGTCCACACAGAGCTCGACTAGTGGAACAATACCTTCAAGAGAAGACCTTTATGCGCATGGAGTGGCCAGCATGATTCCCCGACGTAATCCGATTGAGCATGTGTGGGATGCTCTAAGGAGATGTGTTGCTGCCCTCAACCCGCCACCTGAAACAAAGGGGGAGCTTATTACTGCTTTAAAGAAACAAGGTCGTTATTCACTACTCAGCTGATTCACATCATCATAAACAGCATGGAACATCGCTGTTGTGCCTGCATTGCTGTAAGGGGTGACCCCACTCCTTATTAAAGAACTTTGCCCATTGCATTCTGACACCTCATTTTTGGACAATTTCCTGTAAGTGTTATTTCTTCGACGAAAAATATATCTAGTGTGAAATATTTTATGCCATTCTGAAATAATTTATGGAAACCAGTGCATTTATTCGTCACAACTGTCATATTTCAATGCCAAGATTCCTGGCCATCAAGATTTTCTATTCCCAAATGCTGATTTTTCCTTCTCTAATGACAATTTCGTGTGATTTTGAAATGTATCCAATTCTGTTTTTCTGTCTTATGTAAGTTGAGGTTCCATTTCCAGCTGTTCTCTCCCATAATTCCAGATGCAGCACCTTTTCTCTCTCAGAGCTCTGCTGCATTATGTTTCGCCTTAAAGCGAGTGAAGATATTAAGGTAAAAATCCTCTTCTTTAAGCTGCAGCTACAAACAGATTCAGAAGTTTCATGATCACTGCTGCTGCGTTTTGCTCTCGCGAGATTATTCATTCTCTCGTGGCTTATTTTGTAAGCGTAAAAGATACAAATAAATTACATAAACATAATAAATGTTTTAGCAATTCCATTTTATTCAAAAGAATTTAACATTCCCTTTCTTTCCTTTGTTACACTATATGCATTTTATTTTGACTTAGGATTTAATTATTTTGTGATTAAAATTGCCACTGATTTCTTTTCCATTGTCATCTCAAAACAATTTAAATAACAAATTACTTTTCTTGGTTATAAGCAGATCACTTCCGCTATCTTTGTTATCAATAATATCACTTTTATTTAACCACCAGAAAGAAATTTTTAGTTCTGGAACGACCAAATACATTTTGATATTTGACTATGAAATATATTTCAGCTGAATAAAAGACCATTGAACCCATTTAATTTTTCAAAAGTGCAACAGGAATGTCTAGGAACTAAAAATTCGTTTTAGATTAGTTTTATAATTAATTTCTGATTTTAAGAACAACTAGAATTACGTATTTCATCCAAAAAACAGCGCCAAGGAAAAGGTTAGATGTAGAAATTTCTGTTTTAGTATATTTTACTCTGCGCCTTTTACGATAGTAGTGAGTTCGCAAACCTGGTTACCCACAACGCACAGTGCTTTCTCCCTATGACGTCACCTACAACGCCCCCTTATTAAATTCATATTTCATAACTCATATTTTAAAGACCCCCTGGTTGACCCACCTGTATTTTTAAGCCCCCCCCCCCCTCCTGAAAAGTCCCCGATTTTCCTAACTGACCTTTAACTCTGAAAAAGTCATCGATTTTTGGTGGCACCATCTAGTGTATACCATAGGTACTATACTTTAACAAGCATACTATTTTAACCGAAATTTTCTAAGTCCCAATTTTTGACTCCCCCTCATTAAAAAAAACCCTTATGAAAAATCCCTCCCCTTTATTAAAAACCCTATCAAAACTGTCACACCCTCGTTAATTAATCCGTTATCAAAAGTTCCGCCCCCTTTATTAAAAAACTCCTGTCGCGAATTTTTATTTCCTCGAAAATGAACACGAGATTTTTAGGTCTTATAAATTAACCCCCAAATATTTTTATACCTTAACGTGGTAGTTGTATATTCCCTGTATTTATTAACTTGCGAATTTTTATTTCATTTATTTATTTTTATTCCTTATTAATTAAACACTTATCAAAACTGACGTCCCCTTTATTAATACACACCCCCTCATTAAGAAACCCTGGGCACTGTTTTCTCAACCTTTGCAAATGTTTATTTCAACGTTCAGGGTATCCCCTTCATCCCTTTGTCGGTTATCTTCGATAAACTCGTTATTCATCAAAAAGTCCTCTCCTTCCTCATTTCTTAAAAAAACCTTCGTTAATTAAAACTCTTAGCAAAAGTTCAACCCCCTCACACCCCGAACGGTCATCTTGAACAATTACCATTCTCGAAATTTCCACCGACGGTCATCTTGGATCACTTTACCCGGTACGCTGTCGACACCACTTTCTTTCTGTATCAAACGTGATGTGTTACAACACGAAAACCCACTCGCACTCTTGATCGTAGTTTTCGGACAAATCTCGAAATTTTTCTAAGTCCAGAGATGTCACTCATTGACAGCCCTTCTGACTAAACCGCATTCTACCCCCTTTGTTTCAGGACATCACAGGAGATACGGTATGGAAACAATGTTTCGGAAATAATTTTCCATCCTCTTATCAAAACATCCCATCTCCCCTTTATGATTGGTCAGCTATTTTGTAAATAAACAATGTACCCCATCGGAAGAAGCCAAACCATTTTGAAATTTCTCTTGGCACCCCTAAACCTCCAAGTGTTGCGCCTCTCTTATTAAAAGTGGTCTCCATCGGATTGAAGGATGATGCCGTCAGATATTTGTGTTTAGACATATTCGGCACAACACTATCCGCTCCCCTGCTGTGTCAGGACTTGCTTTGGAAAGTGATTTTATGTTAAATTTTTATTTCTGCCTAGTCTCAATTCATTATTCTCCGTATTTTCATGTTATACTAAACCATAGATTCCCAACGGGGGCGATACCGCCCCCAGTGGGCGCTGGAGCCTTCCATGGCGGCTGTAGTGGATCCAGAGGCAAATGGGGGGCGTTGAGGCAGTCTAGTGGGGCGGTCAAATAAATAAATAAATTTAATGGAATTTTCTGTGACAATCTTTTTATCTCTTCTATTCTGTTATGTCTTCCTGGTGATTCTGGTCATCCACTACCTCATCCGTCATGTACAGCTTTTCAACTGCAGCTTGGACAATAAGTTCCCTGCTACCGCCTACTAGCGTACTGGTCCGTCTGAAGTCGACTGAGATGCTCTCAAAAGTTCTCTTCAAGATCACAGATTGGATATAAGCTTCAATATGTTTTCCCATTCCAAGTCGCTTTGATTATGATTTATGGTACGTAGTTACAATACCATCCCACGTCGGAACATAAGGTATAATATTAACATTACACTTGTGAATTAGGCTCAACTCATTAGCCAGCAGATCATACTTCCTCTTCTTTTCAACCTCTACTGTCTGCAGGTTATCCTGAGATGTTACTCCTACTTCAATAATTGTAATCTCATTCAATACCTTAACATGCACTACTATATCAGGTTTATTATGTTGGACATGTGTGTCCGTCCTGATAGGCAAATCAACCTTGATGCAATAATATAATAATAATAATAAATTTATTATATTTAATATTTTTTATAATTATTTTTTTAATATAATAAAATACTTTGAAAATACCTGTTTTCTTGAATAAATATTTTATCTAGCTATGTAAATTATCTTATTGTTATCGCGTTAATAAGCATTTTTAAATTAGCATTAGGTATACCTATACCTAATTTGTTTTAGTTTAAAATAGATTGACGGTGACAAGTCCTTGCAAGTTGGTAGGCAAACACGCGGTTCATGAAATTTAACATGTTTCGACAAAAATATGGGAGCTTGAAATGACTTGTTTACGGAGCAAGTGCGCCGGCATCGCAAACGTACAAGTGAATGCATGAACAGAATCAAATCAATAAAAGCGATAGCTCTAGGAATGTTTTATTATTTTTATGTGCTTCGCCGTGATAAATTGTCGTGAGTGATAAGTGTTAGAAGGCATTATAAACATTATTTTTATAACCATCTATAAATCTGTTGAGATTGTATTTGTATTTGTATTTGAAAATGTCTGAATCTACATCTAAAAAGAAATGCCGGCAGTACAGTATTGAGTATTTGAAATATGGATATACGTACTCTCCTACAAACCAATCATTACCTATGTGTTTAATTTGCCGTAAAGGTTTATCAAATGAAGCTATGAAACTTTCTAGGCTACAAGAGCATTTAAATAAAATGCATGCTGATAAGAAGAACAAAGATTTATCCTATTTTCAAGAACTGGAAAAGCAATATTTGAAACAGCCAACTATGTCATACCTTTTTGCGTCGTCTTCTAAACAAGATGATGATGGACTACGAGCCTCATATAACGTTTCATTGTTAATCGCAAAAGTAGGAAAACCACACACAATTGGCCGACAGTCAAAGAGATATTAAAAACTGTTCTTCGTCATAAGACACCGTCAGATATTATCAAAAAATTCCTCTCAATAATAATTCAGTGCAAAGCAGAATAGATGAAATGGCAAAAGACGTTGAAATATCGTTATGTGATTACTTAAAGACTTGCAAATTTTCCATTCAACTCGATGAATTAACTCTACCAAATAACGAAGCTCTACTCTTATCATACGTACGATTTATAAAGGAAGAAAAAATTCATGAAGAGTTATTATTTGCTAAAAATTTGGAATCTGATACAAAATCTATATTTAATACCATGCAAAAGTTTTTTCAAGAGAAAGAAATTCCTATTTGCAATATTTTGTCTGCAGCTACTGATGGCTCCAGCAATGACAGGGCGTCATAAGGGTTTCATAGCGCATTTGAAACAAGCAGTACCAAATGTACTCACTGTACATTGTATTATTCATCGTCAGCATTTGGTTGCAAAAAATTTGAATGAACGTCTGCATAAGTCACTCCATTACGTTATTAAAGTAATCAATAAGATTAGAAGCAATTCATTGAATGACCGATTATTTGGTAAGCTTTGTAATGAAAATGATGAAGATTACAATCACTTGCTGCTGCACACAGAAGTACGTTGGCTCTCTAAAGTGCTGTCTGAATCGTTTTTTCAATCTATTTGACTCAGTACTGGACTTTCTAGAAGACAAGAGACGAAAAATTGCGCGAAAACCTGATTACGTCAAAAAATGACATCGCTTATTTGACAGATCTGTTTAAAATATTTAATCAAGTTAATTTACAATTGCAAGGTGATGAGTTGAATTTAATTAAAACAAAAGCGTCATAGCTGCTTTTGTGGGAAAACTTCTTCTATTCAAAAGAAATCTAGGTAGAGTACTTTCCCACATTATCAGCAGTCTCTGCAAAACCGGAAGATTTACTTACCTACTGCCAACACTTGGAAGTTCTTCATGTTGATTTTACGGAGCGTTTCCAAGATATTTTAAACATGAATATACCGAGTTGGGTTTTAGATCCTTTCGCAAACACAGATACCGAAGAATCATCAAATTTGGAAGAGGAACTCTTAGAACTCACGACTAACGAAGCACTCAAAGTAAAATTCAAACATGGATACCAAGAGTTCTGGCTTCAAAAATCAATACCAGTTCTCTACCCTGGATTGTGGGCAATAGTACAGAAGTTTTTAATCGCATTTCCTTCGTCCTATATGGCTGAGCGTGGATTCAGTGCAGTAGCTAATTTACTGTCAAAGAAGAGGAACAGACTACACATCACTGAACGTGGCGATCTGCGATTGATGTTAACGAAATTGGAACCCGACATTAACAAATTGTTAACACTCCACCAGCCTCAACCATCTAATTAATTTTTTTTATTTATTATTAATTTTGTGTTTATCTCATTATTTTTTATTTCTTATTGATTCTGTGTTTATTTTTGAAATTTTAATAAACAATTTTATTGTACATTTGGTTGTCGTTTTATTAATTTCTGCTTTATGATATTCAATAGATAAATAAACAGATAAATTAGGTACAGATAATATGCAACAATATTTTAATATTTCATATAAAATTAACTATTATGGACTAGGGGGGCGTTGAAATTTTTGTTCTCTTCTAAAGGGGGCGATGGTCCAGAAAAGGTTGGGAATCACTGTACTAAACCATTTCGAAAACCCCACGAATCAAAGATAAAAGAATTCCTTACAAATTTCAATCACCACCCAATTTATTAACTTATTTTTCTTTACATATCGCTTCAAAGACATCGTGATTGCAAAAGAATAACCAATAAAACAAACTTTTTTAATTCCCGTATATCCGTTACGCGACTGGGTCACAAGTTTAAAACTTTCTATTCCTAATACTTATTGTCGCTATATCCTCAACACATGCTGCAAAATATTACTCTTTCCTAGGAAGTAACGTTACTCAGTAACAATCAATAACAAAATATTATTTCTTCCTCCGAAGAAAAATCAGCTAATTATTTGGAAGTAAGATATCATTTTTTTTTAAATCTGCAATTGTAAACGCTCTCACAGTTTTTAAAAATCGTCTTTTCCACCGTTTCCTGGCGAATGTGTAGTCCAAAGGCCAATGACTCATCACGCTGATGAAATTTTATTTCATGTTGCGCGACGCGTCGTTAGTACACGCGTGTTCACTACGCTTTACAAGGTCAGTTGTTTTCATCGGGTAAAAAATAATTCTGTAAAGGTTTTTTGTACACGGTTGAATGTTACAGAAAGTAAGCAATGCTAAAAGTAGAAAGCAATTCATACGTTGCCAGTACCTACTTGTTTTCATCACTTTAGTTTTATCTCTGTTTATCTCCAAACCTACTCTATCACCGTCTCATCAACAGCCCTATTGAAAGCAATTCATCTCATCTACATCATTAGCTAACAGGGCCAAATTATCTCCATAATCTAAATCAGAAATTTTGAAATCTCTAGACCAATTAAGGTCAAAATCTTTCCCTTAGAAATTTTTGGACGATTTCACAGTATTATAATTAACGTATAACAAAGAAAAACGCTTTTTATGGCTGTTAGATTTATTAACACTTGTATATATGTTAGGCACTACATAAATAAACTCTATCTTGCTACATGAGTTCTCAGCGCCACCACCATTGGCCGCACACTTCCTCCCTGCTGCCCAAGGCTAATCTTTGAGCGTAGTTACCGTCACCTGTGGATATAGCCCTGCGTTTCTCGCTGTTGACACAATAATCTCAACAATACACCCAAGTGCTCCTGGCAATGGACTGAAGGTCTCAGCTATATAGTGACTTTTTATCCACTACAAGAATGGTGAAAAAATACGTGCAGGACATTTTTCAGCTGGAAGTCTCTCCAAGAAAGTCTGTCCAAAGAAAAGATATAACTCAATAGTAGTGATTATATTTGTTGCTCTCACTGACAGAAGTGAGCATTGCTTCTTCGTTCCTCCATATGATCGAGACGAATTAGAATCTATTACCAAAAGCATTTGGACACTACCCTGGAAAGTCACATTCAAAGCTCATTAACTTTAAACACAAATAGAAGGTCTTCACTGAAACCTCCTCAAATCTCGATTTTTAATACTTCGTTTACTATTTAAAGAACTATTTAATAGTAGAGCCTGTTATTACACTCGTCCTGAATGTACCCTATTCATGTGCTACTCGATATTTTTATTCGATGCCGTTTTATTCGATTCTGATTTGAGCTGTGGAGTCAAAGAAGAAACCTTTCATCTGTGTGAAGAGTACCGCCAACGAAAAAGGCGACATAAACGGTGACTTACGCAATAATAATAATATCAGAGAGTATTGCATAATAAGCATTTCATGAAATTAAATTATTACATTTTCCAATTTATTGTTTTATTGATTTTTGCGGATGTTTTGGGAGAGTAAAATTGTTGTTGTTGGCATCCGAAAGCAGTCGAATATTCCTTTTTACCACGACATCGGGCGTAACAGCTCGCGAATACATAAAACATAAGTACTGTTTCTTGTCTCTCTTAAGAATTTTTAGGACAAACTACGATTATTTAGCAAAAGTTAAAAGACACATCATCATCATCATCAAGCAGCCATGGGCTACGGAGGTTCAACCAGATATTGAAATATATTTTTCGGAGCATATCTGTCCTGAGCTACATCTGCTGCATCTGGCCACTGCACACCAATTCTAACAAGGTCCTGTTTAACACTGTCTGCCCACTGCATCCTAGGTCTCCCCCTCTTTCTGAGGCCTTTAGTCACACTGTTCAATAGCCCTATTCACTAGTCTATAATTATCCATACGGGCAACATGGCCAAACCAACGGAGTCTCTCTTTGCACAATATGCTGCTTGAAGGAAGTTACCGACTCCTTTGCCTAACCTCATAATTGCTTACAAAGTTGAACCACCTAATGCTCAAGATACTGCGTAATCATATAGAATGGAAAGCATCAAGTTTCCTATTATCTTGTTTGCAATTTTACAAGTCCAATTTAATACCATGACTAACCCTAGAAACTAGGAAGAAACTAGAACCCTAGAAAGAACCAAACTATTATACAGTCTAATTTTAGTCTTTAGGTATATACACCTATTTCTCCATATTCATTGTGCTATTCGATATTAAAAGTCCCGGCAGCAATCCCTATTCGTTTGTTAATCTGATGCTGCACGTTACGAGTATCTGCTACATACTCCCAAGTTAATTAAACTGTAACACTTTCTCAAGACTGCAACCATTCAGATTAACTGAATCACAGCCTGCCTGACCAATTTTCATCACTTTAGTTTTTTTCTCTGTTTATAACCAAACTTACTCTACTACCAGTCTCATCAACATCTCGAATTAAAAATTCTTCTCATCAACATCATTTGTCAAAAGGGCTAATTCAACAGCATAATCTAAATCAGGCATTTTCGTATCTCCAGCCCATTTAAGGCCAAAATCTTTCCCTTGAAGTGAATTTCGCATAACACAATCAATAACCAAACTAAAATGCAAAGGAGACAAAATTCACCCTTGTCGAACATCAGAAGTAATGCTAAACTAATTGCTAGAAGCCTTACCAACTCACACACAACTCAATGCTATTATAGAAAGCTTTCATTATGTTAACTAACTTGTCTGGACACCACACGCAAAAAAATAATTTTTATTCTAAATAATTACTAGTCTTGCAGTAATAAGCCAAATATTTCTAAAAAAATAAATGAAATGCAAAACGTCATAAAAAAAAGTAAACAAGCTAAAGTTTGAAAAAATAATGTATATTTATTATTACAAACATTTCAACCCTTTAAAAAAGCCACCAGAGTGTACCATAATGGATCCAGACTTACTGTCCACTGTCGGTTTCCTATGAACACCCGTCATTATTATTCCGTCGCACTGTAAATTTTCACCAAATATTATATGGTTATGATTCCCCCAAGATAATTAACCTAATTCTCAACACCCTGTATAGCATGCCTAGTTGTAAAGAATATAAACCTAAGTGCGTTACTAAGTTCAGATAACAAGAAAAGAATTCGACACTGTTATCTTTTGCGTGTTTTACCAAGACCTACTCTGGAAATATTTTTATTCCAAAACCATCAAGCCTAAGGGCTTTTCGGGAAGAGATATTGATCTTAAACCTCAGTGTCAAAGACCTGCTCAGGTAGAGTTTTTGTTGGAAAACCGAGTGACGAAAATTTACTCAGGTAGTGTTTCTGTTCGAAAACGAAGTGTCCAAGACCTACTCAGATAGTGTTTATGTTACAAAGCTCCAGTGCCCAAGACTGCAAGGCCAGTTTTTTTGTCTAAAAAATGAGCAGAGGAGACAGAATTATTTGAGTGTTAAGGCACTTGAGTTTATTTCAGAAAGAAAGAACTGCAGGAATGTCCTTAATCAATACCCTACTAGTCCTAATAGGAAGCATTACAGAGACCTTAACAAACGTGTAAAGGATCAGTTAGCTGCTGATAAGAATCTTTGGCTTGATGGCTTGGCTGACAAAGCCGAGGAAGCAGTTAGACAGCACAACAGCAGAGAGCTGTACCCGATAGTTAATGTTTTGTGTGATAGAAAACGGACAGGTATACAGGGATTGAAGGATAAACAAGATAAGGTTATAAGAAGATGAGGATTCTGTCATGGCTAGGTGGGCTGAGCATTTCAGTCATATTCTAAAAAATGTGGTTAGTTCTACTCCCATTGTTTGTAATGATGATAGATGCATTACTGGCTTTAATATTGGCCCTATAACATAATATGAAGTTATTTTGATTGTTTCTAAACTTAATCTACGTAAATCCCCAAGCGTAGATGAAATTACTACGGAAATGTTTAGAGCTGGGGATGAAATCGGTTACCACATGGATGACTGAAATTATCCCTATTTTTAAAAAAGGTGATCGCCGTTCTTCTGATAACTATAGGGGGGTATCAGCTTACTTTCTGTTCCAGGTAAAGTTCTTTGCACGATTGTGCTTAATAGAATTAAGAAATTGATTGACAGTCAATTGCGTGATGAGCAATGTGGATTCAGAAGTGGTAGGGGATGTGTAGATCAGACATTTTCAATAAAGCAGATTCTTGAGAAATGTTTGGGGTTTCAGAAACGTTTGGTTGCTAGCTTTGTTGATTTCAAAAAGGCTTTCGACTCTGTTGATCGTCATAATCTGTGAGGTTGATTGTGAGATCATATGGTTACCAGACTAGTTAGTTAACATAATGAAAACTCTATAATAACACTGAGTCGTGTGTCAGAGTTGGTAAGACTTGTAGCAATTGATTTAGCATTACTTCTGGTGTTCGACAAGGGTGCATTTTGTCTCCTGTTCTCTTTATTTTGGTTATTGATTATGTTATGGGAAATTCACTGCAAGGGAAAATTTTTGCTTTAAATGGGCTGGAGATACGAAAATTTCTAATTCAGATTATGCTGATGATTTAGCTCTTTTGACAAATGATGTTGATGAGATGAACTCTTTCATTCGAGCTGTTGATGAAACTGGAAGTAGAGTAGGTTTGGTTATAAACAGAGAGAAAACTAAAGTGATGAAAATTGGTCAGGCAGGCTGTGATTCATTTAATCTGAATGGTTGCAATCTTGAACAGGTGTCACAGTTTAATTATCTTTGGAGCTATGTAACAGATACTGGTGATGTGCGGCATGAGATTATCAGACGGATAGGGATTGCTGCCGGGACTTTTAAGAATCTATGGAGAGTGTGGAGAAATAGGTGTATACACCTAAAGACTAAAATTAGACTGTATAATAGTTCAGTTCTTTCTAGGGTTAGTTATGTTTGTAACAAGATAACAGGAAATTTTTCGCGGGACCTCCGCATCTTATATATCATATCGTACTTTGTAAACAAGATAACAGGAAACAAGATGCTTTTGATTCCAGATGCTTACGCAGTATCTTGGGCATTGGTTGGTTCAACTTTACGACTAATGATGAGGTTAGGAAAAGGAGTCCAACCTCCTTTAAGCAGCATATTGTGCAGAGAGAGACTACGTTGGTTTGGCCATGTTGCCCGTAAGGATAATTATAGATTAACGACTCAGAAAGAGGGGGGATACCTAGGATGCGGTGGGTAGACAATGTCAAACAGGACCTTGTTGCTCATTTGACATGCTCAAATTGACATGCTCTTATGAAACATGTGAGAAAACAGCTATTTGAGAGGTGTAAAAAAATCAATTTATAATTTAATTTAGCAGTGCTTTTTCACTTCATACATCCCTTGGAATTTAACCTTCGGTGTCGCAAGTTACAGTATTGGTGTACATACTAGATACGCCAAGCCGTTTCGGATCCCGAAATGTCAGAATCATAATAATCAAAAAACAAAAAAATTGATTGTCAACTTTGGATAAAAATTATTATCAACTTTTTAATTGCACCAAACAATAATTTTGTATTAAAATAATGCTGAAGCATGATTTTGGTTTTTCCTTGACGAACAATGGCTGTAGAATTGAACGAAAAAGCCCAGCTGTTTTGCATTATATGCAAGCGAAGTGACTTTAAGTTGCTGTTCCCTTTCTTGGAAGCTTTCATTTGTCGGAGAGGATTAAGGCTAAGGGAGAAGAGAAAGAATTCTTCCAGGTCCATTAGAAGACTGGCTTTGCAGCTGATCAATTAGAGCTTATTCTTAAGGGGGAAAGGAAGCAAGCATCAGATAAGGAGGATTTTGGGATGCAAATGTCTTTTGCACATCGGGTTGAAATGGTAACCTAAGGATAATAGCATGAACGCACGACCAACCCGTAGACAACGTAATATTTTAATTCTGTGGTTTTAGGGTTGCTGAATCGCGAAGCATTTTTCATTAAGATGAAGACAAGCGCATGCAAAGTTAAGCATGCTAACAAATATATCTATCGTGTAAAATGCAGGTATGGCCAACCTATGGTACCCGTGACCAGAGTGGAAAGCTAGATGATTTCGCTTGGCACTCAAGAGTGCTTAGCAAAATCGTCTCGCATCTTTTTTTTTGACAAAAGCCACGCTTTTCGACCTCATTTTCGATTCGCGAACCCTGCAGTTTTGAATATACAGTATGTCGGGATATCACAGAAGCGAAATTTCCGTATTTCTTATAATCATTGACTAAACTTTATGAATTTTTAGAATAACATTTATTGAATCTTCAATAAATGTTATTCTAAAAAATGCTATATTTGGCATTTGGGGTTAGATTATGCAAGTTGAGTGATCATAATTGCAATATTAGTGAAAATTTTATTTTTCCTTCCAAAAAAGTGCATTAAGTTCTAAAATAATTTTAACAACATCTACATATTATATTTTTTGAATAAGGCTGAAATGCAAGAATAGAATGCAATTAGGAAGCATTTAGGTATATTAAAATTTTTTCACATTAAAATTGCATAAATCATTCGCTATTTGCGGAAAACATAGAAAGACAAAATACAGAAGGCCCACACACAGTCATAAGTACCCCTGTAGTATGGCTTCACTGACGTGTTCGCCTGCGTGTGATTTTCCACACATAGCTATACTTTGAAGCGTACCGGAAAGAAGTGAAATATACTTTCACCACTGTACAAGACAGATATACTTGGAGAACTAAATTGCTCGGTCTGGTTGGACCTCCGTAGTACATGGCTGCTTGAGGATGATGATGGTGATGATGAACACCTACTCAAGACTGGTCTCGAACAACACTAAATAACACTTCACACAGTTTTCCGAGCACGAATGGTTTCTATTTTGGAACTGAAAAGCTCCACTTTAGAGGGCAGAACCATATCTTTTATTTCTAAACAATTTCTTAAGAGAAGGCTGCTTATCTTTTTGTTTACGTAGTTGACAAAGAAAAGATCATTGCAATTATGCAGATTTTTTCTCCTATTTTTTAAACCCAATTCTCCATTTCGACTTAAGGATGTAAGGATGCTATTTGCTGCTCTAAGAGAGGTGAAAATGGGAGAAGAGGGGCAAGATTTTATTGTAAAGACTGCAACGTCAGACGTCATACTGCAAAATATTATCATAAGCAAAAAAATGAGTATTACATCGAGTGGTAAACATCGCTGAATAAACAAATTTGTAGTTCCGAGATGATATTTTTCTCCATCACAATTTATTTCTTTTTCAAATGCTTTTGATATTTATGCTCAGTGTGTTGGAACTTCCTTTCCACATTGGCAAAGAGATGAGATTGGCTGGAAAGAGTATTGAACATTTCTCCTCTTAATACCTGAAAGAAATCTTTATTCAGAGTGAGAAGTGTTAAAAGTTGAGGAGATGATGATTCCTGAACCCTACTGCATAACCATCATATCGTCAAATATTACGAAATGTAACTTCTCTGTTCATCGAATTCTTCTGCTAGTTGAGGTAATTTCTGATGTTCACAGGCTGAAAAAAAATGCTCCATCATCAAGTCTGGTTGTTTGTTTAAGCCTTCTTGCTGCCTCGGGGAGTATAGGACGCGATTCTTCCTCAAGTTTAAGTTTACTCTCAGCACCAAAATGCAGTCGCATGCCAAATCTTCCAGGGCATTTGTTGGGTCAAGAATTAATTCAGTCGGTAGCTCACCACTCTAGTATTCTTTTGTTCCAGTTCTCAAGTCGCAACAGTTCCAACATTGAAATTTATCGCCTTCTCTTCCCCGGGTGAGAAAGGGGATACCGAGAGACTTAGAAAAGTCCGTCCTTTGGATGGAATGTTGAATCGTGTAGCAGGGTTGAGAATATCCTTTGCCTGATAGAGCACATTCCATGCTTTGACGGTATGTTCCCATCTGTCTTCTCCTAACAGCTGTCCAGTGTAATATCTCTTCCCCTCACCTTCTATGAGCCAAGTGCTCATAAAAGGTGAGGGAAAGGGATACCACACTGGGCATATCTATCATTCGAGGCTTTCACTCGCCTTGGCCCATAGAAGGGAAGTAAACAGATAACCTTCTAGCCTGTCTATTTAGTCGACTGTGTGCAAAAAAGTGTCCTGGGAAGTAAAAACAATTTAATCCATAAAAATTGAACAAAAACTGAATTTGTTTCATCTTGATAGCCGATACAAAAAAATTGACGCTTACAAGGAGAAAATGAAAAACTCCCGAATTGAAAATATTCTGCCTCAGGCACGTATTCAGGATCTAAGAAACTTTTCGCAGAGTTGGTTAATGGTGCAACTGTCGTTTCTTCCCAGAAGATCAATCAATATGCTACTGATGGCATCTGGGACGTCGCTGTTGCTTATTTTTTCAATGCTCTATTTTTTTTTTTGTTTTCCTTAGCTCCTTTTGTTTGATTCTAGACTTTGAAAAGATTGTAGTTCAATTCCCGGATGAAAATCAGCTGATTTCGTTAGGATACATTGAAAAATATTTCTAACAACGAAGCTCTTCGTGTACTGAACATTATTTCTTCGAAGAAAAGCAACGCTTTCTGATTGATTGTTCTTTCTAGATGTTCATATTTAGTTATATGATATCCCTAAAAATCAAATTGTTTTATACATATATGACTTGTCGCATTCTTGATTCTCCCTTTTATTTCAATCACCTGAACTTCCGTATAAAATTTTATTAATGCCACAAAGATGAACATCGTTTGAATCTTCAAAGGACTTTTATCTAGTAGCATTTCTCCATTCTAAAAACCTTCTCTTTAAGAGTATTTAACAGAAAACCACTAAAACATTAATTACCTCTTCCCCTTATTCTTCTTCGAAGCGTCAGTTGCATCTTTGGTGATATTTATTCTTTGTATCATGTCACAGGATTTTGTTTTTCGTTTTCGCTTTATCTTTCTCATATCTTACGTGTACACTTGGTTTCCGTGACAACCTGTTTTGTCTTTTTTCTTTTTAAATGTAAATGTTACAGAGCGGTGTTAGTGCATGATTGTACTTTCCAGTTCTTTCTTCGATTATGATATGATTGAAGTCAAAACTTGCCCTTTCAATCAATGATTCCAATAGATTACACAGGAGCGGATCTCTTTTGATGGTGCGACATGTTCATTCTCTAAGTTCTAGTGGCCTTTAAGAAACTTTTTCTTCTAAAATATACAATATGTATAAGCTTATTACTTTTTGGCTTCTTTTCTGTTTATTAAAATTCTCCAGGGAGGGGCATGATCTTCTTTCCCCCCACTCTAAATCCGGCCTGATATTAGTAATATCATTATTTGTATTTGTTGCAATACCGAAATCGGAGACATAAAAGTCTTATCCGACATCAAGGTCAAAGTCGTACTGATCCCGCTTGTATATCGAAAATGAACTGTGAAACATTCCATCATTCTAAAGGGACTGAGACTTGAATTTTGTCCACTTCCCTACATAGAGTATAGATCATGGCAAAAATATATCCTTGTAGAGTAGTTTTCTCCTCCTTTTTACAGATCTTTAAAATATTTCTTGAAAAATGCATGAACTATAAAAAAGTTTCATAAACCTTTGCTTCTATTACCAATATTAGTATTCTGAAAAGGGAGACATGGCTCTCCTGCCATCCCCAGCCCCTAGATCCTTCTCTGCTTCCTACTAATATCATTATTAACAGAAAATCCAATCCTTATTTTTCAACGCAAAATGTTCCAGTGTCAAGGAAGTTGGAAAGCTGTTTATCTGCACCAAAATTTTAAAGAAAGTAGAGACGTAAAGGTCTGACAAGAATGAAGGAACTAATAATAGCAAACGAAAAACCAATGTATGAAATGATTGAAGAGTTATGCGATGAAAAGAAACATTGCAGGTAATCCCGCTTAACGTGGTGGGCAAGTTAAGGCTTCTCCGAGAAACTCCGCGTTAAGTGAAATCCGCATTGTCCTGGGGGATTCATAGACATATACTTGAATAATAATAATAATATTTACTCATATTTATGTTAGTTATACAAAAGTTTAAACAAAGGACCCGCAAAACATGCGATAAAATGTGCCGGCCCCAATCTCCAAGGCACCCAAGTGAAAAAATATAATTCATAAAATGAAAACAGAGACACATAAGTAAAAAAATAAATAAATAAAGAACTAATAAAATTAAGACTAAGCATAAATTAATAACAGCATTAAATCTCTCATGGCTTGCCTGAGTTAACACCCTGGGCATAGCAATCATATAAATAAGGAGTCCAGGATCGATTACTCGTTCTTTTTTTTTTGTCTTCCTGTATTAATTTATAGTACTCATACGGCGTGTCCCAATTGGGTTCCACGGCCTTGCCTCGTGTGAAGGTGTTCCTCTCCAACAAAGCCATGCACTGATTATTGAAGTTCGTGACTCTTCATTGACTTCAACAGTCAACGCTTTCAGGAAACCTTTTACTCAAAACAATTATGCATTATGGATAGACTGCTTTATCAACTATGTGTAGTTTACATTGTGCGTAAGAAATTCTTTAAATAATTTAATTCATTTTGTTTTTATTTTTAACAGTTTGATGAAAAAAATTAATATTTTTATCACCGAGCTGGCCAGGTGGTGCTTTTTACGTGTAGCACCACCTGGCCAGCTCGGTTTGTTACCTGTAGTATTATGAAACTCTGAGTAAATGAAAATATATTTGACAAACAAAATTTCTCATTACAAAAATCACCGACCACAAAGGTAAAGTTTGATAGATTGAACCTTGTTTCAAGGTGGATATGCCGGGCTAGAAGAATTGTGTAGTAACATGATTTAGTTACAAAAATATCTAGATCCAACTGTCTTATGAAGTCAATATGTATGAGCAGCGTTCTTATTATGAAGCATCAAATCATCATTGGCTGACTGCATGACGATCAGCTGTCAACCATAAATTATATTAAATTCATTTTTATACTGAATATATCTATTATGCATTTCAAAATATTTGTTTATAATCTTAATGGTAGTGAATATAACGGAGTAATTTGATTTTGAAATTTAAGACAAAAAAATCATAAGAGATAAAAATCTTAATTTCGCCGTGAGTGGGTTTCCAACGCACTTCTACTTCATCCTTTAATCGTGACTGTAAATCTAAACAATCGTGTCGCTCATGGCGCCATCTATGTTCAGGAACGGCAACCTTTCAGTATTGCTCGGAAATGGTAATAAATTGTCACGCTAAAGCGATATTGAAGCAAGAATCAATCAATGGAAAAAGCAATATTTCCTGTAGACGTGAAGTTTAAGAAATAATATTTACGTCTAAGGGTAATTTCTACATTTATTATGAAATGAAATTTTATCATTAATATGAACGTGAAAATGATATCGGCTGATATAGATAAAGTATATGCAACCTAGACTTTAGTTTATGACTTTTAAAGAACGGAATATTGGAATGAAACATATCCAACACTTTATGCAGTTAAAATAGTACAATTATAGACGAAATTGAATTATCCGAATAAATACATTGCGGTCATTCCAGCAAGGTTCGAAACGAATCGTGCTCATGATTTTGGAAATGAAATAAAGAAATTTATAATGGATGCATTGTAGGTGAGAATCTGAAAGCGAAGATTGGAATTTCTTAATGGATGATATTTCATGTATTGACGAGATAGAAAGTAAGAGAGAAACACCAACTTCAACTGAAGAAGGTAAAAGTTAATGTGACTGAATAAAGGCATGTTGAATGATGTAATTACATTTTGTCTAAGCTGCATTAAGAGCATAAATAATTGTCATCTTATTCTCAAGTATTCCCGCAATGTTTTGTAATCTTTTTAGCTGTCTCGAAAGACAGTTCCTGTTATATGATCCTTTTCTTAGTGTTCCTTAAGTTTAAGAGTCTTTATCTGTTTCTTTGTAGTATGGTTTCATCCACTGTGCCCTAGAAGACCTGGTAGTGCAAAGATACGGCGAAGAGACGTGGCAAAGGATATTGTAAGTCGATTTCAGTTCTCAATTTCTTCTCAGTAGGTGAAGGAAAAGCTGAAAAACATCTCCGTTCTTCCTTCGTATTCTATTTCATGCGCCGCACGAATGACAAAGGAAGAGGTCTTCGACCAGTGGACATTGGGCAGCTGTCCGATCTAAAGGCCGCAATCCCAAGTGGTATTAAGGCACGATTGAGCAAGCACTGGCTTCGAGTGTTTAGAGCATCAATGGTTCCCACGTCTCCATTGAGGGAATGATGCTGCTGCTCTCCAAGGAGACGTGGCCAGCATGCGGGCAATGACTTTTCTTTTTTCGGCTCCCCGAAGAGAGAAACCATTAAAGTGGAACACCAGATGGTTGCATTCTGTTTCTTTTCCATATTTTGATCGGAGAGAAGGTTTGCAGCAAAGCAAAACTGTATTTCAGGATAACACGTAGTGCGCATTGTATGCGATCGCATCTGTCAATGGCAGTTCTAGAGTTTTCTATAAACATGCCGATTGAACAGCTGCCATTTTAAGCATTTTTTGTCTCTTCAGTTAAGTAACTTTCTTGATGAAAGCATTCCTTTCTTTAAGACTAAATCATTATTTATACTTAGATCAGTAAGTTATGTGTTATTCAATTTGCAATATTATTCAGAAATTTTAATCCAGTTATTGTTACTTAGATCAGTAAGTTATGTGTTATTCAATTTGCAATATTATTCAGAAATTTTAATCCAGTTATTGTTGTCTTGTTTCCGGTGATTGGGAGGACAAAAGGTTGACATTAAATCAGTGTCGATGACATCATGACTGTTCCTGTGAAAGCATCTGGCATCCTATCGGGAGGGCATGATTTCCTATTAGATTCAGCTAAAGATAACTTTTCCACTAACATAAAATTTGTCTTCATGGTTATTTGTATTTTGCATGCCTGTGTACCAAAATGAAAAGGAAAAATTGGAGTAAAATTTGGTGCTTCGATTTTTACCTGCAAGAAATTGTTATTATCTACGAGTGCGCAAGTCAGGAAGTAATTTCATTATTCGAAATTACAGCAATGAAATGTAAAATGTAAATAATTTGTGCAATGTCAAAATTGTATTGATTACAACAGACAGCAAACGAAACCAATTTGAAACTCATCTGTTAGAGTAAGAAACTCTTGCATTGAAGATACTTAATTCTAATCCATTTAATATTAAAACAAAGACAACCAAGAGTAATCGAAGCACCAAGATAAATTTTACTTATTATAATCGTGGTAGGAATTTAAAACAATTTCAACGAGTACTGAAAGAAAAACTTGATACAAATGTGCTAATATTTTTCCAAGTATTTTATCTTGATTATTCAACTACAGTGGACAAGTGTTTAAAATGCTTGACTTCTAAACAGGGTTGTGGCCTGAGTTGAAATCCTGGTAAAGATCGTTATATTTTCTTTCTCTTGACAACTCTCTCTCACACACACCTTTTTTATGGCTTGCCAAAGAATAAGAGATCCCTGTCAGACCTCAGCGTCAAGTGGGCTGCCTGAGGTGATATTATTATCACAAACTATAGCGAAAACCGTGTGTAATATAATCGCAAGAATCCTGTTTGCTGGTGACAAGAAATGTACTCGAAAGTGTTATCTATCAGTAATTATGCGATCATTTAATTTTTAAAATGAAAGTTTTGAATGAGAGTGATGCTGGAATAGAACATCTGATAGATTCGAATAGTGATAAATTACAGCAGATAAATGTTTTCTTTACTTCCAATAGCTTATTTGAAAGAAAAGGATAATGAACAAAGAAGTTATCCGAAGTGTCTAAATTCATGATCGAAACAACTGATTCTGGGAATGTATTTGTGAGAATTGTTTACCGATGGAGCAAAAGGGGCTTCACTTTAAATGTGACGAGGAGAATCCTTGAAGGTTGCAGAAGAGAGGAAAAATGCTTAACTTCTTAGAAGATGCGCTCTTTTAGATTTACATACATATTAATAAGGGAATAAATATACACCGAAGAACCAAAACATTATGACCAGCGCGTATTAATGCAAATCGAAGCAATTTCAGGTAAACGACGACGCGTTTGTAGGTCATGAAACAATATAAATAACACCTGATACTGAGCTCTGTTAATCAGTGTTATTCTTGTTCCTCAGATGGGAAAGGCAGCGGACTTAAGTGAGTTTGAGAAAGGAAAAATTGTAATGGCCAAACGACCTGGGTCAGAGCATTTCCGAGACGGCAAAGCTTGTGAGGTGCTCAAGGTCAGCCGTGGTTAGTACCTTCAAAAAGTGGTCCGAGAAGGAAAAACCATGAACCGCCGGCAAGGTGTGGGCTCACCACAGCTCATCGATGCTAGAGGCGAGCGAAGGCTATTCCATATGGTAGAGCCCAACCTAAAGGGTACTGTGACGCAACTCGCCCGTAATTTGAATGCTGGTGACGGCAGTAATGTATCACAACACACAGTACATCGAACCCTGCTGAAAATTGAAAATGGGGCTTCGTAGCCTCACACCGCTCCAAGTGCCATGATAACCTCAGTTTACTGTCGAAAGCTCTTACAATGGGTACGTAAGCATCAAAACTGGACCTTGAATGATTGGATGGTCCGATGAATCTCGTTTCCTGTTGCACCACGTGGACGGCCGGGTAGGTGTGTGCGTCGTTTACCTGGGGAAATGTTGGCACCAGGATGCAACGTGGGACGAAAACAAGCTGATGGAGGAAGTGTAATGCTTTGGGCAATGTTCTGCTGGGAAACCTTGGATCCAGTTATTCATGCGCAGGAAACTATGACGTCTACCACCTACCTAAACATCATTGCAGACCAGGTACATCCTTTCTTGGCAACGGTATTCCTGTCTAGTAGTGCTCTCTTTCAGCAGGATAATGCGCCATGCCAGACTGCCCGGATTGTTTAAGAATGGTTCGCGAACGTGAGGAAGACTTCCAGGTATTGCCCTGGCCTCCAAATTCCCCAGACATCAATCCAATCGAACACCTGTGGTTTGTGTTGGAACAGCATATCGGATCTGCAGCGGCTCAACCACATAACTTACAAGAGTTAAAGGATCTGCTGGTAATCTGTTGGTACCAGATACCACAAGACACCTTTAGAAAACTTGTACCGTCCATGCCTCACCGGGTAAGGGCTGTTTTGGCGGCACGTGGAGGACCAACATCATATTAGGCAGGTGGCCATAAATTTTTGGCTCTTCGATGTATATGGGTGTTTTATATTTGGACCATTAGGAAAAAAGGTTGTTAAGACTTTGTGCGCGAATTAGCGTGCAATTGAAAGTTTGAAGACAAACACTCTGTGATGTTTTTATGATACCGAAAGCCTGAATGAGACACAATTATTAAGAAGTGGGAAATGGCTGATCAGGAAAGGTAAATAAAGACAGTATAAATGTTGTTGTACATGTCAATCTTCACAAATCTGATTGTACTCTAAAATGAAACCATTCTCTGCCAGTGTTAGCTTTTTCTTTTTAATTCTTTAATATTCGCGCGTTGTTAATACTTTTTAAACTTGATGAACGTATTGAAATTCTGTTCATTCCTTTATTTCAACTGATATTATGGATCCCTTTTTTATACTTAGATTTTGATTACTAATAATTTCAGTTTTCAGTAAACTGAAGAGATCATTGTTGTAAAAGTGATTTGTTAACATCTTGTGATCATTGCTTGTCACAGTGAAGATTTTGCACTTTTTTCAGATGACAATTTATTCAAATCATTTTCGTTGTTCTATTCTAAAATGCTTCATATGTGGCATTTTGTTCCTTAAAGGTAGCAACATCGGCTTTTGCAGCAATATCTTCTCATTGAAAGAGTTCTGTAGTTCTCGCGCATTAATATATTCATTCTTGCCATTGCATTTCTCTTGTCGCGCTCCGCAATTCTTGGATCAAAATTCCGAGTGTAGAGCGAGAATGAAAGCAGCGCACACATCTGTGACGACAGCATTGTCTCTTTTTTGCTCTTTCCCATCTTTGTAAGGCATGACCTGGCAACGAAATGAAATGGGGAGCCAAACATCAGGAACAATAAAGAGTGCTGGATGGCACCGGCGAATTTTAAGTAGCGATCAGACGATGCTCTTTTACTCTGCTGCGTAACTTGCGCAATCTTTCAATGACCAAAGCTGGATTGCTCTTACTGAGATTTCACTAATATCTATTTGTTGCAGATGAATATAAATTTGTTTAAAATAATGTAACATTTTAAAAACGTCCAGTGATTTATTTTATTCAGAATAATTTGCTTCGTGTACATAAAATATATTGCACATAAATATAATGTGAAATACCCGTTGTGCAAATCTGAATAAATTTGCCACGTAACAATAGCGAATTAAAAATGCCTTTATGAAATAATCATAATTGTTATCTTTTATTGTAGTGTAAAAGCTGGGAATTTTACTATCACTTCATAAAAAATTTAGTTTTTTTTTTCTCTTTGCTACCAAAGTTCCAAGAAAGTATATTTGAAAATCCATTTCTGCAAAGTTGAAGCACTCCGATTTCGTTTGCTACTCATATAACTAAACTGTAGCATTATAATTGTTAAAGGCGCATTTTTTTACATAAATGAGGAAACGTTTATTTGAATTTCTAATTATTGCGCTATTCACTTGATTTTGGACGAAGTGCATGTTATGTGATTGACTTCCTTTATTTTATGAAACGCGCCAAAACGTTATTTCAGTCAGTTGAAGAGATGGAATCAACTCTTTTGTTGCACCATATTTTGTGTTTCTAATATTGCAATTACCCGTTACTAGCGATTTTTTTTCTTTGTGAACTATTTCTTAATGATAATGATTCTGTTGAAGAAAATATTTTCCAAGCGATAAAATAGGAACGAGAAAATTATACTTTTTTCCCAACTAAGTAACAAAAAAATCCTTAGGATTAAAATTTGTTAACCCGACGAGCAAATGAGAAGCCATTCTTCTGCAGGGCATGAATCTTCTTCGTTCTTTAGGAAAGAGAACTTCATTGCTCGTCGAGAAGCGTCGATCCGCACCTGTGAGTAGCAGTGCCACAGATTGGCGGAAGGAAGAAATGGAGTGCGTAATGAGTTCCTCCACTTGGCTCGAGGTAGCAGCAAAAGACAAAAAAAATTGCGGGCAAACTGCAGCGTCGTGTGGGAAAAGGTCGAATATTGTAAAAAGCAAATATTTCTTTCATTCCTATTCCCTTCCTGAGCTTGTAACGTTATCTGTGGTGGCGACTCTGGCGTTTATATTTCGAAAAGAATTGTAATTTTGTTTCGCAGCAATGAAAAGTGAAATTTGTTCTATCGCAACGGATGAGAGGAAAGCTAATGAAGAGAAGCAGTTGCTGACCATTAAATCAATTGGTGACAAAATAATGATATTTCTAGAACGCTTATAATTCTTTAATGTTTTTCTTAACAATTATCCAATATTTCAAGAACTCTTTAATTCTAGTACATAAAATTAGTATTTGCAAATTATACTTATTCTTTCAATATTATATACTATAGACATAACAAAACATGATTTGAAATTAATCTTACGGTTTAATTCTTTTAATGCAGCAGGTAGAAGCGTTGGTGCAGGATACATTCATTGTTCGAGGGAAACCTCCGCTGAGAAGTAAGATAATGAAGTTAATCGTTATGAAAAAAAATGTCAGAAGCAATCGACTGTGAGCCACATTAACCAGTCAGCTGGAAAGGAGGAAATAATCTCAAAATAAAAGATAATGTTCCACATGAAGAGGAAAAGATGAGAAAAACAAGATGTAAAAAGTCAGAGACAGCCAAGAGAAAAGTAACTTCTGAAGAAAGGGCTCTAAAAAGCTAAACCTACAACACGTCCAGGGAGAGAATACAAATAATTGATCCGATAACAGAATTGGTAAGAACGACTGGGTTCCACCCATCAGCATACATTATGCAAAATCGTGCTGCTTACTTCTTTGAAAGGACTAACTCCTCAGCATAAAAAATAAAGAAACAGAAGCTTAGTTCTAGTTTCTCAAAGGGTAGAATTGTTTCTTTTATAAAAACATTTCTTCATTGCTACTTGTAGAGCTAATTAACAACTGCACCATTTACATGTTTTAAAAGGTATTCTCTTAGCATGGCAGCATGGATTTTGCAGTCAGCACTGCAATTCGGTTATTAAGTGCATCTCTCAACAGACTTCGCTCTTCAGTTAATCAGTTTCTGGCTTGGAGGCGATCAAGACGCAAAGTGTTGAATCGCAGCAAAGGAAACAAGAGTGAAGGACATTTTCATGTCGGCGATGCTTATGAGCACATGAAGAGACATTCTTTGCTAATCTGAAACTAAGGCATCCTAAATCGTTGAGAAGTGCAAACCTCTTATTTTGTTATAGAGTATGGTCCTGAACGCAATAATGAATTCCACGGATCGGTTATAAAATTTAAAGCACCTTTAACAAAATATAAAAGGGCATCACTGAGTCTAACATCCGATAATGCAAATAGAACGTGTATTTTTCTAAGTTCAAGCAGTAACAATAAGATTTGTGTTGCTAATAAAATGATTATAGCTTTCCAATATTAAATTATACGGGAAAAGCCCTGTAGACAAGGAACACTTAAGGTAATGAATTGTAAAAATTGGTTGTGCTGATTGGGATTCGAACCCAGGCCTCCCATGGTCGTGGTAATCTAGCGGTTAAAACGATGGGAAGGAAGCCCGGCATGCTTCTAGGAGACCAGGGTTCGAATCCCCGTCACGATTATAGCTTATTAACGTAGGTGATATAGCTTAAAATTCAAATATGTTTCCTGTATAACTGAATTTCTGAGAGTTTGTTTAGAAACTATAATCCGAGAAGTCTTAGTTTCAGGTTTTGGTCTTGTGAGAATATGCAATTTCAGGAAATTAATAAACAACTTTTAAAATCACATTTTACTGAATTCATACTTCTGTAACAGATGACGTCATTGAAATGCTATTGAGTACTCTCGCACATCACTAAGTCTTTCCAAGTGATACCTCCATATACTTAATTGAAGTTTTGGGCGCTATCAAAGATTCGATACTAAAAATATTATTTTTGATATAATGAGATTACAGTTCTACCTGAAGCTGTGCTCATTATTTGATTCAAATTTAGAAGTGATCAAAGGAAGATAACCAACTAATAAGAATATCAACGGCCAATACATATTAATTGCATATCTGAATTAAAAAGTGACATGTAGAATTTTCGGAAAAACACCATGGGAAATTAGAATTGTTTACTAAAATATAATTATTTTCAGATTTTGAAATTTTTACATTTTGTAAAATAAATAAAGTATAAAAATGCAACTGAATATGAGTTTTTTAATTTGCGAAAGTCATAAGCTTTTCTTAGTTGAATCATCGTAAAAGTGTTCACTGCCCTCGCCTCGGCTGTCTTCAGGGATATAGATTGCTGAAGCACTATTGGAGTCTGCAAAAGCCTAGAAAATTGCAATTAAAAGTTTGCGATCATCCAGACAAAGATGCAGCCAATGTAGCTCCCTGAAGATGTGCAGAGAGAACGTCGAAAAGACTTCGGATAATTCAAGTGGGAACAATTTATGTCTTTTGTACATTTAAAGAAATTATGTTAGTGAATAGCGAAGACAGATATGAATGCAATTTTTAAGCTTTTTTTAAGCAACTTTTAAGCTTTTTTTAAGCAACTTTTAAGCTCTTCGAGGATCAGTTAGAGTTGGATTGAGCCTCAACTTGATTTTGAACGTGGCATGATAGTTGATGTTAGGAGTGCCGGTTCTAGCAACTCCCAAACGGCCGTCCTCCTGGGCTTTTCACGCACAACTGTTTCAAGGGTTTATCGAGAATTGAGCGAAAAGCAAAAAACTGCCAGTGAAATCATGTGGACGAAAACAGCTTATGGATCAGAGGGATCAAAGGAGACTAACAAGAATCGTGCAAGCGAACAGACGGGTCACAACTAGGCAAATCACAGCAGAAATAAACATTGGTGGTGCAGAAGGTCATCTCCGAAATTATCACGCATCATACCTTGTCGCGAATGGGCTACAACAGACGCCGACCATGTCGATGTTGTCAGCGAAGGACACGAAAGCCCGTCTCCAGTAAGCGCAGGACGACACTGGATCGTTGAGGATTGATAAAAGGCAGCCTGGTCGAACGAATCGTGATTCCTTGAAGGATCAGAATTTGAGGCAAGCAATAAATTTCAAATTTTCAAATAATAAATTTCAATTCACACGGCAAACGATGTTGTTAAATGTTTCAGCTTCCCTAACTTTTTAAATATTTAATCAATTATTATATTAATCAATTTTAAATTATATTATATTTATCATTTTTTAAATATTTAATCAATTATTAATGATACGTGCGTTGTGAGCAGGTAAATTTAAAGATATTTGCAATTGATTTTTGATTTTATTATTGGTTTTAAAATTATTTGCAGTTATATTATTCCATAAAACTTTATTTTCAGAGTTAGTGAGCTTTGAATGTGGCTTTCCACTCATTCGACATGGGAATATCCGTTAAATGTTTGAGTTACATTTTCGACGTATAAAATTTAATAAACCGTTAAAGAAGGAAATAGAAATACCCAGAAATTATTTGCGTCAAAGCTTCTTACACAGAACAGACGGAATTCGTATACGGTAATGGTTCAGCGCCACGGCTATCTGGGTAGTCTAACTTTTTCTGTTGAACTGCCTTGAAACTCGTTCTCACGGACCCCTTTTAAATCAAACTCTCGTGAAATCCCTGTAAATTCCGACTCTTTCTGCGGACCCCTCTAAATTCTAATTCTTTCTCGCAGTCCTTTTTAAATCTTTATCGTGAATGTCTTGTAAAGCCTAACTTTTTTTCATGCATCCCACTGTAAAGTCTAAGCTTTTCTAGTGAACCGCAGCAAAGTCTAAACCTATCTCACAAATCCTCTGTAAAGTCTACCTCTTTCTCGCGGACCTCCTGTAAAAACTGTATCTCGTGGAGACCTATTAATTCCAACTGTTTTTCTCTGGTCTGATACTATTCGTCTGATGCCAACTGGTCCAATGCCGATTCTTCTAATGTCGTTTGGTCTAATACCAATTCGTCTAACGGGGCGATTCGTCCGAAGGATAATTGGTTCAAAGGGACGATTCATCCAATAGGACAATTCGTCCAAAGCCGATTTGTCTAATGAGGCAATTCGTCCAATGAAACAACTCGTCTTTCGTTGAAAAATGCAATAGCCAATGGCGAAAATATCATGTTATCAGGGCTGGTTTCGGGAATGGGGGAGGGGTTATAGGAAGGGTAAGAGACGGGAAATTGCTAAACTTATATAGATGTTATGCATTTTTCAAGAAATTTTAAAGACCTCTAAAACGGAGGGGAAAATATTCTCTTACCCACCTCACGTTCCCTTTATTTATTTTTTTCTAGATCTGGGCCTGATGTTATATTTCATGGGTATTATTGTAAATCAAAAAATTATTTTCTTTTAATTTGTTTTAACACATTTTCTTCAAAGCGAAACTAGCTAATGTTATCGCCAGGTCCGTCCATCGGTCTGTGCATTCCATATCTCTGGATCCAATCAGTCGATTTCGATTATCCATCTTACATTGGATGCAGGAAAAGGCTCAGTTGGCACGCAGATATTTTTGAATCCGTCTGTCTATGCACGCAATGTTTCTGCAACTAATCAACCGATTTCGTTACACTTTTTGGGTTCAATAGAAAAAAGGATCTAGTTTTGCACGCGCATGTTTTTGGTTCCTGATATGGAGGGGAGGGGGAACCTAAAAATGCTGCTGCATCTTCATTTTGGACCATTAGAAATGAAATATATCGAGGAAACGTGGCCTTTCATCCGCCCTGGGATAATGAACATTTCACTCATTTTTGTGTAAAGCATTTTTTTTCATTTCCTCATAAAAATCGCAACTTCTTTTATATTTTTTAAATATGTTTAACACTTTTGAATATTTATTGCAATGGAAATATGTTAAACAAATGAATTTAAAAACACGCTGCGGAATGTAAAAAAAATCACAGATTTTATTAATGTGCTTCACGATTTACTAATTGTTATCTTGATAAAGAAACCAAAGGACGTTACGGTTAATATGGTGTTCGAATGTATTTATACAGACAGACGGACGGGCGGTGGAACCTGGCGATAACATTAGCAAGTTTTGCTTTGAAGAAAATGTGTTAAAAACAAATTGAAAAAAAAAATAAATTTTTAATTCTTAATAATAACCATAAATATAACATTCAGGCCCAGATCTAAAAAAAAGTTTATCAGTTTTGTTTCTCAGCTTCAACACCGTATTATAACTAAATGAAAAGACTGCGAAATATGTTATTTCTAAAGAGATAGAAAAATATCTCCTCTCAAGTGGCAGACATTTTAAACAGGGCATTTCGGCAAAATGTTTTCTTTAATGAATGCGCAAAGTTTGTTCTTTCAACAAAGAAAGAAAATATACATATAATAATTCTTTCAATATGTTCATTTCTCAGTTCACTTCATGCCTTTGACTGTGAAATTATTGAAGTGCATTACTGACATTAAAAAAATCGGAAAGTAAATAAGAGCAATGAAGCCTTTGTATACAATTTTGCCGTTGGCTTGAAAGTTTTGAGCAATGGATCAAACTTCTTTGAAATGAATTATTGAAATATAATCAGAGAAATATTAAGAAGGGAAAATAAACGACATCAATAATTCCAGAAACTGCTACTGCAAACTTTAATTATTATTATTATTATTTATAACCATCGTATCTTATTCTCCTACGTACAGCTGAAGAACTGCAATTTGAATTCGGTAAGATGGGTGCGAGCCCAAAGTGTTTGTTTGGTTGTTTGTGTTGTTTTTCTGCTGAGGTCCCACCATCCTCATAGACCTTCTACTATGGCGTATAAACTGATAGGCTCCTGTCAGATCTCTGTGGCAAGCAACTGCTTGAGGAGGTATTTTTTTTTAAAGTGCTAATGATGACAAAATAGTGCAATGGCTTAAAATTATAGTATGAAGGTAAACTATAACTAATGACGAGTAACATTACATATAAAAACTTAAAAACTTAGAATAAGATTATACAATGATAGCATTATATGTTAATGCTCTCCTTACATGAAAATCGGTTGTAGATGAATCATCCAATTTGACTAATCATGTCATTTTATGAATCGTAGCATTGGACCAGGGGCGGATCCAGAAAATGCCCTTAGTGGGGGGGGGGGCAATATACGAGGTAGGGCTCATTTTAGAATTAAAAGTTTCGCTGGCGATAAAATAGATTTTACAACTTTACTAGGACTTTAGGCCGAAAAACAGCTAGTTCTTTTTCTAAGTTCTTTTTCTTTTAGACACAAAAGCAATTTCGCAAAATAAGATTACACGCAATAATAAAATCGATTCCATATGTAATACTAAACAATTTAAAAAAACGATTTACTATATAATAATAAATAAATTTTCTCGTTCTTTTTCTCTTAGGGATCTAGGGGAGCGATCGACCCGACTCCCCCCACTCCCTGGATCCGTCACTGCATTGGTCGAAACGGTATTGGACGAAAAGGTATTGGACGAAACTGTAATGGGCGAATTGAACCATTGTTTTGAATGGTATTGGACGGAACGTACCATTCGACGAATCGGCATTAGATTAATCGTCCGGGACCGGTTTCTCGCAGAATTCTTTTAATTCTTTCTCGTACACCCCCCCCCCCCCCGCCATCTAAAGTTTAGCTCTTTTTCGTGAACCTCTTGTAAAGTTTAACTTTTTCTCGCCAACCTCTTTTTAGATTAAACTCTTTCTTGCAAACCCCCTGTAAAATTTAACTCTTTATCACGGACCAATTTTAAATTTAACTATTTCTCATGAATCCCCGGTAAAGAGTAGTTCTTTCTCGTGGACCTCTTTTAATTCTAACTATTTCTCAAGGACCCTATTTAAATCTAACTATTTCTCAAGGACCCTATTTAAATCTAACTATTTCTTGTCAACCTCCTGTAGAATTTAACATTTTGCAACCGACCTCTTTTAAATGTAACTATTTCTCATGAATCCCCAATTGAGTGTAGCTCTTTCTCGTGGATTCCTTTTAATTATACACTTTCTTGGGAACCCCTATGGAGTTTAACTCTTTCTCATGGACACTTTTGAATCTAACTCTTTCTCGTGGACACTTTTGAATCTAACTCTTGTGAACCCCTTGTAAAATTTAACTCTTTGTCGCGGACCGCTTTTAAATATTACTCTTTATCATGAATCCCCGGTAAAATTTAACTCTTTCTTGCGGACATCTTTTAAATCTAAATTTTTCTCGTGAGCCCTTGTAAGTCTACCTCTTTCTCGTGGACCCCTTTTAATTCTAACTCTTTGTTTAGAAAGGTCTGTAAAGTCTAATTTTTTTCTCGTGAACCCAAGGTAAAGTGTAACCTTGTCTAATGAAACACGTAACTGTTTCTCGTGAAACAATTTCAGTTCTAACTCTTTCTTGCGAACTCCTTTTAAATCTTACTCTTTCCCGTGAACCCCTGTAAAGACTAACTCTTCCTCACAGACCCCTTTTAAATCTAACTCTTTCTTTCTAACCTCCTGTGAAGTCCGCCTTTATCTATGATCCCCATGTTTGATTTGTGGTTAAAAATGAGACCCAAAATGCAACCAGTAACGGTTACTTCTGTATGTAATGATATTAGGAAAGTCTTGCTTGCCTCATACGATTCATTCACGTTGGGTATCGACTAATTTTAAAAAGAGTATAGGTTCGTTGCAGGTCAGGGGATCCCAGCGATGATTCCTGTATATTCAATTATTCCTTTTGATATTAGCTAAAATACATTTTAGTGTTTGGCGGAAAAAACAACGCTAAGTAAATCAAGCGTCAGGAATTTATTTTCAATATTAGAGATCCAAGCGCATTTCACTCTCTATATCACAAAATTTCACAAGCGATTATTTTCAATCACGTAACAATATATCCCTAACTTTAATGCAAAAAATATTGAAAATTGATGAAGGTAAAAGAAAATATCGTCATTTAAAAATTAAACAATGCAATCAATAAGAAATAAAATTTGACACCCATGAAATCTGACAATGAACAACTCAAAATCATACGACCCATTCTAATACGGGCGTCTCGGCGAAAGAAAAAGAAATACTTCATTCCCAAAGGCCAGAAAGTGTTTTCTCTATCACGCACAAATGCAGCATCGATAACCTAAAATCATCAACAGAAAATCCATTATTCACGCTGCATGATTTCTTGGAACTAAATAACGATTAAAACGACTATGGTTTTGGTGGACTTAAGAATTCACGGACTATTTTCATTAACTCCGTAACCTCCCAGAAGTCCGCTGCCCACAGCATATCGATAAGGAGCTGAACTTCCTTTTGCCGCATAATGAGTGTATTCTAGCATTTCTTGACTTCGACATCATTGCTTGACATTTTGGAACAAAGAGCAATCACTTCACTTCCGCAGCTCACCTATGAGATTGCTATCTCTCCACTGATCATCTCTTCCGCAGCCCACCTATGAGATTGCTATCTCTCCACTGATCATCTCTTCCGCAGCCCACCTGTGGAATTGCTACCTCTCCGCTGATCATCTCTTCCGCAGTCCACGTATGGGATTGCTACTTCTCCACTGATCATCTCTTCCGCAGCCCACCTATGGGATTGCTCCCTCTCCACTGATCATCTCTTCCGCAGCCCACCTATGGGATTGCTACCTCTTCGCTGATCATCTCTTCCGCAGTCCACCTATGGGATTGCTACCTCTCCACTGATCATCTCTTCCGCAGCTAACCTATGGGATTGCTACCTCTCCATTGATCATCTCTTCCGCAGCCCACCTATGGGATTGCTACCTCTCCACTGATCATCTCTTCCGCAGCCCACCTATGGAATTGCTACCTCTATACTGATCATCTCTTCCTCAGCCCACCTATTCGATTTCTACTTTTCCACTGATCATTTATTGACAACGCTTATTAACTGCTCGACTCCCTTACCTATACTTTTAATTCATAGCGAAATATCTTTCGTAATCATCATCATCATCACACATCAAACTTTGAATATTCCTGCAAAGAGTTAAAACAATGCAGACTCATTCAGGCATAATTTTTGTGGATCCTTACGTATATATATAGGTTTTTTAATTATTATTCATTTTATATTCATTCATTTTATTTTTATTTTTTTCAATTATTATTCATTTATCTTTTTTATAGTTTATCTAATAGATTGATGTTTTTGAGATAATTAATTAATAATTTATAAAAAGTTAGTTTTAATTTTTTTTATGTTGGTTCTAATATGTTTTTAAAATTACATGTGTTTACATTATATTTTTGCAATTTATTAAAATTAATTTTTCTCTCCTCTTCGTATTTGTTACAACTGAATATTATATGCTCTAGTGTTTGTATGTTATTGCAGAAAAAACAATTTGGTGAGTTTATTTTTCTAAATTTAAATAGTGTGGAATTTGTAAGAGATAGATTAGACTTTATCTTTCTAATCATTTCCCCAATCTCAATTCATAAAACAGATCAGTTACGCGACTGAGGTAGTCTCAGTGTGAATTCGCTGCGCATGTCTTTCAGTACATTTCTCTCTGTGCTCCAGGCACGTTTCTAAGTTGCATTTATCATATTTTGAGTTAATCCAGATTGCATCACATGAGTTATATCTCTATGGAGGCAGAGGAACAGGGCGAGCGGATTAATATTCGCGAGTCGGTCGAGATTCTTCTCGAAGCCAAATGTAAATGTGGTTATCTGTTAATTTATTTTTGTACCATCATGATTAGAGCTTAATGCACTGCACAATTGCCTTGGAATTTAATGCTCACTTTCAGGTTCAGTTCAGGTTCATTCTCACTTTCAGGTCACAATTCAATTTCAATGGCATTTAAGTTGAGTAACTTTTGATTAAGCTTTTAGGAACCCAAATATTGTACTTTTCAATACAGCCATGATATGCACTTCAGCAGATGTTCTACTCTTGCACAAAGTTGCAGATATCACTTTTGTCTGTAAGTTGGGTTAGGTTACCTCTGAGTGGCACTTTTTTTGCACACCATGGGCTAAATGGCCAGGTCACATGGACCCCGAAGGCTGAAAGAAGGTTGGAGGATGGTACCCACTGGAACAGCTGTTGGGAGGCAAATGGTAGCCTCCCGTCAAGGCCATCCAGCGTGTTCTTTAACGTGCACACGGAGCCACGGCTTAACGTCCCATCCGACGGACGGCGGCCTTTCCAAGCACATCGGTGTCCCCTACTGACCGTGGGAAGGGCGGGGAATTTTGCGGAGATAAATCTCAACGCTGACCCAGCTGGGACTCGAACCTGGGAACTACAGATTACGAGCCTGGCGCGCTACCGACTGAACCACCCCCGCTCCTTGTCTGTAAGTACCCTCCTTAGAAGAAAAACAGAGATTTCCATTTTATATCAGCGGAAAGCCAAATTCAAAGCTCAGTAAAGTCTGAGCCTTTGAAGAGTCTGAAGGAAAGGTGTTTTGTGTCGAGTGGCAAGAAGTCTCTTTGACGGAGAACATGTTCTCGTTTTCAGTTCGAATCTTTTTCTATACAAAATATAAGGAAAGTTCTCTTTTTTTAATTAGTAAACAAAAAAATGTAGACAGAATAGAGTACATCACCCCTTTGTTTTTTAGATGATGGTGAAAAAAAGAGAATTGTTTATTTCTAAAATATTTAACCATATAAAACACGTTAATATTTTAGAAAAAGTTAAAAATTGCTGAATGAATATTAATAATTAAACAGAATATCTGAAGACTTGAATGGTATTCAAATCGTCCAATTCAAAATTCCTGATTAGCTGAACTTTACCTGGCACTGCCCTGGTCATTTTCACTGCACTTAAAAGTTCGTTTTGTGAGCATCCAGCCCCTTTGCACGCAGTTTCAACATGAAGAACTGCCGGCATTGCTGACGTCAGCTCGCGCTCTCATAGCCCGTGCTTATTTCTACACAAAATATCGAGATTCTTATATCCGTTTCGACAGATCTTGGTACTCTGTGGTTCTTGAGGTGCTCAACCAAACGGTTCCAAATTTCATACGTAGGTTCCTCCAGTTAGATCCGTGTTAGGTTAAAAAATCAGGTTCTTACCTGAAATGGGGCACATTACTGTAATAATGCCTTTGGGAATGTGGGAGATCTGCCAAAGGCAGCATTCAAATGTTAATATCACTCTTACGTTCACGGTTAGGGAACAATAAATGGGAAGAATGGATTTCGAAGCGACTTCGGTTTCCCCTAGGAATGGCATAGTAAATATATATTTGCTTGCAAGTAAGCCCCTATTTTAGAATTACGACTTGAAATTCGGCACTGCAACTTGGACGATAACCGGAATCACTCTGAAATTTTGTCTACCACGATTTTCTGATGAGTTATGGATACCACAGTGAGACGGCAGACAGAAAGACATCTTTTCTTATTTTAGATTATTCAGAGGGATTCTTGATTCACCTGCGATTTCTTGATATTGAATATGAATCTTCCGAAGAAGATTAGCTTATGAGCTATAAAAGACTACTTTTAGGGGGGGGGGGATTCTCTTCCATAATGATTGAATTTACGTAACATTAGTTTTTTTAAATAAAGGTTTCGTGAAATAAATTAAATAAGGTTTCCAATGAAATTGCGCAAAGATGAGAACGCCGCACATCCAGAAACGAGGACAGAGTAGCAGGTCGTTCTATATACTTCTGCATAGCAGGTGTAATGGTGGTAATTCATTGTGTGTAGGAGGAGCTTTACCGATTTGGTTCCTAGCATGCATGTTGGCATTACGCTTGTTGGCCACGCCCAGGGCTGGTTTAAGCAAATGGGAGCTCTGGGAAAAGTATAATTCAGTGATCCTTCACAAATTTTAATTTCAAAGAAAATTATTTCTGTAACTAGGGTGACCGTAGGTAGTTTAAGGTACATTTTTATAGTGTTTGGAACTGAATATTAAGTTCCCTCCTCTGTCGTCCTATTGGCCGAGTGATTATCACTGATCAAAGGAATCTCAACTGATCTCTACTGATAAAAGGAATCTGAGTTCAAACCCTGAATAAAGTATGGAGGTTTCTGTGTTGGCTTTCTGTCGAGGTTCCTCCTTCCTCACAGATCTTCTCTACGACGCATTACTTAGCAAGCTTCTCTTAGACCTCTGTGGCAAACTGATGCATGGCGGGTTCCTCTCTCTGTTTTTCACCCCTTCTCCTTAAATAACAAAGTGGATTAAAAGAATCAGCATATGAAGCGCAAGTCCTGATTATCAAGAGGACTTTGTGAGACAGTTGACTTTTTTTTTTCTTGGTTAATGAAGATTATTTGGTAGAATTTCCAGGCCTGCGTATTGCGTATTGTTTATCAATAATTATGTAGGCGTTATGACAAATGCATTCGTCTTCAAACCCAACACACGATTTTAAATATATATGTGTGTATATAGACATAACACCCACAAATTTTGTAATAATTAAATTTATATTTTTCACATTAGTTCTTCAGCTTTTGCCCAGAATTCTGTAGATTCCATATCAGTAATCTGGAAAATCAAATAAATTAAATAGGTTATTTGACCAATCAGTAGTGAATAGATAGATTGCCTGTTGACAGAGAATTCAAGAAATATTTCTTGAATTATATGTTTCACAGATTGATTGATTATTTCATTAATAACGCTTTAGCCTGAGGGACATCTAATTCCGAGCAATATTAAGAGGTTACCGTTCGCGATCATAGATGACTCCACGAACGACAAGGACTTGTCCGACTATAGAATTGTCGGTTAAATATTCGACAGGGAAGATTTGTGAGGAAGGTGAGACATAGCTGCGAAAATAGCAGCAGCGACAATCAAGACGCCAGGTTTCATGTAGCAATAAGAGAGAGTGAGATAATGATGCTCACTATCTTATCCCAGAAATGAAAGTCTCCTGAGGTGTGTGCATTTACTGGTCCCTAAAGAAGAGTTTAGGAATGGCATCAGAGTAAATATGGCTGCCGGAGTGCATCACATATCGTTATTTGGCGCTAAAACTTATTTTTGAAAGTTTGCTCTCGGAAACTCTATTCTGAATTCAAAGAACAATTCTGAATAAAGCAAAAGAATCTCTTGGTAAATCTTGAATTCATGATTTAAACATCTTTCTTTTGTTCACTCTATTATCACATTGTTATTAACAATTTGCATTTGCTTATGAAGCTTCATGGAACTCTTGTGTGATTCTTTTTCTTGCTAACTGTTATTTTTAGCTCTGCCTGGACCGTCAATGAGAAGCATTCCTTCTCAAATGTATGGAATCATTTACTCATGTCCTTCATTCAAAAAATATTTTTCTCCGCAAAGCCATCACTTTGCCCTCGGTCAATATAAGACACTGATGGGTTTTGAAAATCGACCGTCCATTGGATGGGATATAGAGCCATGGCTTCGTGTGCGGGAGACCAATACCCTGTGCACATTAAAGAACACACTAGATGACCTTGACGGAAGGCCACCACCTGTCTCCTAACAACTCTCCAGTGGGTCTCCTTCTTCCAATATTCTCATAGCCTTTGGTTCCCTTGTGACCTCATCATTTATCCCATTGTGTACACAATAGTGCCACTGAGAGCAGGGCGGACCCAGAAAATCTGCTTGGGGGGAAAGCAATTTCATGGTAAGGTTCCTTTTCGAATTAACAACTCCGTTGGCGAAAAAAAATGGATTTCGCAACTTTACTAGGCCTTTTGACCGAAAAACAGCCTATTATTTTTCAAAATTTTCTGTATTTTGGGCACAAAAGCATTTTTAAAAAGTAAGATTACACCCATCCCTCTATTTACACGGTAGATAGGTTCTGGGATATTACCGTATAAATCGAAACCACAACTTATGGGAAAATCCGGAATGATTCCGAAAAAAATCCTTGTTATGAATAAATCGTACATTGAAAGTTTTATTTATACATATTTATCTCAAATCCATTTCTAATTATCAATCTCGCATCTTATATTCTTATCAAGAAAAGAAAATGAGTCATTATATTTACCTAAATCATTCCTGTCAGATACTTTAGTAAAGATGCAAGAACTAGAAAGAGTTATCGTAACTAATGCACCGTCAACTGAAGTGTAATATTCTTCATTTACTTCATGTTCAAGTTCACTGTGATGTTTCCCCGCAGCTAATATCAGAGGCGTAACTAGAGGGTGGCAGGGGAGACGAAATGCCAGACATCAGCGAGGAAAAAATAATTTTGAAAGTGAAACAATGGCAGCTCAGAGAAACACTTAAAATAAAGAATGGAACAGCACTGCACGCTATTTAAAATTAGCTCCTGGTGGAGGTTGGCGGGATCGAGCAGATCTTTCGAATTCGTCCCACAAATTGTCAATGTGATTGAGGTCTGGCGATCGAGGGGGCCATTCGAGTGGAGTAAACTCACTTGAATGTTCCTGGAGCCAATCAGACCAGATGACGTGTTTTTCAGTCCTCCGCACTGCAGTTGCGATATGCCTTTGCAAACTGTAGCCTAATCTTTGGTGCCTTGCACTCAACAACTGGACACGATGTGGACGTGGACTGCCATAGCCTATTTTTTCAATGGTACGACGGATAGTCTTTTTGCATAAGCTTATGGACGCACCCTCATTCAATTGCGACTTTATCTGCTCCACGGTAGCCATGCGATTCCTTGTAATGATGTGGGACAGTCTGCGCTCACCTCGAGAGTTAATTGCACGTTTACATCCATATTTCTCCCACTGGTTGGACGTTTTGTCGTGTTTCACGTAGTCTTAGTATGCACATGCGACGGTATGACATGGAAATCCCAACAGTTCAGCAGTTGTGATGATTGAACAAACGGCCTTCCTCGCACCTCCCATCTGGCCACGGTCAAACTCACTTACATTGCTGCTTTTACGCATGATTACTTTTCCGTGACTGGTTTCCAATGCGTAGAGACCTGCTCTATTTGTAGGCATTGCCAGTTTCAGCGTCCCCAGGTGACTGAACGCGATACTTCTGCTTTGCATATTGTTATCGGATTGTCCATTCAGGGTATTTCAAATGTACATCGAGATATTTACCTTGCTCACTTGAAACGAAAAGTACTCACTTGAAGTGACACCAAACCTGAAACGAGTAAAGAAGGCATAATGTTTTTGATAATCTTTTTAAAAGAGTTAAAATTTACTTTATGATCTATAAAAAAATAAATCAATTGAAAAATATTTTTTAACTTTGAATGTTTTTAATAACTCATTTCGTAAGCAAGGACTGATTTTTTTTTCTATTATTACGAAACTACGACCTAAAAATGTTTATGTCGGAGATAAATAATATCTTTAAGAAAAAGGTATGGTAAAGGTGAAACAGGAAAAAAAAAGCATACTATGCAATTGAAATCTAGACTGAATTTCGATAGTCGAAATACTTTGAATGGACTTCAAGAGATTTCTTGTAAACCGTAATAAATTAATAAATATTCTTCAAAACGACGTACCATCTAAATATTTATTCATACCTAGCATCACAAGAAAATGGTATCAAATTGAAACTTTAAAAAAAAACTTCTTGGTCATAATAACGCTACGGTTTTTTTCTCTGATGATCTAAAGCAACAGAAAATGCTGGGCCTTGACCTCTATCGATTTGTTTTGTGATAATCGTGTGCACCTTCATCCGAGATATGATTAAACGTGACTCGATGCCACCGGCGCAAACAATTGCTGGAGATTGCTCTCTAATCGAACACGATAGGAATGTCTGTGCGGATTTTCCTCCTCCGCCTCCGAGGCATCTTCCGCTGCTTTAATATTCGCATCCAAATGAGAAAGGTCTGCTTAATAAGATGTCGCTTCTTGGTCGTTTGTTTCATTTCAGTGAATAATTCATTTGAAAATATTATCTCTGAAATGCAACAGAGAGGCACGGTTCAGTTTACTGACTAAGAGTTATCTGTAAAGCCTGGTTATAATGGTCCCTTAATTGTCAATAATTTATTATCCAATGCCTAGACCTGTTCGATACTTTATTATTACTGCAAATTCGTTTATCATTTTAATTTTGGAAAACGTATTTTATTTTGAAGCAAGATTGTAACATAGTAAGGAAATGACCACGTGGCATGGATACAATTGGATATCTTTGTATGAAGTGGGCAGCAAAGGATGGAGGGGAAAATTCCATTGCTGGAAAGTGTCATTGATGCATTCATCTCACTAATTGCTACTCATAACTGACAAATGAGACATTACTGCATCATCATCCATCTAGGTCAAAATTGTCCTGTCTGTTGTGATCCAAGTAGACAATATCATTCGATCTTAGAATGCCTGCACTAAAGTTTCAAGAAATGCTGAATACTATCTTCTTAGAGTTGTAAACTCATTTTGAAACACCGTGTATATCTGCGGTATTATCTTTTGCATATATCTGCGAACCAATATTTTTCAAGATGAAAAATATCAAGTGTTGTACAAAATCCCGCTTTACCGACGATCCTCCTGGGAGTTGCTGCATCTTCAATTACTCTTAATATCTTCTTCTTGAAAGGTTTGATGCAATTTGTCCCACGAGAACTTTTCAACGGAAATTTATTCAAAACGGAAATTTGTTGAAAAAGGAAATTTATTCGATTAAATGTTTTTCGAAACGGAAATTTATTCGAAGCTGATATTTTTTTGAAACAGAATTATAGAATGTTTTCGAAACGGCCAGTTACAGGGCGTACTTTACGATGAGGTCTCTTCTGGTTCGTCGCTGGAGAAACATCGTAGGGAGAGAGAGGGAGGGGTTATCTGGGAAGAGAAGGTTCAGTTTTAGATTAGGCAGAATAAAACACGTGTTTTACAGACAGTCTAGATACCGATACCTCTTTTTAGTTTCCACTCTTCTTGTAAGTTATATTAAGAGCTTTGTAGAAGAGGAATTATGTTTGAAATTTAAAACCGGAATATTTACAACTATACGCTAATTGCTCATTGAAATATGACCACCTCACCCCATATAATGTCAATGGGACGCTAATTTCGAAGTCCTGTAACTTTTAAAATAAACGTTTTGTGGAAAAATGTGACTGAAGGTAAATTAAAGATCTCAATCATCTCTATCTAAATATAGATTTGATTCAGATCTTCAAATTATTCTCCGCCATATTCACTCACAAAACGCTTATTTTAGAAGCTACAGAGATTCGAAGTTAACGTTCCATTAATACAACATACGTGTTACGTCAACGGATGTTAATTTCGAATAATTACGCTGACATTCAATGAATACGTAGGGTATTTACTTTCTAATGGCCTAGATCTCGTGTGTGCATGGATAAATAATTTGGGTTTTCTGAGAGAGGCAAATGATCGGATCGAGCCATAACGAAGTGAAGACCAATTACAGTATATATTTTTTTTCTCCTGTTTTAGCGTTTTTTCAGAAACCTTATACAAAATATATAATAATAATAATTTATTTCCTTTCAACATTTTCTTACAAAATTACAAAAGACTGCATTGGTGGAAATACAAAATAATTAAAGCAAAACAAGTAAACAAATAAAAAAGTACACCTTATACCAACCTGAACAGAATTATGGCTCTGAGCTTGATTATGGTTCCTGATTTTGCTACACTGGTGGGATTTTGTGGAGGGAAAATCTTCCGCTGTGTTTTCTGTTTGTTTGTGGGTTGACAGCCCCAAGTGAATAGATTCACAGGATATGTTTATCAGCTGGTGGATAATCCTGAGCATAGGTCATCGCAGGCACCTGAACCCTTTGCTTCTACTGGCATCGTCAAATTCTACATTGGAGGAAGTCTTCCAGTTTAGATGGCTTCAGCCTTTAGTGGTGGGGGAACGGGTCTTTGCCCCATGTCTGCGATTAGGGGGCTGTTTGATATTGTCGGTATTCCCTTTCTCAATAAACATAGTTTATTTAAACATCCCACTAACCATTTTCTCTCCATAGGTAGTTGGAATGTGAGGAATCTGCACAGAGCTTTTTCTCTTGATGTCCTCACACAAGAATTCCACCGTTATAATCTAGATATTCTCGGCTTCCAAGAGACCAGATTGACAGATAGAAGTCAGATGCTTACAAATAATTTTCAATTTCTCTTTTCAGGGAGGGAAGACAATGAACATCACCAAGGCGTGGGTCTGCTTCCCAGCAGACACGATAGTGATGCTCTTCTAGGATATGAGTGCATTAATGAAAGGTTTCTTACAGCAAAATTTCAGACAAGCTTTAAAGACTTGAATGTTATCTCCTGTTATGCCCCCACTGAGGATGCTGATGAGAAGGATAGGTTTTACGGACAACTTCAGGATATTTGAATTCTGTCAAGAAAGGAGATATTACCCTTGTTCTAGGTGATTTCAATGTAAAAGTTGGCACTGACTCTGACCTTAGAGGAGGAGTGATAGGCCCTTTTGGTATTGGTATCTGCAATGGCAATGGGCAACGTCTCCTACAGGTAAGTAAACTCAATGGTTTCAGAATAACTAACACTTATTACAAACACCGCGACATACATAAGTACACATTGGTTTCACCTTATGGGCTGCATAAGAATATGACTGATTATATATTAATTAACAGCAAATAGGCTAGTTCTGTTAGGAATACCAGGTCATATAGGAGAGCTGAAATTGGATCTGACCATTACCTTATTAAAAATGTCTTGCAACTTAGAACAGCTCTGAACGACCCAGTTATAGGTAAAGCTTACCATGATAAGTTACTTAGTCATTATGACAGCCATGGTTTGCTTACTACTGAAGTTGAGGAAGAATGGGATCATTTCAAACAGGCTTTTTTGGAAACTAACAGTACTCTTTTAGGAAAAAAGGAGCAGAGGAGACAGAATTATTTGAGTGATAAGTCACTTGAGCTTATTTCAGAAAGCAACAACTGCAGGAATGTCCTTAATCAATACCCTACTAGTCCTAATAGAAAGGATTACAGAGTGTTTAATAAACGTGTAAAGGATCAGTTAGCTGCTGATAAGAATCTTTGGCTTGATGGCTTGGCTGCCAAAGCCGAGGAAGCAGTTACACAGCACAACAGCAGAGAGCTGTACCAGATAGTTAATGTTTTGTGTGGTAGAAAACTGACAGGTATACAAGGATTGTATTTATATAAAATAATAATAATTTTAAAAAATATAAATTTGTCTAATATTATGAAAAGCGATAAAGGATTAATAATATTTCAATAACTAATATTAAATACCAACTTAGCAATTTTTTGTGAATAGAAAATAAATTGCTGAAATTGTTGAAATAATCTCCACCTCAACTGCTAGGGCGGGGATGGCTCAGTCGGTAGCGCGCCAGGCTCGTAATCTGTAATTCCCAGGTTCGAGTCCCAGCTGGGTCAGCGTTGAGATTTATCTCCTAAAAATTCCCCGCCCTGCCCACTGTCATTAGGGGACACCGATGGACTTGAAAAGGCCGCCTCCGTCGGATGGGACGTTAAGCCGTGGTCCCGTGTGCGGGAGAGCCATACCCTGTGCACGTTAAGAACACGCTGGATGACCTTGACGGGAGGCTACCATCTGTCTCCCAACAGCTGTTCCAATGGGTCCCCTCCCCCAACCTTCTCTGAGCCTTCGGGGTCCATGTGACCTGGCCATTTAGCCCATGGTGTGCAAAAACGTGCCGCTCAGAGGTAAAACAACCCAACCCTCAACTGCTAATTCCATATTGTAAATTTGAGCTCACCCAAGAATAATGAAACATGATGAGGAGATTATTGATATTAATGCATATCATTGATGCTTTTGACCCTCTTCCCAGTTATTAATATTCTGAAAGATTGAACAATGAAAGAAATATTCTGAAAGAAAGAAGGAAATATTCTGAAAGAGGGAATAATTCCCGTTCCCTGGATCCAACACTATAAAAAAAAAGACAGAATTAAAACAAAGTAAAAAGTATTCCACCCAGCTCTCTATTGAAAACCACACCGAAATCTTTCGAGCTCTAGAGATACAATATCCTGACACTTTTCCTGTAATAACTTTGATACCTTTCGAAGAAATTTCCGTCGAACAAATTTCCGAGCAATGTTCGCTGCATAAGGGTCGAGGATCTCATCTCAATATCTCTTGGCAGTTACATATCTATCAAGCACTTGGAGGTCGGTGCAGATATTGATACTGATGCCTAGATCATCAAACTACCACCTTCATATTGATCCCTTTCCCTGATGTTAAAGGGATGATAACTTCTCCTACGTTCTTTCCAGATGAATACTCATCGAACATCAGTCTTCGATTCATCTGTGAAGAGAACAGTCACCATCTGTTCCTGGATATCACACATATGTTGTTGACCCAATTGAGACGAGCTGCTCTGTGAGAGGGAGCAAGGGTGGCTCAGTCGGTAGCGCGTCGGGCCTGTAATCAGCATTTTCCAGGTTCGAGACCCACCTCGACCAGCATTGAGATTTATATACGCTAACCCCCACACTGCCCTTGGTCAGAAAGGGGACACAAATGGGTTTCGAAAGTCCGATGTCTCTCTGATGGAACGTTAAGCAGTGGCCAGAGTGCAGGAGAGCCATACCCTAGACACGTTGAAGAACACATTGGAGGGACTTGACAAGAGACTGCCATCTGTCTCCTAACAGCCGTCCAGTAAGTTTCCTCCCAACCTTCTCTGAATCCTTGGGGTACTTGTGAACTAGTCATTTAGTCTATTGTGTGCAGAAAAATGTCGCTCAGAGATGAAACATCCCAACCTCTGTGAGATGGAGTTTTGAAGACACCACTGTTGATTTTGCATAGAGAACCTTCTCCTGAAGCCTTCTGAAAGCAGTTTACCTTGAAATTGTCCTTCTTGTGTCTGAAGCAAGCTGGAGAGTTGTCACTGATGTATGAAGTCCGGCAGTTAAAGCAGGATACCGGTAATCTCGAGATGTTGCGACTCTTTGGACAGGGATTGTTGTATCATCATCCTAAACTGCTCCTTCCCATTCGGGGGGAAATAAAGATGAGTAGTCTATAGGTGATCAGATATGTTGCTTAAATATGCTACGTCATTTTGTGAACCATTCAGATATATTAGTGGGTCCAGTTCGTACCATGGGAGCATTCCTCACTCCACGACTCCCTCTTCAGCAGCTTGTAGAGTGGATGTAAGATATGAAGGATTCATCTCCACATGCGCTTACCTCTGCCATCTGTACAACAGATCGTATATCGCGATTCATCATATATAACCTTTGACCAATCCCTTACAGTCCACGGATGCTTCTCTCGACACCACTGAAGCCTCACTTTTCGTTTTTTAGCCGATATTAAAGGTTTCCAAATTGAGTACCGATACCTAATAGAAATATAACTACAAATATCAGAGTTCTCCATGCATTGTGCGAAGTGATGTAGATTGACTTCAAGCTATGCTGAAAGCAGTAGTCATTGGTGCACGAGAGAATGTTGATTTGACTTAATTTATATCCTTAAAGTTCTATGTTCCTTCTCCTGTAGGATGTCTTGGACAGTCCTGTGATTTCCATTGTTTTGGCTATTTTTGAGCCAGACTGTGGATAATAACGACTCTTTCTGGAAATTGATTATATCATTCCATTCCCATATCATGTCGAGTGTTTGCCAGTGGATATGAAGCATGTATTTAAAACAGCTGAGGAATCACATGGCTGTGCCATGTGGCGTTCTCCTTCGCATATCTAGACTGTGCTTCTTCATTACAGTAAATAGTGTATAGTTTCTAAGTTTTTTGTCCTGCGCCGTGTCGAATACCTGAGTGGACAATGTCAAACGGGACCTTATTAGAATTGGCTTGCAAGTGCAACAGCAGTAGCTCAGTTGTATGGATAACTGAATTGCACGCCTGGTTGAACCTCCGTAGTCCATCGCTGGTCGAGGATCATGTATGTTTGTTTAGTCAAAGAAACTAAGTATCTGAAAATTCCTATTTTCCGATACTTAGTTTCTTTGACGCTTATTTTCCTTTACCTATTTTCCTTTACGAGTTTAATGTCAGGACGTGAGGGACCACAAAAAGCATTATAATAGTTCAAGATGAATATATATTTATATCGATAGATAAGTATTTTATCAGTTTCAACTGTCACAGCTGACACAGATTTTTTGGACAACTGATGTTTTAAGAGTCACTGAAGTTTCTTTCTTCATTCGTGTCCCGTGATGGAGCCGACAACGAAGATGCGAAGATCCTTCCCGAAGATGTGCACCACCGTCCGTAGGCGTGTCGTGATGCCCCTGTGACCTTGATCGTCCCTGACTTACGGAGACGTTAATCGGAAAGAGAGTCTCTGATGGGTACCGAGGCCTAGAGATGCGATAAAGTTGCAGTAAATGGTTTCCCAGCCTCTAACTTCTTTTCTTCATCAATGCGTTTGTTGCCTGGAAGCATCACTAATCTATCTCGCTGCGCGTGAAAGAAGTTCCTCTCTTCGCTCCGAAGAAGAAATTGCTAATGGAGCTGGGACTTTTCTCCTTCACCCTTCCTAATAAAGGCGTGAAATGGTCCGATGGCTCTCTTTCTTTTCGTTCTTTCTTGACCACTGGAAGTGTTCGATGTCCGAATCGTGAAGAATTCGATTGTGATTTTTAGTGTTTAGGGATACCTCGAAAAAGAATAATAAAATCACTGCTCTTTTTCTACCATAAAAATAACAAATCTGCTTTAAAGTTCGTCCTAACCGGAGAAATTAAAACGAATTATTTGGTAACCACAGCTGACTTTAACGTCGAATCGGTAATTACACAATGGCACTGATATTGCAGAAATGAGTGTTGCTTCGAAAGTTTTTTGACAGGTATAGAATTTTTTTACAATTTTATTTATTATTTAGTACATATTTTCTATTTAGCACACTTGTTTCTCTGTTAAAGAACAAGCACGCTGTAAATTTTGTAGTGCAAAAACAAAACAATTGCGAAATTTTTCAGTCAATGTAAACACAAAAACAATTAATGATAGTGCAAGAGTGCTATCATCTTGTCTTAAATCTCTACTGTTAGAGGCTGGTCAAGCAAATTTATTTTTTACCCAAAAATGAATTAATTTGACATTTGTATATAACTCCCTCAATGCAATGAATTAAATTGATAAAATTGGTGGAGAATCTTACTCACGAAACCTTTTCTGAACTAAGAAAATTCGCACAAAGATATGTTTGTTAGTTTTTCACTAAGCACATTTCTTATGAAGAATTTTCTTAAATGAGAGAAATCAAAAATAAGCAATGACCTTGTCATTGAAATTTTCCTTTTATTTCAACGACATATTTAAACCTCACATTAAATATTAAGTAAGACTGCCAAGAAACGACCCAAAATTAAAGCTCTACCTGTAAGACAACTGTAAAAAGTTATTTTGCCTAGTTTTGTGACATATAAGACCTGTTGTGATATCATTGCCATTACTTTTTGTTAAGGTTATGTATACTAAAAAAAGCGGATAATATTACTAAGTATTATTATTATAATTTTCGTAAATGACCCTTTGGGAATTTCGTTTTGCCCGAGTGGTTCGGGACAGCAGCGGTTTTAGAGGTCCAAGATCCCTAAGCGGAAGAACATTTAGGGGCCCTATGGTCTATAGTTAAAATGACCTTTGCAATTACCAAGCAATTCTCAGACTGATGCGGGGGGCCCTAAGCGGCCTCTTAGTCCGCTTATCGGTAAATCCGCCCCTGATCTGAGATTAATATTGTTGCCAATGGGCTTCAACTTTTCTAGGCTTAAGACCGCCATTCAAAAATAACTTAGAAGGCCACATCTCCCGCAGGCTTTATTTTTTACCATTTTCTGTTCAAAATGGATGGAATATTAGTTCGAAATGATGAAAATCCAGATGCATCAATTTCGCGTATAGAGAAGTTTCCTTTATAACATTTTTTCAAAAAAATGATTGCTTCTTTAAACCACTTTGAAAACAATTTTGTAACTTACCCAAATATGAATTCAATATATCCAGAAAAAAGGAATATAGAGACGAATTGATAGTTTGTTGTTGTTTTTTTAAATAGACATATTTTAAAACAAATAGGTATATATATATCTTTTGATTAAAATACAAAAAAAATTGGTTTGATATATATATTTTAAAACTCGGCATTACAATTGAAGTGCGAGGGTGAATTTCATTTATCGAAATGCGTAATGTAAACTTGAAGATGCTTGTGTCTACCCAAAGGAGACGTAATTAAATAAGTTTACAAATCGTTCAGTGATGGAAATAATGTGCCAAACAAGGACTTAAATCACTTTTTTCTGCTTTTCTAAACTCTATCTATTAAAATGCATAATGTGGAAATTCCCTCTGAAATAATACAGTCTTAACCCAGCATGATTTATTGCCTTACAGTTCAAAAGAGATTTTAAATGAAGTCGCATTACGCAATAATAAGAAGAAGTCATGAGGAATGGTTTTGGAATTGGAAAAAAATCCCTTGCTAGATCCTAACATTACCACCAGAGAAATTTAATCATCCCTTATTCTGCTTCCCATCCATCTTTTCAGTTGCTGATGCTGCTAAAATAAGCCAGAAATCGATTGGCACTTGCACGCGGTGTTGTTCCTGTTCTTTCACCATCAATTCTTTTATAGCGGCGCCTTTTCCCGCTTCAAGAACAAAACTCTCTGCATACACAGCGCTTTACTTGATTCATTTTTTATTTCTACGCTACTTCATTTGCCGATTTTCAATTTCCCTTCCAATTTTTTCCCTTTTCTGATAAATCAGCATAACATTGCCAACATTAGCAACTGCAATAGCGCGGAAATAATTGGATGGATTACAAATCACGATATGCTCGTGCAGTAGGTATTATAATGACTGAATTAAAAGATATTACTTGAAACCTTTTTAATAACATTTCTGTTTAACAAAGATGACAATAATGGAGATAAATTAGAAACGTAGTTAAAAATAAATAATAAAAAGTGTCGGTAAAGAAATTATTTTGAGAATTTTTGTGGAAAGTCTTATGATATCTTCACTGTTCATCTTTAATGATTTGCAGGCATTCGTAAGTGCATATATATTGTAGACCGAGATGTACGAGAGAGCTAATTAGTTTTTTGATACTGACAATACACTTTGATTATTCACGTTTAAAACTTTTCTGTACTTTAAAGTATTACGAGGGGCATTCTACACGTTTGCGACGTGTATCTGCAGAACTAAAACCATTGTGGTTACCTCAACAAAACTTTTACTCTCCTTCAAAGTACTCCCCTCCAGCATCTGCGCAAGTTGCAGATGTCTACGCCAGTTCTGAAACGCTTGGTAATACTCCTGTTGGAGAATATTCCGCAACTCTGAATGAACGCAGCACTTTTCCAAGCACGGTTATCCTCAACTCCCGAAGAAGAACCTCCAGAAAAGCCATATCGGGTCTTTGCGGGCTGGCCATTTTGTCCATCAGAGATAATATAGCCCGAACAACGTCCTATAAGATATTAACTAGGGTTTCGCTTTCGATGTTGGTTGTCATATAGAATTATTTAAAACGTACTTCGTGTTTCATAAACATTTTATAGCCGAAGAATTGTAAGAATCTACAAAATGATTAGAGATAAGTAATCATAGAAATATACATTTGAAATATAAAGGTAATCTCAATGATGTATTAAACTCGTTTTTGAATAAAGTTTGCGGTAGAAATCCATTCATCTCCAACATCTGCAGGCGCTGAACAAAATCTCTTGGCTTTAGCAGCTTCTGACAACGTCAACTTGCGCATGGTAATGGTTCTCCGAAGCACGTGACGTATCCCTCGAAAGCGGAATTCGCGAGGCAATCACTTATGGTCTCAGTGGCACTTGTTTGTTGTTCCTCTGGTGCTAGAGCTTATGTAGTGTCTCGTTGACAGCTCAGGCAACTTCGGAACTTCAGTGTCTCTGAAGCACGTTTAGAAACAGAGTCATGTGCCGGAGCGCGGATCTGATGAAAGGCGCCATCCTTTCTCTCGAGGAAATTTAATTAAAGCTGATTAACAAAATTTTCTCTTGATCTGAGGAAGAATGACATGATCTCTGTGATCTGAGGAAAAAGAGAAGACAAAATAGAGTCTCAAAATTGGTTCCATGTTCATACTGAACATGGAACCAATTTTGAGATTGTAATTTGTAATTGCTGTGCATTAAAACGACAATATTTTTATTCAGTGATTGTCAAAAAAATTCTTGTTACGCAATAAAACAAAACTTTTACCCTAAAAAGCTAGTTGAAATTTATTTTCCGAAAAGTATGTCTATCGTAATAAAAGTAACAATAATAAATAGATTACAGCAGGTTAAATCGACTCAGTGGAAGAGCAATTCGCACAAGAACTTGAGGAGGATCCAAAATCCGTATCATTTTGTCTTACCTCCATTCAGTTTTCGCAAAGCCAACGGACAGAGTACAAGACGTTTGCGAAAACGGGATCCATTAGATTCAAATAATGCAAACAAATCCTGATTTTGAAAATGTTTAACTTGCATATCTGGAATCATAAAAATTCATTTCACAAAATCATTTCTGATTACAGAAAAGGAATACCGTAAGAAAATAGCATTCCACTAAGTGTTAGTTCCACTATGTTCCACTATGTTCTAATCAAACAAAGTAAGCAATTTGTTTCTCATCTTAGAAATATACACTATCATCCCATTAGGTTTAATAACAAACAATCCATCGTTTTACTCCTGGATCACTAGACGGAGGTTCATGTACAGGGTGTCACTGAATTCATGGCCCAAACGTGAGTGGATGGTAGTACACGCCGCACCCACCAATATTCGTCATAGAATATGCGACCGCAAACGCAGTGAGGAGTCGGAAATGAAGGACAGACACAGAGGTTTCCAAAGTAATATGTATTGGGGATCATTACAACAAATGCTCAAACGTCAGCCCATCAACGTTGATACAGGCGGCACAACGGCGGAGTAGTGATCGGCGTACCTGCTCGTAAACACCGGGCTTGTCGCGCACATCAGCAGCTGCGATGGATAGTCGGCTACCAGATCGTCTGTAGACTGCACGGACGTCTCGTACACGACACTCTTCAAATGTCCCCAAAGAAATCGATACAAGAAAGATCGGACGATCTGGGGGGTCACGGAATGGGACCACTGCGCCCAATCAATCGGTTCTCAAATATGGTATTAAGATGCTGACACACATCCATGCTGAAATGGACGGGTGCCCCATCGTTCTGGAACCACATACGAGCACGGATTGCGGCTGGGACATCCTGAAGCAATTCCGGCAAAACCTGTTGCAGAAAAATACGGTACGTTCACCCATGGAGGTGGTCTGGCAGTAGGTAAGGTCCAATTAAGTAGACATTGACGGCGAACCGTTGCTGGTTCGAATTTGGACGTGTACCATGAAGGTTCTGGGCAGCCCACAAATGCGCATTATGGACATTCACTACGCCTTCACATGAGAATGTTGATTCATCCGTAAAGAGCACATGTGCGGGGAAATTGGGATCTGCGGCACTATGCTGCAGGAACCACTGGGCGAAATCCATGCACAGGGGATAAACAACAGCTGTCAATGCCTGCACTCGCTGCAAGTGATAGGGGTGTAGCCCTTTTTCACTCAGTGTTCGCCAGACCTCGCTTGTACCTGGGTTATCTGTCACCATATGCAAGATGTCCTCGCTCATAGCTGGCGTTCTGACTGTCCATGCTCTTCTGGCATCATGTCGACTGGCGTGGAAGGTGCCTGGGTCAGACAGCTGGTGGTGCAGTCGCGCAAACATTTTATGATCGGGCACGCGGCACATAGGATATCGCTCACGGTAGTCTTTATGCCTCTCTACCATTGCCCTCAGCTACGCCATGCATAGGTGCATATCGGCTTTCTCTGCGTTCGTAAACTGCTCCATCTCGTGTCTGGTCGACGCTGAGAATTCTGGGGTTTGGCCGATCCAGTGCTTTTAAGCCGTGCTGCCTCATCTGCGCCCCTTACCAGCACTGGGCTGCGTTTGTGGCCGCATATTCTATGACGAATATTGGTGGGTTGGTTGTGTACTACCATCCCCTCACGTTTGGACCATGAATTCAGGGACACCCTGTAGAGAGGCAAGTAACTGCTCTAATTATATTCTAACTTCCTTATAGACCACCAGAGAATTATCGATACCACGAAGCCGCCTTTCGTAATTGGAGACGCTGACATTTGAGGATTTCAAACACTCCAAAGCGAATGGGTATATCAACGAATGTGTCGATGTCCACTGTAGATGAACATCGCCGTTTGGAGATATGTTTGCGGAAAGGCGAGTACGAAATATATTTGGAATCACCCGAAAATAGAACCAGAACAAACTTTCAAGTAGTTTTTTGATTTCTCATTCCATATGCAAACTCTTACAAACGACTCATCCATTGATTTCATATTCAGATTCGCTAACCATTATATCGGTATGGGCAAGTATAATACGGAGGACGTTCGAAAAGTTCTTGACACGTGTCTGTAGATTTGCATTCGTTCGTTCGAAGCTAACGAGCAAAGACTTTTTGAAAGCTTATCTAAATTTGTCATTACGTGTTAAAAACAAACACCTTATCATCATTTCTCTGCTGATGCATCTTCTTCGCTGATGGCACTTAAAGTTCGGTCTGCGAAATATGTGCGTTGTTGCTATGATGTTTTACAGTATGAAAGTAATGAAGAGGGGGAAAATTTTACATTTTCATAGGGTTGCAGCTTGGAACGTTCCAAAATTAGCGTAGACGTCTGCAACTTTTCGCAATGGTGGAGGGTGCATTTGAAGGGCAGTAAAAGTAATTGCTGAGGTAAGTATGCAAAGTAATTGCTGAGATAAGTATATAAAGTAATTGCTGAGGTAAGTGCAATGGTTTTGTTCTTCAGATGCATGTCAAGGACATTTTGAACGTCCCTCGTAATATCAATAATTGCTCTTTACAGAATAGCTGGTGCCTGGAATTATTTATGCTTGTATTAAGGATGGTGAACACTTAGCATCTGTTGTACCACTTTCCCGTGCGATTTTTTCCACGATTTGAAAGCCTGCCATCTTCTTCGCCTATACTACTGTTTCACCTGAGAGCCAAATTAAGCCACGAAAAGGAATCCAATTGCATCTATTTGACAGGGACGCGATATATCATCTAGCTATACATCCTACCGTTAAGTGTTTCGACAATAATTAAATCGTTCTTTTTATCTCGCTATAAAAGGAGAGAAGTCTATTGGGCTTGGCCTGTCTTCTCATACGACATTCAGTTTGATAATTTATTTTTGCTAAATTGTTTAATATTATAGACAAATAGAAAATCAAAATTCAGGTCGGTTGTATTTCAAGTTTTTTCTTATATTCAGTTTGTTAAATACTTTGTCTTTGAGATAACGGGGACATCTCATTTTGATTTCTGTTTGTAAAGCAAGAATATGTTTTTCCATTTCAATATCCCTTGAATGCCTGCACAAGTGGTGAAGTAGAGGAATGCAGAATTATAATAAACCTAATCTGATTAATTATCCACTTTGTGAAATATTGTTTTAATGCATTTCAGCAACAATGGTCAAGGACTGGATTTGATGTGTTTATCAGAATGTCATGGAAATAATTGGATTTCTACCTAATGTGGTGCCCGAGTTAAACAAATTCTATTACACCTAAAATTAATTAACAAAATTAAGTTAATATTAAACTAGTGTATTAAATTGCTGTTCAGTTGTAACTGAAACAAACGTTGGAACTTATTTTTTAAAGAACTTACAATCTTGGCATGAAGACTTTGAGCGAAGCAAAATGATCCGACCAAGAGAAAAAAGGTGCCTTAAAGCTTCAACAGGATGTAGCCACTGGAGACTAACGAAGTTCTTTTCTTCAATATTAAATTCCGGATCCATTGAAAATTCGATTATTTGGCTTGCGATTCGCTCTACATTAATCTTCTAACAGAGAGCATCAAGAGTAAAGTTTTTGTTCAGGGAAAACGTGACCCTCGTCTCGTTGCTTTGAAACAAGATTCGCGCCAAGGTTTGTGAAACAGTCTCAATAAATAAACGCAGTTATCCTCAACAGTTTACGCTCTTGTTTGCAGCACGTGTGTTCGACTGGGACTTAGTTAGTTATTACAGTTGAAATGTAATATTTACAGTCACGAGCTGCGACGGGAGGAAGAACGGGGAAAGCTTCTACCTAATGCCTTGGGTCTCCGACGAGGTTAGAAAGACGAGGGAAGCTCCAACATTATATAAGACACTTCTTCGTCGCTTCTTCCAGAGTAAATTCTTCCATTTAATGCAAGTACTTTCCTAACTGATAGCAAATAGCATAAAGAAGTGTGCGATGGGAGAAAGATTTTCTTGCATGAAATGGTAGCTAGAGGAAACAATAAGCAAGCATAACGAAAATTGAAACTGCTACTGCTACTTCTAAGATTTAATATCCCTAAGTAGCGTTAAGTGTTAGGAATAAAGATATTCCTAGCAGATGAAATGGCAATGAGAGTAAACAAGTGGTAATAGTCTGCGAGAATAGTCCAGGAGTTATAAATATTTCTATGCATTACCTCCAATCGTGGATCATTTCTTTTCGTTTAGTGTTCAATAGTGTTACACAAAAACGGAAGATGTCGCATCATTGAATAAACTCGATGTTCAAAAAGAAATTAACATTTCATTCCAATCGTCATTTATTTTTAAAGTCACCTTTTTACTTTCCAGTCGACATCATCAAGGTGATCTTAAGTTTTCCGGTTCGATTATCAATTTCCATCTCTTCTTCTCCTACCCTCTACGCGATGAAGGAATTCCAATCCTTTTGTAAAGTCTGCCACCCGTCAGTGAAGTTTAAGCCAAGAACCGAGCCTCTGCTTTTTACACCTAATAGTTTCTTATTGACCTCCTCCTCCACCTCCAATCCTTTACTTAGCTCTGAGTCCTTCTGAGCTAGCCATTTAGCCCATGGCTCAGCTTCGGGTGAAACTTCGGCCATTGGCCAATCACCCAATAGCACTTTAGAAGATTAATAGCTGGAAATAATGCTTAGCTAATAGAGACGATTTTAGTTCTCGGGCGCATGAAATGATCACAGAAACCCCCCAAGGCTCGGAAAGGTGACCAAGTGGAATGAAACGAAGTGTTAATGATGTGGAAAGTAGAATGTCGTTAAAAAGAAGAAGGGAGCGTTGACTTCATTGAAGGTGCACATGATAGATTCGCATAGCACGAGAAGATCAGGCTTGACATCCTGTTAACCTTTTTAAAGGATCGGTGCCTACTTCATCACTGTTGACTGGACAGTGTTGTTTTTATTGCGTTTCAAGCCTATTGGCGTCTTCTTTGTATTTACTTTAGGATGGGAGGAAACGGGAAAAAATATCAGAGCTGTAATAACGTTGGTCAAATATCGTTTATTCTGGATGCGTAATCCATTCGAGAACTGGAAATATTATTTCATGTCTTTTCTTGCATTTATAAAACATATTTATAATATAGTTTAAATCTTTATTAACTCTTCGCCTTCTTGCTGCTAAGTTTATCCTTTAACTTTAATATTGCTTTCTTTGTACGTAAGAAAGAAGAATGGATCTAATGAAATCTTTAGCACAGTAGATTAGAGCGGGCGAAAGGTTTTTTTCTCTGCATTATGCAGAAACAATATTGTTCTACTTTTGCTTTGATACGGTAATTTATTTCATTGTCCCGGTAATTTATTTCATTTTCTAATTTATTGTTTTGTGTAATTATATATATACTATATGTGTATAATATATTATATATATATATTATATTACATGTGTATATCTGTAAATGGTAGCTAGGCATAAACTGGAAGGAGAGTTGTGTACCAATCCCCAGTGATGATGCACAGAACTGACCAGGTCTAGCGCCTAATGTCCGACCCCCGCCTTCAAAAGTACCTTTCAAAAGAGATATTCTCTTTTGGAAGGGAACAGAAGAGAAGGGCTGCCAGTTCAGTATGGCCTACTGATCTGGTCATCTATGGCCACTTTTTTCTTTTTTTTCAACCCTGCTGAGGAGTGGTCAACTTCACAGGGTTCTGGTGCTGACCATCTATACCTACTAGACTGGACTTGTTTATGGATCTGAGCTTGATTATGGATTCTGCACTTGCTCCACTTGTGTGCCTCTGTTCAGGGAGAATCTGCCGCTGTGTTTTTTGTTTGCTTCTGGGATGTCAGCCCTAAGTGAACAGAGGAATGTGATACCTTATATCAGCTGGTGGATAATCCTGATCAGAGGCCATCGCAGGTACCTGAATATCACTTAGGTAGTTGGGCATTTTCAATCCTAAACTGGACTACTAATCATTTTCTCTATGCATGAACGTGGAACGCGAGGACATTATATAGAGATTATTCTCTTGATGTCCTCACGCAGGAATTCCAGCGCTATAACCTAGATATTCTAGGCTTCTAAGAGACCAGAATAGACAGGCAAAGGTGAGATACTTAAAAATAACTTTAAATTTCTCTTTTCAGGGAGGCAGGATGGAAAGCATCTCCAAGGTGTAGGTTTGCTTCTCAGCAGACACGCCAATGATGCTCTTCTAGAATATGACTGCATTAATGAAAGATTTCTTAAGCAAAATTTAAAACAAAAAATAAAGACTTGAATGTTATCTGTTGTTGTCCCCACAGCGGACACTGATGAGAACGAGAAGGATATGTTTTAAAGCCACTTTCAGGATATTTTGAATTCTGTGAAGAAAGGAGATATTTCTCTTGTGCTAGGTGACTTCAATGTTAAAGTTGGGACTGACTCTGACCTTTGGGCAGGAGTTTTAGGTCCCTTTGGCATTGGTAGTTCCAATGGCAATGGGGAACGTCTCCTACAGTTAAGTAAACTGAATGGTTTACGAATAACTAACACATACTACAAACATCGGGACATTTAAAAATATACATGGGTTTCACTGATGAGTTTCACAGGAATATGATAGATTATATTTTAATTAACAGCAAATGGGCCAGTTCAGTTAGGAATACCAGATCATACAGGGGAGCCGAAATTCTAAGAATGAAAATAAGAAATGTTGTGCTAAGGATAAGAAAATTATCTTCAACACTGAAGCTCCGAAAGATCCAGATATAGTCAAAGCATACCATGATAGACTACGTAGTCATTATGGAAATCGTGGTTTGCTTACTGCTAAGTTGAGGAAGAATTGAATCTGTATAAACAGGCTTTTCTTGAAACCAACAGTATCCTTTTTTGGGTAAAAGGGAATAGAGGAAACAAAATTATTTGAATGATAAGGCTACGTAACTTATTTCTGAAAGGAGGAAGTGCAGGATTAATATGAATCAACACCCTACTAGTCCTAACAGAAGGAATTACAACAAGCTTAATAAACATACAAAGTATCAGTTAACAGCTGATAAGAATCTTTGGCTTGATAGCTTGGCTGACAAAGCAGAGGAAGCAGTTAGACAGCACAACAACAAGTGGTTGTACCAGGGTTGGGTTAGGTTGTTTTACTTCTGAGCGGCACTTTTTCCACACCATGGGCTAAATGGCCAGGTCAAAGGCCATGTCAACAGGACCTTGTCAAACAGGACCTTGCTGCAATTGACTTAGAGTGGCCAAATGTTGCAGCTGTAGCTCAAAAGAGACACGTCTGGAGAGAATACAGTCTGGTTGAACCTCCGTAGCCCATGGCTGCATGAGGATTTTGTATGTATGGATGTATATTATATATAGGTGTGTGTGTCATATGTGTATTTCCAGAAGTTATATGGGACTTATATAGGAATGTTGCTCATTAATCATCAATCGTGGCTAAGATGTGCAGTTTTCTATATGCTCACAGAAGCGACAGCATTAAATGGTTTCATGGTATCTCTGTCCAAACTTGTAGCTTTAAGAATTTGGGTGTGAATCAACGAGGCGGCGAAGGTGGGTGGCGGAAATAACCAAAGCAGAAAAAGAGTGACTTAGGAATGGAGGAGTCACGTTCATTTAAGTGGATCAAAGTGATAGGTTTTTCTCAGAAACCTTAAAGGAACATGGTTCAATTCAGTTCTGAAACAGATTATGTAGGCAGTGATTAGGATATCCTCTCGCCAAGTTTCCTTATCTGCAAAGCGATTTCAGTATGAAAAAGTACAGATTTTCACCTCATTAAATGAATGCCTGCAAAAGCAAAGTAGCATTAAAGCTACGTTAAGTCGATTGAAGAAAGTCTACAGGGAATATCAATTTAAGCCATTTCATCCAACGAAATGTTGAGCACAGCTAAGGCCTACAGAATCTCACATTCCTATATGGTATATACACTACAGGAAAAAAATTGCATCACCTCGAAGAATTAATGCCAATTTATTGAAACGAATGCAGCTGTTAGCATACACTGAGATGAGCATTTGATAACATTATGAAACAAAATATGGAAAATTACCACTTTACCTACCAGGCTATATTCTTGGAGAATTAAACTGCATGGTCTGGTTGGACTTCCGTAGCACCATGGCTGCTTGAGGATGATGATTATGATTATGATGAAAGTGGTATAATTAGTATCATGTTGAACTGCAACACGCAGCAATGCATTCATGAACATGGAGGGTAAAGCTATCGTACAGCTCTATAATGTCCTCCTGAAGGATAGAATGCCAATAGCGCGAAGTCGCTGTTCCATTTCAGCGACAGTGGTTGGCGCACCTTTTGGGTGTTGTTGGAGCTGTCGGCCCATCATGTCGCAGACGTGTTGAATAGGGGAAAAGTACTTGAAAGTTTTGTTCGTGTAGAGACTGCAGACAAATGCAGACTGTGTTTGGGCGAGCGTTATCATGCTGGTAAAAGGTTCTGTGCTGCTGAACAAATGGGAGCCACTGGCTGCAAAATGTTAGTAACATATCGTTGGGCAGTTATAGATACCCTTATGATGACCAGTTCCAACCGAGATGTCCGACTAATGGCACCCCACATCAAGACACCAGGTGCTGGAGCTATGTGATGATGTCGCACGCACTGGATGGCGTTCCTTTCCCATGGATGATGAGAACACGTTGTCTACTGTCGTTCCGATCAAGACAAAAACAGATTCGTCACTAAACAGCACGGTGCTCCACTCTTGTTCGTTCCAGTTCGGTCTGAGGCGACACCACTGAAGACGTGTTTGCATGTGGGCAGATGTGAGGGGCAAGCGCAGTGCAGGACGATAGGCTTACAATGAAAACTAGAAACCTGTTGTTTACTGTCCGCCTGGTAGGTATTCGATGCGTTACCTGTTGACAGTCTCTTTGCAGTTGCGTTGTAGTCGTGAATCTGTCATGCAATTCCATGCATCGCAAATGATGATCCTATCGCTCCGTGGTCATACGTGGTATTCCTGATCCTTATTGGCCTGTGCTGGATCCTTCTTGAGCCCACTGGCGCCATATGTGTACGATGGTGCTGGGATTGCGGCCAACAAGGTTGGGCACATCTCTGTACGACAAACCAGTTCCTCTAAGGCCTATGATTCTTCCACGCTCAAAGTCTGTTAACTGTTGGAACGGCCGTCGACGTCTGCTTAAGGGCATCTTTAGTGGTTTAGAACAATTTTCACAATGTTTTGTCAACCAGGGGGCTTTGGTTGCCTTTATAAGTGTTTGACTGCTCCGCACCTGTGACATCAGCTCGCGCCTGTCTAATCGTTTCGATCGTCCTGCAACTCTAATCATTTCCATATACTACAGCCTCCCTAAATTTCGTCACATTTGTATAACGTCTTGCAAGGATTGCATTTTTCATTTCCTGCATTGTATATCATACATATGTGTGTGTGTGGGGGGGGGGGGGAATGTATACGGTGTAAATAAATGGCGTGCTGTCCTCTACGCAGTGCATCGGCAGACATCTTTCATCGAGTAACATCACATCTGGCGCATGTTAACTCTGATGCACATCTGAGTGCGGGTGTAAAAAATCGCGGATCTGTGATTTCACCCAGAATCACGGGGGAAGATTAATTAACTGGGAATAATCAATTAAAGAGAAAAATAAGAAAAAAGTTCGGGTTTCATCACTATTCGTAATCACTCTGTAATCCGCCATTTCCGATTTTCCTACAGCAGCACTTCCTGTAGAAACGACAGCAACTGCAAACCAATGAAAATCAAACTTGATGTATTTCCCTTTATTATCATGTCATTTGTTTTTTTGTTGTTTTTTGTGTGTAACAAACTAGTTTTATATGTGCGAATTTATACAGCTGCTTTGTAATCACTGACCTGTATAGGATCAGGACTGGGAGGAGGAGGAGTATTATTGCTCTGCAAACTTTACCTTGTTTCAGATATCAGGAGGAGAATGAGCTCAATCTCAATGTGCCCTTAAGATGGCCGTGACGCTGACTGCCTGAGGCAATTCTTTGCAGTGATGGAGAACAGATGGCAACATCGAGGGGTCAATACGGGGAGGGGAAAGACGAAGAGTAAATGGAGTGCTCATTGCATATACTGTATTACTCTATGGTAAGGGCCTTACACTAACATCAGCTGAGGGCAATTTTTTTATGAATTTCCACTTGTTCTCTTCACTATCAGAATGAGGTTCATACGCTTTAGAACGCTTGGTTTTCCTAAGAATATTCGAGAATAAATATTCATCCATGGTTAAAATCATTCGACTCGAGTAGAAAATGTAATTATTCTTTCGTAAGAAGATCTGGAGGTTCGCTTTGTAAAATGAACCGTGAAAGACAATAGAGAGATGATATTTTGGGTAAGTCGTATTACAGCCGTTACTGAACTCAACGAGATCATGATTCAGTTTGTATTCGAGATCATATGATTCAGTGTATATTTGAGATCATACGATTCAGTTTGTATTCCAGATCATGCGTTCAGTTTGCATCCCAGTTCATATGATTTAGTTTGCATTCTAGATCACACGATTTTAGTTTGTATTCGAGATCATACGATGAAGTTTATTTTTAGGACCATATGACGTTGCTTTCTGAGACGAAGTGTAATAACATTAATCTGCATACGTTACAAATGAAAAAAAAATGTACAAAATCCTTTTCAATAATACTTTTTTGGCATTCTATAAAACTGAATGGATTTTAAAATTCCAGATTTCAATAGTGCATAAACATATGTTAGGTAACCACAAAGAAGTTGTTCTACTTGATATACTATACGCTGCTAAAACGTGCCAAGTGGTACGATGTGCTGCCGGATGCAGTTGTACGTGCACTCTGTTTAAATGTATTACATAGACGAGGAAATAACGATACAACCGGAATGCCCTTTACAGTGGTTTTTCGCATTATGCAGCCAAGCTGGAATGCTGGTTTGTTCCTATCTTTGCCGAGCGGCTGCTGGCGCGAATATGTAGCAGTTCTTTTTCAACATGTACTTCCACGTTAAGTGTGGAGTGAAGCAACAAACACGAAATTCAGGCTTCTTTTCAAGGCATTTCACAGTACGTTTACTATTCCCTAAGAACAATTACATACACATAGCTTAAAAAAACACGAGGAATTAAACTTTAACTAGTTAAAACGTCCAACTCATTTCAGCAAAGATTTGGCCACTGACTAGAGTGAATAGTCTGAATAGCGTGGCAATGAGTCCATATCCCACATTTTGGAATCAGATTAAGGCGGATTGGTTCCACGTCTATGTTATAGGCTTAAGCGGACGGAACATACGGAGATCGCATTTGTCTCTGCGTGTTAAAATCATATAATAATGTAGGTTCTTCTACACTAGGTTATTTTATATTCCCAAAGGATAGAAGCACAATCATATTGTTCTACACCCCACCAGATCTAGTTGATGGGGGTAGTGAGAACTAGGGGGAAATCGAAGGATTTAGACCCCAAATGAGTGTACTTTGCGTTGCCTTTTTTTATTAATTTATTGAATGGCATTACTCAGCCGTGTTATGCAGATCAGTCTGTTAATTCATATATTCAGATTCTTAGACATTTAGCAACGTGAACAAACTGAGCTAAGCTTGCAATTAACACAAAAATAAACATTTATTAACACAATTCCCTGATCAGTCAACATACATGTAACTAAGTCCCACTTTTGGGATAATTTCGACATTTGCGCCCCTGGCGCAGCCTTTCTTAATAAGGCAAACTTTATGCAAAGATGCAGGAACAGTTTGTTAACAGAAATCTATGATCAACGAGCTACTCGCTCGGAAAGCTAGCATTCTACAGCAGTTTAACTTTTTGAAATAGTACAGGAACAGTCCATTTTGACCGAAGTCCATGGAAAACGAGCCACTCGCTCGTGAAGCAATCATTCCATAACAGTTCTGGGTCCCACTCGGGACAACGTGGCGGCAGCGTACAGAAAAGCATTCATGTGGAAGGATATTACCAGATTTTAATGAAACGTTCCCCTACCTCCTTTCGTGCAGGCGTGTTTAGGAAGAAACACCGTCACTCGGCCGCCTTGGCCGATAGCTGGGGCACGTACAGCGCATCACACACAGCGCTGAAGAAATACCGTCGCCATCGAGAGCTTGGCCAGAAAGAATACTGATCTCTGTCGAGAACTCAACCAGAAGCGATCTCATCGCAAGTCCGTCTCCTCACTTTCTGCTTGTCCATCCTCTCGCCCTCCAGCGGAAGTCACCTTGGTACCTGGCGCGTATGTCCCTTATTGGTCAAAACGTCCGAGGTGCGAAGGATGCACCCAGCCATTGCTTTGATGCTGGCCGCGACGGGTCACGTCGACCATGGTTTAACACCTGAGGGGTTCAACGGATCCGTCGCAAACCTTCCACACTGGAGACAAAGGCTCATCCTCTGCAGGAGCTGAACGTAGGAAAAATTTGACAATATGGAGGTCATGTCAGAATGTCACTGTCGCTGGTAAGACCAAATGTTCGAGACCCTTCCTGCCCACAGTCGTGTCCACAGGATAAGATCTCTGTGGGCACAACAATATCTCTATTTAAAATCAAGTTATTAATACGAAACCATCTGGTGAGTGGATTAAAATCTTCTTGTAATACCTTATACACCTGATTTCGGTCTCTGTAACTATATACACTGATTTCCATAAATTAAGGAAAAATGAGAAAAGTCGCGATAATTCACCAAACAATTGTGCGATCCTCACCAAACTTGTTCATGTACTCAGTAAAGTAATGCCGAGTGAGCATATCGTATGCAAACTAGTCTAGACTCCGTCAATTTGTGTGATCGGATAGCGGCACAAAAACGGGTGTTTTGGAGTGGATCCTTATTTTGTGTTGTAAATGTTAGTAAAGAAATTCGAAATAGCCATTTTGTAGGAATGATCTCGAGACATCATTTGCCAAATGAACTGCAGCGGAGAGCTATTGTCCGACTTGAAGCACCGACTTTTCAAGTCGGTCAGACATGGCACGATAGCTGAATTGAGTCCTTCTTTGGTCCATAGACTATGGAATCAATTTCTTAGCACGGATTCCGTATCTCGGAGGTTTAGCCAAGGAAGGGCTAGAATTACGACTGCTGAACAAGATCGATATCTGCGATTAACAGCACGAAGGAGCAAGACGTCTACTCCCTCTCATCTAGGATCCTCTCTTGCAGCAGCCACTGGGAGGGTTATGTCAGCTTCTTCTGTGCGCAGAAGGCTTCATGAGGGACGTCTGTACACTAGAAGGACAGTAATTTGTATACCTCTCACGTCACGTCACAGGAGATAGCGCTTGAATTGGGCACGCACCCATGTTAACTGGACAGAAGAGCAATGGAGGTCCGCACTCTTCACAGATGAGTCCAGATGTTTCTTGAAAAGTGATTCCGAACATTGTTTGATTTGGAGAGAATAAGGCACCGGCCGTTATCCTAGTAATATCCGTAAAAGAGAGATAGTTATGGCGGAGGTAGCGTGCATGTTTGGGGTGGCATTTCCTTAGGTGGACGCTCAGACCTCTATGTGTTGACGAGTGGGAACCTCAATGCTCAAAGTTATAGAGATGACATCCTGTACACCTATGTACATCCTTACGCTGGTGCAATAGGTGAAACATTCATCTTTCAAGACGATAACGCTCGTCCACACTGAGCTCGACTACTGTAACAACACTTTCAAGAGGACACTATTATGCGCATGGAGTAGCCAGTTCAATCTCCCGACCTAAATCCGATTGAGCATGTGTGGGATGCTCTAGGGAGACGTGTTGCTGCCATCAACCCGCCACCTGAAACAAAAGGGAGCTTATTACTGCTTTAAAGGAACAACGGTCGTTACTCCCTACTGAGCTGATTCACAACATCATAAACAGCATGGAACATCGCTGTCGTGCCTGCATTGTTGTAAGGGGTGATCACATTTCGTATTAAAGAAATTATCCTTATTAAAAGCCCATTGCATTCTGACACCTCATTTTTGAACAAGTTCTTGTAAGTGCTATTTTTTCACGAAAAATGTTTCTAATGTAAAATATTTTATGCCATTCTGAAACTAGCATGTTATTCATTATTTTCATCAAATTTCATTAAAATCATTCATATAGGTTTTTTGGTTATCATATTTTTTCTGAGTTTTCCTTAATTTATGGAAACCAGTGTATTAAGCAATAGCAGATAACTATAATTTGCTTTTGGTGATAATTTTAGTAATGTCGTTAATAAATATTAAAAGTAATATTGGTCTCAGTATTGAGCCTTGAGGAACACCGTAATTTACAGAGTTAAGCTTAATAGCTCATACTTCAAAATGAAGGCAGGCATAAGAAAAGTGAAGTTTTCCCTTTCTTATTCATTTGGATTTTACTATCCAATAAGGTGATAGGACGTCCCATCTACATTTATCATGAGGCAAGTTCAAAAGAAATACACCTGGTTATTGATATTAGAAATGACCTTTAATTTTTTCTATTAAAAGGTCAGACAGAAAGTTCATCAGAATGACTTATGAATGGAAAATATACTATATTGTTAAAAAAGAGAAATCCTATTCAAAGTAGTAAAACGTTTCGAAAACCAAATTTAAAAGCCAAAATTTTTTACCTTTTTTGTATATGTTTTAAAATGGAAAAATATTAAAATTCGACAAAATTGCTAATGATAATGCTTTATTCAATTCGTGTGTATTTCAAAGGAAGATACGGCAGCAGTAATGCTTCACATGGGTCAAATGTGTTGTTCACTTTATATTCCTTTGGAATTAGTTTGAAACTACCTGGTGAAATTGGTAAATTTGTTTAATTTTTTTCACTTCTTAGAGTGCATGGAGGCAGATAGATGTTTCTGCATAATTTATTAAGTTTATTTATTCCTTTTCAGTGACAACATCACAGTAGACGCTGTCATTAAAAATACCTGACTTTCCCATGAAAGAAGAAATTCTCACATAACCTATCTCATGTAAGGTTCATTAACTACCTCACCAAAACTTGTTCATGTAACCAGTAAAGTAATGCCGAGTGAGCATGTCGTATAGGCAAATTAGTCTGGATTGCGTCAATTGGCGTAATCGAATAGCGGAATAAAAACGGATATTTTGGAGTGGATCGTTATTTCGTGTTGTAAATGTGAGTAAAGAAATTCGAAATACCCATTTTGGTTAGATACGTTTCCTTTGATACGTAGTTTATTAATCCGATGGGCGGCGACCTTTCCAAGCCCAGCGGTGTTTTTTTTTCTGACCGAAGACAGGGTGGAGATTAGCGGATATAAATGTCAACGCTAGTCTAAGTGGGACTCGAACCTGGGAACTGCACATTACGAGCTGACACCTTTCCCACTGGGCATCACCCGCCCAAGCGGAGTCGGTAAAACAATTCTAGACGATATGTTGTCAGAATTCATTACGTTTAGACCAGGCTACTGAAAGGTCAGTCGTCTGGCCACATCCTTCCTTCAAAGCAGATTTTCTACTCCGCGACGTATATGTAAAAATGCAATAACGGTAGAAGGAATTATGTTCTTATTTTTTTCTGCAAAAATTATGAAAGTGAAACAAGTGTTAACAAGTGAAAAGTATAAAACGTAAATATGTACGATTGTAATAGATCTTTATACCTAAAAATATATCTTTATACCTAGTGTATACAATGATGTAAATATCGTTAATAGTTTGTTTTATTAGTCTTGGACCGAGCTTTCGTTTTATGTCGTTAACACCTCTGGCAAGTGAAAAGAACCGAAATTCAGCAACAAAGAATACGAAAAGAAAGACTCTGACCTATTCGAAATTATATTTGAGTAGCTCTGGTTACGTCTTTTTTTTTTTCGAAGAAAAATAAGAAGATGCTACTTTACACAAAGGATAGAAATAACCTAGAAGTTCTATTGGGCCTATCCTGGTTTCTTCAAATAGATACACAAGGACATTCCCCCTAGTTTAATAGCCAGGTATGTGGGATTCTCGTTTCCAGATAACAGCCATTTAGGGGAAATTTTCACTCGCTCCTCTTTAGAAGAATATATCGAGATTTTCCCGAATTGAGAAACTGAAAATATTTTTAATTTCTGATTATTCGAGAAACTGTTCTGAATTGTTATTGGTTCACGTTCAACACAGAGACAAAAGCCATTGTCAAAGGAATAAGTCACTTTCTTTACTCTTAAGCTGAATACAAGAACCAATTATATTAAGCCTTTAACCCTTTTAGGACCATAAGGTTTCTAAGAGTAAATATTAGTATGTAACTGTTTATTTTAGTTTGTTTAGACGTAAAATAAATAAAAATCATAAGAAAAATACATAACAATGTGTAGTTTTTTTGGAATTTTATGGGAAATATTTTTCCCAATGGACTATAAAGGTAACACAAATTATAGTTAGGCTTATTATGCAATGTCTTTTATTTATTGGTTTATTAGAACAAAATGTTAACTAAAATAATACAAAATATGAAATAAAATTACTATACAAAATGATGTGCTAATTATGATATTCTGCGAAGCAATTTCTTTTGGTAGTGAGGCAAAGATGGACATTGCACATAGTACATATATTATGCGTCCTGACAGTTCTGTTTTTGTTTTCTAAACGTTCCCGTTTACGTGATTGCGTTCGGCATACGTTCTATTTTGACATTCTGTATAGAAAATGCAGATAAGGTTATAATTAAATACGACAATCACCAATTTTAAAATGGGAAAAATGTTTCCCTTAGTCGTGAAAGGGATAAAAGATGTAGATGAACGCATAGAAATCGGAACTCTGCAACTAGATACGTTCGCATAGAAATCGGAACTCTGCAATTAGTCTTATTTGATAAGTTAAATCAGCTGTTAATGACTACCATAATATTAACCGTTTCATTTCTCTGCCAACTTATTTCGGAAAAGTTTGAAACGAGCTTTACTCTAACAAAGTGTATATTAATGGAATAAATGAATATTAAATGATATTTTAAGAAAATACATTTTATATAATGTTTTAGATAAATGCATGGAAATGCTCCTAATCATGGAACAGAAGTTAAATTTAAACGCAGCATTATTACTTACCGTTGATGAAGATGTACGTTAAAACTACGGGTCCCTTCGTTAAGACTGGTAACGAAGAATCGAGCTTTTTCGATTTTATATCCCTTTTTTTTTACCGTTAGAGGTTTCTCCGCCGAGTTTTATGACACTGAGTGCTGCCATTCGCCAGCTCAGCAATTTCTTAGACGATCTGCAGTGATTTCAACCGGTGAAGTTTCGTCTTCCTTTGGCAATTACTCACGTTGCTGACTGGCCGAAATTGATAGCCATTGGTTTAGGAAAGCTAACATTATTCTATACTCGAAAAATGGTCTAATATAAAGCAATATTTTCGTGCAACAAAGAGCTAATAAAAATCTATCATGGCTGTTGTTCAGAGTTGTAGAACTGGAAGGATAATAATTCGAATCATTTCTTAGAAAACAAATGTTCTTCAGCTGTCATAGTTGAGGCTCTATGGACTTCAATTGTTTGCAATCAAAAGGATGATCTTCGTGTTTCACGTGAATCACTAGGATGGCTCGTTCAGCAATGGAATCGACACAGTCTTTCTGTGATTCGTGAAATAAGGGTAAGAAATCAGAAGGTGATACATATTCTAGCGAATGGCCACGGCGAATGTCACATGCGAACAAAAAACATTTCTTAATATTTGGATAGATGATGAATCGAATCTATATTAATCAATAAAGAGCTAGAGATCCTTTTCTAGCCAAATATTGGGGGGGGGGGGGCCCAGTCGGTAGCTCGCCAGGCTCGTAATCTGTAGTTCCCAAGTTAGAGTCCCAGCTGGGTCAGCATTGAGATTTATCTCCGCAAAATTCCCACCCTTACCACGATCAGTAGGGGACACCGCTCGGCTTGGAAAAGCCACCGTCCGTCGGATGGACGTTAAGCCGTGGTTCAGTGTGCGGGAGAGACATACCCTGTGTACGTTAAAGAACATGCTGGATGGCCTTGACTGAAGGCTACCATCTGTCTCCCAACAGCTGTTCCAGTGGGTCTCCTCCCCCAACCTTTCTAAGCCTTCGATAAATGGCTCAGAAAATGGCCATGTGACCTGGCCATTTAACCCATGGTGTGCAAAAAGTGCCGTTCAGAGGTAAAACAACCGAATCCAACTAGCAAAATGTCTTGACCTGGTTTTATACGATACCCAAAAAGGAAACCAATTACATTCAATCTGTTTGTTTGCCATTTTTGACATAACTAGGAGATATAATTATCTTTTAACTGATTCATTAGTTGAGCAGTTCCTTTCCTTCATTTCCCTGAAACGTCTGGTAAATATACACAACAGGAAATAATTCCAACACGTGAAAGGATTAATGCTATTTTATTGAAACGCCAGCAGCTGTTAGCATATATTGAGATGTGCGATTGATTGCATTATAAGAAAATTATGGAAAATTATCCGTTTACCTACCCGGTAAAGTGGTATAATTAGAATGATGTTGAACCACCCCGCGCAGCAAAGCATTCATGAACACGCGGGGTAGGCTATCGTACAGATCTATAATATCTTCCTCAGGGACAGAACTTCAAATAGCGCGAAGTCGCTGTTCCATTTCAGCGACAGTGGTTGGCGCATCACTTGGGTGTTGTTGGAGCTGTGGGTCAATTATGTCTCAGACGTGTTCAATAGATGAAAATTCCGACGAGCGTGCTGGTCATGATAGTACCTGAACGCTTTGCTCGTGTAGATACTGCAGAGAAATGCGGACTGTGTGGGGAAGGGCGTTATCTTGCTGGTAAAAGGTTCCGTGCTGCTGAACAAATGGGACAGCCACTGGTTGCAAAATGTTGGTAAGATATCATTGGGCAGTTAGAGATCCCCTTCTGATGGCAAGTTCTGACCGAGATGTCAGACTAATGCTACTCCACACCAAGACACCAGATGCTGGGGCTGTGTGACGATGTCGCACGCATTGGGTGGCGTTCCTTTCCCCTGGATGACGGCGAACACGTTGTCTACTGTCGTGCTGACCAAGGCAAAACGAGATTCGTCGGTACTCCACTCTTGTTCGTCCCAGGTCGGTCTGAGGCGACACCACTGAAGGCGTACTTGCTTGTGGGCAGATGTGAGGGGCAGTCGCACTGCCCGACGATAGACTCGCAATGAAAACTGTAAAGACTGTTGTTTACCTGCCGCCTGCTAAGTATTCGATGTATTACCTGTTGCTAGTCCCTTTGCAGTTGCGTTGTAGTGGCGAATCTGTCACGCAATGTCATGAGTCGCAAATGGCGGTCCTGTTGCTCCGTGGTCATTCGTCGTCTTCCTGATCCTTATTGGCGTGTGCTGGATCCTTCTTGAGCCCACTGGCGCCATATGTGTACGATGGTGCTGGGATTGCGGCCAACAAGGTTGGGCACATCTCTGTACGACAAACCAGCTTCTCTAAGGCCGATGATTCTTCCACGCTCATGTCTGTTAACTGTTGGAACGGCTGTCGACGCCTGCTAAGGGAATCTTTAGCGGTTTAGAACATTTTCCACGTTTTGTCAACAAGGGAGCTTTGGTCTATGTTTGACTGCTCCGCACCTGTGTCGTCACCTAGCGCCGGTCCAATCGTTTCGATCGTCCTGCAAACCTAATCATTTCCATGCATTTCCATATACTACCGCCTCCTTAAATCTCGCCACAGTTGCATAACTTCTTGCAAGTATTGCATTTTTTACTTTCTGTAGTGTATTTTAGACTCATATCAGTGTAATAAAATATTTTTTATTTTGATTTCGCATTTACTTTTGCGTTTTATGATTTAGAAGCATGAATGGGAAGATAAATATATCCGCAATGTACTCGGTTCCTGAAGTATCATTTTTTTATTTATCTGCTGTATTCAATGCTAATTAGGAACTGATTTAACAAATTGTTTATATTAAATATGATTTCCTTACTAATCTAATATAAATAAATTATTTTGCTACAATCTTTATTTTTTTAAACTCCACATGCATTTTTTACTCCCCCCTCCACCCAGCTATAAACTCGTACAAATTCCTAAACTCCATTCTATCACTGATTCGAAAAATATCAGAAAATTCTCTCTTCTCTCGTCTGGAAATGTGTCTGTTCCGTTTTGATATTCATTTATGAATGTGATACATGGCGTTTAGAGGAGTTAAAAATGAGGAATTAAAAATGATATATACTCGAAGAGCCGTCCCGTGGCCGAGTGGTTAGCACGCTTGGCTACTGATCTACGGGACCTGAATAAGGCATGGATGTGTGTGCTGTTTTTCTGCTGAGGTCCCGCCATCCTCACAGACCTTCTACTATGGCGTATTAAACTGACAGGCTCCTGTCAGACCTCTGTGGCAAGCAGCTGCTTGAGGGGGTATTTTTTTATTTATATACTCGAAAGATAAGAAATATTGTTCGTTATAAATCTCTAATTAATCTGATAAATAGTGTAACCTATTTGCAAAAGAAAAGTATGAGATATCAAATTCTGTGATTCTTTTCGACCGTTGAAGCAAGAATGAAAATGCAATATCAAACTATTTATGACCAATTGACAAATTTAGAAGGAAGTCATCCAAGAGAAATTATCCGTGACTTATTTGACCTCACCTTACAAAATTGCTCTAAACGTTTAGACCCCAAACGCTGAATATCTTTCTTGCACAATTCCTTAGCTGCTGGTTAAATGAATCGCCATAACCTGCTGCATTTCATCATCTGACTGGGATTGGAATCCCTTGAATACCTTCTTCAGAGACCCGTAGATATGGAAATCCCAAAGGCAGAGATCCAGACTGTACGGAGGATGCTTCAACACTTCCCATCACATTCCATGCAACATGGCCTTCACGATGTTCGTCATATGTCAACGTGTGTTGTCATCGAGGAGAAGGAATCCAGGATCTGAAATCTGCATCGTGATCTCATATTGCTTGCCAAATGCATCCATTATAAAATAATGCGTTTCGGTTTTGTTCTACTATTTACTATTTTTACATTCAGAAATATATCTTAAGATTTTTTTAGAGCAAATATAACAGTTTATTCAACGAAAGACATACATTTACAATTGCATTTGCTATTTCATGTCATATAAATTTATAAGAACTTGAAATAGAACAAAAAGAAACAAAATTCTGAGTACTAATATTATGTAACTCCCACTCGAGAGGTATTCGCATATGGGAGTAGTGAAGAGTAGCAAACACTTGTATATCTCCGCGAAGCCTGTTAAGACTTTTCCGCAGGGAATATACCAATGTTCAGAATATATAAAAGTTATGGTGATTTTCCTTTTAGTTCATTTTTCTTTTAATTTCAAAGTAATCAAATTTTTGATAATGGTTGTTAGCCTATAGTAGGGCGGAATATTTAACAATTTTCTGGGTACTTGATTAAAGAGAAAACGATTAAAGAGAAATTGATTAAAGAGAAATCTAATATAAAAAATTATTTTGCTACAATCTTTATTTATTTAAACTCCACATGCATTTTCTTACTCCCCCCCTCCGACTATAAACTCGTACAAATTCCTAAACTCCATTCTATCACTGATTAATACCTTATATGCCTGATTAGGTCTCTGTGGCTATATAATAAGACAATAGCATATAGGAATAATTTGCTACTGGTGATAATTTTAGTAATGTTAATACACATTAGAAATAACTTCGGTCCCAGTATTGCGCCTTGAGGAACACCGGAATTTACAGTTAAGCTTGCTGTCGTTATTACTGATTCTTGTTACAGCAGAGCGGTTAGTAAGAAAATATTTCAAACAGTGAAAAGGAGGTCCACGTATTCCTGATTTTTGTAGTTTTTGTAGGAGAATGTCGTGTTCCAAAATGTCGAAAGCTTTATAAGGTCTGCGAAGATATCGCAATTGATTTTATCGTTCATATTTGCAATGATTTCTCCTGTAAATTTTTTCGGTAGTAAGGTAGTAAGTACCCTTTTTGCTTAAAATTAGAATTGGTTTTCTTAGATCATATCGTTTTTACTTACAAATTTTGTTAGTTGATTGCAGACATGTCGCTCCATAATTTTCTCTATCACTAACAAAATTCTTATTGGTCTATAGTTATAAATCGTTTCTAGTTTGATTTACGTATTAGTCTTAAACGTTAGAGGTATAATAGCAGCAGTGTAAACGATATTCAAGAGTTTTGCCAGAATTTTAAAGATATCGTTATTTGAATATTTAATGTGGTTAATGTATACATTGTCGATGCACGGAGATTTTGTTCACTGATTTTATCAACTTTGTTACGAACATCCATATTAGTAATTTCAGGTAAGTAAAAACTCAAGATAGACTATTCCAAACAGTATATTATTAGATTTGATCCTGAGAGCAACTGATTTGATCTTGAGGGCAACTGGGAGCTACAGCATGGAATTTATCTTCAAAAGTAACAGAATTTTGTGAAAAAGGAACCAGGTGAGTGAAATAGTGATGATTCTAATAATATACTGTTTGGAATTGTCTATCTTTCTCATTCTAGGTCTGCCAACTGTCCTAGGGCCTTGAGGTGCACTCTTCATAACTCTTTGCTAATCTATCATTATGCTTGCAGACAACATGATCGAACCAACATAATCTCTCCCTGCATAAGACACTCCTCAAAAGCGGTTAATTATTCGCTCCCTCTCTTCCCCCACTCACATTTGGTTGATTCCTAAATAGTTTCGATAGTAAATTTTATATATTCATTTGAAATTACACTAACGTTCAGTTTTCATTTTATCTGATGGTCGAGGAGTTAGTGTGCTTGGCTGAGAGGTAAAGTGAGCTCACAGTAAAACTTCAATAAAGAGTTGTGTTGCCCCTCTCCTGAGGTCGCACAGGTCTTGTTCAATGAAGCATTATAGTGACAAGTTCATGTCTTATCTCAGAAGCAAGCGGGCTGCTTAAGAATGTTTTTTTTTTGTTTTATTCTCTAAATCAATATTTTTCCTGATATTAATAAAAAGCCTTTAGTTTCATTATCGATATATTATTCCTTTACCATTTGTTGACACTGCTGATTACCTTTTATAATTGTTTAGGAAGAAAACCGGTGTGAAGCTTCGCGGAGGATCATTTCTGATGCATCGAGTGTACAGCGATGACGTCACCGCTCGACTCATTAAAGCCACATCCGACATCACAGGTATTTCAAATCTTTCTTCGTTTCGAAAAGTGAAGCAATCAGGAAATGAATATCCCGTTGGTTTCCCTTTCTACCATTCCATCGCTACTTTCTTATCACGAACAGAACGCCGTTCTCTGCAACAGTAGACTCAAATGTAATTTCAGTCAATCTTTTTCTTCTCCTTATTCGGTTCGCATTCTGCTTCTTTTCCTTAAGAAACAGGATTAATTAAAACATTTCGTAATCCGCATATTTTATATTAAACTGAACTTTTCTTTGCGGAATCTTCATTCGTATTGATAGTAAAGATATTAATTAGCTTCGTTTTACTCTCGTGGTGAAAGATACGAAACTCCTTTGCGTTTGACTTAGGTTACAATCACACATTGCCCATCATGAAAAAAAAATTTTTTTTTGAATAACCATCAGCTTTCTTTGCAATATTTTTGTGTTGCTATCACTTTGCAGAAAATAAACAGAAAATGTTCTTCTGAGAAACTGAAAACATCTTTATTGATAGAGGCTATTTCTAAATCAGGGTCTTCTCCTGAGACCTTCGTCAACGTCTTTCCTCACTCCAAATGATCGGCCATCAGAGTCAGGCATTCTTCATGTGTTGCGGAATTTAACATCTCCATCAATTTATTTCATTTATGGAAGACATTGTCTAACAATTTCTATGCTGCTGGTTTCGTAAGCCCTCTTAATTCCAAATTAAAAATTGCAATAGATGTATTCAATAGAAATATTGTTTTAAAAAATGGAATTATGTTTGTTCTGATCAGAATTTCTATTGCGCTTTTAATTTAGACTGCCAAAGCAAAATTTTGAACGAAAAATATCACTCGTATAGTTAGATTTCCACGTAAATCGTGATCAGTAGATTAATGTGATTGGCAATGCAATCCTCTCTATATTTTGTTCATAGCCACTAGATACGCGTAATAACGGCGATTGATGAGCGTTGATCGGAACGTATCATCTCTTTCATGACGTTCAGTCCTCTGCTGAAGCCGCAGTAAAGCATCCTCCGTTCCATCGATATCCATCCATCCATCTAACAATGACTGATGACTTGTCCAACGGGTCATCGAGAGCGTAATATAAGATCAATAGCTGGCATCGAATAGTGAGAGAAGAGAGTTACTGCCATGCCCTCTTACTAACTGATAGTTGCCTGTTGATATCCTTCAAGATTAACTGGTAAATATCCGAAGCATGGACGTTGGCATATAAACTGATAGGCTCCTGTCAGACCTCTTTGGCAAGCAGCTGCTTGAGGGGGTATTTATTTATTATTTTTTATAGGTGGGGGGGGTGAGAGAATTAAAGCCTAGGCAATGTATCCCAACTATTAAAATATTCCACCGGACAGGAAAGGTAAAAATGATATTCTATATGGAATAAAAGTTTACAGTTTCTTTTCAATCTATAACTAATGTCAGACAAATACTATGGAGACTAAAATAAAATTATCCAAAATTAACTATTTTGCATTTCAAAGCAAGTAGACAAGTAATTTGAGATTTCGTGAAAGATGACCAGATTTCAGAGTTTGGGGGTGTCCCCTAGGTACGTCCCTGGCCAAAAGAACTTCTCGTTTCTGCGCTTTAACTAGGCGAATAATATAAACAAAATATTGGTTAGCGTGCTTGTGTGCTAATCAAAGTGACCTGGGTTCGAACTCCCAAGTAAGGCATGGATGTTTGTGCTGTCTGTCTGCTGAGGATTCTCCTTCCTCACAGATTTTCTGCTATGTCGTATAAACTGACAGGCTACCATCAGACCTCTGTTTCAAGCAGCTGCCTAAAGGGGCGTTTCTTTTATTATTATATACGAGAAACAACTAAATCAAACTTCGTAAGAAATGAGTTCTTGACTTTAACTGCCACTGCTGAATAAGGATCATTTCTTTTCTCGGTGATTTCTTACCTCGCTCATCGTATGACCAACTTCATCGGACACACTTTCAATAACCTCCTTTGTCGTCACTGCCGGTTCAAATTTTTCTTTTCCTTTGTGTTACGCTTTGTTTTGTCCTCCAGTTTCAGACGTCTAAGTCAATTCTGGGACACTTGGTGGCACTCCTGTTGGGGAATACTCCGCAACTCTGAATGAATTTGCATTTGCAACATCTTACACCATTGAAAAAGGCTTCCCAGTAAGTTGCTATTTAATTTTTGGAAACAGCCAAAAGTCGTATGGTGCAAGATCGGGTGAATATGCAGGATGCGGTAGCTGTTTCATTTATAGGCCGTAACTTGCGGGATATTTTGAGCAGAGCCATTGTCGTGAAGAAGGAAAACTCTTGACGCACCTGTTGTTTGACACTGCCCCTTCGTCTCCTTAACCATTTTGAGCAAAACAATGATGATGTAGTATTGTCCATTTATAGTTATTTTTTCAGGTAAGATGTCCACGGCTACCACTCCTTGTTTATTGAAAAAAATTGTGAACATTATTTTCCTTGAACGCAAGTCTTTTCGGAAGATTTGGGGATGCGTAACCAAGCACTGTTGTCGACCTTTTGAGAATTGTATAGTAATAAAACCATGTCTCGTCACCTGTGACCATGTCTGTTAACCGCTTGGGGTCACTAGGTTCAAAAAATGTCAGCATTTCCTTGCACGAGTCGACCCGAGACCTCTTTTGCTCTTTCTATCAATTTGTGGGGTATCCATTTGGCACAGAACTTTAGGAACTTTAAATGTTGATGAATAATTGTTTCCACACTGCCAATCGATACTAAGGCATCTAAACTTATTACCTGAACAGTGATGTGTGAGTTTTCCGTAATGAGTTCACGAATAGTAGTAATGGTTCTCTAGTTTATGGCCTCCTGTGTCCTTTCTGCATCATGGAGATCTTAAAAGCTCTGCCGTACTTCTCTAAATTTGCGCATCGTAACAGTGCCATATGAACAAGTATGATCCCCATATACTTGTGCTAAATCGACATGAATTTTTTTCGCGTCATGACTAAGCTGAATCCTTGTGAAAATACGAAAACTTTCCCCATCTTTAGAGGGTTCCTTAGCAACAACTAGCAGATTTCGCAGACAAAAATTTACGTGCTGGCAGCGAAGAGATAAATGATGACACAGCCTTTGGGTTTAACACGCAATGGCAAGTTTAGACAAGCTTTCAAACAAGTCGTAGCTCGTTAACTTCGTAGGAACGAGTGCAAATTGGCAAACACGTGTGAAGAACTTTTTGAACGCCATCCTTACACTAAATGTGAAACATTGTTTTAGTGGTCGTATCTTTACCTCTTAGCGACACAATGGCGAGGTCACAAGGACCCCAAGGAGTCAGAGAAGGTTGAAAAAGGGAACCAGCTGGACAGGTGTTAGGAGACAGACGGAAGCCTCCCATCAAAGTTATCCATCATGTTTTTTTTTTCAAATGCAAAGAGTATGGCTCTCGTGCACATGGGGTCACGGTTTAACATCCCATCTGATGGATGGCGGCCTTTCCATACCAAACGGTGTTCCCCCACCTCACCCCCTTTCTCACCGAGAGCAAGGTGAGATCAGCAGAGATGAATTTCAACTCTGATACAGGTGAGACTCGAACGTCGTAACTTCAGATTACGAGCCTGGAGCGTTCCTACAGAGCCAATTTCTACCCTCAAAACTTTACTCTTCATGCATTTTATTTTGTTTCATTTTGTATATTTGTTACTTAATGTCATTAGATTTAATTTGACCGAAATACTCACAATGATGGGTGAATATGGCTGTGAAATTAAAATGGTACGAATTTCGGCATTCGTAAAAAAATTTGGTTTAAGTTTCATTCAAATCAGGTTATTTGTTCATTTTTTATAATCCATTTATGACATGAATGCCTTTCAAAACATATTTTTTTACTCTGAGTACGAAAATTTAAAGTTAAAATTTAATGATCTGAGTCTCTTTTCGAAACCTTCACGGCTCATGTAAGCCAGGAGCCCTACTTTAAAAACTCTGCTCTAAAACATGGTTCTAAAATTTTGTGTAATAAATTTTAGACGTATTAAGTGAGGAAGTTACGTCAAATTCCGTCAATAATAAGACGGCAACAATGGAAAGGATTACGCAGTTTTATCTGGAGATTAACCCTATATTGCTGCATATAACTCGTGTTATTTGAATCAACGCTTAACTATTTTCCTGAACAAATTTTTAACTCCACAGTTTAATAATTACAGTTTAACCCTTAACACTTTAATAAGTCAACAGCTCTGGTTGGGAGCCAAATTTATCCTATACACTTTATACTTTTTGCAATCTTCAGATACCCATAGAGTGCCACGCATTAACGTTTGCAATTTAACCTTAAGATATTAATTCTAGTACATCATTTTCGTTTTTGCTATTATGCATTATACGTCTGATCAAGAACGCCTCCTAAATGGCAAGAACTAGGACCACAAAATTCAGTATAGAATATCCTTTTATCGAAAACTAAAGCAACCTGTGGAGGGTGGAACTTCTCTCCCCCCGAATAAACAGGAAAAGGATTTATCTTATGCTATAAAAGCTATTATAACCGGATTCGTCAGACAGATCCTCTTCATCGTAAGCTAGAGAAACATAAGGCTTTGAATCCCCAATCTTTCATACACCGCACCCCACTACCGAAAAAAAAAAAACACGACATCAAAATGGGCAAAAAATTTGTCTTAAACAGTAATAGTTAGAATCTATTAATTCGATGCAAAGCTTCCTCTCATCACGGCCGGTTATACAACTTCCTCTCATCATGACCGTTATACAGCTTTCTCTCATCACGACCGGTTGTATAGTTTCTTCTGATCGTAACACAAATAAATTTAATGATATCACCCTCCAACGATTTTCCAGCTAAAATGAGGAGAGTCGTCATCAAAGCACATCAGCATCAGAAACACAGTTGGCGTTAAAAGCAATCTCGATATTAACACCGGTTTCAATTGCTGCTACCCAGTCTTCTTTCATCTCTGGAATGTCTCTTATTTCCTTGTCCGCAGACAACCAGACCTTGAAAACCCAAAGAGCCCTCGTTAACGAAAGAAGACTACACTTCCTCCTCGTATGGAGGTCTCTCACCATTTTTTGTTCAATGCTTCAGATGGCATGATCACAGGTCGCCTTTATTTTGAAAAAAAAAAAAATCTCCCTTGAAGGTATTTTTAAGAAAAAAAATAATCGCATGTCCAATCTTTTAAGACATGATATTTCCACAATGCAGTCGTCGTGAATTCTGCGGATAAGTGGACAACGTCAAAGTCCATCTTCGGACACCTGAGTCTATCTGAAAGTGGCTACTTTGCAAGCAGTAGACGAACCGGCATTTTTATCTTGTTCTCCGCAACAGGGATGGGAATAGTTCTCTTTACGCCACCGTTAAACAAAATTCTCTATCCCATACCATAAACCCTGACCTCAACCTCAGGGGAAATTGCTATTCGCGTCTCAGTGGGAATGTCGTCAAACGTTTCGTTATAAGAAATTTATTTATTGAATAATTAAATTTTTTATGGTAATTTTGTTGTTGTAAATATTTTTTTGTATTAGGTGTGTTTTTGGAAGTGCTATTGTGGGGATGTCACTCACAGATGTTGTTTTCGGGTCTGAACTGGCTGCCTGCACGGGATAACGAGTCCGAAAAGCCCTTTTATGGCCTTTTACAACTAGCCTGGGGCTCGTGTGTGAGCACTGGAGATGAGCCGGGCAATAAGGAAACGACAGTCTTCAGCGTCGCTGTCAAACGGAAAGGATGTTTGAATACGCATCAAGGGACGCCGCTCTTACACAAACAAAACCCTTAGCTAGAGGGTTCGATTCTATGTGAGAATCAAGATTCTTGGTAAATCAAATACAGTTCTGTGGAACTGAAGTGAGTTCTGCGTGAACCACATTACAGGCAAAGGTTAAATATCCTTTCACCGAGTTTGAGGTCGGTAAAGCGAGAATCTGCAAAGGGCGGTTCTCCACCTCATTGCATAGTTGTTTGCAGCAGCAAAGGTCTATGGAGTCGAGAGCATTCCCAGTACGTGATTGTATATAAATGTGAATAAATTGTGTCGTCCCAATACAACTCTCGTGCGTGAATTGTTGGACATACTTTTGGACATTACTTGGCGCAGCAAGTCTGAGGCATACGTCTGCACCGGTGTACACAACCCACGAACCTGTTATTTCACTGAAATATGGGTGAAGGTAATCAAGAGACCAATTGATCGTCCTCTACAATAGAGTGGGCAAATCGTTTGTCATCTGGCCTACACACCACATTGGGAGCAGTTCAAAAGAAAATCTAATAGCACGTGACGAAGTAAAAAACCTACGTTGTTAACCTTACCACCGGCGCCACGACAGTAACCAATGTCTCTTTGTCTCTGAAGATGAAAAAAAATGACTTGATATGTCACCTTTCACTGTGGTGATGCTGAGGTGATAATATCTTAATCCGTTCAGTTCTCATTTGCCAGCTTACAGAAGTCGCTTTCCTCCTCCTCCTCCACGTTTCTTCGTTTGAGTACATGAAAGCACGATCATTGCCGTTCTTCTCACACGATATCCAGTCACCAGTGAGAAAATGCATTTTGGGAAAAAGTTTCCTCTGGAATTTCTGATGTCTTCCCTTCGCAGGATTTCACGTAATCCTTCATCGAAGAGCTCACAACCGTCGCTAAGTGCGACCAGCTGTTATGCGGCTGGTTGTTCCCACAGGTTTAATCTTTAAAGGAGCATGAAAGTCTTGCGAAACGCTAATGGTAATGGTCTGGAACTTTCTTCTTAGCTTTCCTTAAGATCTCTTCCCTTCCTAGGCGACTTGGGTTTCTCGGCGATCTCAGCGAAGCTTCTAGGGAGATTCTTTGAGACGTAGGTGACGGAAAGTATTGAAAACATTCAAAGGTAAATAGTACTCAAAACACTTCATTAAACAAAGCTGCATTAATTGTGAATGCCGAAACTAAAGCTTTCTCTTGAAATACTCGAAAAATAAAAAAGGTTATTTGTTTTCGCTTTAATTATTGCAATGTCATTAATAAAATTCAAACCTCTGCTTAGAGATATTCTTTTTTAACTCGATTTTAAAAAAAACTAGCTAAGATTTCATTTGTCGTCTGTCTGTTCTTCTGTAGACATTCAACTTTTTGTTCCTATAAATAATTTTTAAATCATTTTTGGGATGGATAGGTATAAATGAAACATTAGAATTCTTATTATCCTAATATCTCAATAGCTTTAACAGCACCTTCTAACAGTGATAAAATTAGAAAATACAAAACTTTAAGCGAATATCGCAGACGATTTATTTATAGTAGACATTTAGGTCACAGAGTGTAATGGTCAAAAGATATATTGACAGGAATGATTTGGCCCTTTACCACAGAGGGAGTAGAAAATGTCAAATTTTTCTTAGACATAAATGTAAGATTCATTTTGTTTTGTGTAGGTACTAATGAAATATTTCTTTTGCATTTTTAAATCATCGATTAGTTCCAATTTCTCTTCGTAGAGGGCTGGCCAAGGTCGCCAGAGAGTTACTTCAACCTGAACTGACCGATATCCTGCTCTAATGGCAAGACGGAATCGTACGATGGCTTTGCGTCAACTCTGTCTCAAGGTTTATAAGGCCACAGGTGAAAGGATTTTCAGCAGAACAATATCACAAAGGTTTAATATGAACTCTATGCCAGGAGCAAGTACTTTGTGTCCCGTTAATCCCTAACCCACGGAAAAGCCCACCTAAACTGGTGCCGCCAACATATTACTTGGAGCCCTGAACAATGTGCTACGAGTCTGTTTTCCGATGAGTTTCGATGTACTGTACACCTGATTCTAGACGTTGTTAATGTGGGGTGAACGAGAAATGCGATACCATTCTTCCAATATCAGAGAAAAGGATACTTATCCTTTTCCTTTTTCTTTTTTTTCCCTTATACTTACCTTTTCTCTGCCAGCAGAAATTTTTCCGAGGTAGAGCATATTTGTTTCAGAAAGAGGCAAAATATATTCATAGGGGGACAAAAAAGTCTCTGTTTCAAGAAAGAAATATTTATCATGCGCCGTTCATTAATGGGTGCGGCAGAAATAATGCAATTTGTTCAAACAGTTTATATTTTGTAATTTTGAAATACAGGTTTTAAGACAACACGATAGAAAGAGCCGAAATATACAAAATCTGGTGTTAATAATTTTAGCTTCTCATAAGCCTACTACGGACTATATTGCAAGATTTGATCCATAGCGCGTGGATTGCACAAATAAGAATCTAACTGTTTGCTTTAATTTACCTCTGATTGCTAATTCGCTTGATTGGTTAATTCACTTATATTTTCAGTCCAGCTAGAATTGTGTTAGTTTATAGTTTAGTTTTTATGACGAAATGTATGGGCTGGATATAAATTTGTCAAAGAGCTGCTTGCCACGAAGGTCTGACAAGAACCTTGTCAGTATATTATGCCATAGAAAATCACGGTAGCCAATCACGATTGTTAAATCGTGATTTGTATGCATTTGTTCGCAATCTTTTATTTTATCTTCATTCACATTTTTTCATTAGCGCTTATTTGTTTGTAGAAGCTATAATGTTTCGAAGTTATTTCTCATTGAGCTAACGTGGAGTTGTGACCTAACTTTTGGTCACCAGTGTACACGAAATTGCAGCATCGTGAGTTAAGTTGTACTGCAAAATTATCTGAATGCAACATTATGCTTGATATCTCAAAAGGAAAACTTTCATCTTCAGTTTTAGACATTGTACCTATCTTCTTAAAGAAATACATATTCATGCTACATCCTGAGCATCGGATCCAGGGTATTTGTCCACTGCAAGCTAATTTTAGCAACATTCAACATTAAAGGTCTGTCCATTAATTGATGTAGACAATTTTAATTATCACTTACTAAAAGATGTTCCATTTCATTGATCGCATTAATTTTTAATCTAAAATGCAGAAAACAAAACTTTGTATTATTTTGCATTTCACACAGTTATTCCAATCACTATGTTTTCTCCAGACATAAATGCAATTTTTTATATACATTTTTTCGGAGATTGACTGACACACATTTATAAAAGGCAAAATTAATATCTCAGCTAAGTTCTCACCTCAAACCTATAGAACATTGTTGATGTGCAAAAGCTCTGTAAGGTATTTTACGGCATTGAGAGTCAAACCTATTTACATTTGGTTTCAAAATTCATCATCATCGTCATCCTAAAGAAACCATCGCTACGGAGGTAAAACCAGATCGCGCAATTTAGTTCTCCAAGCATATCTGTCTGAACTATATCTGCTGCATCTGACCACTGCACACCAATTCTAACAAGGTCGTGTTTGACATTGTCTGCCCACCGCATCCTAGGTCTCCCCCTCCTTCTGAGGTCACTAGGCACACTGTTCATAACACTATTCCCAAATCTATAATAATCCATACGGGCAACATGGCCAAACCAACAGAGTCTCTCTCTGCACAATATGCTGCTTAAAGGAGGTTTCCGACTCCTCTGCCTAACCTCATCATTGCTTACAAAGTTGAACCACCTAATGCCCAAGATACTGCGTAAACATTTAGAATCAAAAGTATCTAGTTTCCTGTTATCTTGTTAACAAAGCGTCCACGTTTCACTACCATAACTAACCCTAGAAAGAACCAAACTATTATATAGTCTAATTTTAGTCTTTTGGTGTATACGCCTATTTCTCCACACTCTCCATAGATTCTTAAAAGTCCCGGCAGCAATCCCTATTCGTCTGTTAATCGCATGCCGCACATCACCAATATCTGTTGCATAGCTCCCAAGATAATTATACTGAGACGCTTGCTCAAGACTGCAACCATTCAGATTAACAGAATCACAGCCTGCCTGACCAGTTTTCTTCACTTTAGTTTTCACTCTGTTTATAACCAAACCTACTCTACTACCAATCTCATCAACAGCTCGAATGGAAGAGTTCTTCTCATCAACACCATTTGCCAAAAGGTCTAAATCATCAGCATAATCTAAATCAGAAATGTTCAGATATCCAGACCATTTACGGCCAAAATCTTTCCCCTGCATTGAATTTCGCATAACATAATCAATAACCAAACTACAGAGAAAAGGAGACAAAATGCATCCTTGTCGAAAATCGCAAGCAATGCTAAATTAATTGCTACAAGACTTACCAACTGGAACACACGACTCAGTGTTATTATAGAACTTTCATTACGTTAACTAACTTGCTTGGTATATGCCATACGATCTCACGATCAATCACAAATTATGACGATCAACAGAGTCGAAAGCCTTTTTAAAAACAACAAAGCTTGTAACTAAATGTTTCTGAAACTCTAAACATTTCTCAAGAATCTGCCTAAGTGAAAATATCTGATCCACACATCCCCTACCACTTCTGAATACACATTACTTATCACACAATTGTCTGTCAACCAGATTCTTAATTCTATTAAGCACAATCATGCAAAAAACTTTATCTGGAACAGAAAGTAGGCTAATAATCCTATAGTTATCACATGAATTGCTATCACCTTTTTTAAAAATAGGGGATAATAATAGTTCTAGTAAAATACTTTATCGTAAAAAATATTCAAACTTTCAGTCATCCATGTGGTAATTGAAACATTTCGTTAGTGATTTCATCTACCCCTGAGGATTCATGTAATTTAAGTTTACAAACAGTCAAACTAAACTTCAAACTGTGTTATAGGGCCAACATTAAAGCCAGTAATGCATCTATCATCATTACAAACAATGAGATTAGAACAAACCACGTTGTTTAGAACACCACTGAAATGTTCAGCCCACCTAGCCATGACAGAATCCGCTATAATAATCCTTCTATAACCTTACTTTGTTTATCCTTCAATCTCTGTATATATTTCTGTTTTTCACAACTCAAAATATTAACTATGTGGTACAGCTCTCAGCTCTGGTGCTGTCTAAATGCTTCCTCCGCTTTATCAGCCAAACCATCAAGCCAAAGATTCTTAGCAGCAGCTAATTGATTCTTTACACGTTTATTAAACTCTCTATAATGTTTTCTATTAGGACTAGTAGGGTATTGATTAAGGACATTCCTACATTTCTTTCTTTCTGAAAAAAGCTCAAGTACCTTATCACTCAAATAATTCTGCCTTCTCTGCTCCTTTTTCCCTTAAAAAGTATTGTCAGTTCCCCAAAAAGACTGTTTAAAACGCTCCCATTTCTTCCTCAAGTTCAGTAGCAAGCAATCCATGACTGTCAAAATGACTAAGTTACCTTTTATGGTAAGGTTTTAGGTATAACTGGTCTTTCAGAGTTTCAGAATTAAAGGTAAATTTTTTAACCTTAGCACAATACTCTTTAAGTTTAAATTGCAAGACACTTTTAACAAGGTAATGTAAGATCCAATTTGTCAGGCCCATGTGTACTTATGTATGTCGCGGTGTTTATAATAAGTGTTAGTTATTCTCAAACCATTAAGTTTACTTACCTGTAGGAGACGTTGCCTATTGCCATTGCAGCTACCAATACCAAAAGCGCCTATCACCCCTCCCTAAAGGTCGGAGTCAGTACCAATTTTGGCATTGATTTTGGCAGTGAATTTGGCACCTAGAACAAGGGTAAGATCTCCTTTCTTAACAGAATTCAAATTATCCTGAAGTTGTCCGTAAAACCTATCCTTCTCATCCTCATCGGCATCGTCAGTGGGGGCATAACAGCAGATAACATTCAAGTCTTCAACGCTTGTCTGAAATTTTGCTGTAAGAAACCTTTCATTAATGCACTCATATCCTAGAAGAGCATCACTAGCGTGTCTGCTGAGAAGCAGACCCACGCCTTGGTGATGCTTATTGTCGTCCCTCCCTGAAAAGAGAAATTTAAGATTATTTTTAAGAATCTGACCTTTATCTGTCCATCTGGTCTCTTGCAAGCCGAGAATATCTAAATTATAATGGTGGAATTCTTGTGTGAGGACATCAAGAGAAAAGGCTCTGTGCAGAGTCCTCACATTCCAACTACCTATGGAGAGAAAATGGTTAGTGGGATGTTTAAAGAAACTATGTTTATTGAGAGAGGAAATGCCAACAATATCAAACAGCCCCCTAATCTCAGACATGGGGCAAAGACCCGTTCCCCCACTACTAAAGGCTGAAGCCATCTATACTGGAAGACTTCCTCCAATGTAGAATTTGACGATGCCAATAGAAGCAAATAGTTCAGGTGCCTGCGATGACCTCTGCTCAGGATTATCCACTAGCTGATAAACATATCGTCTGAATCTATTCACTTGGGGCTGTCAAACCACAAACAAACAGAAAACACAGCGGAAGATTCTTCCTCCACAGAAGCCCACCAATGCGGCAAATTCAGGATCCATAATCAAGCTGAGAGCCTATTTCCAGTCCTGTCGTGTTTATATGGTCATCACCAGTGCCCTGTGTGATTGACCACTCCTCAACAGAATAGGGAAAAAAGTAGAAGTAGCCGTAGTTGTCCAGATCAGTAAGGTCCACTAATCTGGCAGCCCTCCACTTCCGTTCATTTCCACAATAGAGTATCTCTTTTTGAAAGTACTAACGGCCTGCACCACAAGATGGCGGGGTCGGACATTAGATGCTATGCCTGGCTATGCATCATCACAAGGGATTGATGCATAGCTTTCCTTCCAGTGACTATTTAGCTACCATTTATAGACCAAAATTCAATTAATCAAACCTAAAAGCATCCTTGTCGACCTTTTACTTTTACAAAGCTTAACCAAAAAGTGGCTCTTAAGCATTATTCGACTTCCTTCGCTTTTTTATTCGCTTCATCTTTTGACAGCTTGACATTATATCACGCAATTCGGAGGACAGTTTCTATCAGGATTTTGGTTATTACTCATTGCATATCGTTTCCCACAGTTCCCCCAATCTGAGCGCAAGTACCTTTGCCGCCTACAATTTGGAAAACGCCAGCTCAAGCGTAAGAACGATTGAACGTGAGCATCATTTTTAATGACGGCGCTGAATTCATCATTGCCAAAATTTTATCTCGGTTACTCAAGAACACTCTTCACCACCTTCATCCCCTCAGCACATTCTACGTATATCTCTTATACATTCATTCAGTATTTTCTATCTTCAATATGTAATTCTCCGGAACTGGGCTTAAATGCTATTCAAAATTTTGATTGCGAACGTTTTGCAATTGAAATCACAGTTATTAAGTTACATTTCCAGAAGACACGAAAGATTTATTATCTCTTATTAATATTTGCTCACCACTTCACCTTCTTGTCGTTTGACAACGTCGAGTGGTTAAGTGTTCAACTTTCTACTCTTATATTTAAGAATTTCAACTTTATTTTAATGATGAGTAATATTTTCCTTCTTTTCTGTAAAGCAGCAGTTTCTTTTAAAATTCGTTTTTTGATACGTTCTGTTTATTTTCTTCAGAGACGACCGTGGAAAGTTGAATTCGAGTTTTTGATGTTTATCAGATATTTGGCTGCTTCCCATTTTCCCAAATTGTTTGTGTTCTGCAAAAATGTTTTTTCTTATATAGCTGAAATTGTTCAAGTCTCGAACACAAAGTGAGTTCCTTTTCATCTCTAAAGACAGAGCTGTTTACAAATAACTGCTTCATTACAAAACTTCTGTTACGTCACGATGATTTTTGAACAATCTTCTCTCTAAGAACAGACCAACAGTAAAAAACAAGATTTTATGATTAGAATCAAAGACAAAAGGAAATCATGATACTCTCTATAATTGGAAAATTTTCATCGTGATGTGTAAAGGTAATATTTTCTAGGTAACTAGAAATTATTTTTGTTTTGTTGTTTAAATCCCACTAACATGTTGAAAAATAAAGAGTTAATTGCCGACGTGAGCGTTACGCAAACTCAAGAGACTGAATCGCTTTAGACCTCTGCCAACTCATTGTCTTTGACCAGAGATGTGAAACTTGTTGTCCGCATTCAGCCCTCAAAGCATGTTTGCTAGTTTCACCGATCTAATGTAGATTAATATAAAAATTACCTTCGGTGGAGAAAAAATAACATTCATTTTAAAGCATTTTATGTTTTGTCTTGCAGAGAAACCGTAGAGAAACTTCTGAATTCAATGAGCACGTTATAGATACAAGCAAGTTTGCTTATGATTCACGATAATTTTGTATGAAAACAAAATTAAGCTATCATTTCAATATTTATACAGCATAATCAGCATAGAGCATAAATGATTTGGTCAGCGAATTTCATCTCTAATTAAAATCATGGCCACTGAAAATGGTAGAATGTCACTACTTTAGACAATGCCGTTTGAGTTGAATCTGGCTATATACACTAGAAATCAGTTGGTGATCTTGAACGACACACCGGATCGGAACATTCTTAGTATTTATGAAATCTACTGCTCGAAATACAGCTTTATTCTTTAACGTTTTGCTCTCTAGCAACTTTATATAGGAATTTGACCTCGAAGGATCCTTCGCATCCGAAATTGCACTCTAAAATGACTTTTGACCTCGAAAGACCTTCGTGATCCGCAATTCCTTAGTGTTTACGAGATCTACAACCCGGAACACCCCCAGACACCAATTTTTCATCTTTCTAGCACCGGTGAATCTAAATTTAAACCTTGATTTCAAAGGACTCTTTGGATCAGAAAAATTTTAACGTTTCCGACATTTGCAACCAGAAACAAACCTCAGACACCAATTTTTTATCATTCTAGCACTCGTTGATAAAGGTTTCACCTGTATGAAACCCTTATTTGATCTTGAAGGACACATCGGAGGGCAAAATTCGTATTTTTGTCGAGATTTACGACTCGTATTTCCCCTAGGTGCAAATTGTCAGAGTTCTGCCATTTCTGCACCATAATTTGAATTAGCGTAATCCGCTGTCAGTCATTCAGTCAATGTCTCACAATCGTCTCTTGTACATCATGTACGTTCGTGGCCCTTACCAGTTACAGTTGCAACTGAACTTATTAGCATTTATTTCTTTTTGTCTGCTGCAATATTGAAAATTGGAATAATCCCATTTTGTACCGATCTAATTGCGGGTGTTAACTCTTTTCTATGTCCTTAGAAGCAACCTTGAATGTTCATCATTTATTTGCAGGTGTAGACAGAGATCAGTGTCTGGAAGCATTTGGCCAGAATTTCCTTTTCTACTGCCAGAAGAACGGATTCGACCAACTGCTTCACGTGCTCGGCAGAGACCTTCGTGACTTCCTCACTAACTTGGACAATCTCCATGACCACCTGGCCTCTATCTACCCAGGGATGCGAGCGCCATCGTTTCGCGTGTCTCCCGGCCACGAAGGAGCTCTCCTCCTCCATTATTACAGCGAAAGACGAGGTCTGCACGCCATCGTGCGTGGTATCGTAGATGTTGTGGCGCGCGAATTCTTCAACACTTCAGTGTCCATAAATATAGTGCAAACGTCTGATTGCAAGCAGAAGCACCACGTGCTCTTCGAAATCCACCAGGAGAGTATTGGACGTGCCTCGAGCAGCGATCTCTTTTTATTGCCCACCCTCGAGAGACTAAGTCCTACCCCTCGTGACCTTCCAATCGACGTGCGAACGTTCTGTGAGGCATTTCCCTTTCACCTTATATTTGACAGAACGTTTAACATCACTCAAGCTGGTAAAGGGATACTCAGGTTGACGAAGGATTGTTGGAAGCAAAGGAGGCGGGTTCGGTTCACCGACATCTTCGTTATTCTCCGTCCAGTGATCGACGTCACATTCGATTCCATCCTTCGGTGCTGCAATATGGTGTTCGTCGTTGTTACGAAAAAGGGTCTCATGCCTTCCCCGACTGCATCGTCTTCTTCACCAGTAGCTGGTGTCTCCGGAGAAGATTCGCTGAGGCTCAAAGGTCAAATGTTGCACGTGTCTGAAGCCGACAGCATCATGTTTCTATGTTCTCCGCGGGTGTCCGGCTTCGAAGAGATGCAGCGGCTCGGACTCTATTTGAGTGACTTCCCTGTACACGACCAAGTGAGAGATCTCGTCATTCTCGGCCATTACAGGAAAGGAGAGAGAGAACTCGTTGAGAAGTTGGATGAAGCAAGTAATCATCTTAAGGTTTGAATTTTTCACCTATTCTTCTTCTTCGTGTTTAATTTCGTTATTATTAAAAATGGTCGTTATATCGTCAGAAAACAGGTATCTTTCTTCAGTGAAGCAGACAGTTCTCTTTTGGTGTTTTGGCTGTTAAACGATCAAAATTAAACCTCAACAGATGTCGAACAATCTAATGATTGATGCACATATTGAAACGTTGGGGCACACACCGTAATGCTGAAAACATCTATTCTTGTTCGTGTGTAATAAACAATGACAGCAACTGCAGAGTTTCAACAAATTGTGAATGTAAATTATACATAACAATGTACAAAGGGTTAAAAGCTGAATGGGGCGTGGAGATTCACTTCTAAGGGTATTTAAAATCTGATATTAAAAGAGAACTGTTTTTACCACCTGCTGCTACATTATACCCGATATGGATTAGTCCGTGTCCTACGGGTTCCAATGGCAGCCCCTAAAACGAATCCACATCGAGGTGCCATGCCACGAGCACGCCCAATCGCGGCTGCTCCGATTACCTAAATAACTCAAGAAACATTCAGCTTAACTTGCATATTTTTTTAAAATGGTTTCAACTTTTCAAACAATTGCTCTTCCGCCATTCTACAAGATATGGAAACATTTCTATTTATCGCACTCACATTTCTTACACTGAACCGAGAAATAGGGGGGCGGGGGGGCTCAGTCGGTAGCGCGTCAGGCTCGTAATCTGTAGTTCCCAGGTTCGAGTCCCAGCTGGGTCAGCGTTGAGATTTATCTCCGCAAAATTCCCCGCCCTGGCCACGGTCAGTAGGGGACACCGATGGGCTTGGAAAGGCCGCCGTCCATCGGATCGGACGTTAAGCCGTGGCCCCGTGTGCGGGAGAGAGCCATACCCTGTGCACGTTAAAGAACACGCTGGATGGCCTTGACGGGAGGCTACCATCTGTCTCCCAACAGCTGTTCCAGTGGGTCCCCTCCCCCAACCTTCTCTGAGCCTTCGGGGTCCATGTGACCTGGCCATTTAGCCCATGGTGTGCAAAAAAGTGCCGCTCAGAGGTAAAACAACCCAACCCAACCGAGAAATGGTCTCGTGTGAATTTTTTATCACCCAGAGAGCTTCACCTAGTTCGGTATTTTTAACTTCATACAAAAAGAGAGCTCCCCTCAATTGCGTTACTTCTTACATATATTCGCCGTTACTCGTTTCTAAGCCTGACCAAAATATCATAAAACCTCTAGAATACAGTTCTTGATACTTTATTTCTTGGCGGCCGATCAAAAACTATGAGTAGCATTTTCCGAAGCTCTTAGACCCTGGAAATTCCAGACTGACAACGTAGATAAACTAAATACGAAACACATTTTAAAAAATGCATATTACATTTAGTTCAATTAGTATATTGTTACTTAATAAAACTGGATTTAATTTTAATCAGGTATTGACAATGATGAGTGAATAGGCTATAAATTAATAATAACATGGATTTCGACATTCGAAAAATAATTAATTCCTTTCTACTTTCATTAAATTGAGTAAATTTTATTATTCATTTATTTAAATTCGTTTATGACATGAATGCATTTCCAAACTAATTATATTTTTTATTTTACTGTACGAAAATTCAAAGTTAAAACTTAATGTGCTGCGATTTTTCCAAAGACTTCGTCATCCATATTTTGAAAAACCCTGATCTACAGAAGGTAGGTATTCTGCAGAAGTAGGTATTCTGCAAGATGACATTCGACACCTTTTCCATTCTATGCCTCGACGCATAACTGTTGCATGCCTTTTTTTTTTTTATTAAACAGAAGCATAGAATCATACGCCGTCATTCCTTGGTTAGATTCTTGTAAAGTATGATGAATCAATTAAAACAACGCAGAAGAAACAAGTACAAAAAATAATGTAATGTTAAATATCAGTAATAAATAACAGAGTATGACTAATTGCGAAACAGCTTCACAGTCTCAAGCTCTTATAGCTACTTGATTTGCCAAATGAAAGGAAAGCATGGTAATGAAAAGAAATAAGTCAAGTTTACAGATGCACAGTATGGGTACCGGGGATATTACGGCAAACATACCAACAAAATTCAATTTCCTCCCTGAGTTACTTGGGTGATAATAATCCTGCCGTTCTCTTCATTGACGGATTGTGGTAGTGGCTGGTGATAACTGCATCTTTGATAAAAAAAAAAAACACCACATAAAACCGTAAACAGATATTTACGTTATGATTTATTTTACTGCAACTAAAACACACCTTGTGCTGTCTCTGTACAAATAAAGTCACAAATCAATCCGTTATTTCTGGCTCCCTTATGGCAACGTCTCCAAGCGTTTGAGCTCTACAAAGTCGTTCGAATAAAATAAGGCCGATGAGTTGCAGATAATGTATACTTAAACATCCAATGTTTCAGACATATTTTAGCCCGTAGTGTAATATATACAGTGTTCCAAAAGTAGGTTTACAACTTTAAAAGGACATTTATTAAGAAATATTAAATGTATACAGAAGAGGTTTACATTTATTAATAAATGTATATACTAACTTTTTGAAGTTTAAACCTACTTTTGAAACGCCCCGTATTCATATTTAATACATTGTACAAAATAAATAATTGTGCATTACTGTAATTCAGAGAGATGTTTAGAATACACCATAAATATTTCAAAGCGAAAATGATCAATAGCAATGTATGCAAAAGCAAACTTATTTTCCTTCGCTCTTATTTCGTTTAATGTTTGTTTTCCTTTCATTCAAAAATGAAGTAGTTATATGTATATGTCTTAAACTCTTTTGTAATTACCCTATTTAATTATTTTAGTCTGAAAAATGCCATCTCATCTTTTGTGAATTTATACAAACGATTAATGTATCAATAAACAGTTGTCGTTGAGTTGATCAGTGGTTGGATCTTTGCAGGTTCTAGACTCTAAATTAAGAGAAGACAAGAAAGTGACTGAAGAGTTGCTTTACTCGATTCTTCCACTGCACGTTGCGCGGAGGCTCTGCCAAAACGAGGCTGTTGAGGCAGAGAGCTTCCCAATGGCCACGTGCCTAGTGGCGGACATCGTGGGATTCACGGCAATGTGCGGTAAGGAAGCCGTCCAACCCATGGATATTGTGCGCATGCTCAACAGCCTTTATATGAGGTTTGATACAATGACATCGACACATGACGTCAGCAAGGTGAGATGAACTTTGATTGTGATTTGTTTAATCTGAGATTTTTGTCCCGTTTTCTTCATGCAGCTAACTGTTGCGATGTATTTTTTAATCACCCTGTTTTTTTTCAAATTTTAGCATAACTTTTTTATTTTTAGTCATGAATGGTGTCAATTAAACATGGATTAAAAAGACTGGTATTTACATCAGGAAAACCGAATTTCCTATGATTGTTTTTTCCCTCCTAAGGCATAAGAAGCACTAAAATTTTCAGTTTGACTCCATTGCATTTCCAGTTTCGTATTTGCACGACCGGTGCCACAATCATAGCATTGTTAGTAAATACTAAAATTGTACATCTTACATAGGTGAAAAACATATGGATGAAAATAATTACTTGAGTTTGATGGCACAAGAAAAATATATAAGATACTATTGTATATGTATCGCAACGTTCTATTTTATCATGTAAATTGCGATACTCTGGATTGGTCAGATGATGATGATTTTGTCGATGTTTCTGGATTTGGGAGCATCCCAGTTGTTGCAAAGCAAAATCATCCACGGACAAGAAATTTAAAGCTAATGTAAGTTTTGCTACATAAGAGATTTCCTGGCAAGGAGTCGATGCAACACAATACCCGTGTCATTGCTCATTTGTATTTCGTGGTGACACTCTTCTTCGGTGTCTTCGCTTGCATTAGCTTGCTGACTTTGCACGACGACAAGAAATAGTTTTGCAGAGAAGCCACTACGGTCTGCTAATGGGTGAAGGTGAACGGCGCTCTCAAGGAAATAATTAGGCCAACACGAGGTTCGTTTCTTTTAAGAACTTCTGAAGACAACGAAACAAACCTAATTAGCAAAGAAACAAGATAATGCCTTACAAAGCTGCATCACTCCCAACAAATAAGCTTCAGAAGTAAATTCCTCCCAAAGAGAGAAATAAAGGGATGCCTTTTCGGAAATACATTACGGTTTATTTTTATTTTTGTGAATATCCGTATCTTTTCAGAAAGCAATTATTAGCAGTCCGAATTTGATGGTTACAGCCATTTTAAAACTCGCTGAGATCCTTCTCTACTAATGAGGGTGCTACACCACAACACAAGAATATGCAAACAAGAGCGCCTACCAGCTTGCAATAAGATGGGTCCTTGTCTAGCGTCAGATATGCTGATTCCAATACTTTTAAATGCACAAACTGAATTTAAATCAAATTTGTTTTGATTGGAAAATTAAAATTAATGCTTAACGTATATTATATGAAAATAATTAGGTATCTTTTTTTCTCAGAACTATCTTTTTTTACTAAATTGCACTTCATTCCAAAATGTTTGTATTTAAATACTATTTTAAACTGATTTCAAATATGAAGGGTGTATTCATGAAGTACGAAATAAATTTCAGAGTCTGATTATAAAATCATACATACATATCACACACCAACAATTGAAAACTCCTTTAAGGACAACTATCGTTTCCCCGAAGACTCATTCAGGCACTTTTGATAGTTTTCATTTTTTTATATTAATTTTTATATTGTTTTTTTTATTTTTATGAGGAATTTAAACAGTCTATGTTCTTTAGAAAATTAATTAGTAGATTGTAGTATATGGGTTTAAGTGCTTTTTCTTTTGGTTCAAGGATTGATTGAAAGTTGAATTGATTAGTTTTATGTTTTCTGAGTTTTTGGAAGTATTTATTTCTTTCGTCTGTAAATTAAATGTGTTAGCAACTTACTTTCGGTGACGGTTTGAAACCATTGAAACTAGCAGTGTTAATAACCCTGCGAAAAAGGTACTTCACAGATGGGAACGGCTTGGAGGCTCGATTAATTCGAGCTCTCAGCCTTATATACGAAGATTGGAGCCCAAAACAAGAAAATACTGCTTCTCATTGACAAGTGCCCGGTACATTCAAAAAGGCTGATTATAATATAAGAATATAAAGATGAAATTTTCCCACCAAATTATATCAGTGAGCAAAGTCAGTGAAATTAACCATACTTTAAAGTTGATGTGCTGAAGAAGTCTGTCCCAAAACGCTCTTGCACTTCTATTTAGATAATGGGAAAAATCCGTAGGAAATGGTCATTATTGTATTCAATGTTCTCCGTTATATCGCACAGGCATGTACGGAAGGGTCTACTTACAGAGTAAACAAATAGAAAAAAGCAAAATGCTTAGCTGGAAAATAGGCTGCTTGTGGAGGACGAGGAGCCTGAAGAGTGTGTGTGTGGGGGGGGGGGGAGGTTTACGCAAGCTGGTGCAACTTTGAAGTATTTTGTTCCAATCGAGACTTAACTCAGTGATCCAGATGGGTCGATGAGATTGCCGACCAGAATTTGGAAATCAGAGAGAAAGATTTTGAAGATACCACCAATAAAGATGCAAATGATGATCTTACTGTAATTAGGAACTATTGGACAAAGGTGAAAGGGAGTAACAAAGTTTTTTGAACATTGTTTTGGAAATGACTTGTGTCCTAGTCGCCGAGTGGTTAACGTGCTTGATTACTGATCAAAGAGACTCGGTTTCGAGCCCCGGATAAGACATGAAGGCTTTATTTCATCTGCTTCCTTCTACTGAGGTCTCGCTATCCTTAAAGATCTTCGCTGTGTTATATTAAACAGACAAGCTCTTCTCAAATTTCTGTAGCAAGCAGTTGCTTGAAGGGGAAATTATTATTTAAATCCAGTTCTACGAATGCGTATTCATTTTAAAAACTACATTTGTTACTCGTTTTCGAACAAACAAGATGTTATTTTCACTTTGTATCTCAGTTTTTTGTTTGTTTGCTTGCTTTTACTTCGTTTTTTCTTTCACTTCGTCATCTGTCTATCTGTAAACAATCCCAACTTTTCTGTTTTGAAAGATAAATGACAAATTTTTTTTTGGTTTGAATAGATGCTAATAAAATATTACGAGTCGCCTTTTCCGAATTTTCAAATAGTTGAATTTCATTGTTAGAGGTGGAAAAACGTCAAAACGTTTAGCCAATATTGTAAACTACAGAGTGATTCAAAATTCGCGCACCTTATATTAGAGAATTTCATTTATTCCCAATTTACTTTTACAAATTGTTAACAAAGGTTACAGAAGATGTTGAAAGTGAATCAGAAAACTGTTCATTGAAGTCAGCTTGAAGAGTTAAAAATGATTTGGTTGTTAAATAATGTTCGACCTATACACGTTCGACCTGAGGAAATTTCATTATGGGCAACTAGTACAATACACGTCACCAATAAAGAACTGACAGCGTGAGAACAAAATTAAACAATGTTGCATATGTCAGTGAATGCAGGGTTGCCAACGTTTGAATCGGTATTCAATTTCGTTCAGTTGGCGCCAATAAATTAGCATTTACATTTCGGTTTGGGCAAATTTTGAATCGCTTTTTATTCATGTTAGAAATTTGATGGTTAAGTGGTAGAATGTGGTGGGAAACATTTTATACTAACAGCAGCGACTTGCCTCCTGTGACATCAGGGAGGTGGAAAAGCGCAATTCTTTTGTATTAAGACAAATGACAACTCGTTCCTGGATTGGGGAGGTACTAATAAAATATTACTCTTTAGAGTTTTTAAATCTTTCATTGATTTAAATTTCCGTGATTTAAAACATTAGCATTGGAAAAAGGAAGAAAAATGACTTTGAAGAGGAGCATTTATGCATTTGACTTCAGTTAAAATTTTTGTTTGCTGCTGTGCAAACCAAACTTCTTTCTTTTATTTTTACGGTTATCATGAAATATGAAATTGTACTTGTGTACTTTTCATTAGTGGCAATGCATAACGTTTTGTTATATTTTTTCTCTTTATTTTGATTGTAAAGTTACATATTGAGAGCAAAAGCTTTGGGCCTAAATCTTCATATTGTATTTTTATTTGATAGAATATAAATCTGTGAAAATAATATGATAATTTTTTGCATCTATCCCGATTTGCACTTTCTTGCGATTTACCTCACTTTTCATCGTCTTCATGAAAGTGTAATATAGGTGTTTGGCTCTATATAGGTTTCGTTTTTTTTTATAATCAAGAAGCTAAATGGCCAAGTAATAAAGTTTTCAAGAGCTCAGAGAAGCTTGAGAAAGTAGAACCCGGTGGAAAGTTGTTGGTGGTCAGATGAATCCACCGATCACGGCATGCGGGATACTCTTTAGTGTGCACAAGTAATCTGCAGGTGGGACCGACTTCCGATCTGGTTTCAGGCCTCTTAGGATTGAATGGGGGCTTAGAGATAAAAATTCTCAATCCAAACACAGATGGAACTCGAACCTAGTGCACTATCGACTGAACTATATGAATGTAGTAAATACAAATATATATATATCTTCTATGACTAGAGAAATTAGGAAATAGTATCTTTATATCTCTGGTGTGAGTATAAAACTGGATTAATTTGCAATATTAAAATATATTTGTTTCTGTTTTAAGGTTGAAACAATTGGCGACGCTTATGTTGTCGTTGGAGGTGTTCCAGAATTTGTGCATGATCACGCTGACCGTGTGCTTTCCCTGGGGCTGGACATGGTGTGGGCCTCACACATGGTCTTTTCCCCAGTCGATGGACTGCCTATACAGGTAATTGAGCAAAGGAACCAAACAGGAAATATTTCTTGAACTAGTGTTAAAGCTCACTAAAATTATGATTAATTGAGATAATGGTGTAAGTTTCCAGTTTGGGGTTAATGCAACAATATTTCGAAATTAGGCAATGTGAAAGAAAATATGAGGACATGTGGTTTTTGGGGTCACTCATATTTTTCTATGTTACAAAGTGTATATGATGAAATAAAATTGATTGATTGATTGATTGATTTTAAGAGATTATCGAATCTTAACCTGGTTATTTATTTTATTAATAATAATAATTTCCAATAGCAGTGTTGATTAGTAGTAGTGTTTATATGCAATGCATTTTATTAGTGATTTTGAGCAATTTCTTTAAGATGTCGTTATATAGAGATATTTTGTGCTATTTTTGTTAATTTAAAAAACGTGCGTTCTCTTATATGCTCTCGTTTGCTGGTAACGTCGATTGTGCAGTTATCAACAGCTGTGTAGTTTGTTTGAAGAGAAGACTGCTCTTTCAGCCAGCAATAATAGTCGCAAGAGTAATAGTCGAAAATTTTGAGGAAACTAGATTTTGCTATCTTTGACTTAGATGTCAGCCTCTTTTTAGTTCCTCAAGTTTTTTTCACTTCCACCCACATTGCATGTTCAACATTCAATCATCAAGGAAGTAAAATACTTGTTGCTTATTTCCTTCATCATTTTGTCTTTCGGTTGCCTGTTTCTACCTGCTGGTAACAAAATTGAAGACCGCGATGAATTTTAGTACCAACCTGTTGACAGTCTTAAAGATCAGCGTTTCATTGCTTTCTATTAATTCAAATTTGGTTTCCAAATCCAATTATATTAGGATAGTCTTCTTCAGAGATAGCAAATAATTTTTGCGTGCGGAAGTCTTTTAATTATTTATAACGTTTTTAAGCGAAACAGAGCTAGAATTTTTATTGCAGAAAGCATCAATCATAAAATCGAAAATATAAACCCTTTGATGATATTTTTAATTTCACCACAGAAAATGGAAAAATACAACACTTGCAAGAAGTTATGCAAATGTGACGAAATTTAAGGAGGCGGTAGTATATGGAAATGCATGGAAATGATTAGGGTTGTAGGACGATCGAAACGATTGGACAGGCGCTAGCTGACGACACAGGTGCGGAGCAGTCAAACATAGACCAAAGCTCCCTTGTTGACAAAACGTGGAAAATGTTCTAAACCCCTAAAGATTCCCTTACGCAGGCGTCGACAGCCGTTCCAACAGTTAACAGACTTGAGCGTGGAAGAATCATCGGCCTTAGAGACGCTGGTTTGTCGTACAGAGATGTGCCCAACCTTGTTGGCCGCAATCCCAGCACCATCGTACACATATGGCGCCAGTGGGCTCAAGAAGGATCCAGCACACGCCAATAAGGATCAGGAAGACGACGAATGACCACGGAGCAACAGGACCGCCATTTGCGACGCATGACATTGCGTGACAGATTCGCCAGTACAACGCAACTGCAAAGGGACTAGCAACAAGAAATACATCGAATACTTAGCAGGCGGCAGGTAAACAACAGTCTTTACAGTTTTCATTGCGAGTCTATCGTCGGGCAGTGCGACTGCCCCTCACATCTGCCCACAAGCAAGTACGCCTTCAGTGGTGTCGCCTCAGACCGACCTGGGACGAACAAGAGTGGAGTACCGACGAATCTCGTTTTGCCTTGGTCAGCACGACAGTAGACAACGTGTTCGCCGTCATCCAGGGGAAAGGAACACCACCCAGTGCGTGCGACATCGTCACACAGCCCCAGCATCTGGTGTCTTGGTGTGGAGTAGCATTAGTCGGACATCTCGGTCAGAACTTGCCATCAGAAGGGGATCTCTAACTGCCCAATGATATCTTACCAACATTTTGCAACCAGTGGCTGTCCCATTTGTTCAGCAGCACGGAACCTTTTACCAGCAAGATAACGCCCTTCCCCACACAGTCCGCATTTCTCTGCAGTATCTACACGAGCAAAGCGTTCAGGTACTATCATGGCCAGCACGCTCGCCGGAATTTTCATCTATTGAACATTTTCATCTATTGAATTTCATCTATTGAACACGTCTGATACATGATTGACCCACAGCTCCAACAACACCCAAGTGATGCGCCAACCACTGTCGCTGAAATGGAACAGCGACTTCGCGCTGTTTGGAGTTCTGTCCCTCAGGAAGTTATTATAGAGCTGTACGATAGCCTTCCCCGCGTGTTCATGAATGCATTCCTGGGCGGGGCGGTTCAACATCATTCTGATTACACCGGCTAGGTAAAGGGGTAATTTTCCATATTTTTTTTAAAGTAATCAATCCCACATTTCAGTGTATGCTAACAGCTGCCTGCGTTTCAACAAAATGGCATTACTACTTCCAGGTGTTGCAATTTTTTTTCCTGTATTGTATTTTTCAAAATAATGAAAACTTCCAGTTCTCTCACTTCATTTCTCGAAATAACCAGAACACAGGATAGCATAATATATATATATCTATTTTTTTCTTTCAAATTTGTATTCATAAACTTGATGGCTTCTACAACAACGACCATTTACCATTTTTTTGCAGCTTCGTGTCGGGATCCACTCGGGCCCTGTGCTTGCTGGAGTAGTGGGTCTTAAAATGCCCCGTTATTGTCTTTTTGGCCACACTGTCACCCTGGCTATTCGGCTGGAGAGTAGAAGCGAGCCCGGAAGAGTCCAAATCAGCGAAGATACCAAAAGGTGAGCGACTAGAGACAGCCTAAAAGTTTGTCAATGAGATAATAAGAATTTTGTTTGTGGACAGTTTCATCTGTAGACAATTATCTTAGAATATAAAAAAATAAAATTTAGAAAAGAGCCAAAACTCTTTAACTCTCAAGGGAAATGCAAAATGTGTCTCTACGCAAAGTGACGTCGCTTGATTTGCGAATTGATTAAGTTCCGAATTTAAAAAAGTGAAAATGCATTCAGATGTTTAGATTACGATTATATCATTTACTGCTCTTTCATAATCAGGAAAATACATATCTTGGTTACATCCTTTGCGATATAATCTGTTTTGTATTCATTTGATAGGAAGTATTACTTTTCTGTGATATTTTTCTTCGCAAAATAGCATAATTTCTTGAAAGTTTAAAGTTTTAATATTTTAGGAGTAGAGTGTCATATTTATAATATTTTAACAGACTTTGCATCTTTAGAGAGATGAATTAGGGGTCAAAGCCATCCTATGTTAATGAAATAGGGTTCATTAATGAAAAAAATGATAATAAAGCTCGGAAAGACATAACTTCTTTTTGAACTGAATAAAACATTTTTCAACCGTTTTGATTTCACCTACATTCTAGGGTCGTATTTCACCCGCAATGACACGTTTGACAGCTCCAATGCAATTCAGCTCACCCAACGCCACAAGTGCAAAATGCAGCACGTGACTTCTTCAAGCCACCTCTGCCCTTGAGGTTACGTCATAATGGATTAGGTACAGGACATCGATTGATCCCCGTTCGCTTCAGGCAGCTGCCTCATCATCCTCTTGATCTGTTTATGCTGTCCGCATGGTGAGATAACTGCGACGTAAAACGTCTCCACAGGTGACGTCAAAGACAAGAACGCGGTTGAATTGTGTCGCTACATCTGACTTACCGAAAAGAAGAAAGTGGGAAAATAAGAGACGCTGAAATTGTAAACAAGGAAAATCTTGCGATGCGAGCGTTTTCTACCAAGAGTGCCTTTACTTAACCGAAAACAGTCGAATTAACTATTTGACTTCAAAATTTTCTGTAAAGATTGGAAACGCCAACAGGTAGGAGATGCCATTATCAATGTTGTTAATGCCTTATTAAAAATTTCTGTAATTTCATTTTCTTGATGTAAAGCGTGCACCCAATTGTCGAAGTCTTTGATCTATGATCTTCAAAGGCCACTGCAAGACGTTCACCTTCGAAATTTCATTAACACTCAAAAGGTGAAGAATTATGAATATATAATCGATCATTTGAGAAATGCAACTTTTAACTTGTTATTCATAAATTTCAACTAATTTTCTCGTCGTTAAAAAACTTCAATTTTTTTTTATTTCTTAACATAGTCAATCATTCTATGCAATGTAAACATACACTATTTTATTTATTATTTACTTTAGTATTTCGTGTTATCTGAGCAAACAAATTTATCTTACATTACTTTCTGGTCTGACTGAAGAAGCACTGTCGCAATCTATTCGAGTTTATCTGATATATTGTGTACTAAAAGTATCAGGACTAAGAATTGCATCCGTATTTGTTCATAATTCAACCTACAAATTATCAAAATCGTCATTCACTCGATACTCTCCGATTTGCATTGTAATATCAGTCAATAGATAAGGTGATGAATTACTGAGCTTGAGAATATAAAATTCGATTGCATGCTTCGGTTTCTAGCAGAATTAAATAAAAGAGTAAAGTGTGAAACCGTTCAAATAAAACAGTTTCATAACTAGAAAAAATTACTTTTTAACTGTTGCGATTATTTGTGCAACTACGTGAACCAAAACCATTCCTCTCAGATGTTTTAACAGTAAACAAACACCGTATAAGCTTTTCCATTTTATTACTCGTTGCGTTGCATCAACTAAAAGCTGCTCATACATAATGGCGATAACATTATGTACAATGTTTTTATGGTAAAATTTTGAACGTATTCAGTGTTTTCGTATTGATAATATTTGCTTTTCTTCGGTTTTTTCTTTCTATACGGTATATAATGCAATTGCTGGGTTGGCTTGCGATGATGCGAGTTGTGGATGAAATGAGATCCTCAGGTGATTTTCCGTTATATTCCTGCCGCAGAGGGGGTAGCGAGCTTAGCTCCGTATGCGAGGGACATTAATTTCATACCCGAATAAGGCATGGATGTTTCTAAGGCAGGAATGATTTTTATATTCCGAATAAAGCATTTCTTCTTAGGTGTTGCCTTCCTCATAGACCGTCTCCTGTCAAACCTATGTGTCAAGCGATTGCTTGAAGAGTAATTTTAATTTATACGGATTACAGTTTTATATAGTTCTGAAGATTTTATGTTTATATGAATTATGGATAACCGCAGTTGCTTAATAGATTTCTACTGCATTCATAATAAGCTATTCTTTTGCCTTTAATGCTTGTTGGAATGTATCTGCGAACATATGCCAACTGTTAAAATATCTCTCCATATCCACCATTAGCATCTGAATCTAAGTTTGCATTGCTTGATTTTTTTCCCCATTAATCTTCTGTTCTTTCCTTTATCAGATCTTTCAATAGCATGTTTTATACTTTTAGTCCTCAAAAATATGCTCAATTCTCAATCCTAACACTTGAATTGTAATTTTTGTAGCTCAAAAAGATGGGAATGTAATTTGTAGTTTAAATAGATTAGCTTATTCCAATTCCATGCATTACATATTCTGATGTTTTGTTATTTTGGCGTACTGACTTTTGATATAAAAATACGTATATCATCAATGAACGGTTTCAACATAATCTTTGTCTTGCATATTGATGAATCATACTTCAAAGTGTTTTTTTTTTTGCATCAAAATAGCATTTTTAAAATGACAGAACTTAAGCGCATTTTTGATAAGAAAAACCCTTAGATGATACATGAAACGAAGGCCCTGTGTGCAGGAGAGTGGGTGGCCACAATGAAAGGTCTCCTTCCTCTGAACAGCCCATGTATTTCGTACTCTGTGCAAAACAATGCTATCCAAGTCACACAAGTGTAAATAGCATAGTGCAGAGATTGGGTAATTAGCTTTCTTTGCTTTCATCTAGAACAAAAGAACCTCAAACAATTTTTATACTCAAATAGAGTATTTCTAGCAGATCTCACTTGCACGTGTGCTGTACGAAAACATATTGACTTGTTTTTTATAATTGTAAATAATGTGTGAATAAATCCCAATAATTCCACTCTTTATAAATGATTTATTAAGATAAGGCTATCTCGTGCAGCCGACGTGGTAGAGTGGCATTTAATACTAGAAATAGGATCGCGGATTCTTCATTTCAATGCCCATGTCGGAGAGCACTGACTCAATTGCAACTACGTAATTCTTGTTATTTTACTGGGTTTGCCATCCTGAGAGGAATCAATGTAACAAATCAAAAAATTACAACAAAATTTCTTTTGCCAACTTTCTCTGAGCCTTCGGGGGCCTTGTGACCTGGCCATTTAGTCCATTGTGTGCAAAAAAGTCCCTCAGAGGTAAAACAACACAACCTTCCTTAACATTTAAGTAATCCTGTTGTTGGGATATGCGGTTCGCAGGTCACAAATTACTTCTTCTAAATGCTTAATTTCTAACTCAAGCAGTCACACACACACACTATTTAATAAACTTTTTTGATTAGTTACACAGACTATTTATTAAACTTGATTGGTCATACAATACTTAATAAACTTGAGTAGTCACACAGACTATTTATTAAACTTGATTAGCCACACAGATTATTTAATAAACTTAATTAGTCTCACAGGCCAATTATTAAACTTCATTAGTCACACAGGCTATTTATTAAACTTGATTCACACAAACTATTTGTTAAACTTGATTCACACAAACCATTTGTTAAACTTGATTCACACAAACTATTTATTACACTCGAATATTCACACAGACTATTTAATAAATTTGATTAGTCACACAGACTATTTATTAAACTGGATTGGTACACAGACTAGTAAATAAATTTGATTAGTTACAGACTATTTACGAAACTTGATTAGTCACACAGACTATTTAATATATTTATTTAGTCACACAGACTACTTATTAAACTTGATTAGTCACATAAACTATTTAATAAACTTGATTAGTCACACAAATTATTTAATAAACTGGATTAATCGCAGAGACTGTTTAATAAATTTGATTTGTCACACATAGTGTTTAATACACTTGATTAATCACAGAGACTATTTAATAAATTAATTAGTCACACAAGCTATTAAACTTGATTCACGCAAACTATTTGTTAAACTTGATTCACGCACACTATTTATTAAACTCGATTAGTCACACAGACTATTTAACAAATTTGATTACTCACACCGGATATTTATTAAACTTGATTAGCCACAGGCTATTTACGAAACTTGATTAATCTAACAGACTATTTAATAAACTTATTTAGTCATATAGACTATTGATTAAACTAGTCACATAAACAATTTAATAAGCTTGATTAGTCCGAAAAACAGTTTAATAAATTTGATTAATCACAGAAACTGTTTAATGTAAAAGTATTTAAAGACATTTATGATGGAATTTTAGGAAAAAATAGAATATATATATATGAGGAGTGTTGGAAAGGTAAAAAGAAATCTTAGCAAAAACTGGATAATACCGAACCTGATAGAATTAATTGAAGAAAGAGATAAAGCTTGGATTAAACTTAAAAACAATGATAAAAGTGATGCTTATAAAAATAACTATAAAAAATTATGAAATATGGTTAATATTCATATTAGAAATCAGAAACAACTTTATTATAGAAATAAACTTACAATGAAAAAAATTATATGTAGGCTACCTGGCATTTAATATATGAAATATTAGAAGGAAAACAGAAAAAATCAGCGGACGATGTAATAATTGACAATATGTCCAAAAAGAAATTATCTGTGGAAGAAATAGCAAAAAATTACAATGACATTTATAATACATTAATTTTACAGATAAGAAATACAAATCACCAAGACGATGTACATTATGTTCTAACCATGATGCAAAGAGTTTTGAACTCTATCTATATACATGAAATCATGAAAAAAAAAACTGATGAAATAATTACTTCATTAGACACCAATAAGTCACCTGGTTACGATAATGTTTGCATTAAACGTATAAAATTTAATAAACAGACACTGCTTAAAATTATATCAAAAATTATAAATCAGATTATACTTACTGGGAACATACCTACTGAAATCAAAACAGCTATTTTAAGATCTATTTTTAAAGATGGTATTAAGGAGGACTTTTCTAACTATCGACCAATAACAATTCTACCTATTTTTTCGAAAATAATGGAAAAATATACTTATAACACTGTGTTTAACTTTTTACTTAAACACAACATAATTAATGAAAATCAATTTGTCTTTCAAAAAGGAAAAAATACAATGCAACTAATTTCCAAAATTGCAAATAATATTAATAAATCATTGAATAATAGAGAAAAAATTGTAACTATGTTCTTAGATTTAAAGAAAGCCTTCGATACAATAGATCATAACAGTTTACTAAATAAATTGGAAAATTACGGTATTCGCGGTATATTGTTAGATTGGTTTAGAAATTATTTACCAGACAGATACATAATTACTAAAATAAAAACCTGCTACAGCAGAAAAGTAATTGCACGATATGGAATTCCCCAAGGCTCAATTTTAGGTCCTTTATTCTTCCTAGTATACATAAATGATTTGTTCAATACAAAATTAAATAGTGCTATTTATCTATATGCTGACGACATTGTTTTAATAAACAGTCAGAAATATTTAAATGATGGCATTTCCGAGGTTCAAATCGATTACAATAATATTATTAGATGGTTAAATCATAATGAAATCATAACGAATCATTATGTAGTTGCCCACTTGTTGAGCAAGTAAATAAAATAAATTACATAGGAATCATTTTTGATGAATATTTTAGGTGGAATGCCCATATATCCCACATATGTGAAAGCTTGAGAATATCAGCGATAAAAATTCAAAAATTGAAATACGTATTAAATATGATACCTGTGTATTTTTTTATAAAGCAATATGCGAATTTATTTTAAATTATGGAATAATTGTGCATGGAACATCTAACTTAACTAACATAAATAAAATAGAAAAACTGCAGTCTATAATAGCTAAAAATATTATTCCGTTTCATTTGCAAAAAATTTATAAAACTTCCACCGATAGATTAAATTTTTTAAACCTTTTATCCTACAGCAAGTTATATAAATATAATGTAATAATTAAAAACATTTTGACGAAACTTACAAACTAAAAATTCAACATAACAAAAATACAAGACTTCGAAACCAAGGTTATTACAAATTGCCCAATTTTCGAAATAATTACGGGAAACATACCTCCGAATATCAAGTACCACTTATATTTAATGCTATTCCAAAAGAATTACTAAATATAGATTCTTTTAGAAGACTTAAAATGGAATTAAAAAAATATTTCGCATTTTCTAGTTAGCTGATTATTATGTGTTGTGTTTTGTGGATTTATTTGATGTACACCATTTTTGTAGCTGAATGACTTGTGTTTAATATAATTTATTCATTTTCCTGCAGATAAGCTATTTAGCTTTGCGGGTCAAATTGTAAATGTATTTGTATTCTTTACTCTTATGAATAAAAATTATATTCTTTAAAAAAAATAATAAAAAAATAATTTGTCACACACAGTGTTTAATAAAATTGGTTGTTTACAAACAGTCGCTCAAAAAATTATCCTAGCTCTATGGTTGATTGAAGAATTCGGAAAAAATAAATGGCAACGATTTTTTTTAGAAATTAGTGATCTGGCAACCTTCGTGTACTGTACACAAAGATTGCCAGATCACTAATTTCTAAAAAAATCGTTGCCATATATTTTTTCCGAATTCTGCAATCAACCATAGCGTTCGGATACTTTTTTGAGCGACTGTACACTATTTCTAAAATTTGATTAATCAGATAGATTATTTTACAACTTCATTAGTCACAAATACGATTTAATAAATTTGATTAGTCACACATACTATTTAATAAACTTGATTAGTCACACATACTCTTTAATAAACTTGATTAGTCACACAGACCATTTAATAAACTTGATTAGTCACACAAACGTTTTAATAAACTTTTTAGTCATACAAATTATTTAATAACCTTGATTATTCACACAGATTATTTTATAAATGTGATTAGTCACACAAACTATTTAATCAACTTGATTAGTCATACAAACTATTTAATCAACTTGATTAGTTACACAGATTATCTAACAAACATGATTATTTAAGCAAATTATTTAATAAACATGATTGGTTAAGTAAACTATTAGTCGCACACCACTATGCTAGGCATATTAGTTAGGGAGCTAGCGACTGTTCCAGCATGTCGAAATCTGTGTTAGCTCTAACTGTGACTTTGGTCTTAGTAGGTCATGTCCTTGTAAGAGAAGCCGTGTAAAAGGTAGGAGCTGCTTCTACGATTCTTCTCTGTCCTATGTGTTGCACAATAAAAAAAGACTTTTAAACTTCATTAATCGCACAGACTATTTAATAAACTTGGTTAGTCACGCAGACTATGTAATATCTCGGGCTGAAATTTATCGAGTCCTATTGTAGTCTTGCGTCTGATTCGATCTATGCAGACAGAGTCATTATTCTTCTGCAGAGAGACAGCTTTTCCGGCGAATCTGTTCTTGTCATCTCTGAATCCTTTTTTCGGTAGCTAATTGCCCTGAGGATATCTGATTGTTTCAGCGAACTAAACCGTGCCACACATAAAGAGTGTAATTTATTTCTTCTATATATAAGAGAGATATAGCTGGCGGCAAGTGCTTACGTAGCAAGCACGGAGAAGTATTTCTTACCTCCAACCATGAATGCTCTGACGGCTCGCTGTATGTACGTCTTAGGGAGCCGATGTCCATGACCAGTTTTAAGCATCACTGAGATCATCATCATCTCGTACCTTAAGAAGCTGTGCTCATCCTAAATTGCAAACGTTCCCAGATTTAAAGTTGCTACCACACAGAGAAGGGAGAAGGGGAAAGTTTATACATTTTGGGAAATAAAGGTATTTTTGTAGTTGCAGGCGTTTTTTTTTTATTTTTGTAGTTGCAGGCTTTTTTTTTGTAGTTGCAGGTGTTTTTTTTTTTATTTTTGTAGTTGCAGGCAACTTCCTTAAGCAGCTGCTTACTACAGAGGTCTGACAGGAACCTGCCAGTTTATATGTCATAGTAGAAGATCTGTGAGGATGGCAAGACCTCAGCAGAAAAACAACACAAATATTCATGCCTTATTCGGGTCTCGAACCCAGGTTCCTTAGATCAGTAGCTAAGTACGCTAAGCATTCGGCCACGGAACGTGGCCTTAGCTAAAAACTTTCCTGTTGTTTCAATGCTTTAGAAATTAGAGAGATAATTTTCTTTTTTTTTTCCTTCTCACAGTTTGAGGTGACAGGTTTATATTCTATCATAGTTCGCGGAAGCTCTGCTACTTGGTTATCCAGATACGATAGGGTTGTATTATAGCTTTCTTTCTGGATGGGGTCTATAAATGGTAGCTAGGCATAAACTGTAAGGAGATCTGTGTACCAATCCCTAGTGATGATGCACAGAACCGGCCAGGTGTAGCACCTAATGTCCGATCCCGCCTTCTCGTGGTGCACGCCGTTAGTACTTTTCAAAAGAGATATTCTATTTTGGAAGGGAACGGAAGGGGAGGGATGCCAGTTCAGTATATGGCCTACTGATCTGGTCATCTATGGCCACTTTTTTCTTTTTTTTTAACCCTGCTGAAGAGTGGTCAACTTCACAGGGACCTGGTGCTGACCATTTATACCTACTAGACTGGACTTGTTTATGGATATCAGCTTGATTATGAATCCTGGACTTGCTGCATTGGTGGGCCTCTGTTCAGGGAGAATCTGCCGCTGTGTTTTCTGTTTGCTTCTGGGTTGCCAGCCCTAAGTGAACAGAGGCATGGGATACCGTATATCAGCTGGTGGATAATCGTAATCAGAGGTCATCGCAGGTACCTGAACCTTACTTAGCTAGTTGGGCATCGTCAAGCCTAAACTGGAGTAATATGTTTCACGCAGGCCATATGGCTCTTGAAAAAGTCCACTTGAAAAGGTGGTGCCTGAAATTCCTACCATCATCGGTGACTTCAGCCTTTAGCGGAGGAGGAACAGGTCTTTTCCCCATGTCTGCGATCAGGGGGCTGTTTGATATTGTTGGCCCTACCTATTTCAATAAACCTAGTTTCTTTAAACATCCTACTAATCATTTCCTCCCTGCAGGAACGTTTAACGTGAGAACATTATATAGAGATTATTCTCTTGATGTCCTCACGCAGGAATTCCAGAGATATAACATAAATATTCTAGGCTTGCAAGAGACCAGATGGACAGGTAAAGGAGAGATACTTAAAAATAACTTTAAATTTCTCTTTACAGGGAGGGAGGATGGAAAGCATCACCAAGGCGTGGGTCTGCTGCTCAGCAAACATGCTGCTGATGCTCTTCTGGGATATGAGTCAATTAATGAAAGGTTTCTTACAGCAAAATTTCAGACAATCATTAAAGACTTGAATGTTATCTGCTGTTGTGCCACCACTGAGGATGTCGATGAGGATGAGAAGGATATGTTTTATGGACAACTTCAGGATATTTTGAATTCTGTCAAGAAAGGAGATATTACCCTTGTTCTAGGTGACTTCAATGCCAAAGTTGGTACTGACTCTGACCTTTGGGGAGGGGTGATAGGCCCTTTTGGTATTGGTAGCTGCAATGACAATGGACAACGTCTCCTACAGGTAAGTAAACTCAATGATTTCAGAAAAACTAACACTTATTACAAACACCGCGACATACATAAGTACACATGGGTTTCACCTGATATATATTAATTAACAACAAATGGGCTAGTTCTGTTAGGAATACCAGGGCATATAGGGAAGCTGAAATTGGATTTGACCATTAGCTTGTTAAAAGTGTCTTGCAACTTAAAAAATGTTGTGCTAAAGTTAAAAAATTTATCTTTAATACTGAAGCTCTGAAAGACCCAGTTATAGCTAAAGCTTACCATGATAGGTTACTTAGTCATTATCACAGTCATGGTTTGCTTACTACTGAAGTTGAGGAAGAATGGGGCCTTTTTAAACAGGCTTTTTTGGAAACTAACAGTACTCGTTTAGGAAAAAAGGAATAGATGAGACAGAATTATTTGAGTGATAAGGCACTTGAGCTTATTTCAGAAAGAAGCAACTGCAGGAATGTCCTTAATCAATATCCTACTAGTCCTAATAGAAAAAATTACAGAGAGCTTAATAAACGTGTAAAGGATCAGTTAGCTACTAATAAGAAACTTTGGCTTAATGGCTTGGCTGACAAAGCTGAGGAAGCAGTTAGGCAGCACAACAGTAGAGAGCTGTACCAGATAGTTAATGTTTTATGTGGTAGAAAATGGACAGGTCAAGGTCCTCTCAGTAGACATCTCTTAAGCAGACTCAGTTTGGCCTATTCGAGTTGCCAGTGTGGCCGGGATTTTCCTGTATTGCCCCGTAGTTTGTGAGGTGTTTTGGGTTGGATTCGTCCCAGACGCCATTTGTCCTGGAAATGGGAAAAATGGAAACTTATGACATCATATCGAGTTAGTGTACATGAAACAGGCCATTTTAAAAAGAGTTTTTCAGCACCTGTTTATATTATTGTGAAAGCAATTGATAATGTTATTCCATTCACCTTTAGTCTTTAACCAGTTTAATCTTGACACAAAATGATTTGTTACCAGTTCAGCAGTTTATGGCCTTCTGAAGACAAAACGTTTTCAGTATTTTCACTTAGATAGATTCTTGAGAAATGTTTCGAGTTTCAAAATCTTTGGTTGCTAGCTTTGTTGATTTCAAAAAGGCTTTCGACTCTGTTGATCGTCATAATTTGTGGTTGATTGTGAAATCATATGGTATACCAGACAAGTTAGTTAACATAATGAAAGCTCTCTATAATAACACTGAGTCGTGTGTGAGAATTGGTAAGGCTTGTAGCAATTGGTTTAGCATTACTTCTGGTGTTCGACAAGGGTGCATTTTGTCTCCTTTTCTCTTTAGCTTGGTTATTGATTATGTTATGCGAAATTCACTTCAAGGGAAAGATTTTGGACTTAAATGGTCTGGAGATACGAAAATTTCTGATTTAGGTTCTTTCTGATGATTTAGACCTTTTAGCAAATGATGTTGATGAGATGAACTCTTTCATTCGAGCTGTTGATGAACTGGTGTATACACCATATATACTTTGGCGTATACACCAAAAGACTAAAATTAGACTGTATAATAGTTTGGTTCTTTCTAGGGTTAGTTATGGTAGTGAAACTTGGACACTTTGTAAACAAGATAACAGGAAACTAGATGCTTTTGATTATAGATGCTTACGTAGTATCTTGGGTATTAGGTGGTTTAACTTTGTAACTATTGATGAGGTTAGGCAATGGAGTCTGCAACCTCCTTTAAGCAGCATATTGTGCAGAGAGAGACTCCGCTGGTTTGGACCATGTTGCTCGTATGGATAATTATAGATTGGCGAATAGGGTTATGAACACTGTGCCTAGAGGCCTCAGAAGGAGGGGGAGACCTAGGATGCGGTGGGCAGACAATGTCAAACAGGACCTTGTTAGAATTGGTGTGCAGTGGCTGGATGCAGCAGATGTAGCTCAGGACAGATATGCTTGGAGAATTAAACTGCAAGGTCTGGTTGGACCTCCGTAGCCCATGGCTGCTTGAGGATGATGAGGATTATGATGATGATGGTAGTGAGTTTCCAGGTGCCTTTCAGTTTGTTCCATGATATCTCCTTTAATGTCATTGTGTTTGCAGTTTGTGATTCCTGGATTTGTTATGGCTTTCAGAATAAAGATGGGCTGCAAATATATTAGCAAGTTCTTCAAGAATATGATTTTAAGCCATGTAGTTTTTTGCCATTCGTCTGAGGGTTGTTTTCTCTTTCGTAAGTAATTTAAAAAATTTCCAGATTTTGGAGGTTGTAGTTAAAGACGATATATTGTTTATATACCAGGTGCAGCGTCATAAAACTAAGTACTCTCAGCTAGCAGAAAATAGAGTAGACGGGATTGTGGTGGGCAGTGATGTGACGAACGATTACCCACTCTATAATAGAGGACTATCAACTAGTCCCTTATTTAAATTCACCGTTACTTAAGTGAAATACCAGGTTCGCGAGTTGTTACACCCATACCAACGTTTGCCTCAGACTTGCTGCACCAAGTAATGTATAGAGATATGTCCAACAATTCAAGCACGAAAGTTGTATAGGGACGACACAGTTTATTCCACCTATATGCAATCACGTGCTGGGGATGCGCTCGACTCCATAGGCCTTTGTTGCTTTGCTGCTGCAAACAATTATACAATGAGGTGCAGAACCGCACTTTGCATATTATCGCTTTACCGACCACAAACTCGGCGATAACCAACCCTTGCCTACTATGTGGTTCACACAGAACTCACTTCTGTTCCACAGAACAGTACTTGGTGCATCAAGAACCGTATCTTGGTTCTCACATAGAACCGAACCCTCTCCTTAAGGATTTTGTTTGAGTATGAACGACGTCCCTTGATACGTGTTCAAAAGTCCTTTCTGTTTGACTAAGTAACACAACGAGACGACAGTAAACAACAGGACGACAGTAACGAGACGACAGTAACAGACGAGAGTAAACAACACTCTTGAGCGGGACGCTCAAGACTGTTGTTTACTCTCGCTGCCGTAGTCTCCAACACCTTCACTCGTGACCAAGGCCAGTTGTAAATGGTTGTAAAAGGTCTTTTGGACTCGTCAGCCAGTGCAGGCAGCCAGCTCAGACCCGAAAACAACATCTATGAGTCACATTCCCACAATAGCACTTCCAAAAACATACTTAACACATAAAATATTTACAACAACAAAAATACAATAAAAATGCAACAATAAAATAAAATAAATAAATTAGTGGGACATGACAGGGATGACATTGTAAACAAGTTAAAAACAAAATGGCACAAAAGAAAACGGCACACTACAAATAATAAAAAATATCAGCAAATAAATTCAAGTTCCTCAATTCAAATAGTTCATATTATTCAGGTAGTTCATTTATTAATAATAATCATTAATAAATTCTGCGAGGAGTACATCAAAGAAAACACCGATTTTCAGTGGTATATATAATTTTTTTGCATCTTCTACGATGCAGTACGTTAGGTCTGGAAGATTCACAAGTGTGTATGAATGGCCACTAAGGAATGTTAACTTGTAAATTTTTCTTCGAAACTTCGATATGGTTGAATTTTAAGTGCTCCTAACGTGCGAATTAATATCTTTGCAAATTTTCAAATATTATGAGCTTCGCCCTCTAACTAATTAAAATTCTTTTCGAAATTATTTAATATTTTACCTCATGAAAAGCTTTTCTCATTATATCTGCCTATATTACGTCAAAAATTCACTTGAACTACACGTTCCTTATTTGAAAACTCCTCAATTGGTTCCTTAACTAGCTTACATCGGACATTTAGTTTCCCCCCCTTATTTTTTAATTGGATTTGAATTTATTTCTCCACACTCCTGGTTAACCTCATTGTTTGTTGTCTCGTCTCTAAAACTTCGCACACTACTACAAACTTCTTTGCAGTCATTTTGAGCATGACAGTTTTGCTTTTAAAGTGCGAATTATCTTTTAGTTCCCATTCATCATTATAAACAGCATCCAAGACACTGTTCAGTTTTCTTTTTTGACTTCCCTTCTCCAGCATTCCATCGCTTGTATCTGTGATTGGATTCTTGAAATCGATTGATTCTCTTTGCTTCTCGACTCTTTCCTTCAAGAATGCATTCGAAAGACTCATAATAGTAATATGCTTCTGCTGCTTTTTCAACCTGAACTCCCTTCTTCTGTTCGCAAAATTTCATCATCTGTGGCAGTCGGTTTTCACACTGTTACCGTCGAAGTTCGTTTATAAATGAGCACACCTACATGAAAGGAATCTGTTCTAGCACTGATAAACTGCATCAGTTGTATCATAAGATGCTCATTAGAATGATGCTTCCGTGTAAACGTAGCTTTTACAATGAAAACAGAAACACTTCAAGAGAATGGAAATATTGCTCTATGAATTACAGATGCACCGGTAAGTTCCTAAATAAAGTGACGCGTCTTTCTCTCTACGTGAGAGCAACAAAGTGTCCTCTGTCGCCTTGTACCCACCGAGGCTTCCACCGAGAAGCTGTGCTTAATTAACTATCACTGACGACGTTGATGTCCATGCTACTTGGAGCAGGGCATACTTTTTGTATGCTCTGAGCAGTCTTATTTATCTTGCTGCCCAACTTCGCATTTGCATGGACATTTCCAAGACCCAGCTGGTGCACTGCAAACATTGTTGCAAGAAGGAAACTTTCTTCTGGCTGGACCGTTTATTAATTCAACCGCTGGTATTCGATATTCGGGGGGAGGGGTAGAAGAAATTATTTTAGTCACTGTAAACATATGCGACACTTGAAGGTAATCATTTTCAGAATTCATCAGGATTTGGGTTCTGAAGAAAGAGCGCGGCTTGCACCTAACATTGACAGATTCGAATCCTCTAGGTGAGAAAGAGCACACCGGCGGCTTCCGAAAAGGTCACCTTACATTGGATGCGTCTTTACGATTTGGTCTCGTATTGTGGGGAGATGGGATGCACACACTGGGTCATACATTCCTGACGGCAGATTTCCCATCTACTCCTTCCCTAGCTCTGCACTGAACTAGTGAGACAAGACATTTAACCCGTTGTGTGGCAAAGAAAAAGTAACCGCTAAGTAGTCAAACAATTCAAATCAGCCTCAGAGTTTAGTGACATAACTATTAAAGCTAACAGATAGTAGAAGAGATCCATTAAATTCAGTTTTTAATGTTCTAAGAAAAAGCAAACTTGTACTATTTACTTGGGAAAGCTATTCACAAGATGAACAGAGATTACAAGATTAACAGAGATTTACAAGATTAAAAGAGATTACATAGATTTACAAGAGATTTTCATTAACAGAGATTTACAAGATTAAAAAAAATCGTTAAGTAAGACGCAATGATTTTCACCAAATTTCGGTCTTAAAGAGAAATTAAAACTTTTCCACTTCGCATTTTAATTTGACTATATTGTCTATCAGATGGATATAGTTGTTATTAATCCATCCATACTGAGGTCCTGCCATCCTCTCAGACCTTCTACTCTGGTATATAAACTGACAGACTCCTGTCAGACATCTGTGGCAAGCAGCTGCTTGAGGGGGTATATATATATATACTGCGAAGTAAACACTGTGACTTCGGCTTTAATAATAATCTTTTTATAATAACACTAAAGGTTTACTTTTTCACAACTATCGAAGAATGAAAGATCCTGGAGAATTTTATAACTCCTTCGATCGCCTACGGATGCAGCACTAGATGAACAATACTCTGAATCACAAGATCCGAAGCTGTTGTCCAGATTACGTTGATGAGAAAATAAATGGTAGCTTTTTCATGCGATTACTATAAAATCTGATTTATTCCTTGACCATAAGCTTGAGTTTGCAGGAAGATGTACATAACAAAGAGTTGCGGGAAATTAAATGTGTTCTATTCGTATTTCCCACACGAAACACATATCCTTCCATTTGAGATGATTTCGCTGGGTACTTTTTTGTAAACAATATATCGTTTGATTAAAACAACAGGAAGGATCATCTCTCTTAATCTGTCGCGAAGGTTTAAAAATAAAAAATATTATCCCGATTAAAATCCGAATTACAGCCAGTTGGCTGTAATTTCGGATTTTAATTTCCTTTCCTTTATCTTCTGATTAAAGGAAAGGAAAAGAGAGAAATACTCCGCTTTGCTAATGGTGTAGTTTTTATGTGCAGTTGGGAAGGGGTTTCATTGAATGAGAAATCATTGCATTTCTTGAGCTGCTCAAATAGACAAAACGTTTTAGGAATAAGTGGATGTGCATTTCACTGCAAAAATTTATATCACAATTCTACGGATTTATTAGAGAATAGGCAAGTTATGAGAGTACTAAGCCAAGGACAAATCCGGGTAACCTCTGAAGAGATTGGAGATAAATATGGAAGTCTAATTTATTTATAATAACCTTGTAAAAATATTTGTTCAGTGTTAAAAAGTACAGATGCTGAAATGCAATAAGGGCAACGTCACTTGTATGAAATATTTATACAAAATTTACCGAAATTGACTAAATATTATACATATTTCTAAAAATATATTTATTTTAGCAAATGATTTGATACTGTGCATTATTTAGCTTTTAGTTAATTTCAGAATTTAATTCTCATAATTGGCAACATTGCTGTTAAATATATCAGCTTACATATTCTTTAATTCCTGAATGAGTAGACTGAAGATAAACTTGGCTTATCTTCAATATATCTTTATTTTCTTTTTTTTCAGTAAACCTAAATTATTACCAAACTTTGAACTTAATTTCCCACTGCATAGCGTTAAAGTTTTGTGATATTTGTGCAGTTTTTATATGTATTCAAATACAGAACACTGAACAAACTATGATAAAGTCAAGAACAAAAAAAGAGAATTCCTAGGAATGGGTGTTAATGGGAGTAAAGATATATAGAAGATTTAGAAGTAAAATATGTTGACACTATATCTGTTGCTAAAATAGAAATCAGAAATCGTATAGATGAATTAAAATCAGAAATTAACAAGGACTAAGAAAAGATTTAAGGGTAGTATTAAAATCTTTTGAATATAATCATGGTATTTTGCAAGATTAAGAAAGGCAATGGAGGTAATGGAGTAAATTTCAATTACTTCTATGAAAAGAAGAGAATAAAACACTTGTGAAAGAAAATCAAATATCAACGTAAGATACTAAACACGTTAGAGCTGATTTTGATAAACTGGTAATAAATTCTTGCAACGTTGAATTAAACGTAACCCCAGAAGCTCCCAAGGAAAATGTAACAAACATTGCGAACAAAATAGCTGGAATTTTTAAGGTAGAAAAAGCTGATAGCATGTTTCTTGTTCATAGGATCTTTACTGTAAAAATGAACAAAATAAAACCAAAGCCTTGCGAAATTTAAAAATTAACAAGATAAATTGGATTCAACAGATTAATGAAATAAAATCCTGAAAGCTGAGATTATCACTTCCACTTTTAAGAACTCTAGAGATTACAACAGTGAACTCGGTAATCTCTGAAGTGACATTGGACATAAATATCCAAGTATCATCTAGCTAAATCTGGATTTGTAACAATATTCATTCAGTGTTTATAATTATAGATGGATTTATATAGAAGAGCAATATCATTTGTTGCTTGTTTTTTTAACAGATCATGGAATGCTAATGTTAGGTCCCATTAAGTTTTCGGAATTAAGCGTGTAAACTGACAGGCTCCTCTCAGATCTTTGTGGCAACAGCTGCTTGAGGCTCTATTTATTTATTGAGTCTATGCCCATAATCCGTTGTATGCGTACTTTTAACATCCAGACAGAGATAGACGCGCTTGAAATGGTGTCACGATTAATGTACCCAGGATCCAGAAATAATGAAGTCATATCTTCTTCACGGACGAGTCTAGATTTTCTCTAAAATCAGACGTGTACTGATTTGCAGAGAGTTTGGAACCCTCAACCAGCCCACGACATCGTTCATAAAATTGTATTTGGTGATGGAGGAAGTCTGATTGCGTGTGCCAAGTTTTAACTGTCCTTGTCCTTACCGATGGATGACCCGTATAAAATATTCTCTGAAATTTCTAAGATATCGGAATAAGATCCTTGATCCCTATGTCAAGCCGTATGCGGATCAATTAGTTATTTCCTCGTAATACACGATAATGTCAGTCCACATCGGAAAAAACTGACCAACCAGCACCTTGAGGAATAAGACGATATCCAACGAATGGAGTGACCTACGTTCTCTCCGGATCTCAGCCCGATAGAATATCTATGAGATACCATGTGGAAAGGTCAACTCCTCCACGTCCTCATGACTTCTCTTAATTGCTAAGTGGACTTCATTTCGCTCTCACTCTCTAGATTACTTATTGAGGTGATGAATCGATCGACGTTGTCGGGAATGCATTAGTGATAAAGGGGATCACATCCCCTATTGACTATACCTTTTTTATTCAGACATTATCCCCTTTTCGCGTCCATTAGTCCACTTTCCTTTAGTCGTTTTTTAGGGTCGACCTGGGAATCACTTTGGTCCAAATTTTCATTCTCAGCACAGCATTATCTTTGTCTCTTCTTGTGAAATTTGATTAAATTTCTCTATATATAGTTCGCAATATGCGCATTTTACTGATTCTTGTTTAACTTTTAAATAAGTTTTTAACTTTAAATTCTAAATCTAATTTGATAAAATACTGAGTCAGATTCTGAATTTGAATGCTTGCTGTGTTCTGTATCTATTAATTGGATTAATTCAAAGTCAGTGTTAAGTTCTAGTTGCCAATTCTAGAAGATTAAACTTGAATACATTTGAAAGCATTCATATGCTAATACACATGCTGCTTCATCCTTTTATTAGTTGCCGTCTTATTATTATGCTGATAAATATTTTCTGAATTATAATTTTTTACCACAGAGCCATTCTCGTCTGTTTCAAAGAATGAACCATTTTAGTTGTTTTTTTTTTAATCTAAAAAGAGCTTTGGTTTTCATTTTGTCATCCGTCTCCATGTCAATAGACATTCAGCTTTTTATTTTAAGAGATAATTGAAAACTTCTTTTTTTGTGTTGCATCAATGCTAATTATATTTAGAATTCGCTCGTTAGAATCTTTCAGAAATTTTTATTTCCACTGTTACAGCACGCTAAATCTGGAAAATGACAAAACATTAAACTAATATTTTAAACAATCTTTTGGGGTAGGAATTTTAAATTTTGGTGATAAAGTCTGGTGATGAAAGAGTTTTACATTGACCTGCAGCTATTTCCTCCCCTATCCGCAAGAATGGGTGGAGAAAGTAGATTTTGCTTTCAAGCGATAAAAATTCTTTTGCAGGGTTGAATAGACACTAATAAAACATTCCTATTTGCATTTTCCGAATTATTCATTGATTCGAATTTCCACCTTTAGAAAGTAAGGAATTAAATGATAAGTTTATTCACTTTGAAAAGGAAGGTTCTATATTCGCCGCAGTCAATTTATTAACCTTCTACCTATTACTCATCTTTGATTGACGTTCTGTTACCACTTATAGATTTCTTATTTAAATGACAGCCCTTTCTTCACTCATGTGTTGTTCCTCTTTAACTTAAGTATTCTCGAGTGTCGATATTTGCTTTTACACCGAATCGTTTACCCGTTTACATTACTGAGCTTTCCTTTTCCTAAAATTATTTTGAAATTTAAAACTTTTATCCCTAAACAATTCTATATTTACTATTTATTTTTTCTATTTATTTACTCATTTTACTTGTTGTTAAATTTTAAAATTTTAAGTTAAGCAAATTAGGAACCTTTAAAAACTATCAGCCTACCAAAGGCTAAATTTTCTGATTCTGAAAAAAAAATCACTATTTTTATAAACCTTCTTCGCCTAGTAAGAGAAATTCTCTATCTGTATCGATTCACCAATCCACCGTCTCAGATCTTCTTACTTGTGGGGTGGAGGGGTTTTCTAAGTCTCTAACGCTCCAGTTTCTCATCTTGATGCTCTCAGGTTTGAGATCTACCTGTGATTACGGAGAAATTTTTCTTCTCTAACTTCGTTCTGCCCTGAACGAGAAAGAGAGACCATTGGGCTTCGAAAGGCTGCCGACCGTTGGGTGGGACGTAAAAACGTAACTGTCCGCAAGAGAGCCATAGCCTATGCACATTAAAGAACACGATCGATGGCTCTGACGGAAGTATTTCATTTGTTTACTGGCAGCTGACAAGTGGATCTTCTTTCCCATTTAGTTCATTGTGTGCGAAAAAGTCTCTCAGAGGTAAAACAGCCCAACCTTTGCTGCAATGAGTATTTTCTATATAAAAACATCAGAACAATTCCAGTTATATTTTCAGCTTGAAATGCTTTAATATAATATTCAAGTCAGAATTAGGTCATCCAAGATCTGTAATCGATATTATCTGTCTAAACTTGTAATTGTGGTAGTCCAATCTTATTTATTGTTATACTTACTGTAATCGGAGGAGTTACTCAAAAACAAGTGGCAGAAGCGAAAAATTAAGGTTGCGGTTCCTATTAAAATGCAAACTTTTTCACAATCATTTAAATTTGCAAGTGAAGCAATCGTTCTTCAACTGTGGGACATTCGACTGGGAAAAGAGTTCGCAGGAACAAGAGTAAAATGACCCCCCCCCCCCCCTTGCGGCGTTCTCTCTTCCGTTGTTTGTAATCGACTGATCACATAGAGATCGACAAGCCTAAACCCAGCTGAAGTTGCAATGAACTTCGTAACTTTGGTCATTAATCATTCATTAGAAGAACGAGTGCATGGCAAAGTAAATACATTCTGCGTCTGATGCTACTCAAGGGCGAAAGGAAGAAGAAAATCCCTTCCTCATCAGATTGCGATAGATACTGACATTCAGAGAATAATAGCAAGATTTTATTGCCTCGCCTCTGATAATCAGAAAAGCTCAACAGTCGTGCATGCATTGAAGGCTAGGAGTGTTTCGATCATTTGAATATATGCCCATGAGTTGTTTTAATTGACTGCTGCATCAATCATCAGACATTTGCAATCTAATCTCCTTGCTCTAAGTCTCAAGTGTTTTACAGAACGGAAAAATATTTGCAAAGTTCAATTGATGGAAATCACGAAATGTATTAAGTTGGCTTCGGCAGGAAGCTTAAATTGCAGATAACAATTAAGTAAATGTTGCATTTGCAGAGTTATGGAGAAGCATCAACTAAAAAACAAAAACCTGAAATATTTGTTAAATTTAATGACGAGAAAACTAGAACATGTAAACTGAATATGCGTCGTTTATGAAAACATTGATATTATTGTAGATAATTATGAAGATCCTCTTGAAAGCATAATTCAGTGCCATTCAAAAGAGGATAGGAAGCTTTGTTGTTAAAATAAAGCAGAAGATTTATTAGAATATAAAATTAATTAAAAACTTCTTAAAGATGAATTCTTGTTAACTCTTACAATTGGAAGATTTTTCCAGTTGTTTTGAACGTCTGAGAAGATTTGTCTGTGGGCGTGCAGATGATACCTTTGGGATGTCTTAATAGTTAATGCCAGTATGAACAAGTGTCTGGGATAGAGCAGACTTCAGTAGATTAAACTATTTTTTTAAATTGAAACATGAAAGTTTAGAGAAATTAATTAAATATCGGTGATCTTTGTCATGTTGTAAATTATATGTATCAAGCAAGAACAAAAGTTGCAGAAATTACATTTCCATAGAAATATTTCGCTTTAGTAGATCAAAGAATTATCTCAAACATTTCAAATTTCCAAACATTTGCAAATGTCTGATGATTTACGTTTCAGCTGCATTCCTCTTTGATAAAATTGAAATTTCTATTCTGTAATAATGTAATTCTATAAGAATTACGTATCCAAAAGACTTCACCTTCGTTCATTCGTCTCTATTATCTGACTAGTGAGAATACGATGCGAATTTCACAGATATTGCCAAGAACATAATTTGTTCGAAAAAGCAATAAAAGTGTAGTGCGGATATTGTTGTGCTGATGAAATAAAGAAAACATTTTTTGATACAACAAAATTAATACACAAAATAATTTCATTTGATAATAGAAAAAAATATTATTCCAGATTTTACCAAAAACTATTAATCTTCAAAACATTGCACTTGTTTAAGAAAGATTTTGTTTCATATCTTGTACAAAGTAAATGCGAAGATATACGTCTTTTACATCGCAGTAGAGTTTCAGAAGGACGAAAGTATGGTGGATGATGATGATGATGATGGTGGAACATATCATCATCCTCAAGCAGCGATGAGCTACTGATGTCCAACCAAACCGTGCAATTTAGTTCTCCATATCGGTCTTGAGCTACATCTGCTGCATCTGGCCGCTGCACACCAATTCTAACAAGTTCCTGTTTGACATTGTCTGTCCACCGCATCCTAGGTCTCCCCCACTTTCTGAGGCCTTTAGGCACACTGTTCATAACCCTATTCGCCAATCTATAATTATCCATACGGGCAACATGGCCAAACCAACGGAGTCTCTCTCTGCACAATATGCTGCTTAAAGAAGGCTGCCGATTCCTTTGCCTAACCTCATTCCTACTTACAAAGTTGAACTACCTAATGCCCAAGATACTACGTAAGCATCCAGAATCAAAAGCATCTAGTTTCCTGTTACCTTATTTACAAAGCGTCCAAGTTTCACTACCATAACTTACCCTAGAAAGAACCAAACTATTATATGTCTACTTTTAGTCTTTAGGTGTTACACCATCGATATTTAGATCCACTGAAACCCAGTTAAATGCTCTATGTCAACGTTATTAGAAAGCGAAGAACAAAAAGTAAGAAATCTCTAGTTTGTCCGCAGAATAACAAAGTTATTTTATACACCGATTCAAAAAGTATTAAATTTTTCAGTTGCAAATATTATTAAGAAAATTTTCTGTTTTATAAACCAAAGAACGACACAGCACTTGAAAAATATATTTCGTCCACAGTGATTTTATGAAATAGATAAGGTTTATTATCCTTAGACAAACTTTGAAAAATTGGCAATGCGTATATTGTCCTTCTTTATGTTCTTTATGAACCCTATAATAAGATTTTATTTGTCCTTGATACTTACTTTTTCATAACCAATTCTCATAACCAACTGAGCTTAAAACGGCAATTCTAAGACCAATATTCAAAGGAGGAACAAGTAAATTATAACTAATTAAGACCAATTGCTATTTTATCTTCTGCATATAAAATATTGGAAAAATATGCTTACAATACCTTATATAAATTTCTTAGTAATCATAACATTCTCAGTGAAAATCAATATATGTTCCAAAAGGGGAAAAGTACCGTGAACGTACTAACGAAATTTACTGATTTAGCCTACATGGCACTAATTAGAGGTGGCAGGGCGGTTGTAGCATTTTTAGACTTACAGAAAGCCTTTGACACTTTGGATCATATCATTCTTCTACAGAAATTAGGAAAGTATGGAATTAGAGGAACTGCAATACACTGGTTTTAAAGCTACTTATCAAATAGATTTACAGTAACTAAAATTAACAACACCTCAACGAAAAGTGTGAATTTAAATTCAGTGTTCCTCAAGGATCTATTTTAGCCCCGCTTTTATTTCTGATTTACATAAACAACTTAACAAAATTGAAACTAAATAGTACCATGTTTTTATATGCCGATGATATAGTTTTAGTTAATATAAACAAATTAGAAGAAGATGCGGTTAAACATATACAAAAACACTATAATGTTATTAAACGATGGTTAAACTCTAATAAACTTTATATAAATAGCAATAAAACCAAATGAATAACTTTTCATTCACCTTGTTTCAATATTAACATTAACTTAATTATTAATACACACAAATGAAAATGCACAAAAGAGGAACCATTTCTGAGCTAGATAACTGTGTCTGCATAAAAATTAATATATTACATAGAATAAAATATCTTGAATTACATCTCGACAGTACCCTCCATGGAACGTTCATACTGAGAAAATCTGCAGCACATTAAGGCTTTGTGCTTTGAAATTAAATAAATTATGATATATTATACATACCAACACATGTATTATGTTTTATAAAGCAATTTGTGAGTCCCTCTTAAATTATGCCATAACGATACATGGTGCAACCAACTTGACAAATATTAGAAAAAAATAGAACATATTCAATCCTCAATAGCTAAAAATATTATACCAATTAAAGACCATTCAATCTATTTGCAGACAAAGATAGATTTATTTACTTGGATATTTCACCTTATCAGAGCCTATATAAATATGACATAGTTATACGCAATTGTTTTGACAATACACATAAAATTAAAGTCCAACATGATAAAAACACAAGATTTAAAGAAAAAGATTATTTTCGACTACCTAATTTTACAAATAACTATGAAAGTGCACAACCGTCTACAAAATTCCATACATTTTCAATCTCTTACCAAGAGATCTGCTAGCCGTAAATTCTTTTAGAGAATTAAAACACGAATTAATAGGTTTTTATTAAAAAAATTAGATATTTAATATTAACACCTACTAACAAATCACGTAAATCCCAGTGTTATTTTGAAATATTCTAAAAGAAAAAAAAGTAAAAATTTTAGTAAAGAGAGCTTATTATTTAATGTTGTAATTTCAACTGAAATATTATTATGTCAATGTATTATTCTCTCATGCAGACAAGCTGTTAGCTTTGCGGGACACTTAATAATAATAATGACTTTATTTATGCCTTAGTATGGTTATATACATAGATTACCCCGCTAAGCCTTATGGCTTGTCAGCAGGATTCCTTTCAATCACATGGCAGGTTAATTAAAGAATAAGACATGTATAATGGAAAATAAACAGGTAATTAAAAACAGAAAATAAAGCAATAACAACAAAAAAGGAAAAACACGTATTAAAACACAAACATGAAAAATTAAACACATTTATAAAATAAACCTTTAAAATTACGGATTATAACACGCATTGCACAAAAATATCACCTATTGTACAAATCATCATTTCTCGCTAATATTTCAGTTGCTTAAAACGATACCAGACACAGGATATGACTTTTTAAACATTACTTTTTCAAATATTTTCATCTAATAACCATTTCGAAATTTTAGTTTTAATTTTTGAATAAGTGCGCAGGCATAACAGATATCTCGGTAGAGAATTAAAAACTTTGAGTATTTGATAAGATATCTGCGCTTTACCCTAATTATTGTGAAAAACTGGTTCTCAAAATAATTTTCACTCTTTCCTCTTGTATTGATCATATGCGGAACTTTCTTCCTGTGTTTATTTTTAATTTCTAATGATAGTTACATAAATATATAACAAGTCAACTGGCAAAATGTTCAGATTGAAAACTATTGCCAAGGTGATCTTCATTAATTACATGTTTATTGAATTTAACAATACTATTTAGAATACTTTTTTGTATTCGTTTAATTTTATTTAAAATAGATTTATATGTGAATTCATATATACTGATACTATACCTAATGATTGATTCACAGAGAGCTTTATATATCATTGTTATGACATCCAGTGGAATATGTGTATTCAACTTCAACTCTTTGTAAGATGAAAACTTAGTTCATCACAAGTATATTTTATGTGCGATTTTCATTTACAATCTTGGTCAATATAAATCTCCAAATATTGAATTTTATTAACCTCTTCCACAATTGGGCAGGGACATGCATTTTCGTTAATGTTTAATTTATATTGACAGATATAATTATGTGTTTTAATGCATAAGTTATTTAACTTGTGCCTACTCTGAATGATCGTATATTTCGTTTGTTCTTCATTTAAGAAGAGTTTGTTTTTCTGAAACTAATAATTTGCTACATTATAGTCGTTTTCTGCACATCTATGTAACTACCCCTTCTAACTGCATACCTGCGTTCAGCAGAACGGTATCGTCAGCAAACTTGAACAAATTAATCTGAAAATTTATTTCTGCTAAATCATTTATATAAATTTCAAATAAAAGTGCCCCCAAAACTGAACCCTGTGGTACCCCTGATTTTAAAATTTGATCTCTATTCTCACAATTTCAATCCTAGTGATGATAGTCCTGTTAGACAAGTAATTTTTGAATCATTTATTCTGTGAACCTCGAATTACCACCAGTGATAACTTTTTTAACAATATGTCATGTCAAATGCTTTATTCAAATCCGTAAATGGAGCACAAACCTTTTTTTCCAGAATTGAGTGCTGTATTAATGTATTGTGACAAATGCTCTACTAAATCAATTGTTCCTCTGTTCTTCCTAAACTCGTACTGCCTATCTGTAATTATTTTGCATTTATCAAAAAATTATTAACATATTTGTATATGAATTTTTCTCAAACTTTTTCAATAACTGATAAGATCATGATTGGTTGGTAATTACTATATATATATATTTATCCCTTTTTAAATATAGGACGCACAATTGCAGTTTTGAGTGTGTTAGGAACAATGCTAGTGTTCAAACTCAAATAATCAAGTGTTGCAGGATCTCAGAAAAAACTCTCCATTGTTTTTTATACACGAAGTTTTCACCATATCATTGCCCACTGCATTACTAGTTTCTAAATTGCTAATGATCTGTAATATCTCATCCCTATTTGCTTCAGGTATAAAAATAGAATGTGAATTAGAAGGTGTAATAATCTCGTTGACAGCTATATTTATATTTTTTTAATATTTCAGGATTACATTTTCTATAACACTAGCAACGTAATTGTTAAAATCATCCACTGTCCACTCCATCGCTTTATTTTTACCAAAATAGCGTTTTATTTGCATGTCAACAGATAATTTCTTTTTGTCATTAAGAGTATTTTTTACTAGCTCCCAAATGTTCTTATTGTTATCTTTATTTAGATTGTTTTTATTTCTATAATAACAACATTTTTGTTTCCTTATCAAACTATTTATAGTATTTCTTACTTTTTTATATTCATCACATAATAATAAGAATAAACTTTTCATATTATTCTTATATTTAACCAACAATAGATCTCTTTCTTCAATAGCTTTAATTATCCCTTCAGTTATCCATTCTTTCGTTTTCCTTTTGAAATTTTTAACTCTAAGATGCCTTGAAATTACATTGATTCCTAATTTCTTTAATTTTATCTAATATCAATTTTAACAAGTCTTCCGTATTAATAACCTGAGTTCCAATAACATCCCAATATATTAAACCTAGATTTTGGGAAAGTTTTTTATCATCGACATATGTACCTAAGTAAGCGTTATTACTATCAGCACTGTTCTTATCTGTAGGATTTCTATCTCTAGAAATTAAGGATTTTTTTTTGTTCTAATTAATATTCCATAGTGACAAGCAATCGTTTTTATAGACCCTTACATCTGCTTCAAAGTTTTAAATTTTATGAACCACATTATCAATTTGAGATTGTTGCAAAGTTTGCATAACGATTTCTTCTCTAGTAAAACCTGATACCTTGTGTTCCATGCCATACTCCAATACCAGATTCATGTATTGGTCGCTACCATATTTGTCTATATTTGGTATCAATATTAAAATCGCCAAACAAGAAAATATCATTTAGCTTTAAATTTAAGTCGAACCACTTTTTCAAATTTGATAGAAATTCTTTAACCTTTGTATTTGGTGATCTGTATAGAGCAATCAAGTTTAATAAAAAGCCATTAATTTCAATCTGTAGATGAATTACTTCCGCAGGTGAAATAGAAATATTTAGTTCAGAAATATTCAGCTTAATTCTATAGAAAACTATAAGCCCTCTGCCACTTGAAATATTAACATCAATAGTGATTTTATCAAAACCAGCTAAATTAATAAGTGAATTTCCCATAGTGTTAGTTGTACTTTCTACTAGAATATCGATATAAACAGTAAAGATATCGAGAATATCGATATAAACAGATCTCACATTAACATAGAATATGCCTAATTCGTTATCATCTTTACCTTGTAAAAAGATATTAGGATTAAACTCTTGTGTATTATCAGGGTTATCCAAATCTAATTCATTATCTATTAGTTTAATAACCTCCATAATTGTTTAAAAATGGAAAAAATTAATCTTTAGTTAAATCCTCAATAGTATCAAACTTATTAATCGTAATCGGCATATCGCTATCTCCTTTTTTAACAAATATTTTGTTTTTCTTGTACCATAGAGATTTAGAGTTATGTTGTCTAACAAAAACTCTAGCTCTCCAATAAATTTCTTTGTTCACCTGTGTCAAATTTCGTTAATGTAAATTGAATTATTGGAACTGTCATGAAAAATCTCACCACTGTTAATTCTAGCTTTTTTCCGAGCAATCCACTTATTTTTAATGGTTCTACTCTTAAATTGTATGATAACATTGGGTAATTTTTGTTTATCCCGAACAGAGATTCTGTGAATCACATCAATATCTTTCGTTCGAAAATCAGTAATGTCTAATTTATCAGCTAAATTTTTTACATAGCCATGCAGAACACTTTCAACTTCTTCTTTTCTTAATTGGATGCCGTGTAGTTCAATGTTTTTGTTTCGGCTGCATTGTTCTAGATCATTATTCACCATTTTTAGATCGCGAATCTCTTCCTCGAGCACAGAGTTTTGTGTTTTGCATTCGGTCAACAGTTCTGTGAGCTTGTTATTCTTCTTCTCAGAGTCCATAAATTTGTTCAATAATACGTCATACTTTTCTGACAATAAACTCATAGAGGTTTCCAGCGAATCTATTTTGTCCTTCATGTCAGTTAGTATAGGTAACTTCGTATCGATACGAAGTAACGTTGATTTCATTAATTAGAAATTATTTACTTGAATTTGCCTGAAAAAATAAATGATTTAAAGAAAAAAACGTTTCGCATCCTGTAACAAGCGAAGCTTAAATGTTTTCAAATACAATCAAAACTTGATTATTCGGATTAATTTGGGATGTTATTCGGATAATGAAAAATCAGGAAAACCGATTCTAAATAAAACAAGAATATGTACATTTTTAATGTGTATTAAGAAAATTATTACAAGAAAAGCATTTAACTAGTTGAATTTTGACTAATTATACAAATGAAGTGAAAAATTACAATATGAAACAACTTTCTTTAAATGTGAAAAATTAAATAGAATTAAATTCCACACATCGAGTTCTAGTATTGTGCTGTGGCCTGTATTATATGCGGTCTATATTGTCGTCAACGCGTTGCGGTACTGTGTCTTTAAATAAATGCACGGTGAGCGATCTTTCAAAATGAGCAATGCAATCCATATAATCGAGTTTTTATTTTTTACTCCATTATTATGAAATTTTCTTTCACTCTTTTTTCACTAATTGAAATATTGAATTGCTTAATAATACAAATTGTTACCACTGTTAGGTTTCAAATCTAAAAATGTCCCTCAGTTTCCAGCTCCATCTTTTATTAAGAGAACTTCTTTTGCAGAGAGCTGACCAAGCGCGGGTATGTGTTTGAAGACTCCCTAGTGACAGACATCTCGACACGATGTTACTTTGTGTCTCGATCTGACAACGAGGACAAAAGAGATCGCCTCTGCCTCTCTGTCTCATTCAGCAGCGGAGGAGGATTATTCCGATCGCCAACATCTTCTCCAGTCCCTTCGGATCACGAATCTGGTGGACCAACCTCGTCAGCAGGGACCACTCCACTTTCTCCTGTCTCTTGTGTAGAGGTGAGCTACAATACAGATGCTTATATATATATATCGAATCAATTGTTTCCAGCGTGTGGTTACAATTTTATTCCTGTTGTTTTTTCTCTTCTTTTCCTCCATCACTTACTTTCATCGTAGCTGAGTCCGTATGTAATTGACTACGATGAAGAATATAAATGCAACGTGAATCACAAACAACAGTATGATTTTTTAATGAGTACTACACCAATGACATCAACAAGATAATGAGAAAATGAGACTGATGATGAAATTGGTAAAACAAAAAATGATTGTCGACAGTATTTGTTCAGTATTTTAAATTCTGGGGAGCTAAAAATATTTACGAGTAGAGTTGCACAGTCAGAACACTTTTCTTCGAAATAATGGAAAATTGAATCGTTACACGAATCTCTAGAATGAGATTTTAGTAATGATAAAACAATTGTTATTTCTACACTTTAATTATTAACTTTGGGGATAAATTTTTATGATAGGCAGTACTGCTGTTAAATATTCCAGCTTTAAAATACTAAATGAATATTGTTGACACACTAGATTGAGATTAATTTGATATGTGTTCAGTCTCATTTTTCATGCAAAACGTATTTTACAAGTTAGGGAATTTCAAATTTAACCTTCCATTGGTATAGTGCGAAAATTGTTTCCATTTTTATTTCGGCTAGGAAGAGCCTATTCTTCATAAAACTGAAAACAAACTAAAATTAAAATGAATCTCTCTTTCATTTCAAGTGTTTGTTTTTTCAAGTCGTCGTTACTTAAACAATGCGTTTTAAACCTATATTTGGCAAAATGAAAACGTAACCAAAGCTTAACAAATATCAGTGAAAATCACTGCAGGATGTTTTCGAGTAATTTGACTGAGAGTGATAGATTTTCTCTCAGCCAGTAGGGCAAACTACCATGTGGAAATTCTACGCCTTGTGAAATGAATTGCATTTAGGATAAATTGTTAATACTAAAACTTTGTGCGTTTCACCATATTTGAGCAAAGTGAAAGATACGATTAGATCGATAACCATCCCACGATCCAATTAATAACGTTTACATTCATTGTCTTTCAGTGCATTTAATATATCCACTGGATCCCGTTTTTACCTGATAAAGGTGACGTTAGACTGCTATGAGTGAGTAGTTCAATACAATATCTTAGAAAAGCATTCACAGACGTCTTTTCGATTTATTTCCAGCTTGCAATGGTAGACCAATAAAGTGAATATAATGATGGGAAAAAATTATACTGGAAGGAAACAGTTGATCACTTTCTTAATTCGCCAATAATAATAAATTCGCTCAGAAAATCCTTGCATTTTTTCGTCAATATCTCATTAAAAATACTCTAAAATGTTACTTAGCCTTCCCCATAAGTGGCAATCATCCAAAGAAAAGAAGAAACGGAAAAATTTGAATGAATATATTATTGCGAAGTTTCAGTAAATTGTTATTTAGCAATAAATTGTAATGGGTTCATATTAACCAATCTGATAATAAATCAGCTTATTTAATAGATAAAATAAGTATTTTACAAGAAGTAAATAATACATTAATAATTCACTTAATAAATAAATAAGCAAATCATAATCTTGGTCAATTATAAGTTGTTTTTTTTATCAAATAACTATTTCACTCTTTCATAAAATCAGCGTTATTTAGCAGCAATATCCCTTTCAATACACATGTGAAGTGTGTTTTCAATACACATGTAAAACTCGAGCATTATGCTAAAATGGCTTACCGCTACATGTCACACTTAAAGAAAAACTAATGCGTCAATAACGGCATCAAAGCCGATATTCGGCTTCTTTTCTTCACAGAATTCTTATTCCAATTGTCATTTTTGTCTTTTCAGATATGACGTATTCTCCCAACACCTAAAGCACTTCATGATATAATTCAAGCGTTCATTTTCATGAGCAATTGTTGTAGGTTGTCAAGTGGTTTCAGTATGATGAAGAACTTGTCATATGCACAGAGGAGATTTGTGAAGAAGAGAGACTCAGAAAAATAATATATAAACTTTTTCTTTATTGAACCCAAAGTCCCCTTTCCTCTCAGCTTAGCGTGCTAACCATTTGTCATTAGAATAGCCAGTGTCCAAATTCCTGCTATGATTGCTAAATCAAAGTGTAATCCTGACAAAAATAAAATACATGGTTTTAGCATGCAGATTTCGACGGTAAATATTCATATGAAAGTATGTGATGATTTACAAAAATCTGCAATGTCATCAATCTTGTTTAATATGGTCTCTCAGAGGATCTCAACTTTTCCTGAGGCACGGACTATTTCTTAATGTACACTGGTTTCCATAAAATAAGGAAAATCCCTATGTTAAGTAAATAGGAAGCTAACGTCAAAGCTCTATAACTTCTGAATAAGTTTTTTTGTTTTGAAGAATGAGATTGCGGATAAAGATCTCAATCGTGTAAATCAATATTTCTATTTTCAACATTATTCGTTCAGTATTTAATGAGTTATGGAAGTTTGAATATTTAACAACAGCAAGGCCAGTCTTAAGAAACTTATAGGAAACTGAAGAATAGTGAAAGAATTCTTTATACTCAGTTCTAAAATACAAACTTATGTTATTAAACACTTTAATACAATACTTATTATACTAAGTTTTGATTAACTTCTGAAGTCAATTTTTGTGGTTGGCATTGTTATTCTTAAATATTCAAACTTCCATAACTCATTAAATACTGAAAGAATATTGTTTAAAATCGAGATATTGATGTATTTGATTGAGATCTTTATCTGGAATAACATTTTTCAAAACAAAAAAAATTTACGATTTTTACAACTTTGATGTTAACTTCCCGTTGACTTAACATAGAGATTTTCCTTAATTTATGGAAACTAGTGTACATACAGCAGCGGATCATCTTTATTATTAAAGATGTAATTGGTGTACCATTGGCATTTTGCCAGATCGCCTTACAATCCACTGGTCTTTTTTTTTCTGGAAAGTCTTTTCCTTAAGACCCCACCATTTTTAACCGCCATTCAAACATTTTGGGAAATATTCCTTTATTCTCACAAGATAATGAAATCCACCAAACACAAAGGTAGAAAAAAACAGCATCTTTATATATATATATTATGTAAATAATTTAAAAGGAAATAAACTATTTCATTTCATTAATACTGCTACATTATTATCAGTAGTTAAGGAGCGTTCTGCATTTCCATACCAGTTGATTCATTCGCGAATCGAAGTTCAAATTATATACTTAAGGTGAGGGAACAGCTCATTCCATTGTTTTGTTATTGTTGCTATTGAGAGGCTAAACTTGCACAAATGCGTAAATGAAAATGTGAGAATTATTTTTTACTGTATTTTCGTTCAAAGCCTTGTATTTAGTGCGTATTTTGACGCAGAATGTTACTATACTGTCATCACTTTTCTATGATTTCACTGAAACTGATTAATTAATACTGATTCTGCTAATTAATTGCGCTTTGAGTTTAGTGTAAAATCTGCATTATTTCGAATTTATAAAATGCGGACAAAAATTTCTATGTGTCCATCATTAATATATAATTGGAGTATTATAAATGAAAGTTTTAGATTCCAGGGACCGCTAGTAAACATGTAAAGAACTACAAGTGATCCTTACGATTACAAGATAGTAGTCTAGATTATTGAATCAAAGGCAGATAATATAATCCACGAATGTATTTCTTTTATATCAGAATAATTGTACACTCTGTAAAAGTTTAGAAACTTGTTTTTTATGCAGCAGTAAAGTATAATTTTCACCCGTGCTTTTAAGAGTTGCAATGTCTCTGTCATTGCTTTTCGTGATCTCTTCAGATACGTTTGGAACTATCTATATATATACTTTTGGAACGATACTGATCTTAGTTTTCTTCAAATGTGCGGAGAAAGAGAAGGCCATTATTCACCTTATCTTATGGGAGCCCGGAAAGCACCAAAGAATGGTAAGATGGCGTTTGAGTGCATCTGTGGTATAAATAGGAGATCCCCAAGTCTGATACGTCGGATATGTCATTACCGTAAATGATGAAACTGACCGATCACTAAGAGTAGGCAATTTGATTGGTTCTTCCCTAACTGAAAGAGATGACCTCATTGCAGAGAATGAAGATGGTAGAACCAATGATGAGTTTTTTTAGGTGCAGATGAACGAGAGGTAAGAGAAATATTGCTACGAAAGTCGAGCTGTCGATCCTCGGAGGCAAGATTGATGCGCCGGAATGCCGATAAACTCGATTTCGCTCGAATGGTGCATTTATTCGAGACTGTATCTTTCCAGCTTCAAAACTTCGGCGATCACATTTCGTGCTCTCAACGTATAAATTCTGTTTACTACTTTTTGTAATATGCATCAGAAAACGCAAATAAATATATGTCAGCTATAAATGTATGTGGCTCGCTGGTTGGCTCCTCAAGCTGACATATGATACGGAGATCTAACTAGATGGTACAATTTAGTTATCCATACACGTCAACCTGAGCTACTGCTGTTGCACTTAACCATTTTCTGCTTCCTTTAGGTACAATTTTCACAGCTCTATTATCTAATCTGTAATGCTTCTTACGAGCAACATGGCCAAACCAATTAAGTTTCTTCTTACACAAGATACTGCTCACTCTGGTTAATGATTCTTACGTCTAACCTCATCATTACTTACATAGTCAAACGACGTAATGCTAAGATGCTACGCAAACATCTATAATCAAAGGTATCAAGTTTCTTATTACATTGTTTTAAAAAAAGTTCAAATTTCACTACCATAGCATACTCAGAAAGAACTAAACTGTTATATAGCTTAATTTTAGTCTATAAATGTAAATGTCTATTTCTCCACAATCTCTTCAAATTCTTAAAAGTAATCTATTGCAAAACTTTTAAGTATCTATTGCAAAACTCCGAGACAATTGAAAAATTTGCTCAAGAGCACAACCATTGAAAAAAAAACTGCAGCACTCCATATGTGATCAATTTTCATCCCTTTAGTTATTTCTCTATTTAATACCAAACTGATATCATCAATAGTTTCAAGAAAGAGTTCACCTCACTCAAACCATTTGCAAAAGGACAAAATGATCAGCATAACCTAAGATAATTTATATATCTAATCCTTATTATATTAGCATAGTTGCGCATGTTTTATTTCTACAAAAATAAAACCTTGGAATTCTTGGATCAAAATATTTTAAAATTTGTATACACCATAAAACTTTTTTTTTGAACTAGGTTTATATAAGAATAATTGCTTGATTTCCATCATGGGATGTTAGAAACTAATACTTGGTAAAAGGGGTCGTTGGGCCGAAAAACCTTTAAAACCACTGCTCTAAACATCAAAGGCTTTCAAGGATTCAATTTCATCAGATTCATCAAAGGCATCAAAGGATCTTTGTCTTGAATTCTTCATTGAAGCAATCATAAGCAAACTGAAAAAGAAAAAGTAACAAAATGCAGTTTCAGATAGTAATGCTAAACCAATCACTGCAACTTTAACATCTTTCACACCTGACTCAGTGTTATTATACAGTAGAGGACCATCATTATTTTAACCAATTTATCAGAGATGTCATATGATCTGACAACCAAAGAGCACACTGGATGGACTTGACGGGAGGTTACCATCTGTCTCTCAACAGCTGTCCAGTGGGTCCCGCTCCCCCAATCATCTCTGAGCCCTCAGGGTCCTTATGACCTGGTCATTTAACCCATTGTATACAAAAAAAGGTGCCGCTCAGTGATAAAATAACCCAACCCGAGCCGCTGATACGAAAATTCGCTTCGTCATTGAGAATTATGGAACGAATAATGCATGATTGCCCTAAAAACCAGAGGTAAAACTACATTAGACGATCTATGTCATCTCCATGCAGTTCATTTTCTAGGGGTAAAAATGAGCTTAGCAGAAAAACATCACGAACATCCATGTCTTACCCTGGACTCAAACCGAGGTCCCTTCGATGATCAATAGCCAAGGCGCTAACCACTCGACCACAGGGGAATGCAGAAGCTGTGTCAATTAGCATATTAGCTAACTTTCTTACCATTCTCTAAATTGAAGCTTGTTAAGTTGCTTATGTCATGTGAATGCAGCAAGATCCAGCAGTATGATAGGAAGATAATATTACTTCGTATTTTGTGGTTTACATTAGGTTAAAATGAGTGACTTCATATTCTTACTGAAAATATAAAGAAGCATCCTAGAAATATTCCTCTTATTAAGGTTCCTGAATGGGCACCTGAATTTTTTTATTCCACCAAATAAGATGTCTTCTCTTCATTTTATCTTCCAGGGAGCTGAGAAAGACAAGTTTCGCCTTCCGACCCTCTGCACTCCGCACCGTCGCAATGGCTGCTTCCGGGACTCAGACGATGAAGGACCGTCACTTGTTCTGCCCACGTGGTCCAAAGATTAACGTAGCGATGCCATTCAGATATTCGGGCTAACCCGAGACCCAACGGATCATGCAGCCGTTTATACGATCGACAAATTGGAACGCAATAGTGAACAGATCTGAAATAGGATTTCTATTCCATGGATGTAATACACGTTCATAACGCTTTGTACATATTTCAAATTCAATTATCTTTATTTTCACAGGATATGTGTGGAGTCTAGTGTATGAGACAGTACCAGAAAAATATAATGTCAAACTACTTCTATATTTCATATATGTGTTGTATCTGTGTGTGCATTGATCTCTTCATGGAAAGATCAATATTGAGCAGAAGTAAATTTAGTCCACAAGTTTGTGTTATACCGTAGAACTTTTCATCTCTTTTTTTTTTCTGTTGCTTTTTAGTCTTTGTTTCCATTATGACGATATACCACTTGCTCCGTACTGCACCAATTCAATGGCGCCAGGTGCTTGAATGTCATTTGCTGATATCGCAATCAGAAGTCTCTACAGTCCACCTTAAAACGTTTAAGACCGATGACACATTCTCTCCATGTATTGTCCAGTTACTATTTAGAATTTAATTTGATTTCTTTTGGTTGAGTTGCTTAACCTCTCAGCGGTACTCTTTTATATGTCGTGGGATAAATGGCCAAGTCACAAGGACCCCAAGGGCTCAGAGTTGAGTAGTGGAAGGGGACCCAAAGAACAACTGTTAGATGAAAGTCTCCTATTAAGGCCAGTCAACGTGTTCTTCAAAGTGTTCAGGATATGGCTAACATTAAAAAGGACCACGGCTTAAAGTTCCGTGTAACAGACAGAGAGTTTTCCAACCCCATCTGTCTTCTTTTTTCTTATTGAGGGCAGTGGGCTTGGGAACTTCAGATTACGAGCCTCGCGAGCCACCAGCTGAGTCCCTTTTATTTAGGACACTCCATCCTTTCCGACGAAAACTCTTAATAAAAATGAATGTTTGACAGCATCTCTTGTACGTTAATAAGTGCAGTATAATGTAGGAGAAGTAGATGCCACATTTAATCTTACTATGATATAAAGGTAGCACAAATATAAAAACTGGCATTTTGGGAAAATCCATACTATTGACCCCACAGAACGTAACAAATTTACGATATTAAATAATGGCATATTTTTCAGAATAGGATGTTACCAACTGCCAAGGAAATATTTTCATATGGAGATTTCGTATTTCAGGAAGACAATGTCTTCCTCAAATGCGAAATATATATGGAGCCTTGACATCTGGAAAGAATACTTTTTGATGTGCTGTTATTCCTAAATGCATCTGAAACCTTATCAGGAAAGGATGCTTCCTGACGCACTGTCTTCCTCAGATGCGAAATCTCCACCTGGATCCCTGTTGTAGGGAAGGAATGCTGCAACACTCGTATCGAAGTAATAGAGTCAGCTGACGTGATTGAGCTGCCCAGAGAATCTTAATCATCTCTCTAAAATAAAAGGGAATTAAGTGAAGGGATAATTCATACGTGGAACAATCTAGTGGGATTTAATCATTGGAAAACTTTGTGCACTACATGCCACCTTATTTTTAGAAACAAAGGTTTGCCTTTAAAGTATTAACATTTCAAATGAGTAGCTTAGTTTAATAATGTTATTTTCGCTATTTTTCATCATTTTGCAATAAATGCTGGTGACCATCATATTTTCATTCTTTTTTATTTTGTTTGTAATTTTAGAAGCTATGGGTTGTTGGGTTGTTTTACCTCTGAGAGGCACTTTTTTACACACCATGGACTTAATGGCCAGGTCACAAGGACCCCGAAGGCTCAGAGAAGGTTGGGGGAGGGGACCCACTGGAACAGTTGTTGGGAGACAGATGGCAGCCTCCTGTCAAGTTCATCCAACGTGTTCTTTAACGTGCACAGGGTATAGTTCTCCCATATACGGATACACGGTTTAAAGTCCCATCCGACGGACGGCGGTCTCTCCAAGCCCATCGGTGTCTCCTACTAACCGTGGGCAGAGCGTGGAATTTTACGGAGATAAATCTCAACTCTGACCCAGCTGGGACTCGAACCTGGGGAATACAGATTACGAGACTGGCGCGCTACCGACTGAGTCACCCGCCCCCAATTTTAGAAGCATTTATCAGTATGCATTTCCATCGTTTTCATTCCGTAACCATTGACTCGATATAGATTATGCTTGAACATTTTAAATCCACATAATTTCCAACAAACTGACATATGTCAATGTAAAATATCTCAACAGAATATTCTGTAATGATTTTTAGCTATGATTGCAATTGCTTTTCCTTATAGTGTAATTTTTTCGAATTCTTTCGAATAATAATCATTAAAGGAGGGTGTCAGGCGAATTTCCCTATGGTCAAATGAATACTATCTACTTTGTACTGCTGATATCATTATATAGGCACAGCATTAAAGTAGAAAGCTTTTTTTTGTTTCTGGGGGGACCAGAAGTTTGTAGCGCAAATAAATATTCTAGATTTGCATCATTTTGTTTTGAAACAACTGCATTATATTAGAACACAACAAACAAACCAATTAGCTCAAAGATAGAAGCCAAGGTAATTCTTTCAGTGGTGTGTTAATAAAATGCAATTCTGTTGTTGCTCTTTTCTCCTTTTCATCTTATATTTATCCTGGTGGGGAAATCAATCCTGCCCCATCATGGTGCAATGCAGAAGACTTAAAGAGGGAAGGGGGGGGGGGTCATTTTCATTTTGCCGGAGGATATTTTTATCTTCCTAACCCTCTCCAATTTTTTCTTATCTTAGATTCCGACAAAGGCCTGGCATTGGAGGTGACAGCAAAAGGTGTTCAGGATATTCATTCAGTTTTATCCTATCGAAACCCACAAGAGGTAAAGTTTCATAACCGCAAACAAGACTGGTTCTAAGGGGGGTTGGCGAAGAGGGACATAAATTCTTCAACCCTTCGAGAATGGTAAGGCGTTGGCGAAGAGGGACATAAATTCCTCAACCCTTTGAGAATGGTAAGGGGTTGGCGAAGAGGGACATAAATTCCTCAACCATTTGACAATGGTAAGGGGTTGGCGAAGAGGGACATAAAATTCCTCAACCCTTTGAGAATGGTAAGGGGTTGGCGAAGAGGGACATAAATTCCTCAACCCTTTGAGAATGGTAAGGGGTTGGCGAAGAGGGACATAAATTCCTCAACCCTTTGAGAATGGCAATAGCCCGAACGGAGGCGAAAACAAATTAAACATATCGTATTACAGGTTTTTCTCCATTTTACTTTAAATATTACTAAACAGGAAGGAAACATTTCATACTGAATCGATACTTAATCGATCGTAGTCCTCCCTTTCACTCAGATCACTTACATCCTCCCTCCCCCACACACACTTTATTCCGGTCCTGTCAACAACTTTAAAGAAGAAAACAACGAATACATATTGTCGGACATTCACCAGGTATTGTATTGTATGGCTCGAGGCTAACCCATTAAATGGGTAACGACAGCCTGATCAATAATGGGGACCATTGTGTTGTATAGCCGAGTCCCAGCTGGGTCGGCATTGAGACTTATCTCCGCAAAACTTCCGGCACTGCCCACGGTCAGTAGGGGACACTGATGGATTGGAAAGACCACCGTCCGTCTGATGGGACGTTAAGCCGTGGCCCCGTGTACGGGAGAGCTGTATCCTGTGCACGTTAAAGAACACGCTGGATGGCTTTCATGGGAGGCTACCATCTGTTTCCCAACAGCTGTTCCAGTGGGTCCCCTCCCCCAACCTTCTCTGAGCCTTCGGGGTCCTTGTGACCTGGCCATTTAGCCTCTGGTGCACAAAATAGTGCCTCTCAGAGGTAAAACAACCTAACACTTCTAACCACAAAGGTATGACAGCCGCGCTGAGCCCACGGAGAGATGTTAACTTAAAAACACAACAGAAATCTACTTGAAGGAGGTGGTAATTTCAATAACGATTAACCCTTTATTTAAACTAATAAGCCAATAGTAATTTAACGCATTTCTTCCACTAACAGTTGTCACAGAAATGGTACTCCTTCGCACTTCGTGCAGTTGCTTTGCATAAAATTCCTCCCCACCTTTCCTGAATACTCAGGCGTCTTGAAATTTCCAGGCTAATGGTGTCCTAGAGCTAGTGTAACGAAACTTGAGGGCACTAGTCAGGGAAATTTTACAGCCAAATAAATATAATTTACCTTAGAACAAGTCTGGCGTTAAATCAAATGAATTAGTAATTTATTTAATTCAATTATTACAGATTATCGTCTTGAGAGACGGGTATCACACTTGCCGTCTTGAGAGATGGGTATCACGCTTGCCATCTTCAGAGACGAATATCATGCTTGCCATCTTTCATGACAGGTATCATGCTTACCACCTTGAGAGATTGGTATCATGCTTGCCATTTTCAGAGACGGGTATCACGCTTGCCATCTTCAGAGATAGGTATCATGCTTGCCATCTTGAGAGATAGGTGTCACGCTTGCCGTCTTGAGAGATTGGTATCATGCTTGCCATCTTCAGAGACAGGTATCATGCTTGCCATCTTGAGAGATAGGTATCACGCTTGGCGTCTTGAGAGATGGGTATCATGCTTGCCGTCTTGAGAGATGGGTATCATGCTTGCCATCTTGAGAGATGGGTATCACGCTTGCCATCTTGAGAGATGACTATCACGCTTGCCATCTTCAGAGATGTGTATCATGCTTGACATCTTGAGAGATGGGTATCACGCTTGTCATCTTGAGAGATGGGTATCACGCTTGCAGTCTTGAGTGATGGGTATCACGCTTGCCGTCTTCAGAAACAGGTATCACGCTTGCCATCTTGAGAACGAGTATCACGCTTGCCGTCTTGAGACACGAGTATCACGCTTGCCGTCTTCAGAGACACGCTTGCCATATCAAATCTGGATCGAGTCAGAATTTATTCCGATAAATTATTTTTTATCTGTTCTCCTACTAAGGATAATCACAGTCAGCATCCTAGAAAAAAACAGCACTTATAAATGCAATTTCATAGGCTTATAACTGATAATTAATATATTAGAAACACTTAACTTTAATCAAAGAGCAATTGTATCTGTTAACCTGGGTCTGTTCAGCAATTTACTAACCTTAATTACGCTAACTCAACTAGTTGTTCACTGTTCAGCAACTACTTTTAATCAACGGAATTCTGCACTATTAACTAACTCTTAATTTGCTTGGCAGGCAAAACTGAATCTCCATTACAGCCTACCTCCACGACCACTCCTGAAGGTCTGAATCACTGCTCAGTTTTGTATTGCCTTCTCATCCCTTTCTTGTGTCTATCAGCAGGTAACTTTCGCAACACTGAGAGCTTTCTTGGGGCCAAATGGCATCTTTCTTTGGGACGTCTATCGTAAGTTGGGTCGGAAGGGGAAAATTTTTCCCTCTTCCTTCCCCCCCCCCCCCCCCCCCCCCGTTAACGGAAGGGGAAAACTTCACCTCCGCCAACTTGCTGAGTTGCTCTGCTCACTGTCAAAGACTGGTTCTGCTACTGCCATGACAAACTGTCAATCAACCGGCCCTCTGCTGCTGATCCTCATTACCCATTTAGATATCATTCACAGCTGTTTTAGTTGCTCTTTTGTTGTACTCATCATGAATGTTGCAGGACCAAGATTTGTGAGGACCTACTTATACAATAAAACGTTCCGTAACTCCAGTATGGAATCCTGCCGGGGGTGATGTAACTGTTTCAGCAGCGTACAATGTGAAGTGTGTGCTCTCCTTGAGCTCGCTCGGCAACATTCAAAGTGACCGATGAAAAACATCTATGGAATTGACTAAGAATCCTTTTCATTTTGCTAATGTAAACAAGTAAAAGTTCCCTGATGCCACAGCATAGAAGTGTTCAATATGACGTCAGTGGGGTCTCGATGTAAATACTCGAACCTTGTTTCCATTGTTATAGGGTTCAGAGGGTGGTTTCAATCATATACTCCAATTCCTCGTTTTGGCATCGATGGTTGCTGTTCTATTGCCCACTGGGCTCGAAAGTCCTAAAAACAGGAACACATGACCACGGATTACGATACCCTTATCAAAGCGAATTAAACTTGTCGTTTGAATGCCGTATTTGCCTCTGGCATCGGCCTTTTAATCAGCAAATTATTTGAAGTGTTTCTTTTCAACAGGACATGTCCTCTGATACTTTATTACTGAGGTATTACATGTTTCTTTATTAAAAAACTTCTCAGGGTCATTGTACAAAAAGTTTGATCTTCAATATCTAAGGACCAACAACGTCTCAGGAATATTTTCCTCTTTGGGTGAACAAGGGTTCCTGAAATATCTCTGCAAAACTCGCCGTGTAATGTGAGTGAATTTGCAGATGGCATCTTATGATTCCTTTACAATTTATCGGGGAGCTAATTAATTGAGAACGAAGGAGCTCTACAGATCTCTTCGTGTCCAACCAAAAAAACATAGGCCTCGATGGTCCCCCCCACCTCCCAAATAACGCTAATTAGCTAGCTTTGAATAGGTAATCTAATAATAAATAAATATTCCCTCAAGCAGCTGCATGCCACAGAGGTCTGTCAGTTTATTCACCATAGTAGATCTGCCAGGATGGCGGGAACCTCAGCAGAAAGACCACGCAAACATCCATGCCTTAGCCGGGACTCGAACCCAGATCCCCTTGCCATGCGCGCTAACCACTTGGCCACCGAGATGATTATATCTAAGCATCAAATAATCTGTTAGATCGTTTTCCTCTGTGCATTAAATTTCAGAATAGAGTTACCCATTGTCAGTCAGGATGGCGGGAACCTCAGCAGAAAGACCGCGCAAACATTCATGCCTAAACGGGGCTCGAACCCAGATCCCTTTGATCAGTAGCCAAGTGCGCTAACCACTTGGCCACCGAGATGACTATATCTAAGCATCAAATAATCTGTTAGATCGTTTTCCTCTGTGCATTAAATTTGAGAATAGAGTTACCCATTGTTAGTCAGAACCAGTGCCAGAGCTCAATGAGAGGGTGGGGATCATCACTTTTTGTCTAATCCCTTTTTCTGTAGGCCCTAAACATGCTCAGTTGGATTAAGATCCATTGTCATGTTCCTGAAACCAGTTTGCAACCTGCCAGACCATGTGACATGGTGCGTTATGATATTGGTAGACACTGGGGTTGTTTGGATACAATATTATCACGAAGGGGTGTACTTGGTCAGTGTCAATAGAAAGGTAGGCAGTACTGTCAAGCCATTGATTCACTGTCGTCGGTAGACCCAAGCCATGCCATGAAAACAGTCCCCAAACCATAACACCATCTCCAGCTTGCTGAACACCGACATTGCATCCTGGTGACATAGCCTTATGTTGCTTTCTTCGAATACGATCACGTCCATCAGAACGGGATTCATCTGACCAAGCATTAGATTTCTACATATCGGTGGTCCAGTGTTAGTGTGGACATGCCCATGCAAGATGCAATTTATTGTATCTTGCAGTGAGCTTGGGTACTTGTGACCACCTTTGTCATAATCCATAAGAACTAATGTCTGGTGTATTGTCCGTGTGGATATTGGTACTGTCCTTCCAACATTGTACTGAATGGCTACACTGTGCTGCATCGCTGCTGGGTTAAGAGATGTGACACACTGCACTAATGACTGTTGTCAACCACACGTCGCTCCCCCACATGTTACTTTTGGGTGGTTGTTCAACCGCTGTTAAGCCAATCATCGTACACCCATGACATCACAGAACGAGAGCACTTCACCATGGTGGCTATTGTCGAGATATTAGCACGTGAATTTGGTACCCCCACAATAATACTACTTTCGAAGTCAGAACGATCAAGACGTCAACTCATTCTTCCTCGAACTAACGAGAAACCTGAATGCCACGTGTGCTCTACAATCATATATTGACCGTTTCCTACCTTGAGCCATCGACAGCATCATAGACTTGTCCATTCTCACACATGGGGCGTTCCTAATACAAAATCAATTAAGTGTTGCAGCAACATCACACAAACTAAAAAAAAATCAATTACCACATATCTTGCATTACATAGCATGATTACATAGCATGATCACATATTTATTCAGGTGGGTATTCGCGTATTCATCTTTTCCTTAGTACAGTCATTGTTTGAAATTTTCTCTCCGAACACTAGAAGATGTGAGATTAAAAAATAGAGTGACGGAATTAGCACCCGCCCACCTAAGGATATATGGACAATTCTCATTGGGAAATTAGTAACCAGCTGTTAAAAGCAATTTGCTTAATCCCTTTTCTACAGTTGTCGCATTTATACACCGCTAAACAGAATCCGTACCGTGCGAAAGTCAAAGTACTGCGATATAGATAGATTTTATTTTACACGGTTCTCATTGACAAAAGAAAGGGGGCAGGGCAAATGATCCAAGTGAAAGTGGGGTGGGGGGAACAGAACGCCATTTGGTATAAAAGTTTTCCCTTCATTATGAGGTCTTTCAAAAAATTTCATCAAAAATACATGTAACTGAATCATCATTTCATGCAATAGCCGTAATTCTGGACGGGCAGACAGGGGACATAGTCAGTGGCAGAGATTGGCAGTTTCCCCGCAGTTCCGCGGCTACTTGAACGATCGGTCCTGAATTTTGTGGGGTGGTTTCAATTAGTTCTGACCCTCTTGGTGTGATGGATGGGGTTTCTAACTGTGGGAGTGATCCCTCGAAAAGCGTCCGAGATTTCTGGGCCCTGCTGTCACCGACTTTGTCAATGCAGTTAACGATTAACGTACGTTTTGACTGAATGAATTTATCGAAGAGTTTGGCGTGGGTATTATTAGTAAATAAATAATACTCTACTACTTACGTACTCTGAATAGAGAAATTATTAATAACCTGTTGCTCCACCCCTTGCCCTCACAAAAGCAGCCAGAGATCTTGATAACGACTCATTGAGGTGTTGAAAACACCTCAATGACTGAATGATGTGTTGAAACTACCTCGTCAGGATGATGACTTAGATGGCTGAACACACATAGATGTGAATATGGCTGAACACACATAGAACACACATAGATGACTTAGATGGCTGAACACACATACTCATGTATTTCAACTATGTACATTTATTTACATTTAGTTATATACATACAGTGACTGCCCACCCGGTGCAGTCACTGGCCAAATTCAACACAGGCTATAACGAGCCTCAGCGGTCTCACCGCTAGACACAGACAAAGCTTAAACGAGCTGCAAACGAACAGTCTAACATCCGGACCGTCTCGTGGTCTGCGCGCAAGTCCAGTTTGAATCATCCGCCGGGTGATGTCACATGTCCTTTGGGGGAGACATTAGGGTGTCTCGGCCAATGGGGTACAAACACGCTCGCCGTGCCAGGACGACTCTTGTCACCATTCTTCATCGACTACCCAAACTGGATCCGCCGATGGCGCTATGTCGCCACAATGGAGATCCTGACCCTCATTCCTGCGGAGTCCCTACACCTTTATTTTTAAGTTGGATACAGTTAACCTTCAATGGAAAGACACAGTGCAAGAAAGGGAGAATCGATACCTCGCGCAAAATGATTTACTACCATGCTTCGATGTTTGGCTGCAGAATTATCCTACGGAATTCTTTGCCGTAGGATATCGAGAATTTAATGCAGCTCTTTCAGCTATGGCGATATTTAGTCTCTGGCCATTCGTGACCAAGTATCTCAAGCCTTGGTTTAAACAGTTGCAGTAATTGGCTGTTTGATTTTGACCACATTATCCACCTTTCCAGTGCATCCATGCACACTCTCTCTATGTTACTACAAAAGAAAATATTTATGGGTATCAGTGCAGTGTTGTTTCACTCAATTGTAATATTAGTTCATCAGATCACTCAGAGACCAATAAAAGCTTTTTGAGTCACTCATCATTTTAGTATCTGTTCATTTCAATAGACAATATACTTCTGGAAATATAGTATCTTGAAACCCGGACGGATTTTTCGAACACCCTGTATATAGAGTTTTAAGAAATTTTATTCAAATATTTTTATAGTTATTAACAAAAGATTGAAATGTAAAGATTATTTCTACCTGAATAAAATTATCATATTACGCAGGTTCAATTTGAATCATGTACCATAAATGTCGTAACGGAGTTAATCCTTGCTCAGTTCCTGTGAGGATATCTTATCCGTCTTGTAGGAAAGCACTCCACTCTATTTCATGCAGTGGAAATGAGCACCAAATCCGTAGATAGGAAAGTGTGACTCAATATCACATCAGTTCTTCTGGCACAATAGCTTCATATGCGTATTATCTTTCTTAAAAGAGTGATAAAACTTCCAAGTTAATCAGTAGGGCCAATGTATGGTCTGTAAGGATCGTACACACAGGACTAGTATTTTGAAGAGTGTCCGGAAAAAGTGCGGACGTATCGAGGAAGGTATCTTAATTGGCGAGAGCCTTAGCAGCCTGACAATCCTTACCATTGATCGTCGAGTATGCAAACAATGGAGTCTGAGATCAGAAACCTAGGACTGAGACTCTCAGTGCTGAGTACGAACTTCTAAAATGGAAGATTGTATCATAGACGTCGCACACAATGATTATAGCACTAACAACAAGCACTACACTACATGATACGAAGCTTGATAACCAAATTTTATTTACGAATTGTTGATATGAATCAATTTAAATGCAATTAAAATTAATAATTCTGCGAATAAAAAGAAATCATAATACCGAAATTCGAAAATTAAAATCTTCAATTTTCTTGACGCTTTACCAAGTTCTGCAGATTATATTCTTAGATGAACTTTTGCTGGTTTGATTATACTATTGACTTTCACAATAGGAAATGAATCGAAACTAAACAATTCTTAGAGATTCTGTGAATCGAAGTTAAGAAAAGGCACATCAAATCCCCATTATAATATCATAGAAGCATAAACAGCCAAATTCTGTACGAATACAAACATGAAATCCAAGGTCCGTAATTTCGAAAATAGTTATGATAAAGGAAATATGTCACTGTCGATAAATTACAGATATAAATCTCACGTCCCGAAATCTTCTTTGGCCCGAGTGGTTAGCGTGTTCGGATACTAATCAGAAAGGACCAGGGAGCAGAGGAAAAGCCACGGATGAGGTATGGATGTTTCTGTGCTCTCTTTCTGCTGAGATCTCGTCTTCCTCACAGATCAACTCTGTCGTATTATACTGACAGACTCCTGTAACATCTCTGTGGCAAACAGCTGCTTGAGGAGGAATTTGTTTTAAAATTTTATTATTTAAGACGGAATTGTATATTTCCGTCCTAGAAATATTCCAAGCATATGAATTTATCCCAAAAACTTAAAACACAATAGCTGCTTTACCAAACCATTTCTAGAGAGTGTATTTTGCTTATTTTTTAAAAGTTCCTCTACTGATTATTTAGCCGTTTTCCAATTTTCGAAACATAATTTTAAACTGAAAATGCCGATGTTTAATACTTCAGCCTCCGTAACTCCATCAATAATGAAATATGTTTTATATATCAAGAATTCGACAGATGTTTTTTAAATCTTTAATTCTTCTCCTGAAAAACTTTTCCACAAAATTCCATTCATTGTTTTGCACAACGTTTATATTATTTTTACCTTAAAATATGTATCAATAGAGGAATGATAGGAATGTTTCATTCGCTACTAAAAACTCCCGCAATAGCGCTCTTTAAATAGTTATCTATATTTTAGTTTTATATTGTTTTATTCCAGTTTGCGAAAATTTCAATATTTTATTAATTATAAAAATATTTCGCTAAAATCATTTTTCCCTGCATTAGCGTTTATGAACATTCTTAAATTTCTGTCTTCTTTTCCTCTTTATCTCTTTATTGAGTTATTATTTACTTATTCTAATATCATCTTTTATTTTTTGACTGCTGTTTTTAAAAGTCTTGGCTTACACTAATTTCATTATGAATCAGTGTTTTTCACTGTTTTTAAACTATAAATGAACAAAAGAATTAAATCCAATCCCAGAATTTCTTACCTACCAAGTGCCCAATTCCAAAATGAGATATAAAACATCGATTCATGCCTTTACTCAGTGCTGCCATCTGGTGATGCTAAAGCAATTTATCCAATGGTTCTGCAAGCAAATTACTAAAAAAAAATTAAAATGGTCATCTAAAATATGGCAACCAGACGTCTCGGATTTTGCTTTAATTTTTAGGTGCCGCAAAAATGTTTACAAGGTGTCTATATATCTCTGATTTTATCCCCAGTTAAAATTCTGACGACTTCCAAAAAAAAAAGCAAAGAAGTTTCTCTTTTAGAAAAGATGTTTTCCGAAATATGGTTAGTTCGCAGAAATTTTGTGAAAAAGATTCTGTTGTATTTGTAAGAAGAATATGACAAGAAAGCTCACAGAATCGAAGTAGTGGTAGTTAATACTTTTCCTTTGTTGTTGGATCAAATCAGTAAGTTTTCAAACTTGTGAGGCTGGAGAACCCTTATAGCTAATTTGCTAAAATAGTACATACTAGTATTATTTTTCTAGGTATTCTAATAGAGAACTCTCTGTAGTAAGAAGAGAAATTAAAAGATAAGAAGAACAATATCTTGTCATAAATAGTATCTATTTTACTCACAAAACAAAGAAATAACAAAATAATCCCTTTTCAATTTAGCATTAAAAGGAGACAAAACCTGCATTCAACGGATAACAAAGTAAACCCGTTTCAGTTTAGTATTAAAAGGAGACAAAATATAAATTAAACAGTTAGAAAATAAAACCTTTTAAGAAAATACAAAAACCTGTGTGACTGTTTAGAAATAACAAACTAAACCTTATTCAATTTAGCATCAATAGGAGACAATACATAAATTCAACGTTAAAAAATTAAACCCGTTTCAGTTTAGCATTTGAAGGAGGCAAAATATAAATTAAACTATTAGAATGAGGCTGCTTTCAGCGTAGGTCCCAAAATTAACTTAGCGACATTTTGAAATATTACCCCTTTGGAATCTCTCCACGAAATCCCTGGAAATTCTCTGCGCAACCCTTGGATTCCGAGTTTAATCAATCAATCACATCGAAACGTTTCTGTCAAACCTTTCTTCGCAAACACTCCCAGTTTCAAGCTTAGTACCAACTAGATGTCGAATCGATAGGACAGGGTGGAGTTTGAATAAAGTCTGAGGAGAGAAAATTAAAATACTTTCGAAGTTCTGAGGTGTGTGAAGACAGCCAATCCGGTGTGTTAAACGAGTTGCTGTGAAGCTTGATTCATGCTAAGAGTAGTATTGGTAATTATAATTAGAATTAATCATTATTTAAATAATTAGAATTAATACGTTTAATTATGTTGAAATGAAAAAATTCCAAATATCAAGGAAGTAAGTTCATGCACCAAGCACGGACTGATCTTGATATTAATTAGAAATGAGGGAGTGAAAACATTTCCCTTTATTTATTTATTTATTTTCGATGATTTTAGGATCCTGAAGGAGAAGCCAATTGGTGGCGATGCATTCAGAGATTTCTGTAATTGTGAAGAAAATATATTTATATTTGAAATAGAAATCTTTTTAGGAACAACATTTGTGCCTTGCTTAAACACAAGTCAGTTATTTTACATCTTTTAACTGGAAGGATTCAATTAGTAGTATATATATATTGTGGTTGAAGGAAGTGTTGGTAGCACATATTTATGAATTAATATGATATTATTTTTATTAGTGGGTTTACCTGCAATAGCAGTTGATATGGGTAATAAATGCAGAAACATTAATTTAAGTCCAGTTCTTTTCTTTATATTGAATATGTGAATAGTTTCTTAAAACGTGGGTTGATCTTCAGTTGCAGTGGAGATGAAAGCACAATTACAGAAAAGCAATTTTAAAGCACATTATATTCCTTATTGTGTGTCTGTTGTGGTGAAGGCAGACTGCAAGACTCTGAGTGTGGATTAAGGTTGACCCCTTTAATCAAAAGGAAGGTTAAAAGCTGTTCATAACGATTTCCATGTCTTTCTTATTTTTATTTTCTCATTATGTATATTGCAGTACAATCTGGCAGTTAAAGTTGTCCATTTGCAGAGTATGATTTGAGACTTCCTGTTATATGTACAAACAGATTATAATTTTCTTTTTAAACGCGGTTTCTTATAGGATTCCTAGTATAGATTTTTTGGTTTATATACCATAACCAAAAAAAGATTTACTAGGAATGTTTTGTCATAGATGGACTTATGTGAGAGTTTAATTTCTTGAATATAGAATTTATCTTCAATTGCTGCAGATATGGAGGTATAAATGCTGGAGCAATGTTTTTGAAAACATTTTTCTTAAGATATATTATGGAAAAAAATTAACTTTCTAGGACTTCAGAAGAGTGGTTAGGCTAATTCTGTCATTTAAGAGACGATCAAGTACTATTCTGACATAAACCTTTTCCCCCAGTTATCTCTGTGTGTTTATATTTGTTCAGTTGGGGTATTTTAAATTATCCATTTGAAGGGTTGGATCTTAAGACTTTGATTTTCATTGCATAGGCAGGCATATTGTTTCTGGTGAAAGACTCTGCTATATGCAGTTTTTTTTATTCATAAAGTGTCCAGTAGACTTCCTGTAGTATGCGAGTGTTTGTATATAGGGTGTCTCAAAAATATAGGTACAAACGTTTAGGGGAGGTAGATAACATCTAAAGGAATGAGAATTGCATAGGAACCCATAACCGGAAACGTCGTGGGAAAGTGGTAGCAGAGGTACAAGATCTGAAAGGACACAAGACAGTGATTAATGGAAAAATATTTATTGGACATAATTATTACAAATGGCGTAATAAATGATACATTTCATAATGTTACAGCTCTTAATAACCCATAATCACACAAATTTTGATGCGCACGCGCAAACAAACGGTGGCCCGGTACATGTCTGTGTGGGAACATACAGTACATACTGTGTGGGATATACATTCGTTGAGCGGCTCGTCCGTTGCCCTCAGCTATTCCATACACTAAGTGCATGTCTGCCAGCTCCCTGTTCGAATACCTTTGCAATGCTCTTCGTCAGCCGACTACCGCTCGAATGAGGAAATCCGAAATTTCCCCTCTAGCGCACTGATGAATAGCGCCGCCTATTGACTTACGGTGACGTTTCCGGTTATGGGTTCCTATGCAATTCTCATTCCTTTAGATGTTATCTACCTCCCCTAAAAGTTTGTACTTATATTTTTGAGACACCTTGTACAAGGATTGTGGAATTAATTTGAATGTATGATTTATGGGAGTGGTTTAAGTTCCTGGTTAAATTAATCTTCAATTGCAGTAGGCATGATACATAGCGCAGACGCATTGTTTACAATAGATTTGGATCTGTGTATCTTTGAAATGAATAATTTGCGAGTAATTGCAGAGATTCCACAACTTTAAATGAGGATTTCATTAGGATGACGAGGTTTAGGAGAAAAAAATCTGGGGACTTTTAAAAATTGAGTTACCATCTGTCAACTACGATGACTAGACGTTCCTGCTTTTCGGGGATATCTGGGCAATAAAAAATATTTTTTAATCTGCAGATTTGTTCAATTTTAGCTTGCAATGTCACAAACCTGTTTAGAATTTTGCATGGTTCCTTTTGTGCTTTATAGTTGTTTTTATAGCAGAGCTTGCACCTTAAATTTATGGATCTCTTCTATGTCTACGTTTTTATTACGCTTATATGAGACATCTCAGAGATTGCTCTGGTGTTTTAATTATTTTGTTTTGCTTCGAGGGTGTTTCCAAGTCAAGATTAAATTGAAAAACGGACTGTGTTTCAAGAGATTTCTAAAATGAATGGATGCCAACATAATTCTGTGGAGAAGATGCGGGTACGAAGGGCAATTTATTTTGCAGTCTTTGATGTCAGTCAGGGAAAAATTCTGTAAGTGGGATGAGAAAATATTTCTGAGGAGTTATTTTATTATGCAAATTTTCTTGAATGTCTTTTTCCAATGTAGGTTTCTTTCGTCGTTAAAAGATAAAGTTTGAATTTATTTGTTTATGCATTATACATCATTAAATTACTCTTTTTAAAAAGTTACTTGAAGTTTCAGTAATAGGAATATGCAAAATAATATTCTGACGGAAAGCATTTTTTTCTTTGTTTCAATGTTTTTGGATGGGGCTAATAAGTGGGTCAACGTATTCTGATGAATGCAGTAGTTGCAGATGAGCGACTTTTTAATTCCACTTACAGCAAATTATCTGATTGATTCTAATCTTCTCTCTGACCATCCATCTGGTTAATATTGCGTCAACCTTGATATTTCTGTTGAATCCTTTTTATCACTGTATTCAGTTGTAGGTAATGATTAGGGTCTATTTGCTTTTTCAGATAACAATATTTTAAACTTTTTTATTCTATCATCTGTAGCATTTTAACAGAGAAATAAAGTGTGTTTGAAGTTCACAAATATTCTAAAGCTAAATACTATAAACAAAACACTAAACACTTGAAGAGAGGCTTTCAGTATATTGACAATTTATCCATGTTCGCATTAAATCTGTGACATTAAATAAATGCCTGATTTCAGAAATGTGAAACTGGGATATATTTGCAAATGTCCAAGTTATCTGATATAAAAAACTTACTTCAGTCAGTACTTGTAGAGTACACAGTAAAAATAATTTAACATTGACATTTGCCTAATATACTTTAATTCGTAAGTGATAGTTTGTTCAGGAAAAAAAAAAGATGCAAGTAATAAGTAATTTTGTTAAAAATAATCAAATAAATAGTTAAAATATTTTACCATTCAACTTCACATGACTTTATCTAGTTTTGGCTTTCCCTTGTGAAGAGAAATGATAGTAGGAAGTTAGCTTCCAATATGAATGAACATAAACGTAATTCCAATGCGTTTCGTGTATGTCTAGCCCAATACTGCTCAAGCGTTTAATGAACGACTAAGCATTACGCTTTACTATTTTTCGTGGAGTACAAAATGCAAATTTCTGATTAGATGATGATGGTTTATTACAGAGGTATTCAACCTTTTTGACTCACCTCCCACATTTACTCTATTTTACCACTTGAAATAAGTCCATCGCCCACTTTCCGTATCAACTTAACGTTAGAATAGAACACTGGTAAATAGGGTAAGTGAAGACCACTGGCTTATTAGATTGTGCTGGGAAAGTAGTGACTATGGGACCTTATATTGGAGACACTGATGGAGTCGAAGGTTGTGTTGCCTCTCAACTTTCCTTATGAACTTTTCAAGAGTAATCAAGGATCACTTGAATGAAGTGGTGTCCATGTACGTCTTCTGCTTGCTTGCCAACATAAATTTTCGCAACTAGGAATTTTCCAAGGTTTTACGTAAAGTCGAATTTGCATAAGTCGACTCTTTCGAAACTCGAGAAGAGTATGCACATACCTTACCAGCATAAATATCCGAATATTATATTTACATCGATTTTTATCGTCCTATCTCCATAACCCGAAATTTAACTTAAAGAGCCCAACCCACCGCCTAAAGCGCTTTCTGGTTATACCTGCTAATCTACAGTTGTTGGTCAAAAGAATCAAATTACAGTTTTTGAATATCAACTGAAAGGGATAACTTCAACTCTGTGATTGAAGAAATGCCCAACAAGTTTACTAATTTAATTATTATAACTAATTTTCTAAATGCTTATTTCTCAAACTCAAAACCTAAAAAGCTCCAAGTGAGAGGAGGTGTAGTTCAAAAAATAATTTTTCTTTAATATTTTGCTCGTGGAAGTCCCTTTTTATAAAGAATGTGTGCCTTTTCAGTATGATGTCAAACAGACCTGTATCAAAAAATCCTTCGTAAACTGATTCATTATCTTCAAAACGAATACACTGAAAACCAAAACATTATGACCAGCGCGTCTTTATGCAAATCGAAACAACTTCAGGTAAACGACGGTGCGTGTGAAGGACAGGAAACGGTATAAATAACACCTGATACTGATCTCTGTTAATCAGTGTTATTCTTGTTCTTCAGATGGAAAAGACAGCGGACTTAAGTGAGTTTCACAAAGGTCTAATTATAATGGCCAGACGACTGCGTCAGAGCATTTCCGAGATGACAAGGCTTGTGGAGTGCTCACAGTCACCCGTGGTTAGTACCTTCAAAAACGGGTCCAAGGAGAGAAAAACCACGAACCAACGGCAAGGTGTGGGCCGACCACGGCTCACCAATGCGAAGGCTATCCCGTATGGTACGAGCCAACAGAAGGGATATTGTTGCGCAACTAGCCCGTAAATTGAATGCTGGTGACGGGAGTAATGTATCACAACACACGGTACATCGAACCCTGCTAAAAATGGGGCTGCGTAGCAGCAGGCCCCTTTGAGTACCCATGCTAACCTCGGTTCACCATCGAAAGCGCCTACAATGGGCATGCGAGCATCAAAACTTGACCTTGAATGAGTGGAAGAAGGTAGCCTGGTCCGATGAATCTCATTTCCTGTTGCATCATGTGGATGGCCGGGTACTTGTGCATTGTTTACCTTGGGAAGTGTTAGCACCAGGATGCACCCTGGGACGAAAACAAGTGGGTAGAGGAAGTGTAATGCTTTGGGCAATGTTCTGCTGGGAAACCCTTGGTCCAGTCAGCCATGTGCAGGAAACTATGATGTCTACCACCTACCTAAGCATTTATTGCAGACCAGGTACATTCATAGCAACGATATACCCCTATAGTAGTGCCTTCTTCCAGCGGGATAATGCGCCACGCCACATTGCCCGGATTGTTCGAGAATGTTTCTTAGAACATGTGGAAGACTTCCAGGTATTGTCCTGTATTCCCCAGACATCAATCGAGCATCTATGGTTTGTGTTAGAACAGCATATCCGATTTGCAGCGGCTCAACCACGTAACTTATAAGAGTTAAAGGATCTGTTGGTAACGTGTTGGTACCAGATACCACAAGACACCTTTAGAAACCTTGTAGCAGCCATGCCTCGCTGGGTAAAAACTGTTTTGGTGCCGCGTGGAGGACACATCATATTAGGCAGGTGGTCATAATGTTTTGGTTCTTAGATGTAAGTTAGAATTATCTAATAATGGTAATCAGAACTGCATTCCATGGTGTAACCGTTAGGTTATGAAGAAATAAATTCGTAGAATTTTGCATAATCAGCACTTGGTAATAATATTCGCTTCCAGAAACAAATAGGAATCCAAACCCTTCGCTCATAAAAAAGAAGCAAATAATTTAAGTATTTTTTTCATTTCTCATATATCTTGTTCACAAGATAATCTCATTGAGTTCAGAGACTCACGCCTACACATGGTTGGCCCAATCATAGTGTGGCACAGGCTCGTAATCTGATGTTATCAGGTTCGATTACAAACAAGGCGGCTGAAACCGTGATCCAAGATTGACAGTGGATGAAATAATGACGTCACTGCGGACGACAATATGCAAATGTACACAGCGCGTATTTAAGGACTAGGGCGTGAAGAAAGTAGTTATTCGTCTTGTGTCGTGTTCTTCAGTGCTCTTTGAAGAAGCTACCATGCCTGGATGATGCAGGCGCGCAACCTTTGTTCAGTTAGCGCAGTTTGAGCGAGGTCGTATAGTGGGTCTTCGGGAAGCAGGTTGGTCATTTCGTCAAATTGCACACTGCGTTGGACGAGAGGTATCAGCAGTGGTACGATGGTGGCGTCGATGGTCAGAAGAGCATTGGTACATTCGCAAATGTTGTTCTGGGCAACAAAGAGTTACGGCCGCATGAGAGGATCAGCGTTTCAGTAGGATGGCGGAGGCAGAGCGAACGGTTACGGCATCACAAATTCGATACTCTGTCGTACCAAGGGCGCCTACAAGAGCGATATGCAATCGTCTTTTGGAAGCAGGACTACTGGCACGGTTACCACTGCCACCTCGTCACTGTCGAGCACGTTTACAGTAGTGTCATGAACGAGTTCATTGGAGGGAAGAATGGAAGTCTGTAGTCCTCAGTGATGAAAGCCGATTCTGCTTAGTAGCGTCTGATGGTCGTTTACTCGTCCGAGAGACTTCTTCATCGTGCATCCGCCAGCGACACACAGGGCCCACGCTGGGCATCATGATGTTGGGAGTGATTAGCTATCACTCTCGTACGTGTCTGATGTTTGTACAGGGTACACTCAGCGACATCGTACAGCCGGTCATCCTGCCATATTTTAGTGTAATCCCAAATGCGATATTCCAGCATGATAACGCCCGCCCCTACTCCGCTCGGGCAACTCAATATTCTCTTCAGGCAGAGCACCAACTCCCTTGGCCAACACGCTCTCCGGACTTGTCTCCAATCGAGCATGTCTGGGACTGGATCGGACATAGACTCTTTCGTGGACCGCGGCAGGCAACGACCATCGCTGAATTACACATCCAAGTTGAGAGCGCATGGAATGGTATCCCCCAGCGTTATATCCAGCATTTGTACGAATTAGAATGGTATCCCCCAGCGTGATATCCAGTATTTGTACGACCGATTGCATGCCAGATTGGAAGCTTGTATTTCTGCTCGAGGAGGTTCAACACCTTATTAAAATGCGCCTTCTGTAAAATGTAATACTCATTAAAATACAAGGTGAAATAAACATTGAATCACTTCAAACGTGTGATCACTATTCTTTCTCAACAAGTTGTTTCTGCTAAATAAATCTCATAGATTACGCTTCAAATGTTAATGGTGTTCTTTTTTCAGTTTCCGCCAGTGTCTATGTAAGTATCCATAGCGCATGATCTCGGTGTCATGAATCTCTCACCTTCCTTTGAGCTCTCTTCGGAAGAAACGCTGCATCATGTTAAATGTGGTAAGAAGCTGCACAATAGAAGATTTGAAGAATTATATCTTGTCTGTCACAGCCATTAGCTGAGGCAATTCTCTCCAAAGAGTTTGTGGCAAGAGCGTGCCACAAACGCTGCCATTTAGAGTCGATTTTAATCACTTATAAAGATAATATAAACGAACCACAAATTATTAATAATAATACTACAAAATACCGAAAGTCAGTGTATTTTCTTTAGAACAATGTTCTCCACTCGAGTGGTCACGGATGAGGGATTGGCTGCAGCTGGAAGAGTTAAAGAAGAAAAGGATCATCATCCTCACTGCAACTCTGAACATCTCTTGCAATTAGAGAATTGTCTCTCCAAGTAGAAGCTCGAATGCCAACGCTCTAACCTCATTACCACGGGAGAGGAGGACCTTTCCAGCCGCAGAGCAAACACTTCGTTACGAAGGAAATATCTTCTGCAAGTAAGTACAGATCCACTTCACTATTCTGCTGCGAACGAGTGAAGAGCGGCATTCACTTGCTTCTAAATTAGAACTAGCCTTCCCTTTTTCACATTTACTGAAGAAGAGTTTACTGACTCTTAATAAAAAACGTAAAACGTTATTTCTTTCTTCATATTTCTGATATTCCTTAGCATACAGCAGGAAATAAACTTTGCAATGATACGTTTATTAATTTTTTTTTTGGTCATAGATTAGGAAACCATGATAGTGCCAGAATTATTTTTAATAAATTTTTTTTCCTTTATCTGAAACATAATGCTATTTCGACGTAATGAGTAAAAAATAAAAGCCATTTTAAGCATAACCGGTATTATTTGAAATCTAACGAAGTAATGAATGAATTGAAAGAATTGATAAAGTCAAAAACTGTTACACATATTCTCTGCACAACGGAACTAGAAGCGGAGAAGGAGAGGTAAATGTTTAGAATGATAAATTAACAGAACAAAACATTAATACTTTGCAGAACCTTTTTAGGAAGGTAATTGAAATATTCGGAGCTACAGTAGCGAACAAATACCACCATCATTTCCCTTTTCTCTCGTGCCATACTCTTGATTCCAAAGCATTCCCTGGCGATCGGCGAGCGTGCGTTCTTCTTCAGTTTCTAGGTGGCGCGAGAGTGATGTTGATGACGTTGTCGACGACGATGCTGCTGAGCTCTAATCGAATGCAAATGTCTTGAACATCAGTCTCCTGATGAGAGGGAAATCGACGGAGCTGCAATCTTCTCTTATCGCAACCCATTTCGGGCCACAAAGGCCGCCAGATTATTTCTCCGAAAGCCATAATTGCTGCTCATCAGAACACACGAAATGCAAGGCGTCGCAGTCTTATATTAATGACGCAGACGCCGTTAGAATGCACAATCCGTTTGATTTTCTATTGGCTCATTCCTCTTGATACCACCTTGGCGCTTACTGGAGCGAATTGCGTCTGGGAACTTTATTAATAGTTAGCAAACATTTTCACCCAATTTATAATACATTGATGAAGCTTAGAAGAAAAAGCAATTATATTAGGCTAATAAATGGCTTGCAATATTTAACATTTTCATTAAATATAATAAGTTGAGAAAATAAATTTAGCTTTCTGTTTTAAGCGATGAGGTAACATTACTAGAGAACCGCAAAGGCAATGACCTCATGATCATGCCCAAAATTTCAGCCTACTCTTTAGAAGGAAGAAAGAGGCGTTTGTAATCGTGGACATGCCTCCATGGGAGATTCATTTGGAATACTACAAATAAAATTAACGTTTCAACGGGGAGTACTTGATCACTCGGTGAAAGAATGGACACGTTCTTCGATTTGAAATATTAAATTAAGAGCTCAGGCCGTATCCCACGGGAGGAAGCAATTTTTTTCCTTTAAGAGATCATTGTTCGTTTTTATTTTTAGAGATAAATCAAGAATCCTTTTTCGGTTCGTTAGATATCGATAAATTATTCTGATTCACACCTTTCGAATCACCCAAACTTTCAATTGCGGCCTGTGACGGTGGAAATTTTTAAAAATTAAAACAAATATTGCAAACGATCTATTTGGGCTAGAAATGTGATATTTCAGTGGTTAGCAGTAGAGTAAAATATATTACTGCTTCCAATCACCCATTAGTAAGAATTACTTCTGTTAAAGGTAGAAAAATTCGTAAAAGGAAAAACTTCCTTCTCGTGAAAACGAGAGTCCCATATTCGCCAGAAGCGATATGCTATTCTTCTAGTTAATTTGTATAGTGTACCTAAATGTTTCCTAAAGAAGAGTACAAGGTAATAGATATAGTTTGCATCTTAGATTAATCCATGAAAGGAAACTGATGATTTAAAACTGGTTACTTTATCACTAATATCGTCTAATTTTATTGCGAACTATGTTCACATTTGCAATAAACTAGCAGCTTTACTCGGCGTTGCTCCGATCTGAAACTCTCACAAGTATAGAGTAGATTGCATTCCCCACGTCTCAAGCTTTCAGTGGCAAAAAAATCATTAAAATAATTTCCCCCCCCCCCCACTCAGTAAAAATGTTTATCCTACTCTTTTAGGGGAGATCTCAAATTCTCTGAAGTATGTAGTAGATGGTATTCCCAACTTTGCAAGCTTTCATTTTGCTTTAAATTCAATACTTTTTTTTCGTCATCCTGCTACCCCCTCCCCTGGTAAAAATTTTATCTCCCTCTTCTAGGAGAGGTCTGAAGCTCTGTAAAGTATAGAGCAGATGGCACTCCCAACGACGAAAGTTTTCATTTGGTTTAAAACTCATTACCATTGTTTCGTCTCCCCTCCTCCCCCCGGTAAATATTTTATCTCCCTACAAGACTTCTTACTGGTATGGAATAGTTACGTCAGCGAGAAAGTGTGCAGGCACTGGCATGTTTCATGATACTTCGCATACGATGCATTGGTCATAATATTATTTTGGCCAGGCAGTGTATAAGGATCATATATCATCGGGTTAAATGTTTTAAAGAATGAATGTACTCTGAGTGGGAAATAATGATGTATAATAATAATCTTTACTTTTTTATATCACATTTAAAGCAATGAAATAATACATACATAATGAATATGATCCTATGAAGCCAGGGACTTACCTTCAGGAAATTTTGCATTATATGGATCAGTTTTATTGTATATAATGAAATAATTTACAATCACAAAGAGTGCGTTATTTCACACAACGTAGATGATTATGGAATAAAAAATAAGTAGAGAAATAGGAAAACCACATCTTGGGAATTTACTCGATGCAGTTGCAAAGGGAAAATGAAACCACCAACTTACTTGCATTTTGATCCAGTTTTGCCTGTTGTTATTTCTCTAGGAAACTGTACCTCTTCCTTTTACCTTTTTCTCGATAATTATCAAGAATTTCAATACATTTTCGCTTTTATAAAGACAATTTCATCGACACCATCGTCACTCTAATGGCGATATCGGACTGGAGAATTATTGCGAAGCAATGCGCATTCCACAAGACTCATGACGTTTTCTAATGGAATGTTTTTCGTGGCATCGTATGAATGAGAGAAAAATCTCGACTTCACCATTTGGATTCCTCTTCAGACGAGTGGCCCTTTCACGTAGCATAATGTTCCTTCAGTATGGAGCAATAATTCAGCAAAAAAAAAGGATTCTTGTCGTTTTGAAATGACAGATTCAATTGAGTTTAACATTTCTTCGTGCGAAGCTGTCAACCTTTTTATCGAAGAGTTAGTTTCCTTTAGGATGAAAAAGCATCAATCGCTTCATCAAGATAGAAGTTGTTCTGCATATCGATCGCATGAAATACGACCTTGAAGTGCCCTTAGGGAAATGCATCTTCTCATACTTTGGAATGAAAGCGAGAATTTTTCTTTCTCCTCCGGCTAATCATTGACTGAGGAGACCACAAATATCCGCGAAGTTGCTCTCATTAGTGCGCTTCGAGCACTCGGAGCTGACGTTTGCAGCCAGAAAGGAAAAAACAGCTTCATTCAGAAGATTCCATGGCATTTCCCTCGGACGAATTTCAACCAAATGGGTAAAAAAATACGTCCTGATTAGGGCCGTATCTAGTAGGAAGGGGGGCGGGGGTGGACTAGGACCCATACCTACCACCCTCCATTCCATTGAGAATGTCAGAAATTAGGAAGGAGCGAAAAAAATATATGTACACATTACATGTCGTTTTCAAGAAATGTTTGAAGACCACTAAAACATAAGAGAAAGTTTGATACCGGAGTGTTCCAGACAGTTCCAGCTCAATCCAGTCACTTGCCTCCCCTCCATTTTTTTTTTCTAGATCCACCAAGAAATCATGATAGACTGGCTGACGAACTCCGATTAAAGTGAATTACAAGGTTATCACTTCGTCTCTATAAATGAACTTCCTTTGCCGCAACATGCTCTAATTGGATCGGTCCTGGATGCATCATCGGATATTTTCTTCTATAATAAACATCGAATGAGATGACATCCCTTCGACACTAGAGCGAAATGTTTATAAGTCTTAAATCATCATCATCATCATCCTCAAGCAGCCATGGGCTACGGAGGACCAACCAGACCGTGCAATTTAGTTCTCCAAGCAAGTCTATCCTGAGCTACACCTACGGCATCTGGCCACTGCACACCAATTCTAACAAGGTCCTGTTTGACATTGTCTGCCCACCGCATCCTAGGTCTCCCCTTCTTTCTGAGGCATTTAGGCACACTGTTCATAACCCTATTTACCAATCTCTAATTTTCCATACGAGCAACATGGCCAAACCAACGGAGTCTCTCTCTGCACAATATGCTGCTTAAAGGAGGTTGCAAACTCCTTTCCCTAACCTCATCATAATAAGATGTAACCAACTTGGAATATAATGCCACACCTTTAATTGGCACATTAAATACGCCATCTAAAATTGAAGTTTTGTATATGTTTTAAAGAAGTTACATTATATATTTTAATTTTCGAATAATTGTTAGCTCTATTGTTTTTTAAATATAATGTTTTCATTTTACAGTCTGTCCGTTTGTGTCTTGTGTTCAGCTTGCTCCGTCTTATTTTCCATCTGCAGATATCGATTTTTTTTGTTTTCATAAAAAAATTATTTTTTTTAATTGAGTAGGAGATCCTTTAGGTAGTGAAGCCAAAAACAATAGTGTGGCCCTGTGTGTCGCTGGCATCCGCCAGCGACACACAGGGCCACACTATTGTCGTCCTGCTATATTTGAGTGTAATCCCAAATGCGATATTCTAGCAGAATAACGCCCGCTCAGACTCCTCCCGGGCAACTCAACATTCTCTTCAGGCAGTGCACCAATTCCCTTGGCCAGCACGCTCTCCGGACTTGTCTCCAATCGAACATGTCTGGACTGGATCGGACAAAGACTCTTCAGCGGACTGTGGCAGGCAACGGCCATCGCTGAATTACGCGTCCAAGTTGAAAACACATGGTGATATCACACTCCTGCGTGATATCCAGCATTTGTACGACCGACTGCATGCCAGATTGGAAACTTGTATTGCTGCTCGAGGAGGTTTAACACCGTATTAAAATGTGCCTTCTGTAAAATGTAATACTCTTTAAAAGGTAAAATAAACGTTGAATCGCTTCACACGTGTGATCACTGTCCTTTCTCAACAAGTTGTTTCTCCTAAATAAATCTCATAGATTATGCTTCAATTGTTGATAGTGTTCTTTTTTTCAATTTCCGCCAGTGTATGTAGACTCTGCACAAGGTATCGCGAGTGAGCAAAATTATACACTATTATGCATAATCAACTAACTATACAGTATATGTCTGTAAAAGCATGTAAAAGTATGGATGATTGCATGCTTTCACTGCAATCATAACATCTACCTCGGAATAGGGTATGAGACTTAACAACAACAACAGGGGAAATCTTGATCGGTGGCTGGGAGGTCAACGGTCTCAACACCTGACATGTTATTAGGAGGTCGTGTGTTCGGATCACACCCGAATCAAGACAGAGTTGGTACCCTATACCTAGTATTAGCAGAATACAATTGCGAAGATAGTGGCTTCAAATATATATAATATTTCAACTTTGAATTTCGGAATTTATACTTGTTTCCTCTTTTTACCTGGGTCCTAATATACCCACTGTTAATTTTCGTCTTTTACATTTGTTGGTTCATTTTTGTCCCGGTTTTTCATAACGATCATTTGTTGTTATACATTTTTCCTTATTGTTGTATTCTATACTAGCATTCGTTGTTTTCCCCTTTGTGTGTTGATTTTAACTTTGGACACATTGCACTGGTTAAAATAAATTCTGTTAAAATAAAATCTACAACTGTGTCTTTTGTGTGTTGTTAATTTGCTAGATTCAAGTGAATAACCAGTCTCGACCTATGTTGCTAGCCCCGATGTGTAAATACAGGATACTATCTTCAGCAGAAATCATCTTGAACCTGAATCCTTGATTCTGGCTTTGTCATTCTTAACTCATGTGTTTCAGACATCAACCTGCTGGTGTGCCAAGGGTGAAATGGGTCCTAATGGTAAAGAGCACATATTTATGTGATGTTCTCACCACCATGGCGAATTAAACCTCTGGCAGAAGGTGAACGGGTCTTTGCCTCAGTCCTGCGATAAAAGGCTGCTAATGTGATTGATTCTACCTTTCTCAATAGATTTCATTTCTTTAAAAAGTACTCGAACCATTTTCTTTCAAGTTATCTGGAATGCGAGGACGTTACACATACAAATTATTCTCTTGATGTCCTCACACAGGAATCCAAGAGTTACAACTTGGAGATTCGGGACTTAAAAGAGATCAGACAGACGATAAATGTCAGATACCTAAAAATAATACTAAATTTATATTTTCAGATCAAGATAATTGTTAAAATTATAGGGCAAACATATGGTTATCAGCACGAGCACCAGTGAATTTTTAAAGTAATATTCGATTGATAAAAGATTTGTACAATTTAAATTGAGAACACCGATTAAAGTTTTGACTGTTTTCTGTTGCTGTGCCCCTACCGAGGGCTGATGAGAATGAGAAAAATGTGATTAACAAACAGCACCAGAATAATTTGACTTTTGTCAAAAAAGGAGTCTTCAGCTGAATGACTTCAGTGATAAAATTAGTACGGACACGCACCTTTACTCACGGGTGAGAGATCCTTTTACTATTGGTAGTTTTAGCAGCAATAGAGTAGTAGGTCTCCTTCAGGTATGTAAGAAAACGTTTACTACATACACAGGAATATCTCTTAATAAATTACAAGACCAGATCAAGGGGGGAAGGGGATAAAGTCCCTCCTCCTATACCAAAAGTACTGTTACAACAGATGAACGTGCAACAATAAAACCATGGTAGGATGCGTCATTTGACTCACGCGTTATGCCTCAGCGTGAGAATTGCGTCACTAGCCTGTTGGAACAGATAGAGACTGAAATATAACGAGTGAAGAAAAACTTCGGGAAGTTCACAGTATTATAAGGAGTTGAATTGTGTTTTAGTAGAGTTAGCGTTATGAAATCTAATTTTAGTGGAAGTAATGTGTCGAAGAAGTCTACTAGTGGAAAAGGAAAGGAGATTTGAAGGCAGCAAGGCATTTAAGGTAATAAAATAAAATTGAAAAGGTAAACCTTGGTAACTTATAGGTTTATTCACAAAGATAATTGTGTTACTTATTGAATGTTGTAAAAAGATTCCCTTTATGCTTTGAATAGAGTCTGTAAGAATTGTAATACGACTTTTTGAAATATAGGTAAATATTGTGAAATATTCTTTTGATGGTTTACTATGATACTGATAGTAGACAAACTTGTGTTTTGTTTAAATTATTATTCATATGTGTTCTATTACCTTTGCAGTTATATTAGTTCATTTATCCTTTGGTCGGTAATTATTTTTTTTAACTAACTCTCAACTTTTCTATTCAAATATTCATAACAATATTTTACAAGAACATTTTTAAAAGATGATTAAAATCATATATCAGAACGGCTCAATGAAGTCCTTGGTCTCTCCCTAATTTTTTTTTACAGATTTTCTTGCTACGAGCTAAGGAATATGATCGCTACATATCAACAGCAGATGAGCTAGCTGTATGAAGAGGAGCTCACCATTCATTTGTTAAAAGTGTATCACAGCTGAGCCTTAAGGAATTTTTGATAAGGCTCAGACTTTTAGCACTGAAGCTCTTAAACACCTAGAAAAAAAACTAACCCTAACCGTTATAATTTAGGTAGTCCTTTCTGGCAACAACCTTTGCTTGGTGAATGATGATAGTATGTGCTTCGTGATTATATTCAGTCAGTTCTGATAAATTATGAGCTAGAGTGGATTAAAAATAATGTTTAAGTCTGATCAATAAGCCCTATATTTTACAGTGAGTACTAATTAACAGTAGATGAGATTGTTTATTTGTTTTATTTTGTGTAATTTATGTGCTCAGTTGCAACAGTACTGTGAACTGGAAGATGCCATTTGCAATGATAACGTGCGTTGACATTTAGTTGTTTATATTCGTTAGTGGCGTTAACAGTATGAGGGTGGCTCAGTTGATAGCGCGTCAGATTCGTAATCTGCAGTTACCAGGTTCGAGTCCCACCTAGGTCAGCGTTGAGATTTGTCTTCACAAAATCCCCTGGTTAGCCCTCAGTTCACGGTTAAAACATGGCGTCTCATGAACGAAACGTAACGTAAGTAGAAGGTACATGCATAAGAACAACGTAAGTTGAGAATACATCGATGAACGCAACGTAAGAACGTAACGTTCAATGCAACGGTTGGAGGTTTTTGCAGAATTGAACGACAAACATGTCGTTTGCTACTGAGATTTGCGGTGTCTTCTGAATCCAGCATTTTGAAATTTTTAAGTTTATAAAAAGTCTTGAGTACGAAATTAATTTTTGTGGGTTTCTTTAAATTATCATATGGGGAACTTGAATCGTGCGAATTTTAGAGCGGAGGTGGCTCAGTAGTAGCACGCCAAGTTCGTAATTTGCAGTTCCGAGTCCCACCTGGGCCAGCGTTGAGATTTATCTCCGCACAACTCCACGCCCTGCCCACGGTCAGTAAGGAACTCCGATGTATTTGGAAAGGCTGTTGTCATCCGTCGGGTGGGACGTTAAGCGGTGGCCCCGTGTACGGGAGAGCCATACCTTGTGAATTTAAAGAACATGCTGGATGGCCTTGACCGGAGGCTACCACTTGTCTCCTAACATCTACCCAGTGGGTCCAATCTCCCCAACCTTTCCTGAGCCCTCGGGACTTATGACTTGGCCATTTAGCCCAGCGTGTACAAAAAAGTGCCGCTCAGAGGTAAAACAATACAACCGCATGAATTTTACGCATACTGTGAATTAAAAATGTTTTTAGTAATGCAGACGATGCCCCGAAATCCTACCAACCGAAATTCTTGGACATTTAAGCATTTGCAGGTAAGTGCTTTGATGTGTTTATTCTTTGATTTTATCGAGTTTTTTTCCTACCTTTTATTGTTTAGCGAATTATTTATGGGTTTTCAAGAGCGAAGTCAGTTTGTTTGGCGATAAACTCTCGTTAAAATAGTTACCTCCGATAAGATTATTTTTTTTTTGTAGGGGATTACGTTCGAACTAAAAACTTTTGTTTATCAATAAACTATGGTTAAAAATATTGCCTCAGTTGAAATTATTTATTTTGGGTGAATTATTTTTCAAGTGAAGAAAGAAAATATGTTGTTTAGCAATATGCTCTGGTTAAAATAGTTGCCCCGATGATATTATTCATTTGGGGGGGGGGGGCATTTTTTATATGCGAAGCAAAAATTTGTTGTGTAGCTTTATTTTCTAGTCAAAACAGATCTCCAATAAGGTTATATGCCTTTCGGAGCGTTTCGTTAAGCGCAGAGAGGACATTTATTCATTGTTCAGTTCAATACGTTGCTGAAAGAAGTGGTTTCGTTTGGCATTGTTAAAGTGATTAAGGTGACGTTCGTTGTTTAGCGATATGGTCAGGTAAGTAAAAAATGCATTAGATGCAGTTATTTTTGCTGCTATTTTTTGTGAGAAACAAAAATTTTTGAGTTAAAAAAGTAAGTTATATTCTTTTTGGCGTACATTGTACATTATCGCTTTACAGTGCCTTCACTATCTCATAAGGTGAGTTTTAAGCCATTATAGGTACAATTTCTTTGAATATTTTTTATAATGTGCTAGGTTTAGTTTATCTGTTTCGTATTTAGCTTTAATATTTTCTTATGACAGTAATTTAGGGATTTTTTTTTCCTTCTTGCAACAACTAAGGGATATGTGATTTGGCGGGGGTGGCTCAGTCGGTAGCGCGCCAGGCACGTAATCTGTAGTTCCCAGGTTCGGGTCCCAGCTGGGTCAGCGTTGAACATAATATAAATGGCGACGTTGTAACTGTGAACTGCAGTACTACCTGAAATTTCTTTCATATGGAATATTGGGTACGAAATGAATATTTGTGGGTAGCCCAAAGACAAATGAAAAGGAAAACTTCCTTGCTATTCTATTTTAAACGAATAAAGTAAGACCATGTTGCGGTATTCTCTAAAAATTTTGAAGCTTTTGTACGTTTTTATATGGATGGTATTTTTTGGGATTATATTTTCCTATTCATTTTCGATAATGGAGAGAGTAGTTTAAATGGCGAATAATTGAACAGGCGGCCTTCGAAGGAGCTTTCTTTTCTACCTTTTCCGAAAGCTCAGAAGGCGCCTTATAACACCAAAAGGTCAGCACGTCTCCAGAGTTTTAATCCCTTCAACTTGCATTCTCAGCACAAATGTTGTTCCATAGAAATGCTCCAAATTGTTTTGAAATCGCTCTCTGAATTAAGTTCTCGTCTGATTCAGTGTCAGTTTTTTCAAATAGTCTTAATAACAAAAGAATCTTAGCAATAGTTTTTATAAATGGAAAAGAGAAATTGCTGGTACTTCATCTGAACGGGACAGACTTTCTCAGCTCGACAAAACCTCCTCACAGAAGAAATGTCGATCGCAAACTCCTAAGTCTTTTATTATTGGTTTGCTGGAAACTTTCACCGGTGACAACGACATCAACCAAGTCCTCTGTCTCTGCAGCAGGAACTCTTGAGAGGGATTTCGAGAGAAAAGACTGAGATTAGAAAGGGACCAAATATCACCCTGTGAGGCAGCTGACGCTTAATGATGGTTGTCATCCATCTGGAGAGCCTTTGAGCCCTGAACTCGGCATTGATTGTTCTACGCATCGCGCTTTGTTCAAGATGAGGCTTTAGTTGGATGAAGCTGAAAAGCGAACAAGCCTGCTGTAATAAAAAAGCCGAATTTACCCTTACGTTAAAAGGAATTATCTTCCTCTGAACAAGGAGGAAAAGTCAAAAGATTAAGAAAGGCGAATTATCCTATCGCCTTAAAAAGGTGAAACATGACAATGATGATCTCATTTACTCGATTCATATTGTTATAAGTTTTAATAGGAAATTCTTGAGCTGACTTCAAAAGAATGTTTAGTGACAAAACTTTAAAAATTAATAATTTACTACAAAAGTATGAATAAAAACACAAATATAAAATAAATTCAACTAACACAAATCTTTATCTTCATCAGTATGAAAATAAACCACCAGAAGAATATTCCACCTTATCACTATTATTACAAATAGTCGTTTCTTTAGAATTCTTAGCCTCCACTCAAAACATATTTGGAAATAAGCCTGTAAACTATCAACAATAATCTTAACAATTCTTTAAACAAATCAAAAATAACCACGCATTAAATGATTTTTCTACCAGAATTTCAGCCATCAAGTACTCCAAAACTGCAGCTAAGAATACTGGGCTTTCACAACCAATTCAGACGTTGATCACCATGTTGATGAACGCTTCCTACAGAGAAGTTGAGGTCAGCTCTACTTGCTCGACTAACATTTCTCATCCTTGACCTAATCTCCAAGTATCTTGAGAAACTTTCCTTATATTAACTTTATGCCAAATCACTTAGTACAAAAGAAATATACACGTTCAAACACTACCAATTATTTTATTCCTCTTTTTAAAACATCGTTCCAAGTTCGAGTTCTTATTGTTCCAATCCAGTAGTAACGTCATTAAGATGCTAAAACACACGCGAGCATCAAAATGATACAACACATCACTGTTTCATTGTTGCTCGTTCATCTGTCGTGACAATTATTAACTTCAAAAGAAGATAGGAGTCGGCAAATGTTTTTGAGCAAACTAAATCAGTTTTGGTGCACTATTTTCCTTTGAAGTGAATTGAGTAAGTAATTTATATCATTGGCATGCTTCACTTTTATTTTTTCGGGCGATTAGGAGGAGCTATCTCCTGTTGCCTCCAAATTGACAAGTTTTACATTCTATATGTTATTCTGCACGTCTTTAAGCTTTCATTTGATATGTGCTAAAATATATCTTAATCGTTAGCCCATTGGGCCCTTGTGAGATGGACTGCGATGCATTTTATAGAAAAAAAAATGCTGTTCACAAGTTGATCGAACTTAACCTGATGATACGCTAAAGGGGAAATTTCGGCTTTAGAATGGTTTTATAAAGTGAACTAAACTCGTATGCAAATCATTTCAAAAGAGACAACCCTAGACATTAACGTTTCATAACAATTTAAAACGCTGAAAAAGAAAATATCTAAAACCTTTATGTAAGATATAAAGCCTGCCTAAAAAGGACTGCTGACCTCGTCAGAGTCGTGATTGTCATTATCTCCCTTCTGCCGCGGTTGTTGCACCAATGAAGGCATTCTAATATGCGAGTATCGAACCTCTTTTGAAACTTGGCTTCGAACAACTTAGATCATAGTACAAGGAAAAGTTGCAGCTCAGCGAATCAAACAATGCAACCGAACATCATTCAGTATTGCTGCGTTCAATTCTTGAGTTCCTTCCTTATATTGTTTTCGTGTTTGTAGCTTTCTTCAATATAATATTATGTGTGAATATTTCAAAGCAAATTGCAAAAACAGATTTAATTTGTGACATATAAAGCCCTTAATGTGGCACTTTTGCTAACGTCAATATACATAGAATTACGCATCGAAAACCGGACATGTATTCGAAGAGTATGTTCTTAATGATACATTCCGTTCCAGCATGATACATTCCGTTTCCAGTAGGGGCGGGGGTGGCTCAGTCGGTAGCGCGTCAGGCTCGTAATCTGTAGTTCCCAGGTTCGAGTACCAGCTGGGTCAGCGTTGAGGTTTATCTCCGCAAATTTTCCCGCCCTGCCCACGGTCAATAGGGGACACCGATGGGCTTGGAAAGGACGTCGGCCGTCGGATGGGACGGTAAGCCGTGGTCCCGTGTGCGGGAGAGCCATACCCTGTGCACGTTAAAGAACAAGCTGGATGGCCTTGACGGGAGGCTACCATCTGTCTCCCAACAGCTGTTCCAGTGGGTCCCCTCCCCCAACCTTCTCTGAGCCTTCGGGGTCCATGTGACCTGGCCATTTAGCTCATGGTGTGCAAAAAAAGTGCCGCTCAGAGGTAAAACAACCCAACCGTTTCCAGTTTCCTTTCTTCAGTTAAATATTGTTTTGTGCGAAATCTTCTCAAAAAGATGCGGAGATGATTCGTGCGCTTCACTTGCTACACTGAGCGAAATGAATGAACGATCGCTGCAGAGAGAAAGACCAGATTAAACAACATTTTCTGAGCAGAAGCGCAATAACTAGCTGCGTGCAAAAGCAATTAATATTAAATCCCAAAATTAAGTTACCGACACATTATAAACCAATTTTTTATTCGTCGTTAATGCCGATATATCAATACTATTAATAACAGACAGTGGTCACACCAACAATTCAAATGCTAAAGCCTCTTAGCATAAAACATACAAATTGAATGATCTGTTAGAATCAACAGTGTATTCCTATTGGAATCCCTTAGTTCGGCTACTTTTGAAAAGCTTTTCAATCAGCGTCGTCTGAATGCAGCCACCAATCGAGACTTCCCTCCTCTGTATACTCCCCAATGAGTGGATGCACACACCTTGTAGTGCTTCGGGCTCTTAACCGGCGCTCAAGTTTTGTTGTGCCCTTTCGTTTCCTTTCGATAATGGTAAATGGAAACGACAAATAAAAGAAGAATTCAAAAGATGACTGTGTCTCCGCATCTTCCTCTGCAGTCCATTGTGGAGCTGGAATTGCCCACTCGGAACTCAGACAGCTTTAATCTCTGACCAAATTTCTTTCCTTGCTACTATGGGCGGCACACAGCGCAATCTGGAATATAAAAAAAACTTGCACAGATCATACTAAAATGCATCAAGCTTTCCCATATCCCCTAACTGACTGTCTGAAATTGAAGCATCAAAATATACTTTAAAATAGACACAAAAAATTATAAATAAAAATATTATAAAATTTTTTTTTAGTTTCCAGATATCATTAAATGACTTTTTCTAAAAGTCATCTTCACTAAAGATCAAAGTTTTCCATTTGACTAATGGTTCGTGAAGAAAATGCATTTATTTTCCGTGAGTTATAAACACCACGTCTTTCCGCTGCCAATGCTCCTCATTTGAACAACTTTAGTTACTAACGGTATCAGAATACGTTTCATATCAATATTATATGAATGCATTTTAAATCAATATGTATAAAATAGAGTCAGGAATTTTAAAGTAATTTAATAAAACAAATCACCTGACTTTAAACCTTCAGATATGACTTTGGCATATCTTACAATTTATGTCAGATGAGTTTATAGGGCCCAAGAAAGAATCGAAGAAATTCGACATTTTTTTAAAAAATTAATTGCATTTGTATTTTTGTTCACAAACTGATCTAATTCTTATTGAATTCTAAATAAGCTGCAATCCATGAAGTATCCTTTTTTAGTCAAGGAAACAAAAAGCATTGTTTAGGAGCTTGAAACTTTTTTTTTGTCCAAAATAAGGAAAAGGACTGAGAAAAGATATCAGCCAATCTTCAAGGGATCAATATATCAAGTTTTTTAAGCCAACTTTAGTCAAATAACTGATTATTCTGAAACAAATTTCAGCAGTAATCATTTTAATCGTCCAATCGATGATAGGTTCAGTTAAATCAGTAATCTAATATTCCATTTTGTTTAGTGTTAAACTAATGATCTAAGAAAAGTGGTCAGTGCTCTGCCTCCTGTCCCATCGTATATTCTACCCCAATTGGTGCCTAACTGCGTTGCTGGTGTTGGATGACGAGTAACGAAATGGGCTCGAGCAGTCGCAATTCTCTTCTAAACACCATCTTACACCACGAGCTATGACGTCATTTTGGCATGTTGAGCGCAATGCAAAGTGATCGATTAGCAGTTAGCTTCCTTAATGGGATGAAAATGAACTCGCCGCGAACCAAGTGTTCGCACATTAAGTGAAAATTGGATTGCATTGTCATCCTAGAGCAGCGACGCTTAGGAAGAGAGGATCAAGGAATTGCTTACTTGCGATCTTAAAACTTTGACTTCGGATAATCGATGGGGCAGACGGGAACAAAGGGAATCATGTAATTGCGCTATTAAAAAGATGTGAGGCTTTCAGATATAAACTTTACAAATGGAATTTCATTTTCATTGCTGCATACGACTAAGGCATTGTAGTGCATTCTTAAAACGAATTAAATATTGTCTTAAATACAAACGGGTTAAAGCATAATGGCTGACATGCACGATCTGTGTTTTTTTAACACTTAATTTATTGGGAAACGAAATTCATTTTGCTGTATTGAATTTAAAGAAGTTTAAGTAGCAATGTTTTTAATGTCTTTTCACTTTGCATACACGCGCATTAAGAGAATGCTCCGAAGAGAAGGCTGACTGTAATAATTTCCCTTTGAGAATAGTGAGAGCTGACAGCGAATATCTTCTGGTGCAATGTGGCAGATGAGCAGAAATTCGCACCCAGAAACTGAATACACGTCATCACAGAGCGGAAATGACGTTCGCCACAGGCGGTTACTTGCTGAGTGGTCACAGTTGGCGATGTCACCAACAGCTGAGCTATCGGTCAGCAGGAGACGATTTAGTCATACCGTCAATGGACATTCAGTGTGCTGGACACAAACATGCCTCGCTACTCTCCATCCGCTTCACGTGTCTCGTTCGCGTCATTCTAGATGGGAGTAATTAACGAGCTGGATTGTTTCGAAATCGGATGTCAAGTAAATTGCGAAGTTAATGTGGCAGAAGTTCTACTTTGGACTGTAAGGTTAATAACACAGTAATGGCTGCAGCTAATTGTTCAAGGCTATTGTAAGCTATCGCCGTGTAGTTTAAATCACTGGGAAATGCAGATATCGTGCTCTACTGATGATGAAGTTCGTGAAATTTTAAACGTATTGAATTATTAGCTCTGGGGGGGGGGGATTTTTGTTTTTTTCTTAAAAACTTACTGCAAAGATTGTAAATTTTCAAAAAAAGTAACTTTATTTTCCATTTGCATAATCACTATAGCCGTCCCATGGCCGAGTGGTTAGCGCGTTTGGCTACTGATCTAAGGGACCTGGGTTCGAGCCCCGGGTAAGGCATGGATGTTCGTGTTGTTTTTCTGCTGAGGTCCTGCCAGCCTCACAGACCTTCTACTATGGCATATAAACTGATGGGCTCCTGTCAGACCTCTGTGGTAAGCAGCTGCTTGAGGGGTTATTTATTTATTTATTATAATCACTATCGGTCATTGACCTAAAGTTTATAAGCTAAGAATTTCCACTCAAATGTAAAATTTCGGGAAGGCAAAATTTTTTAAGGCACTACACAATAACACAAAAGTTAAAACTTCTTTCATGAAGATAATAAAACATTTTAAGACGATGCACAAGAAAGAAACTAAAAGAATATTTTTACATTAAGTTGATGAAAAAGAACTTGCATTGCAAGGCACTGTACAACATAAAGAAGGTAGAACTATCTTACAGAAGACAACATTTTAAGAAACTACACAACAGCGGGAAACTGAAAAGATCTTATTAACCTTCCAGCATTCTGAATTCCGTGTCCGAAATAATAAAGATCTATCTTACCATAGCCAACAATATCGAATTTGCAATGTCAGGTAAGATTTAACTGTCTGGATTTCTCAGAGAAATATTTTATTAAGGATGCAAATATATTAATCCATTTTGCCATCTTGAAGAGTGACTTTTGTTTCAATGCCGTCGAATCCAATCAAACAAAAGCAGAGCGTTCTAACGGAGCATAATTTAATCATTTTCTCAAAACATGTATTCAGACGTCAAACTCTTTATTTTTTAAGGACAACGAGTGTGTTTAAAGTAAATTTGTTTGAAATTGAATGCCTGTTAAGGAAATACGTCAATCAAAAAGAAAAATTAATAAGATTGTGTTTCTTGACTATAAATAGCAGCGCTCATAGTTCATCTGGTTTTCTCCACTCCCATTTGCTCTTTTCTTCAGCAGTCTTTTCTTTTCATCACCTTCACATCATCTTTTTATTTTTGACTCCTATTCCATCTTCTTCCCTTGCTTGGCATCTAACACTTACCAAGAAAGAAAAGTTGACCAAACAACAGAGATCTCGGCTGCGCCGTATAATTCCCGCTTCCAACTGACATCATCAATAGTTAACAGTCAAAGTTCATTAACAGACTTTTGCCACCTAACCGGGTTATCGGTGAGGCCGGAGCAAATTCAATTAGCCCACTTCCTCACTTTTTGCCCCGTAGCAGGAGGCTTCGAGAAGAGAAAAGACGAGAGACCATTTACGGTGATTGCAAGAGCTGCAGTCCGATTATCTCCGCCAACCAAGAAGTTGCAGCCTCTGCCGGAAGTGAGGCTAGGGGCGCCATTTATCAGCTCCATCCTCCATCCACCTCCACCGATAGAAAATACATGAAGACGGCTCGAGGCCTACTAATCACATTTCGAAACTCACGACAAAAGAAAGCAACACGCCAAATGCAACCAATGTCGACGGCATCCCCTCGCGTTGCTGATTCTGCTTTCATTAAAGTTGAATTATAAAACGATTCCTCATGTTGAACTTCGCTGGATGACTGTTTATTGCTCCAACATACTTAATTAAAAATCATCGAAATACAATTTAAAACTGAAAGAAAAGTCGCAAGGAAACAGCGGTGTCGTCTTCGTTAAATTTCAATTTTGTGACTTACAGGGAAGAATTTAACCAACGATCTTGAGTTCCTTTGACATTTTCTACTTACTGCACATCTGCTGACTCTCTCTTCGGTCTTATTTATATACACTTCATGCAGCTTTCGCAATTTGATAAGAGAAAGTTATCTCAGTTTGCATGTCAAAACAATAGTATCCAGCGTGTGCAAATTGAAGGACGCAAACTACCGTTAAAATGTATAGAAGCATTCATACAGTCGTAAAGAATCACAGGATGTGTCCTGTAGACATGGAACTCATGAAATAATAAGCTGGAAAAAAATGGTTTTGCAGTGAGTGGGATTCGAACCCACGTCTACTGGAAACAGCCAAAAACTCACGGCAAAAGCAATTTTTTTCAGCTTATTAATTCATGCATTTTTTTTTTTAACTTTTCCTAATTTTCTGCCATTGTGGTGGCTCCTGATACTCGATTGACTGGTTCTACCAGTGCAACCACTAGCCGAAAATATTGTTACTAAGCAAATATCTTCATTGGTTTGTGGCAGGCTCGACATGCCTAAACTTTCCTGACAAGATATGTTTGAATGAGTTGTATTCGTTAAAAGAACATCTTTCCAGAAATTCGTTATTCTTCAACTTTCTGAATATCTCTCCAAATGGATGATCAGATCTTTAATGTGTGGAATTATGCGTACAACTCTATAATCTTGTGTACACTGGTGTTGAAAAGTAAAGGATAATAGACAAAAGTATACATAACTCAGTTTATATCTCATAAATATGTATTTGCGTAGTATTATTCGCTATGTGTTTAATACTCTTCTTTTGAGCATGAAATTGTCTTCAAGCCCACACACCTGGCGACCGCTCAGTTTAGGTTCTCTGTGTCTTGCTGTCCTTAGTATGACAGTTTTATGGCCTTTGATTGTTAGTGATCCGTCTGGCTTTGGCCACGGTCCTTTCATACCTGGAAGGTAAGCTAAAACAACGTATATCCCTCTGTCTTTGGATATAGAGGGGCGGGGGTGGCTCAGTCGGTAGCGCGCCAGGCTCGTAATCTGTAGTTCCCAGGTTCGAGTCCCAGCTGGGTCAGCGTTGAGATTTATCTCCGCAAAACCCGCCGACTTGACCACGGTCAGGTAGGGGACACCGATGGGCTTGTAAAAGCCGCCGTCCGTCGGATGGGACATTAAGCCGTGGCTCCGTGTGCGGGAGAGCCATACCTTATGCAAGTTAAAGAACATACTGTATGGCCTTGACGGGAGGCTACCATCTGTCTCCCAACAGCTGTTCTAGTGGGTCCCCTCCCCCAACCTTCTCTGAGCCTTCGGGGTCTTTGTGACCTGGCCATTTAGCCCATTGTGTGCAAAAAAGTGCAACCAACCAACTTTGGATGTAGGAAGCAGACGACCTTGAAGGTTCGGTGGCTGACGAGAAGTAAATTTTGGTGGTGCTGGTTGGTTAAATGGGAAAATGTGAGTCATTCGGCTTAGTGAATTCCTCAAGTGTAGAGTATTTCCTCTCTGAATGTTTATGGGTACCAATAGTTTTGAAGGTACGTATAAGACCTGACCTATGCATCCACTGTCTCGTATGGAAGTTTGAATGTTTGAAGAATGAATATTTGAAGCCATAACCAGAAGCTCGATATCAGTTCTCATGAAGACAGCAAGTGTAAATAATTTAGTCTGTTAAATATTGATAGTATTGAATGTTTAGTTGATTCAAAATCTTATTGATTGGGCAGTTTTTCCCAAATAGACAGCCTACACTGATCAGTATTCAGGCACCAAATGATTAAGCCACTAATCCAACGATACTTCCAGTTCAAATCTGCAGACTTCGCGACTGCTCAGTGCGTGTGCTGGTTCCTTCAACGCTGGGGCGAATCTTCAGCGACAACTGCCCAATATATTACGAATCAGCAGGTATTTCCTTGCTGATGGGGTGTGGGAATTGCTTCAACCCAAAGGAAAAGTGGTTTTCGAGAAATATAATTAAATGTTGTATGGAAAGATATTGTGACACGACTGAGCAACATCAAGTGAGATAATGGCGAAATGTGTAATATGCATGAGTGCCGCATATGTGAACATGAGTTCCTATTATGGAAGTGTTTGAAATTACCTGACAGGTGAGGTCAGTGTGTCAGATGATCACCCCTAATTGTCATACAACTGCTCAAAGTGTTCTTAAACTGTTGACGAGGCTGTTGATAAGGTTTTGTGGTAATAAAGCCCACTCCTCCACAAGAAGAAATCCCAGCTCATGGAGGATTCTTAAAAGGGGATGAAATTATCTTCCCCAGGGCATCCCACACATGCTCAATTGCATTCAAGTTCGGGATCTGGGGCACCATTCCATGAATGTTTTTACTTTCAATAAAACCAGCAATATTAGTTCTATGTGGATGATTCATCAGGGACCGCGACCCTGAAAACGTCAAACAGGATTCAAGAATATTGTCTCTGTGTCGCTGAACAGTCAAAGTGCCTCTTGAAAGAAATGAACTGTGTTACGTCATCATGATGACCCAGATCATATACACTCAAAATTCTTTCTCTGATGTAAACCTGCTGTATCAAGTTCCTTTTGCTCGCTCCAGATTCTCTTCCACATGTGGAATAAGTGTCCAAAACTGAATCTATCTTCATCTGTGAAGAGTACATTTGCTCAGTGGCTGAGTTCCAAAGCTGATGTTGTCTGCGCCACGTTAAATGAACTCCCCAGCAGATTAAGGAGGACACAAATCATAACTCTTCGTGAATAAATATTAAGCCGCCAACCTTTACGCAGATGCATTGAGACTATCGTCCTTATGGTAGCTACAGTTTGCAAAACAGTTGCCTAATTGTCATTCTCATATGTTGTCTTGCTGTTAAACACAGACAACGATCGTCATGAGCAGTTGTGGCCCTATGGCGCCTTCACCTAGTTACGCTGGGGTGGCTCAGTCTTACTCTGCAGTTCCCAGGTTCGAGTCCCTTCAGGGTCAGCGTTAAGATTTATCTCCACAAATCTCCCCGCTCTGCCCTCGGTCACCTTGGAAAAGACACCGTCCGTCGGATGGAACGTTAAGCAGTGGATACAGCCATACTCGGTGCAGTTTAAAGAACATACTGGATGGCCTTGACTGGAGTCTACCATCTGTCTCCTAACAGCTGCCAAGTAGGTCTTCTCACCCCAACTTTCTCTGAGCCCTGGGGTTCCTTGTGACCTGGCCATTTAACCCATTGTGCGAAAAATGTGCTGCTCAGCCGTCTCGTAAAAATAATCGAAGAATCTTTTCCTTTGAAAATTTCTCGAGGTGGAAAATATAAACTTCGAATTATTTATATCTAGGCATAAATATTTATTGTTCAATCAAGAAAATTAGAAATCTATTGAGTTAAATTTAGTATTAGTGGCAATTTTTTTCGCTTTCATCGCCGTTGTGTTTCATGCTTCACGTTATTGAAGAGATAAATCCATTTGTTTCAGAATTTGAAACTAAATCCTTATAATGATTTCATTTTGTACACTTAATTATTCGTTATCTTTTGTGTGACTTTCTTCTATGTTTCAAAAGGACTTTCTAAAGGCATGTTTCTAGAGTTAACGGCAATAAAAAACTGAGGTTCAAAGAGAAATAAATTTTCAATATCATCTCTTCGTTATTAGTGGTTATTTTCTTCCAAGTAATGAGTGTTAATTTCGCTTCGTTACAATACCTTTCTATTTCGTTGGCATAGCAAATAAGATGCAGTATAAAGAATACCGTACATCATGCTGTCAAAAGGAGTTTTCAGCAAAGCCCGGCTATTGTATCTGGAGAGGCGGGTTCTCCTTCCACTTCCTCTCGAGCTCATTTGCTGCGCCTCTATCTATTGCTGAGGAATGGAGCAGTTACCAGAGAAAAAAGAAACTGAGTGCACGCAAAAAGAATGCCTCGCTCAGGCACAAACCGGCAATATATATTTCATTAGGTTCCAAATGTTGCTCGTGGACCCTTAATCCAGCCACAAAGGAGGTAAAGTATTAATGTAATCTAACTGAGGAAACATTTCAAATCGGTTTAATCAAACTGTCATCCCATTCAATTCGAGCTTTTAATTTATTGAAACTCGGAGCAAAGAAGTGAGCGGCGCCAAGCAGGCAAAATAGAAAGAAGAGAAATAACTTAGTTTAATAGGTGACGATCGCTCTCTTTGAAATGGAAATGTGCTTCAATCATGAACATAATAAAATTGCCATTTTGAGACTTCCCTGTTCCGAAAGATAAAATCACTGGAAGAATAACCTTCTAAGCAAGGAGATCATTATACATTACCTAGGTTTTTTAGAGTCTATAATAAAAGCTAAACATATTTCATATAAAATAGCTTTCTGTAAGTCAAAATGAAGCTTCGACTAATTATCGTCATTCAGCAGAAAATATCTGCGTTTGTATACGGAATTTGAGAAATATTAAGAGAAATTTTTCAAGAAAATAAATAAGCAAAAAATTGTAACGTATGCTTAAAATATTGGATTTAGAAGATTTAATGTCTCTGATAAATGGTTTCATTGAGTTGGGTTGGTATGTTTTATCCGTGAGCTACACAGTTTTGCACACTACGTGCTAAATGGGAAGCTATAAGGACCCCAAGGGATCAGAGGTTGGGGGAAGCGAATCCACTGGACAGCTGTTAGGCGAGAGATTGAGGCCTCCAAGGACCCTCAAGGGATCAGAGGTTGGGGGAAGCGAATCCACTGGACAGCTGTTAGGCGAGAGATTGAGGCCTCCAAGGACCCCCAAGGGATCAGAGGTTGGGGGAAGCGAATCCACTGGACAGCTGTTAGGCGAGAGATTGAGGCCTCCAAGGACCCCCAAGGGATCAGAGGTTGGGGGAAGCGAATCCACTGGACAGCTGTTAGGCGAGAGATTGAGGCCTCCAAGGACCCCCAAGGGATCAGAGGTTGGGGGAAGCGAATCCACTGGACAGCTGTTAGGCGAGAGATTGAGGCCTCCAAGGACCCCCAAGGGATCAGAGGTTGGGGGAAGCGAATACACTGGACAGCTGTTAGGCGAGAGATTGAGGCCTCCAGTCAAGGCCACCAAGAGTGTTCTTTAATGTGCACAGAGTATGACTCCCGTGCACACATGGCCATGGTTTGACGTCCCATCAGACGGACGGCGCCTTTCCAAGTCCTTAGGCGTCCCTTTTTTGAGAGAGGGAAGGGATAGGGTTTAGAGAAGATAAATCTCATCCACGGCACAGGTGAGACTCGAACCTGGGACTTCAGATTATGAGACAAGCGGGCTACCGACTGAACCAATCCCTGCTCCAATGGTTTCAGTGAAGGGAGCAAAATTTCAGTTTGTTAGATTATCATTCGATATGTTTCATAAGTTTAAAAAACAAAATCACTCGGGCAGATAGGGGAAGCACTATTCAAGAGTGCTCTTTTATGGCGTGGCTACACAAAATCGCCTTTTCAAGTTTCGCAAACCGAATAATGGCTAGTAAGAAGCTTTTGAAGCCAATTACTAGCCGAGATAAAGCTTAGTATTTGAATAAAGCATTTATGTGCGTCTGGTAGGAAACCAAAATAAAATATGCTAATAAATGGATGGGAAAGAAATTCGGATCCGGCGGAAAACTCTGTGAAACAGAAAGAGCAATTTTGGAGGCAGCAGCATTCCCTCCATCTCATCATTCGATGCATTCTCTGACAATTGGAGTCCCCTAGGATATTACTTCGCTGTTGAAGAGCTTGTGTTTCTAATACCAGGCCAACTACTCTCATGTCGCAGCGAACTTGAAAGTTGCGCTCCTCTTCCCATGGCTAATAATGCAATGCATTCGGCGTTGTGGAAGGAAAATCATCAAAGCCATTACAAAGTCATTATCCGTGCACACTTGGAGAGCTGAAAGTGAACACCACGAGAGCGTTTGTAATTCGGCGTTTTAAATCAGTTTTGCGGCCATCTGATTCTGTGTTTCCGGGAATGGGGCAAAACCAAGATATTGCTCAAAAAGTAGAAAATAAGCGGCAGAAGAAGTTTAAAGGGTTATATTTTTCCAGTTTAAGGTTCTTTTGCATGTTTTATCTTCACGGGTGTTACAAAGGTATTAGTTTGAAACTAAAAAATAATGTATCTCTCTCTACGTTGCTTTCAAATGTAGGTAATCCTACAAATGCAGAGAAAAAAATAACATTTCACTGTACACAGGGACTTTCTGCTTTCCTCTCTTGAGTCCAAATTAAATTATGTTAATCCGAACTGAATGTTCTGCATTTACCACATATTTCTTTCAAGACCGACCTAAGATTTTAACGACGCTTTCGACGAATAATTTCTCTTTGTTCGTACAGATTCAATAAATCCGTTCCGATTGTGCCACGAAGGCCTCCTCTCCAATTGAAATGAGAAACGGTCTCGAAATGGAAGCTCCAATGGTCGCAGCAGGTCTCCGCTTCGCTCTCGAAGGCCAATACCAGCAGCTGAAGTAATGAAGACGCTCCAGATAAATGGAAACAGAAATGGCTTCTATTCCTTCTTGTTTGCTTCTCTCTCTCCCCCCTCTTCTGTTACGATGTGGGTAGGGAATAACTCCTGCTCCGAAATGGAAGATTCCTTTCTTAACTGGCTCTTCTCCTCAGAGTGGTCCCTTTCGCTATTGCCTAAGTGCAACTCACTTAGATTTCTGCCGGTCTTTCTCTCCGGTAGCAACTTCAGCTTTGCTTTCTTCAATAAATCCGTAATCGCATCTCTTTATGGTTATTTCGTCATTTATATCATTAAGACTTAACTGCATTGAAACTTACAACACTTGATTTAACGATCAGTCTCATTTGGGAATAAATTTACTTTATATATTTCCTCAAATATTAATAACATTGGTCTCAATATCTTGTGAAATTTGTATATTAATAAATCATTCCTCCTTGTGGGAATAGAGCAAATATTTGATATTTAGCTATTCTAATCTGATTAGTCGTCCTTGAGCATAAAGTGACTGGTGGAGATCGCCAAGTCGACAGCGCTCCACACTCGAAATCTGCAGTTCCCAGGTTCAAGTCCCACCTGTGTAGGAGTTAAAGTTTACATCGAAGAGCCAAAACTTTATGACCAGCGCGTCTTTATGCAAATCGAACCAACTGCAGGTAAATGACGCCGCGTGCGCGAAGGTCATGAAACGGTATAAATAACACCTGATACTGAGCTGTGTTAATCAGTGTTATAGTCGTTCTTCAAATGGGAAAGGCGGCGGACCTAAGTGAGTTTGACAAAGGCCAAATTGTAATGGCCGGAAGACTGGGTCAGAGCATTTCCGAGATGGCAAGGCTTGTGGGGTACTCACAATCAGCTGTGGTTAGTACCTTCAAAATGTGGTCCGAGGAGGGAAACACCCGCCGCAAGGTGGGGGCCACCACAGCTCATCAATGTTAGAGGTGAGCGAAAGCTATCCGGTATGGTATGAGCCAACAAAAGGGATACTGGAGGGCAACTCGCCCGTAATTTGAATGCTGGTGACGGGAGTAATGTGTCACAACACACGGTACATCGAACCCTGCTGAAAATGGGGCTGCGTAGTGGCAGGCCCCTTTGAGTGCCCATGTTAACCTCGGTTCACCGTCGAAAGCGCCTACAATGGGCACGCGAGCATCAAAACTTGACCTTGAATGAGTGGAAGAAGGTAGCCTGGTCCGATGAATCTCATTTCCTGTTGCATCATGTGGACGGCCGGGTACTTGTGCATTGTTTACCTTGGGAAGTGTTAGCACCAGGATGCACCCTGGGACGAAAACAAGTGGGTAGAGGAAGTGTAATGCTTTGGGCAATGTTCTGCTGGGAAACCCTTGGTCCAGTCAGCCATGTGCAGGAAACTATGATGTCTACCACCTACCTAAGCATTTATTGCAGACCAGGTACATTCATAGCAACGGTATACCCCTATAGTAGTGCCTTCTTCCAGCGGGATAATGCGCCACGCCACATTGCCCGGATTGTTCGAGAATGTTTCTTAGAACATGTGGAAGACTTCCAGGTATTGTCCTGTATTCCCCAGACATTAATCGAGCATTTATGGTTTGTGTTAGAACAGCATATCCGATTTGCAGCGGCTCAACCACGTAACTTATGAGAGTTAAAGGATCTGTTGGTAACGTGTTGGTACCAGATACCACAAGACACCTTTAGAAACCTTGTAGCAGCCATTCCTCGCCGAGTAAGAGCTGTTTTGGTGGCACGTGGAAGACCAACATCATATTAGGCAGGTGGTCATAATGTTTTGGATCTTTGGTGTATTTGCTAAAAACTCCTTCTCTGTCAGAAGTAAAACGCCGATGGGCTTGGAAAGGCCGCTGTCCATTCGATGAGACAAAAAGCCCGTGACCCCGTGAGCCATACCATGTGCACGATAGATGATGACCTTGACGAGAGGCTTTCATATGTCTCCTAGCAGCCGTCCATTGGGTCACCTTTCCTCAACCTTCTCTGAGCCCTTGGGGTACTTGTGACCTGGCCATTTAGCCGATTATGTGCCAAAAAGTGCCACTCAGAGGTAAAACAACCCAACTCAGTGTAAAATAGTTTTCACAGGAAAGGAAATGTTATTTTTTTTATTTCCTTTTCAGCTTGGTGCATGAATGGATTTAAATCATTAGGAAAGCATAGCAAAAAAGATTTCAATATTATTTTCGATTTAACTATTCCGTTTTTACGTATCTTCATGTTGCGTTTCACTTGTCATTTGTCGGTTCTTTGATTTATATGTTTGGCGAAACGGTTGTTCCAACATATCTTCCCAATTGACCAATCGCATCGGGTTATGTTTGAAGCGGAAGCTTATGACTTCAAGAATGTCCTGATTATAAAATAAACAATACCAATAATGAAGTCGTTTAATGGATTCATATTAACTTCAAAGAACGAAAGGCGCCAAAATAGCGCTTATAGGAAAATAGGTATCTTTATATTTTTTGACATTATTTATCACCTCTCTGCTTCCACCATCAGGGCCAAGTTTCTACAAAATCAGTCAAGTAGCCCTTTTGCACATTATGATTTACTTTCAAAATCTAACTTTGCCGCGAACACACGAGTATTTATTCTCGTATTATTTTACATTACTTAAAACAACTGCAATAATACTTCGCTTGCAGATTTAAAAACATCTGCCTAAAACACACAGCACTACTACCACAGACTCAGAACTGACCACGTCAAAGTGAACCCTTTTTTTTATTCAACATTCTGTTGAATCGCACTTTGCTCAACTTGCCAAGTCATTCAAAACGCTAAACATAGTGCAACCAGAGCCCGAATTATAGCTCTCTTTATAAACTAAACATTTTTACCTACATAGTCCACACCCGATCTGATAACATTCGAAAGCATATTTCCATGCTATTGCTGCTTACCTGTCTGCCAGTGGCAGACGGCTCGAATCCTCTCCATCTCCTTTTTCAAACCTGCTCTTATTTTATTTTCCTTTGCCACCCTAATTAGCCTTCCTTAACTAATACTCTTTAAATCATACTTACTCTACCCACATCATTTTTATCGATACTTTATTCCTACTGTCCCCCCCCTTCCCCTCCACACACAAAAAAGAAAAAAAAAACATTCATCGTAGAATCCATCAGCAATGATCTCTTACACTTTTGACATCTGGCCCGCACTTTTTCGACCCCTCCGCTTTTCTCAACTTATGATAGTCTTCCTCGCTAGACCCACATTTGCTTGTTCATCTAATTTCCTACCTGCTAGCTCTTTCTCGAAAGTTTCTTCCACATTCCCTCCAAAAAAGAAAAAAAAAATTCCCTGTAATGGCCCTTTTTAAAGCAACTGATTTGAACTTCTTTCGACCCCTCCCATTTTTTATACCTTGTGTATTTTTCCCTCTGCCCTTCATTCTCACCTACACATGTCAAATTTGAACCACTCATATTTTTACTGAATTTTTTTTAACCTCTTGCACCCAAGATAAATTTACATTTTCCTTGAATGGCCCCTTTTTATGCTACTGACTTTTACACCTTTTGGTTTGAATTTTACCCCCCGCCCACTTCTTTTAACACCTTGTGATTTTTTTCTCCTTTGATCTTCACTCGCACCTCCACATGATCTTTTACCACCCACATTCTTATTAAAATTTTAAAAACACTCGAACATAATTCACTTTTCAAAAAATCATCGGAACCACTGCACTTTTAAACTGTCTTCCCCCCAATTTAAATGCATCCAGCCAGCTCTCTTTTACTATCCTCCACACTAAAATCTGATTGTTTACAAAATTCTGCCAGAATAATTTACTCTTTTTAGGTTTTTTACAATTTTTTTTGCCCGATTTGAGTCTCTCACTGGATCATTGCTTCACTCCATCGCCCAGCAATTTTTGATTCCCTTTGTTAGAATCTGCGACAGGCCTTCAGCTAACAAGCTTCCATGGATTATTACCGCCCATTGAATCTTTCACGTCAGGCATTCCTGCACCTGAGCTTCAAACACTGGCTAAAGAAGTCCGTCTACATACTTGTATTTTACAATTTAAATTGTTCTCGAATGTATTCAAATTATTGGAAGAATTATTCTATTTCCACTGTGATATGGGGAATTAATATATTCTCACTGTCAATTAGCCTTATTACGTTAGCACTGCTTAGGTGTATAATTCATGGACTACCCACGAGCAATCCCTCCGATTTTCAATCGGTACAAACTATGCCGCTGCGAAAGTGCAAGCGGCATAAGTTTTGTTTCCATCTCGTTATGAAAATCAATGTGCTAGACTCAGTAAAGACAGCCACAAACACAACTAAAACATTATTTTCATTTCTTGGCTCAGCCAATTGAAAACTTGCCAATGGTCATCATAACAGCATCTCGCTGACAATTTACAATGACTAGAAGAGTTCCCCCTTCCTAAATCTCTTCACATTTGCTACTTCAAATCGCTCTTCCACTATACTGAAAAATTATTCATGTGCAATTTTCTCATTTTAGTCTATTGCGAATATTCTCCAATGAGTCATGAATTTATTCTGAAGATTTAAAATTAAATACTCGTCATTAGGTATTCTTAGGTCATAATTATTACTATTATTAGCGAAATCTCACCTAATCAACTTCAGAATGTACTTTTTGAAGTTGAGAACTTGAAACAGTACAAAATATGAATTAATTCCTAATATCAACATCTGAAGACTTGAAGAATAGTTTATTATTTTATTACATTGAAAGTTGGCAATATCGTCTTCAAATCAATTGTATTTATCTGTCAGTTCAGTAATTTTATTTGTATATATATTTTCTCAGGTTACCGTGGGCTTTTCAAATTCTTTTATTCTGGGCATCAATGTTGAAGACATTGAGCCTGAGGCATACAATGGCTAACTGTTTCAGCCCAAAATCTCATGAATATACATAAAATCTGGTCTTTCTACTTCTACATAGCTATCATTATACAAGTAGCCCCAATGACTAGAATTTCCGAAGGAGTGAGTTTCAGAAAATTTACTGCCACATCAGAGAGGAACCGTGCACAAAGGAATCCCGGAGTAACTCTTCCGTTGCTCTTAGCAACGACACAAAGAGTAAAGCGTGGAGAGGATGCGAAATCAGCTTCTTTTGCCCTCGGTCATATTTGGCTTCAAAAAGTTTCTAAAACGTTTTACAGCTTGCTCGTGTGATAGAAATTACTCTGAGAGGTCCCTTAAGCACCTTCAGGCTGTTCTTTAATGTGTTTACCTATGACAATTGAGAGCGAACTTAGTGCACCAAAACATCGTCGACGACCATCCTACGTAACATTCGCATCTATCGCTGGGATTCATGTGATGGTTCAGGCCAGTGTCTTATATTCTAAACAAGTGTTTGGGACACTTCAGACGGAGGCAATTTCAACGCACGCTGTGGGCTCGCTCAGTTGCAATTTATAGACTGAGAAAATATATTACAAGAAGAAATTTTGCATTTTATTTCCATCATAAAATCTAATGGGGAGTGTAAAAGGGACTCCAGAAGATTAGTTCCGGATACTGAAGCATTAAGTGGATATTTATGGGAAAAGTTCCATTGATAGTTCTGACACCAACACTAACAGATGGGCAAAATGTAAACAGAGCATAACTTAGAAAGAGGATCTTATTGCTTTCTAAAATGAAGAAGAAATATGCTCATGTTCAGTTTATAAACAGCCCTAAAATACCAAAAGAATCACATAGATTTAAATACTTTGTACAAGAAATACTTTTTCAATATAAAACTTGAATCCTGAAGCGGAAATATAACTAGTTGACCGGTTTATGCGCTGCAGTGATGCACATTACAAATCAGCTTAATGGTTAGCAAAATCGTCAAAGAGACATAGCTCATGGATGAAAATCAAAGACAAACTCAACGCCAAATACAGTGATCACCATCTTGCTGGGAGTAACATTGGACGCAAATACTTACATACGAGTAATTATACTTTTGTAGCTAATATTTTCACTTAAATGCACTTTTCAAAACTTTTTCTCCAAATGACTTTGCTGATTCTCTTAACTCTCTTCTGCCACAACTGTTCACAACTCCATTTACGAATATATCCATATACGAAACACACTCTCCCTACAAAGGATGCTACTCAATAGTGTTAATTATCCTTCGCCTACATAGTGAAACCATTTAATGCCAATATGCTGTGTAAGCATTAGAATCAAAGACAGCAAGTTTCCATTTACTAAGGTAATTCATAAGTTTGTGTGTCTTACCGTCTACTTGAGAAATGATTCTTACAATGTAAATGACGAACCTTACTCAGCGAAATTTAAACCATCGTTTTCAATAGCCCGCAGCCATCTGTTGGCAAATTGTTCGATTCCTCTTCGATACTTGCTTGGGGAGAGACATTTAAGTTCCACTAACTTAATGTATTCATCCGAATAAAGCACAATTCTGATGCGCCATAAAATCCCAAACAACCAATGATACAAGTATCATTGGTTGTTTGGGATTTGGGTCCTTGGAAGTGAAAAACTCCCAACATCCGTTTTCGACTTCCTGAAATGTTTGAAACCACCTAGAACAAAATGAGACCTGTATAGAAGAGGTGGCAGTCGGAAAGGAGCTAGATCCAGACGATACTCTAGGATAGGAAGAAGCTCAAATGTCGGTTCTCGAAGTTTATCTTTGGTCCGAATTGTGCGTTGTGGCATTATCTTATTGGATGGGGTATTGGATGTGTGTTTACCAATCCTGGATACCATCTGAGCATTAATGGGGCGGGGGTGGCTCAGTCGGTAGCGCGCCAGGCTCGTAATCTGTAGTTCCCAGGTTCGAGTCCCAGCTGAGTCAGCGTTGAGATTTATCTCCGCAAAATTCCCCGCCCTGCCCACGGTCAGTAGGGGACACCGATGGGCTTGGAAAGGCCGCCGTCCGTCGGATGGGACGTTAAGCCGTGGTCCCGTGTGTGGGAGAGTCATACCCTGTGCACGTTAAAGAACACGCTGGATGGCCTTGACGGGAGGCTACCATCTGTCTCCCAACAGCTGTTCCAGTGGGTCCCCTCCCCCAACCTTCTCTGAGCCTTCGGGGTCCATGTGACCTGGCCATTTAGCCCATGGTGTGCAAAAAAGTGCCGCTCAGAGGTAAAACAACCCAACCCAAATCTGAGCATTACATAGTGCACGCGCTCCAGTTACGTTGAGTAGAGGTCAGCATTGATGGCACGTTCCATGGGACTGGTTCCTACCGGCATTACTAACTTCAGCCTTTAGTGGTGGAAGAACAGGTCTTTGCCTCATGCCTGCGATTAGGGGGCTGTTTGATATTGTCGGCCCTATCTCTCTGAATAAACCTAGTATCTTTAAAAATACCTCTAATCATTTTCTCTCGAAGGTACGTGGAAAGCATGAAGATTATTTTCTCGATATCCTCACATGGGAATTCCAGCGTTATAACCTGAACATTCTAGGCTTTTAAGAGACCAGATTGATAGGTAAAGCTCAGATACTTAAAAATAATTTAATTTTTTTAGGGAGGGAGATCTTATTACTTTCTACACTGCTGGCCATTAAAAGTGCAACACCACGAAAGACAAGAGATGTGAAAGCCATGTTTAGTGAATACATAGCTTATGTTCCAAGGATCAAATGATTACAAATACAATTCGTTTAGATTTGTGGAATACAAAGAAACAGTATCTTGTGTAGCCACCATGAGCGGCATTAACCGCTGCTACACGGTCCGGCATTGAGAGGATGAGATGTCGGATGTGTGTTTGGGGAATGTCAGTCCATGCAGTTTCGATACGTAGCCAAAGTTCATCTGTCGTAGCAGCTGCTGGTGTCTGGTGTGCTAGTCGTCGTGAGATCATGGACCAGACAAGTTCAATTGGGGACAGATCCAGTGAATGCGCAGTCTAAGACAGAAATGTCAATGGTGACTATCCAGGAATTGTTGGACGATGCATGCCACATGTGGTCTGGTATTGTTCTATTGGTAAATGGCACCAGAGAGCCCCCTCAAGAAAAGGTACAACCACAGGCTCCAATACCTCAGTGATGTAACGCTGGCTGTTCAAAGTACCGGTAATGCATACAAGACACGTGCGTGAGTGGAGTCCAATGGCACCCCGTACCATAACATCAGGGGCCGGACCTGTATGGCGTTGCGTCATTCATGTCTCACTGAGCCTGTCGCCACAGTACCGCCAGATATGGATTCATACATCATGGTGCTGCATACTGAAGCGGGATTCATATGAAAAGACGATGCAATGCCATTCTCACATACATTCGCGACGTTCTTAGCACCATTGCAGTTGCATACTGCTGTGTTGTAGATTATACTTTTGTAGCTAATTAATTTTGTTTCTCAAGTAGACGGTAAGTTTGTAGAGTCTGGTTCATAAAGGGAATATGCCATATTTATGCCTTTATGGATATGCCTTTATGGCATAATACCATATGCCATAAAGGGGATTTAGGGCATATGGTAAGATGGGTACTTTTTAATCAATTTATATTTTTTTTCTTTGTCACTAAAAACACTTACCTTCAGAAACTTGCTTGTGATATATGACTCATAAGCATCGTCACATTTTTTCTCCACCTGTTTGTAGAGTCTGGTTCATAAAAACATTTGTCTGCTCTGTTGTTATGTTTGGTCCATAAAAGATTCCCCGATGATGTAGGCGACATCGAGCCGTACGTGCGGACACTGATTGTTTTGCAACACACCTAACATCACCAAGTATGGCTAAGGTATTTGATGTGGTTGTAAGATCATTCAAAGCCATACGCACGAGATGTCTGTCCTCTCGTTCGTTTGTGTGACAGGGCCGTTGAGATCCCTCACGTCGGCGAGTTCGTTCCTCTTCTACCCACTGACGCTTTATTCTCATCACCATGGCAGCATTCCGTCCAACACGAGAACCGATGTCTCGGTACGATAATCCGCTTTCCTGTAATCCCACAATTCTCCCTCGATCAACGTCAGAAACCTGGTCGTATGGTTGCAGTATTCTTCGACGGGGCATACTTAGATTAAGAACTTAGTTTTGCACACTAAAGTTCATTGCGAGCAAACACAATTCCAGTGCTTTACACTAGCTCTTTATAATCTCCTCTTATACCACTTCCAGGGGGTGTTACTGTCACACATGATGTGCGTATGTGCTGCGCTTTTAATCATCTACATGTTCTCCCATAGGCTATCCCTCTGATATATTTCGGTATAATATGATGAGTTCTTCCTAGTGTTGCACGTTTAATGGCCAGCAGTGTAAAAATAAAGAAATGGGCTCGTATTCAATTTATAAACAGCTCTAAAATACCGAATGATTCACATAGATCATAATATATTGCACAATAAATACTTTTCAATATAAAACTTTAATCCTGAAGTGGAAATTGTAGCTAGTTGAACGGTTTATGTGCTGTAGTGATGCACATAACAAATCATCTTAATGGGTAACAACATCTCCAAGGCGTAGGATTTCCTTCTCAGCAGCAGACACGCCAGTGATGCTCTTCTAGGATATGAGTGCTTTAAATGAAATATTTCTTACAGCTAAATTTAAACCAAGCATTAAAGATTTGAATGTTATCTGTTCTTATGCCCCCACAGAGGATTCTGATAAGATCGAGAAAGATAAGTTTTACAGACAACTTCAGGATATTTTGAATTCTATCAAGAAAGGAGATATTTCTGTTGTGCCAGGTGACTTCAATGTTAAAGTTTGTACTGACTCTGATCTTTGGGCAGGGGTGTCAGAACCCTTTGGCATTGGTAGTTCCAATAACAATGGGGAACGTTTCCTACAGGTGAGTAAACTTGGGTAACTACAGGTAAGTTAATAGTTTGAGAATAAGTAACACATACTACCAACATATGCACATTTATTGATACACATGGGTTTCACCTGATGGATTGCATAGGAATATAATCGATTAGATATTAAGTAACAGCAAATGGTCTAGTTCGGTTAGGAATACCAGATCCTGTAGAAGAGAAGCTCCTGAGATATTGTGCTAAGGTTAAGAGAATTACCTTTAGCACTCAAGCTCTGAAAGATCTAGATATAGCCAGAACATACCATGATAGGCTACTTGGTTACTATGACAATTGTGGTTAGCTTACTACTGAAGTTGGTAAAGAATGAGATCACTTTACACAACATTTTCTTGAAACTAACAGAAGTACAGTATTTTGGATAGAATTGAGCAGAGGAGACAAAGTTACATAAGTGATAAGCACTGGAACGTATTCTTGAAAGGAGGCATTCAGGAACAATCTGAGTCAAACCGTACTAGTCTTAACAGAAAGCGTTACAAAGAGCATAATCAACGTGAAAGGGATCAGCTAACAGCTAAGAAAAATGTTTGGTTTGATATCTTTGCTGACAAAGCAGAGGAAGAAGCTTCACAGGACAATATCGGGGAGTTATACCAGATAGTTAATTTTTTTATGAGAAGAAGAACGCTCACAAACAGGGATTGAGGGACATTCACTTCAAAGTAAGATAGGGCGCCGGCAATCTTGTTGAGATAAATCGGCGCCTTATCTCTTTGAAGTGAATACAAATTCTGTGACTGAATGCACCATCGATATATTTTATATCGATATACATCTGTCCTGAAACTATTGAGGAAAATCGGCGCATTATCTTCCTTTCAAGTGAATACGAATTCTGTGGCTGATTGCATCATGGATATACTTTAGTTTTATTTTCTACTTTTTAGGGCATATGGTAAGATGGGTACTTTTTAATCAATTTATATTTTTTTCTTTGTCACTAAAAACACTTACCTTCAGAAACTTGTTTGTGATATATGACTCATAAGCATCGCCACATTTTTTCTCCACCTGTTTTTGGTGTAGTGTTTAAGGTACCCCATGACACTAGATACGTCACAAGCTTTACTTTAGGATATAATTCGATAAGTCCACCCCAGCGGAAATCAGCCCCCTTTTTGGGGAAGGAGAATGGTAGGAGGGGAATTCAAAATAAGCTGCGACGTTCTTTATATGAGCTTTCATTTGACATCTAACTCGTAATTGTAAACCATCGCATTCAAAACTTATAGTGGTACAACGATTTCCATAAGGGGAAGGAAAGCATATGGGTCTACGGTGTATAGCCTATGACACTGCCTCGTCACAAGCTTTCATTTCAGACATGCTATTTTCGGCCATCGTGTTCCAAAGATACAGTAGAACAGTCGTTTTCATATTTCTCCTTTTCTAGGAGGAAGAAAGCATTGGGGTTCATTTTTACAGTCTTTGACACTCCCTTCGTCATTAGCTTTGGTTTGACAGATGAGTCATAAAATTTGACCATCGCGTTCAAAAGATACGGTGGGAAAAAAAATTATTCCACCATATCTTCTGTCAGTTTGTGTGTTTTGACAAACACACAGATCGAGAAATGACGAGTGAAAAGCAATAGGAAGATAGGTAAAAAAACTGGCTTGCAGTTCATGTGTTTATTATAGAGGAACCAATCTAATTTCTTTTCCAGATAACGTTCTGTGCACGATTGTGTTTAATGAGAATTAATATTCTGGTTGATGGACAATTACGTAATGAGCAGTGTGGATTCAGAAGTGGTAGGGGATGTATAAATCAAGTATTTTCACTCAGGCAGATTCTTGAGAAATGTTTAGACTTCCAAATCTTTCGTTACTAGCATTGTAGATTTCAAAAAGGCTTTTGACTCTGCTGATTGATGTAATTTGTGGTTGATCATTAGATCATAGGGAATATCTGACAAGTTGGTTACCATAACGAAAGCTCTCTATAATAACACCGATTCGTGTGTGATAATTGGTAAGGCTTATCGCGATTGGTTTAGCATTTCTAATGGAGTTAGACAAGGTTGCATTTTGTTTCCTTTTTAGTTTGGTTATTGATTATGTTATGCGGCCTTAAATTGCCTAGAGATTTGGATTTTTCAGATTTAGATTATGCTGATGATTTTTCCCTTTTGGTAAATAATGTTAGGGAGATGTAGTCTTTCATTAGAACTGTTAATAGGACTGGTAATAGAGTATATTTAGTGATAAACAGGGAGAAAACTAAACTGATGAAAACTGGTGAATGAGGATGAAAAAATAATAAATACCCCCTCAAGCAGCTGCTTGCCACAGAGGTCTGACAAGAGCCTGTCAGTTTATATGCCAAAGTAGAAGGTCTGAGAGGATGGCAGGACCTCAGCAGAAAAACGACACAAAACAGCCATGCCTTACCCTGGGCTCGAACCCAGGTCCCTTAGATCAGTAGCCAAGCGCGCTAACCACTCGACCATGGGACGGCTCTGATGAAAAAGATGATGTAAATTGACCAATGATTTTGAAAGCTCGCATCCTGAAGCAAGAGTCTCAATTTCATTTTCTCGTGTATGTTAACACATACTAGGGTTGTGCGGCATGAGATAAAGAGAAGGAATGCTTGTGCAGTCGAAGATTAAAATTAGGCTGTTTAATCATTTGGGTCTTTCTATAGTTCGTTATGGTGGTGAAGTTTGGACTCTTTGAAATTTAATTTCAATTTAATAACTATAAATGGAAGGCAAATATTATTTACACCTACTCCATTATTATATTACTACATAACACCATCGTGCGATCTATTCAATAGTATCATTTTTTTAGTGTTATAACAATTTACTAGCTGCCTCGGAGTCACACTTGTATCACGTTGACTTGCGATGACACTGAATAGCTGGGCTCCGGGTTCGAATCTCTGAGTGGTGGCTCAGACAACTCATGTGTTTGTCCTATGCTGTCCTTATATGAGAAGGTCTATACAAGCTAGAAGTAGCTTCTGGGACTCCAAGGACTTATACAGGAAGAGAGGAGATCCCCCCCCTAGCCCCATATTATGTGCCCGACACTAAACGTAGGTTGAAAAGCTATGGCTGAGTCGTTGGCTACTGATCAAAGGGACCTGGGTTCGAGCCCCAGGTAAGACATGGCTCTTAATGTTGGATTTTCTGCTGAGGTCCCGCCATCTTCACAGACTTTCTACTATGGCGTATAAACTGAGGCTCCTGTTAGACCATATCTGTGGCAAGCAGCTGCTTGAGGGAATATTTATTTTACTTATTTATTTTAACAACTCTACTTTTTTTCCCATATAGAATACGAATTAAACCTTTCCTCTCCGATGGAGTAGATTAGTTATTGGTAAATCATATTCGCCTTATTATCGAACATCTCCCTCCCTCCTCGAAATTGAATCCTGGGAATGTGCTTGTAGGACTTGCATCGAAAAAATGCCTATCACAAAAACTAATAACTTTCAAGAACTCCCAGTTCTATTATGTTTTGTGGGACGATAAAGTAAAATTATTATCATATCAGATTCTGTATTCTGCTACTGCAATAATAAGGTGGTTAACTAGTAATTTTTTTTTTAAATTTACATTAACAAAAAATTGCAAATTTTAATTTGATCTTGCTATTCGTTCAAAGTGAGAGAGCACTACTTCAAATTTCTAGTACTTCTCCCTTGGCATTCGCTGCTGCTAGAAATGGAACCTCAAGTGTGCGTTTTTCAAACAGTTTGGTATCTAAAGGGTTAAACTACCTTAATTAATATTAATAGTAGTAGTAGAGTAATTAAAATCGAGGATTATTTAAAAGGAAGGATCCGCTTGATTTTTAAATAAATGTTCAATTGAAAAAGCATTTAAAGTGTAAAAGAAATCGTCAACTGCACCACTACTGATATATGTCTTGCCGGTACACCGTGCCGGCCTACTTTCACCACTGATAAAAGTCAAAATCCTTCTTCTACAAAGTGTCGCGCATTATGTTGGAAATGTGTCGCGTGACATTCAGGGTACGATCTAGAAGCCACCCTGGAAATATCAAATTTCGAAGGACAGAAAAATTGGGAGTCTGCGCATGACAAAAGTTTGCCACCCTTTTTTATATTGCAGAAGAAACGATGAGGGAATTTCTTTCTTTACCTATGACACTCTTTCTCTTCATATCTCACAAGCTTTCATTTGATAGGTAGCTATCTCCTATCTGGGTTGAGAAGATATAGTGGGACAACAGTTTTGGCAAACACACGAAAAAATGACAAGCAAAAAGCAATAAGAAGATATTAGGCTTCGTTAAATGAACACTTTTCATAAGAGTGTTCGCAAAGATGAGCAATGTGTCTACGCATACCTATTTTTGTTAGAATTCCCTCGCTAATAAGAGCTCCAAACAAATAGTTTGTCTTCGAGCATGTTGAAACACATTTCTTTCATAACGTTGGGATCTCTCGTGATCTTCACTGCATCATAAGACTATTCGACATTAAGACTCTTTTGCAAGCATTAAAACATTGCTAAGGCCGTAATAGCAAGTTTCGACGAAGATTAATCAAATTGGGAAAAGAAATTGTTTCTAGCTCAACCTAAAATATTTTTCCCTTACCTGCTACCACGAACTTTACCAAACTAAGCCAAATACACCACATTCGGAAATTTTCTTTCTTTAAATACTGTTGAGCCTGAAACGTCCACATCGAAATGTTCGACTAAGGGATATGGAAGTTGATGTATCTTAGGACAAAGACTAGAACGACACTTCACAAAGTTGACAGCTAAAGTCTACCATCACAACCCCCATCCAATTGATGCACACTTCACGGTTTATTAACTAACTAACAATATATGGTAATTAACATAAGATTTTGAGAAATATGACATGATTTAATAAACAAAATTCCTATTTATTCCGCATATGTACTATAGATATCATTCAAATTTTTCTTCTCAAGTTCCTGCAGAAATGATTCCATACTAAAATTAAACAGATTGCCTAAAAGAAAAACAAATTTCATTTATCGTAATATATATATACTTACCATTCATCATGCCAAACTATTAAATTGCAACAGAAAAGTCCCTAAACCAGTTTACATTCAGGTACGAGCACATGGAACAAATCTGGGACTTGCATCTTAAAGGGAATTCAGCGTCTCGTTTGCGAGTTTTCGATTACGAGAAATGTTTTTGGAAGCGATTGTGCTCTTATGACGAGGGATTAATGTAAAAAGATAATTTGCCTTTCATTCCATTACTGAACATGAAATAATTTGAATTGATAACAGTTCGAACATGACTTTGCATTAAATAAATAGTTCGAGTTACTGAGACTGTGCTGCAATGAACGCAACTGCTGAAGGAAACGGCAAATTTTATACTCTTCGAAAGGAAATAAAACTTTACCAAGGACTAGAAGGTGAAAGTAAATTGCGAATTCTAGATGTGATTAGTTTAAAAGATATTGTGAAAATTGCATAATATTACCGAAACACTACTGCAGTCAATTTCCATTGGGATTCAACAGATACTCTTTTGCCAAACGGAAGACAAAAATATTGACTATGAACTCTTACTCAACAAAAGTATCCGAAACAACCAATGAGAACGTTGCATGCAGGGTGTTCTTTGACTATAAAACTGAAGAGTTTCAGAAGTTTGAATAAGTTATTTGGTCATCTTCATATTCCTGAAAACTATTCAGAAAAGTAGAAAACAATACGACCTTTTTTTTCCACGTGTTGATGACTGGAAATTTTTTTGAATCCCGTTCATGCTCTTTCCATTTAAAAGCGACGAAAGATGCTTTCCATGCGAAACTGAAAGTGTTAGCAGTGATTTTTCTGCAAAGGTTTTAATGCCGAAGTAAGAGATATTATTGTTCATGAAGTTCCTTAAATCCTGAATTGTGTTCGTAGAATGGAATGATGCGCCATCTCTCTTTAAATGTGTTTCTCGGCGATGCAAAGTCATTTGCTTGTCTTATTTCTTCCAACGGTGGGATTTTCGTCGTCGGTGTTCTTTCATCACACTCCTCTTTTATCTGGCCGACATATTTAATTCTTGAGCTTTTACTTAGATATCTCTGACTTCGTCTTTCCATTTCGATGCTCCTCATAATGCTATTTTTCTGTGCCGAGAGGAGCATTCGAGAGAGGAAATGAAAGAGGCCAGCGAAGTGGTTCGCTATCAAAGTAAATACCGAAGAAAGGTCTTCTCGCTCGTAGTGATTCTTCAGTTCAGGTGATCCTCTGGGATCTAAGAGAGGCCAAAAGATATTCAACACAATTTGCTTGTTTTCGCTTACTCCTTTGGCTTCGGCGGAAGTGGTAGCTACGTCACCGAGCAGCGAAAGGCATTGCTATGGATTGCGAAGTAGCTGACTCGTCCAAGATTTGATTCCGCTGAGAAACATAAGTGAGTGCTTAGGCATGAAACTTTAGCGAAAAACCGTGCAGCAAAAAGAAGTGAAAAATTGAGCTCCGACGAATCCGAATTGACCCGGTTTTAATAATCTTATAGCAAACAATTATCTTCTTCAAAAACAAACTGATATGTTCCTGGGCTCTAAAGTTTCGGAATCTTAACTCGTACGAGCTTATTTTCTGTCACGTGACTTCCGTTGCTGTCATCTCGTTCTAAATATATAAATCACTACTCTTAAATCACTTCTTGGATGAGATTATACATACCCACAGAGTAAGGTAACGGAAATTAATCAGATGGGCGCTACTTCAGTTTTTAACTTATTTTGCTTTGAAGAAAGTTTTCCATTTTCATTCCCTTAGGAGTTGTAAGACAGGTGCGTGAAATGAGGTCAACAGGTGAATCGAAATTGGGTGGAACTTTTCAAGATTCTACGGAGAGGTGAATAAATAAGTGTCCACACATGAACAATGAACTTAGACTTTAGAGCATTTGGGAACTTTTCAATGGTATAGAAATCAGAACCAGGCAACAAGATGCTTGATAATTGCGTATTAGGTGGTTTGTTTATGTGAATAATAATGAAATTGGGTGAAGGAGTCATCAACAGTTATTCGAAGAATCTTGTATTAGGAAAGATTAAAACATTTTAGTTTTATGGATGAATGATTATTTGAAGTATCAAGCATAATTTTGAATTAAAAAATTTTCAATTTGGTGCAAAAATTAATTCGAATACTTATTGCCTTAGCAGTGTGAAATAAAATTGAAATCTCGCCATATTGCCCCCAGAAGAGGAAAAGTATTTATATGTTTCAGAGCACAAACTCATTTCGAAAGAAGGCCACGTAACGAAGTGATCCTGGAAACCTCTGCACACAGAAATTTCTTTCGGCGAAGAAGTTCTCACGAGCCTTGCACAACGCAGCGGCCGAGGAATGTGTGGCATCTGAGCAATAAGGAGCGCTCGTGCCGAAACTCCTCCGTCGTCTTCGGAGAAGATCGTCGCCACTCGTTTGCCGTACATTCGTCTTGTCACTTGATTATGGATTGCTCTAACTATTTTGTAATACTTTTTGCTTTGCATTCCTCAAATGCCAGTTTAAACTGAAATGCTGACGCCAAACAAAATAAAATAAATATTTTATGGGAATGAAAGACAGTCAACGAGGAACGTGAAGAGAAATACATAGAATTAAAAAGTAAACTTCAATGTTTTGTTTCTGCCGCAGTTTGAAAAACATACATACAGCAGGAAGACAGATAGACACATGCCCACAGCCATGACCTATGGAAATCCAACCAGACTGTAGTTTTATTTTCTCAAAACTTATCTGCCATAAACTACAGCTGATGCATTTGGACACTTGGGCCAATTCTAGAAAGGTCCTGTTTAACATTGTATGCCCATCACATACCAAGTCTCCACCTTTTCCTCAGGCTTTTAGGTACACTATTCATAGCAGTATTCGCCGATCTGCAGCTATGCATACGGACCAAATGACCACACCAACGTAGTCTCTCTTTGTACTACGTTGGTTTTCGAAACATACATTGTTACAATCTTTGTCAAGATTACAACAATGTATGTTTCGATAAGTTTAATTTTATTTCGCTGAACTTCGGGTTTTAAGGAACAAATCAACGCCATTAAGCCAGTACCGACTGTATTGCGCTCCTTGCAAATACTTGAAATTAGATGCATTGAAAAGTTTTGAAAGTGTAAGAGAAGAATATGAAAATTCAGGAAATTTGAAACTCGAACGTTAAGTAAATAAGATTTAAGACATTTGCAAATAAGCTGCATGCAGTGCTCTGATGCGAATTTATTAACAACTGGATCAGTACATACGTAATTTTTTTTTATTTTACTATTATTTTAACGTCGAAAGACAAGAAACCATCTAGGAAATCTTTCTCGTGTATAATAATCAGCGATCAACAACGTCGACCTAGTTCTTGTGAACGAAGTGTGTCAAACGCTGGCTGATATCGGAAGTGATTGCCAGATATTAAGTTTGTGTAGAGACTTTTTCTCCTAATGCAACAAATTTAGAACGCATAATTGCGAATCTTTCTGCTTTCTTTAATGTTCACGAATTGTTATTGAGTTGAACACATTGCACGTCGCGTTAGCAATTTTATTAAACGTGTAGACATAATGGAAGGACTGGAGTATCCCACTATTCTTATGGTTCGAGAATTTAGTGTCGGGGGAGGGGCGTCTCAGAATATGACTTCAGTAGGATTTCCCGTCTGTAAATGGTAGCAAGACATACACCAGAAGGAGAGCTGTGTATCAATCCCCGTATGATGCACAGAACCGGCCTAGACTAGTACCTGATGTCCCATCCCGCCATCTGGTTGGTCCTTTCAAAAGAGATTCTCTTCTGGGTGGGAAAGGAAGGGGAGGGATGCCAAACCAGTACTGCGTACTGATCTGCTCCTATATGGCCAGCTTCCTTTTACTGCTCTGCTGAGGAGTGGTCAACTTCATAGGGTTCTGGTGGTGGTCGTTTATATCCACCCGAAGGAATGGTTGATGTGCCTTGAGCTTGATTAGGGATCCTCGACTTGCTACACTGCTGGTTCTTTGTTGAGAGAAAATTTGCCGCCATCTTTCCTTTTGCCTATGAGTTGTCAGCCCAAAGTGAGAAGAGGAATAGGATACCTTATATAATAATGGTTATTATTATATAATAATAAGTATATAATATATGTAATAATTATATAATAATAAGTAAACTGATGGATAATACTGATCAGAAGCAATCAGAGGTACAGTCGGTCAAAAAAGTATCCGAACGCTATGGTTGTATACAAAGTTCAGAAAAAACAACTGGCAACGATTTTTTTAGAAATTAATGATCTGGCAACCTTCGTGTACCGTACACGAAGGTTGCCAGATCATTAATTTCTAAAAAAAATCGTTGCCAGATTTTTTTCTGAATTTTGTATGCAACCATAGCGTTCGGATAGTTTTTTGAGCGACTGTACCTCAACCCTTACTTTAGCAACTTGAACACCGCCAATTATACCCTGGAGTAATTTGTCTCAGGTAAGTCAGTTTCTATCTAGATTCTGGTTCTTGAAAGCCTTCACATTAAAAGATGGTGCCTGAAGTTCTTACCAGCATGGGTGACTTCAGCCTTTAGCAGAAGAGGAACGGGTCTTGGTCCCATGGAAGCGGGAATGGCTCAGTCGGTAGTGCGCCAGGCTCGTAATCTGTAGTCATCAGGTTCGATTTATCTCCGCAAAATTCCCCGCTCTGCCCACAGTCAGTAGGGGACACCGATGGGATTGGAAATGCCGCCGTCCGTCGGCTGGAACATTAAGCCGTGGCTCCATGTACGGGAGAGTCATACCCTGTGCACGCTAAAGAACACGCTCCCCAACCTTCTCTGAGCCTTCGGGGTCCATGTGACCTGGCCATTTAGCCCATGGTGTGCAAAAAAGTGCCGCTCAGAGGTAAAACAACCCAACAACTTGGTCCCATGCCTGCGACTGTTTGATATTGTTGACACTATCTCTCTCAATAAATCTAGTAGCTTTAAAAATCCTACTAATAATGTTCTCTCTGCAAGTACATGGAATGTGAGGACGTTGCATAGAGGTTATTCTCTTGACGTTCTCACACAAGAATTACAATGTTAAACCTTAATTTTCTGGGTCTGCAAAAAACAGATAGACAGGTAGGGTCAGATACTGAAAAATAATTTTAATATTCTCTTTTCAAGGAAGGAGGATGGTAAGCATCTCCAAGTGTAGGTTTGCTTCTCAGCAGACACGCTACTGATGCTTTTCTTGGAAATGACTGCATTAAATGAAAGATTTCTTGCAGCTAAATTTAAATCAAGCATTAAAGACTTGAAATATTGTCTATTTTTATGCCCCCACAGAGGATTCTGATAAGATCGAGAAGGGTACGTTTTACAGGCAACTTCAGGATATTTTGAATTCTGTCAAGAAAGGAGATATTTCTGTTGTATTAGGTGACTTCAATGCTAAAGTTGGTACTGACTCTAACCTTTGGTCAGGAGTTTAAGATCCCTTTCGCATTGGTAGTTCTAATGACAATGAGGAAAGTCTCCTACAGGGAAGTAAACTTAATGGTTTGCGACTAACTACACCTACTACAAACATCGAAACATTTATAAATACACATGATTTTCGCCTGATGGTTTGCATAAGAATACGATCCATTAGGTATTAATTAACAGCAAATGGGTTAATTTGGTTAAAAAATACCAGATCATATAGATGAGTTGATATTCGGTCAAATCTTTACCTGGTCAAAAATGTCTTATAACTAAAGCTTAAGAAATGTTGTTCTAAGTTTAAGAAAGTTACCTTTAGCATTGAATGTCTCAAAGATTCCGATATAGGCAAAACATACCATGATCGACTACTTAGTTATGACAATCGTGGATTGCTTCCTTCTGAAGTTGAGGAAGAATGGTATTGTCGTGACCACCCTAAGTGTTCTGGGATGGCTAGACAGTAAGGGCGAAAATATAGAAAATGAGGGCAGGGTAATTAATCAAAGCGTTATGTTTCATTAGTCTCGGACTTTTATATCGAGTGGGGCTGATGCCGCAATAATAGATAAGTGAAGGCAATGAAGTCGATGCCCAAATCAGTGCAGTACAGACAATTTTTCCCATTTAAACACATTTATTTACACAACCCAATTTGTAACAATTCTCAATGATCAACAAAATTATTATTCTACATGGTATAGATGCAGGGACCTCCTGGGTGACCAGTAAAGAGGTCTACGCAGTGGCGGAGCCTCAAATTGTCTCACAAGTCATACACTATTTTTCTAAGAAGAGGAGGGAGGGGGGTAGACCAGAATAGGCAAATACAAACAATACCTCGTTCCCCTTTGCCGTAGAGGAAACGGCAAAGAGTCCTCCACGGCAAAATATATCTATATTTATAATTTACTCTGTAAAGAACCCTGTCCTGATCCCGAAATTGGGTGTGACCTGTTCATTCCAAAATATATCATTTCCTTTATCAAAGTTCCTTTTGCCTACCTCTTTTCGACTTCGATTAATTTTACAAGCCCCAGGTGGCTCTGGAATAATTAGTTCCTTGATTAGAAAGTTTGCAGCCTCAATTAGTGAAATGAGACCTTTTGAAGTGGTTCGCATTTTCTGCACGAAGTCCTTTATACAACATCACTCTAATGAATGTGGACGAATTGCACCGAGTCGAGTCTTAAGGTTAAAAGAAAAAAACCTTGAAGGTCATTTCTGTGTCGCTGTTGAGCATCGGTAATTCTTATTAATAGTAAAAAAAACGCGTTTTTTCCCCCTTAATGATGCGTTGACACTCGCGTTTTGTATAATTTTATAGTTGGAGCTATGAAATTAAGACGCATCAAGAGCAAGATTTACTGCCCCTTCTTTTTAAGGCTACAAAATGTATGTGGGCTTTTTAATTATCGCAAAACATTAGAAAATGCAACATACATAAAAAATTACCAGTACATTTTTTTTCTCAATCTTTTTATGAGCTCTGCGTAAACGTTTCAGTTAAGCGTCTCATGAAAGAAATTTCTTCTACATCACAGAGCGATTTATGTTAGCAATTTACAAAGGTAATCTGTCTCAGAATATTTCATAAATATATCAAGACCATTCATTGGTTAAATATAGTCGTCAGTTTTATTACTTTTTATGAGGCTATAGCATTTTGGAAAACAGCTTTTGGGCTCCGAAAAAGCCCCCCCTTTTTTAAACTATGCATTGTGATGGAAGAAGTATCTTACTTTATCACTTTACCTTGATGGAAGAAATTTCTCACTCTCATGTTTTTTCCAGATGGAAGAAATGTATCATTTCAGCGGAAAAATATACACTTAAACTGAAATTAAGAAACTGAAAATGTGACTGAAATTCGAGTTTATAGATGCACAAAACATTCCGAACAGCTTTTGAGAGTGGATATTCCAATTTTGCAACGTTTTCCTCTATCTAGTGTGTATTATGAAACTGACATTTAACCTTTGCCGTCAGTTCTTAGTAAGAATAATCTTTTGACTGACGTTCAATTTTTGTCAGTAAGAATGAAAGATCATCGGTTAAAAACCTCCAAACATCTCTGAGCACCTTTTTTAAGGAAATATAATGTTGATCTCGAAATGTGAATGACTTGGAAGATGTGATCGAAATAAAGAACATTTGCTGAAGGAAAAATGACGGAGAAAACAAACATTATTGTTGCTTTGGAATAAAAGTATGCGTTTGTTCCCCATTTTTTCCCATATCAATGAAAGGCGAATTATCACTATCTAAAATGGACTAAGATAAATGCGATTACAAAACAAACCACCACTGAATTAGTTCCCGCTCGTTTTAAATTTTTCCTTGTCAAAATAATTCCTTTTTTCTGTTGTTGTAGCGAGTAGTTTAAAGGAAAATTGATGGAATAAATAAATACTCTAGAACTTTGCACAGCTTTGCCTTATATCATTTATCATTATAACTGCCAAGTGTCCAAGGTAATGTGAACAGAGCACGTGAATCTCCGCGGAAACTTTCAGAAAAAGTTGAATGACAACATCAACGTAGGAGGAACGCGACTCTTCTTACGTGAACATAACCGATGACATCACTTTCGAATCTCTCGTAACTTCAATAACATTAAAGGTGTTTCAGGTTAATCGAAAATAACAGTTGATTAAAATAAAAGTGCCTTTTTAATTATTAGCTAACAACATTTATTTTCTTTCTTAATTAAGCACCATCTCTCCCAGCTTTCCTTTCGTTTCAATGGATCTGACGTTTATTATCTCCTCTCCATTGCAAACATTCGAAATGTCGAAAGAATAAAACATGAGGAAAGTTGTAAGTTGTCAAGATAAGAAAACCATTTTTCTTTCGAAATTAAAAAAAAATTAATATCTAAACCGGCAAAGGCCAATGTTTGTACTCCCATGGAATCGATTCCGCAAGTTAAAACGGTTGATGGTCCAAAGGAATAATTTCAGTCAGTAACATCGAGTTCGTGTACTTTTGGCACCGAAACAAGACTCCTGGTTTCGATCCCTGATGATTGTATAAAGGATTGTCGTTGTTTTTTGTATCTAGGTTTTAAAAACGAAAGAGATTAGGTTTCTACTTTCTAAGACTAAATAGAAACAAAAGGGTCAAATGCTAATTCATCATATTTCGCTAGAAACTTATATTTCTTCCTAACCGAAGATATCGCTTTAATCAATACAATATCGTCTAATCGAAGACACTTTTGAAGAGAGGGGTCAAGGGTGGCTCAGTCGGGAGAGCGTCAGGCTCGTGATCTGCAGTTCCGAGGTTCGAGTCACACCTAGGCAAGAGTTGAGATTTATCTCCACAAAACTTTCAGCCCTGCCCTCGGTCAGTAGGGGACACCACTGCGCTTGGAAAGGTCGCCGTCCATCGGATGGGATGCTAAGCCGTGGTCTCGTGTGCTGGAGAACCATACCCTCTGCACCTTAAATAACACACTGAGTGGCCTTAATGGGAGACTGCCATCTGTCTTCCAACAGCCGTCCAGTGGGTCCCCTTCCCTCAACCATCTCTGAGACCTCGATCCATGTGACCTGGCCATTTACCCCATTGCTTGCCAAAAAAAGAAGTGCCGCTCAGAGGTAAAACAACCCCACCAACCCTCTGAATAGATCTATTCCGATATTTTTATAATATATTGTACCTCTCACGTCACTAAACATAGCTTTTTGATGAATTAAGGGATTAAGAGTTCAACTTTTCCAAAGTGAGTCATATTATGATGCGCAAATATATAATTTCAACAACAGTCTGTTTCTGGGCGAAAGCTGAGAATAAATAATAGGTAAACTAACATTCTTCACTTGAAATGCTCCCCATATGAATACCATTAGCTGTTGAACCTAATTCGTATTCATTTCACAGACGGTGCCAACTACTTTTTCTACCGAATATCTTCCGTACTCCAAGATGCAAAATCACTAGCATGTCTGCTGAGCAAGTTGACAAGTTGAGTTGACAAGTTGAGAGGGGTGCGTGAGACATTGTATTATTTTGGGGCGGGGGTGGCTAAGTCGGTAACGCGCCAGGCTCGTAATCTGTAGTTCCCAGGTTCGAGTCCCAGCTGGGTCAGCGTTGAGATTTATCTCCGCAAAATTCCCCGCCCTGCCCACGGTAAGTAGGGGACACCGATGGGCTTGGAAAGGCCGCCGTCCGTCGGATGGGACGTTAAGCCGTGGCCCCGTGTGCGGGAGAGCCATACCCTGTGCACGTTAAAGAACACGCTGGATGGCCTTGACGGGAGGCTACCATCTGTCTCCCAACAGCTGTTCCAGTGGGTCCCCTCCCCCAACCTTCTCTGAGCCTTCGGGGTCCTTGTGGCCTGGCCATTTAGCCCATGGTGTGCAAAAAGTGCCGCTCAGAGGTAAAACAACCCAACCCAACCCAAGATGCAAAACTTTCATATAACTGCAAATTGTTGAGCGTACTTCAATCACACTTAACACATTTTATTTCTATAAATCATGCGGCTGTTTTTTTCTACAGTCACAAAACTGTTATTTTCCGTTTTCAAACACTTTTATAAGATTAACTTTGCACAGTTATTTAAATCGATTAACACTGCAAAAATAAATTATCACACTCCACAGGTATAAGTAGACAAGCATCCATCTGAATAGTATTAGGAGAAGAGAAAGGATCACGGAGTTAAGAACACTCAGTAGATAGGAAAGGATTGGCTTACTAATAAAGCAAATGGAGCCTCAGTTGATCTGTATTTTCCTTAGTAACCAATAAGCATTAATTTTATCTAAAGCTGTAACTGAAAGGTTCAGAGCACTTGCATGTTATCAGGATCCCTCCTCCGTTTTGAAACTCAGATTTTCTCCCGACTTTCATTATTTCAACATGTTCTAATAATGTTCACATATTTCTATTTTGTTGAACTTTAGCAATTTTTTTCAGCGTTCAAAATTTTAGATAAATGAAAAGTACCAGAAATGTGGCACATAGGAAGAAAATGATATCTGCACATTTAATGAGACACGAACACAAACTGTAAGTCGGCATTGTCTCCACGTTGTATAATGATATTCCAATTCTCTGCTAGAGAACGATAATAGCCAACATAAAGACTGGTTGTTGCCTTCTGATGAATGTGTTGCCTTGTTTCAGCTACAGCAAATGGCAAAAATCGTTTTTTTTTTAATTGGGATAAAATAAATTGGCGCATATGATTTAAATTCTCACTTACTTCCGTTAATATACATTTCATTAAAGCACTAAAATTTCTATCTGTCGCTTTCAAAGGGGCCGCAACAAAAATGAGAGATAAGAGAAAACCACGTGTTAGAAATCGTTAAAGAGTAAACGTTTTAGGATTTTTGGCGCATCAGCATCTAGAGCCATTATGCGTCAAACGAGATGAAAGTTAAAAATGAAACAAATTTTTTTTTAAAAAAAGGCAAAAGGTATATAAAACATCAAAAAGAACATTACTAAGACAACAATAGTGGTTATAAAGAACATGTGAATTAAAGCAAGAAATAAAATCAATCTGCAAGCAAAGGAAATGTGAAGAAAAATGGCTAATATAAAATGCAAAAATTGTACCGAAAAACACGCAAGTTGAGCAAAAATGTCGGGTAGAAATTTCGTTTTTGAAATAATATTTCTTTTCATATAAACGGACAAAAGCAATTAAATTCTTCAGATGAAACAAAATTTTATTCGTTCTAAAATTGTCTGTGATTGTCAACTGATTTCTTTGTAGCATGGCATTTCGTTTGAAATAAAGATTTTTCTGTTTTAAAATGACATTTTTTATGTCCAACAGCGTGTGCTTTTAAATACTTTAAATGTTTTGAAAGCACCATGTATATCAGCAAAAGTTGGAACGTATTTTGGCAAGAACACTAGAAACTTAAACTTTTCTATTTCCAAAAATAGCACACTTTATTTTGAAAAAGAATTGAAATGCATTCAGAGTGCAGATGGATCAAAATGCACATAAAAGGACGTTTTCTATTAACACCAGTTTCAAATTTCATGAGATTTTCCCCACACAAGTGGTAACGTCCCAAAAGCTGTTATGTATGATTCGCTGTTGGCCTCTTTATGTTTATTAGGGCTCTAGTCATTGGATAATATTGTTACGACAGATGAACGAGCAACAGTGACTTCATGACTTAACGTGACTTAAACCCTCGTGTGTGCTTCTACGAGAGATTTAATTAGCCAACGAATTAGAACTTTTGGAACGATTCGGAAGAATTAGAAAAAGAGCAGTGCAGTGTGTTAAAAGTTGTGAGATCTGAAAAGACGTTCAGATGGTCTGAGTCAGTGCGCGTTAAGTGAAAATAAGTATCTTTTATGTGATGTGTGCGCGGGCGGTCGTTTTGTTTTGCTAGTGTGATAAGTTTAGTGAACTAGCACAGGACGAGAGTTTGTTTACGTCTGAAGATATTTAATTGACATGGTAAACAAAGTGAACAGGTAGTATTTAGTAGAACAGATAGAGCTGATATTGTATACTCTGTACAAAAAGGTTAATGATTTATGCATGATAGTAGTTAATTTGTTTATAAGATACTTCATCTAGATTTCTTTTTTTAACAATTTGCATTGTATTGTAATTGGTTTTAAAATATAGTTATTAATACTCACGCTCAGTGCCTATCCATTTTGTAATTCGTAACATTTGGTGTCTAGGAGTGTAGATAAGTTATTGAATGCCGTTAACTAGATGTATGGATGAATTAGTAAAATTAATAACTGACCTTAAAGGTGAACTTGTTAGACAAAGTGGTGACTTGAAAGCCGAAATGGCCGCACAAAATAATGAGATGAGAGCTGAAGTGGCTTCTCAAATTGGTCAGATTTCTGATAAGTGTAAGGACATTATGACCGAACTAAATAGTGTAAAAGATGATCTTGATAGTGTTAAGTTAGATTATAAACATGAAAGTGAAATTGTAAAAACTGATTGTGAACGCCAGTTTCAGATTTTGAGAAATGAAATGTTACCTTCTGCTTGTGATAATAGTAATTCTAGTGAAAATAATGTTATTACACAAATCGCTAGAAATACAACTAAACCTTCTACATATGATGGTCAATCATCTTGGACAGTATTTAAAACACAATTTGAAGTTATCGCTAGAGCCAATGAGTGGAATGAATTCCAAAAGGCCAGTTTTCTTGCAACTTCCTTTAGAAATTCTGCTGCGGAAGTTTTGCAGTCAGTTCGAGAAGAAAAACGACTTGATTATCAAAGTCTAGTTTTTGCATTAGAACTTAGGTTTGATGATAGTTATTTAAAGCAATATTATGTGACTCAATTTAAACATCGCATGCAGAAAAATGGTGAAACTTTGCAAGAGTTTGCTAGTGATATCGAGTGTCTAGCTAGATTGGCTGGTAGTAACTGTCCACCAGAAATTCAAAATAACTTAGCTCAATTACAATTTATTGATGCTATTGCTGACCTTGACACTCAACAATCTCTGAGGATGTTTGAAGGTGAATCCTTAAAGTCAGCTGTGGTACATGCTATGAAATACGAGTGCTCCAGGCTTTCCTCCCGAGCGAACAAACGTACAGTAAGATTTGTGAGTGCAGAAGAAACTGTAGAAAAGGATAATGAAATGAAAGAACTAACCAAAGCCACACTATCCGTTTTGAAAGATATAAAAGGTTCTTCTTCAAAAACTACCACAGACCTTCAGTGTTGGAATTGTGGCAAGACCGGACACATTCGTACCAACTGTAATAGGAAACGAATGAGGAGTCCAAGTCCATCTACTAGACAACAGGATCAGGGAAACAGAAAATTAGTCAGTCTTGCGGGGCAAAGGCTGGCTGTTGATGGTTGGCCCCAGGGGAAGTCGCCCACGTTTCAACGTTACATGGTGATAATAATGGATTAGTAGCTGATGGAGCCATAAATGGAATACCTTGCCGTATGATAGTCGACACTGGTGCAAATGTAACTTTACTCAGAACGGATATAATAAAGAAAATAATACCTCACCCAAACTTGAATACTACACAGTCTAAAATACGCCTACAGCCACTGGAGATCGTGCAAAAGTCCATGGAAAAATAGAACTTAACATCCGATTTGGAGCTGTCTGGTACACCATCCTGTTTACATCGCTGTCATCTACGATGAATGCATATTAGGCCTTGATTTTCTTAAGAAACATGGATTCAACATTAGACCCAGTGATAACCTACTCATCTATAAGACAGAAGAGATTCCTCTGCTTAGCCGAACATCTGATTCTTTATCAAGCGTAACCCCAATATTAGTGACGGAAGACACAGAGATCCCAGCTTCAAAGTGAAGTTATAGTCCGTGGACATCGGGCGGAGACTTCTGGGGCTTCCGATTGGCAGTTACTGATGGCAGTTACTGAAAGGTAAAGGAGCTTTGGCTCATGATATCCTGGTAGCAAGGACTTTAGTCAGAATAGATAAAGAACAGATTCCTATCAGAGTGATGAACTGTAACAAATCCAATAGAATGTTAAAAAAAGATGAAGAATTAGCAATATGTGCAGCTGTTACCTGTGTAACAAGTATAAATCAAATAGAAGTTACTGATTTAAATCAAATTCATACAGACATCCCATCTCATCTTACTGACTTACGGAAAGAAACAAGAAAAATATTAACTGAAGACCAAGCTGTTAAGGCAGAGAACCTATTGAAAGAATTTTCTGACATTTTTTCTGCCACATCAAATGATTATGGCCGTACTAACCTGACGGAATATAAGGTCAACACTGGTGATTCTCCTCCAATCCATCTGCCGGCAAGAAGGCTTCCATTGGCAAAAAGAGAGGAGACGGAACAACTCATAAGGGACATGGAAGCTCAAGGCATTATAGAACCATCACAGAGTCCCTGGACATCACCAGTAGTTCTTGTCAAGAAAAAGGATGGATCTACACGATTTTGTGTCGATTATAGCAGATTAAATGACGTAACAAAAAAAGACTCATTTCCTTTACCCAGGATTGATGATACACTGGACACTTTATCTGGGTAAGAATGGTTCTCAACATTAGAATTAAAGAGCGGCTATTGGCAAGTTGGTATACGTCCTGAAGACCGTGAGAAAACAGCTTTCACTACAGGGAATGGACTTTGGCAGTTTAAGGTGATGCCATTTGGACTTTGTAATGCACCTGCCACATTTGAACGACTAATGGAGTCGGTGCTCAAAGGTTTGTCTTGGGAGGTCTGCCTGGTTTACTTGGACGACACTCAGTCGGTAGCGCGCCAGGCTCGTAATCTGTAGTTCCCAGGTTCGAGTCCCAGCTGGGTCAGCGTTGAGATTTATCTACGCAAAATTCCCCGCCCTGCCCAAGGTCAGTAGGGGACACCGATGGGCTTGGAAAGGCCGTCGTCCGTCGGATGGGGCGTTAAGCCGTGGCCCCGTATACTGGAGAGCCATACCCTGTGCACGTTAAAGAACACTCTGGATGGCCTTGATGGGAGGCTACCATCTGTCTCCCAACAGCTGTTCCAGTGGGTCCCCTCCCCCAACCTTCTCTGAGCCTTCGGGGTCCATGTGACCTGGCCATTTAGCCCATGGTGTGCAAAGAAGTGCCGCTCAGAGGTAAAACAACCCAACCCAACTTGGACGACATCATAATTCCTGGAAGAACTTTTGAAGAACATTTGAGAAATCTTCGTCAAGTATTTGAAAAACTTAAGGCAGCCAAGTTAAAATTGGGACCGACAAAGTGTAAACTGTTCCAGCAAGAAGTTCATTACCTTGGTCATGTGATCACTACAGTAGGGATTAAGACTGATCCTAGTAAGATAGAAGCTGTAAGAGACTGGCCTCCACCACAAGATGTTCATCAACTTCGTAATTTTATTGGACTTTGCACCTACTATAGAAGATTTGTCAAAGGTTTCTCCAACATCGCAAGGCCATTACATCGTCTGACAGAAGAGGGCCAGCGGTTTATGTGGACCACCGAATGCGATATAGCCTTTCAACAGCTAAAGAAAACTCTTTCCACAGCACCAGTGCTAGCGTACCCACAAACTGGAAAACAATTCGTAATAGATACTGACGCAAGTAACACAGGAGTTGGTGCTGTACTTTCACAAGAACAAGACGGACAAGAGAAAGTTTTTGCATACTTTAGTAAAACTTTATCCAAACCAGAGCGGATTTATTGTGTAACACGCAAAGAACTGTTAGCAATAGTAAAAGCAATAGAACATTTCCATCATTATCTCTATGGCCAGAAATTCCTTATACGCACTGATCATTCTGCACTTAGATGGTTATTAAACTTCAAAAACCCTGAAGGACAAATCGCTAGGTGGATACAACGGTTACAAGAATACGATTACTCCATGGAACATCGAAGTGGTAAAATGCATAAGAATGCAGATGCTCTTTCCAGACGCCCATGTATGTAAACAACTGTAAACATTGCTATAATGCAGAACTGAAATTTGGAACTAAAGAGATATTGCACATAAGACAAATAGCATCGACACAAGCAAACAGCGATACCCCTAACATCTGGAATCCAATTGAAATCAGAAAGGCTCAACTAGATGATGAAGATATAAAACCAATATTAGAATTGATTGAAAAATCTGATGTAAGACCTAATTGGGAGCAAATCTCGAGGTATAGTCCAACTACTAAAAGTTACTGGGCACAGTGGGACTCCTTAAAAATGAAAGGCGGTGCATTATACAGAAGATGGGAGAATCCCACTGGACGGTGATCAGTTGGCAGATAATCCTTCCTCGCTCCCGAGTGGAACTTGTGATGAAAGATGTACATGATAGTGCCACTGGAGGACACTTCGTTGTTAATAAGACATTAGCCAAAGCCAGGGAACGATTTCATTGGTTGAAAAGTAGGGCAGACGTTGAAAGATGGTGTAGGCAATGTGAAGCCTGTGCAGCAAAGAAAGGACCTAAGACTAGGAGTCGGGGTCAGCTGCAGACGTATAACGTTGGTGCCCCCTTTGAAAGAATAGCCATTGATGTAATGGGTCCGTTTCCTAGAACTGATGATGGAAATCGATATTTATTAGTGGTAATTGATTATTTCACAAAGTGGCCTGAGGTATATCCCATCCAAGACCAGGATGCAACAACAGTGGCAGAGATGATAGTTAATAAATTCATTAGTAGGTATGGAGTATCTTTACAACTCCACTCTTACCAAGGACGGAATTTTGAATCCAATGTGTTTAAAGGCATCTGCCAACTATTAGGCATTCAGAAAACCAGAACAACTCCATTACACCCTCAGTCGGATGGTATGGTTGAAAGATTCAATAGAACAATTACACAGCATCTAGCATTATTTGTGAACGACCACCAACGTGACTGGGATCGCCATATACCACTCCTTTTGCTGGTATATAGAACGGCAGTGCATTTTATTTTTAAAGATATTTTCTTGATTCCTTAAATATACAGTATTTATTTCCAATTTATTACAAATGTATAGTTTCCTTTTTAAATAGAGAATTCTTCCTGTGGTAAATTAATTTTATTTTCTAGTGACTCGTTGCTAGGTTGGCCAGTCCAGCCTTAGATGGTTATTAATCTTATGTGAAAAATGTTAACCTTATGGTAGCAGGTTTAAGCTTTAGTTGGTTTTTAGCATGTTTAAGCATTACCTTATTACACTTATAATAAGGTAATGATCAGACCTCATTTCGGCTCCCTTATATGACCAGATGTTCATAACATAGCTGCAAGCTAATACATAATCCTATGCAACCAGTTTCTTAACTGAAGGAAATATTGCCCATTATATATAAGATCAGAATAAAATTTTAAAAGAGGTAAATATGAAATTAGAAAGTGAAGTCAACGCCCTGAAATGGAAGACATGCAACAATATTCAAGGAACAAAAATGTCGAGATTGAGGTATACCTGACCAAAGCGAAGAGAATATTGAGGATGTATTTCATAAATTAGCGAACGTGATCAAGATGCCAGGAGAGAATCTGTACATAGAAGCCGTGCATCGAATACCAATCAAGAATGCAAATAGAACAAAACCTGTCATAGTTCAGGTCAAGAAAAACCAAGGAACTGTGGATAAAAAATTTTCGATAGGAAAAAGAACTAAGAGCAAATGAGATAGATGACAACTACGATTCCTGCAGAATTTATGTAAATGATCTCTTAACGCCTGAAAACAAGCAATTGTTGTACGAGACCAAAGGTAAAAGAAAGAACTTCCTTCAGGTTTGTTTAGGTTTGCGATTCAAAATTTACATGAGAAAGGATGAGGGTACAGAAATAATTAGAATTTGTAATAATTATGACCTCGATTGTTTAAAGTAAATTTTAAATTATGTCTTTTATATTTTTGTTAAATTGAATTTGTTGAGATGGAGAGAGCAAATGTTGCAGTTAGATTTGACGACACGTATATATCTAATTTTGCAGAAGACCAATCTGAAAATGTAAATTTCCCTTTGGATGAAACAAATAACCCAAATATCACTTCCATTGAAAATGAAAATGTCAAGAAACATTATCTGTAGGGTAATGGCCTAAGAATAATTCAAGGTAATATTAGAAGCCTAAGAAAAAATTTTGATCACTTAATAGTTTTTCTTTATCTGACTGATTTAAAATCCTATATCATTGTTCTTACTGAAATTTGGGTCAAAGAGGGAGAAATATCCCTTTACGAAATTGCGAAATAAAATATTTTACAAATGTAGAGATGATAAAAAATCAGGAGAGATTATAATATATATAAAGGATTTCTTATTTGCTAGACAAAAGATATTTTAAAACAGAAATGGTAGCTAGTCATAAACTGGAAGGAAAGCTGTGTACCAATCCCCAGTTATGATGCACAGAATCGGCCAGGTATAACACCTAATGTCCGACCCCGTTTTCTCGTGGTGCAGGCCATTAGTACTTTTCAAAAAAGATATTCTCTTTTGGAAGGGAACGGAAGGAGAGGGCTGCCAGATTAGTGTGGCCTACTGATCTGGACAACTATGGCTACTTTTCTTTTTTTCTACCCTGCTGAGGAGTGGTCAACCACACAGGGTCCTGGTGCTGACCATATAAGCCCACTGGACTGAATTATAGTTCTGAGATTGATTATGGATCCTGATTTTGCTGCACTGGTGGGCTTCTGTGGAGGGAAAATCTTCCGCTGTGTTTTCGGTTTGTGTGGGTTGACATCCCCAAGTGAATAGATTCACATGATATATTTACAGCTAATGGATAATCCTGAGCAGAGGTCATCGCAGGCACCTGAACTCTTTGCTTCTAGTGGCATCGTCATATTCTACATTGGAGGAAGTCTTCCAGTGTAGATGGCTTCAGCCTTTAGTGCTGGGGGAACGGGTCTTTGCCCCATGTCTGCGATTAGGGGGCTGTTTAATATTGTCGCCATTTCCTCTCTCAATAAACATAGTTTCTTTGAACATCCTACTAACCATTTTCTCTCCATAGGTAGTTGGAATGTGAGGACTCTGCACAGAGCTTTTGCTCTTAAGGTCCTCACACAAGAATTCCACCGTTATAATTTAGATATTCTCGGCTTGCAAGAGACCAGATGGACAGATAAAGGTCAGATTCTTAAAAATAATCTTAAATTTCTCTTTTCAGGGAGGGACGACAATAAGCATCACCAAGGCGTGGGTCTGCTTCTCAGCAGACACCCTAGTGATGCTCTTCTAGGATATGAGTGCATTAATGAAAGGTTTCTTGCAGTAAAATTTCAGACAAGCGTTAAAGACTTGAATGTTATCTGCTGTTATGCCCCTACTGAAGATGCTAATGAGGATGAGGAGGTTAGGTTTTACGAACAGCTTCAGGATATTTTGAATTCTGTCAAGAAAGGAGATATTACCCTTCTTCTAGGTGGCTTCAATGCACAAAGTTGTTACTGACTCTGACCTTTTGGGAGGAGTGATAGGCCCTTTTGGTTTTGGTAGCTGCAATTGGACAACGTCTCCTACAGATAAGTGAACTCAATGGTTTCAGAATAACTAACACTTATTATAAACACCGCGACATACATAAGTACACATGGGTTTCACCTCATTGGGGTGCATAAGAATATGATTGATGATATATTAATTAACAGCAAATGGGCTAGTTTAGTTAGAAATACCAGGGCATATAGGGGAGCTGAAATTGGATCTGACCATTACCTTGTTAAACGTGTTTTGCAGCTTAAACTTAAACAGTGTTGTGCTAGGATTAAAAATTTTACCTTTAATACTGAAGCTCTGAAATACCCAGTTATAGCTAAAGCTTACCATGATAGGTTACTTAGTCATTGTGACAGTCATGGTTTGCTTACTACTGAAGTTGAGGAAGAATGGGATCATTTTAAACAAGCTTTTTTGGAAACTAACAGTGCTCTTTTACGGAAAAAGGAGCAGAGGAGGCAGAATAATATTGATTATTTGAATAATCAATATCCTACTACTCCTATTAGAAAGCATTACAGAGAACGTAATAAACGTGTAAAAGATCAGTTAGCTGCTGATAAGAATCTTTGTCTTGATGGTTTCTAACAAAGCCGAGAAAGCAGTTAGACAACACAACAGCAGAGAGCTGTACCAGATAGTTAATGTTTTATGTGGTAGAAAACGGACAGGTATACAGGGATTGGGGGATAAACAAGGTAAGGTTATAGATGGTGAGGATTCTGTCATGGCTAGGTGGGCTGAGCATTTCAGTGATGTTCTAAACAATCTGGTTAGTTCTACTCCCATTGTTTGCAATGATGATAGATGCATTGGTGGCTTTAATGTTGGTCCTATAACACAATCTGAAGTTATTTTGGCTGTTCCTAAACTTAAACTACATAAATCCCCAGGTGTAGATGAAATTACTATGGAAATGCTTAGAGCTGGAAATGTTTCGGTTACCACTTGGATGACTGAAATTTTGAATATCTTTTATGATAAAGGCATGGTTCCTAAGGATTTTACCAGAGCTATTATTATCCCTATTTTCAAAAAAGCTGATCGAAGAGTTTGTGATAACTATAGGGGTATCAGCCTACTCTCTGTTCCAGGGAAAGTTCTTTCCATGATTGTGTTTAATAGAATTAAGGATCTAGTTGACAGACAATTGCGTGATGAGCAATGGGGATTCAGAAGTGGTAGGGGATGTGTAGATCAGATATTTTCACTTAGGCAGATTCTTGAGAAATGTTTAGAGTTTCAGAAACCTTTGGTTGCTAGCTTTGTTTATTTCAAAAAGGCTTTCGACTCTGTTGATCGTTATAATTTGTGGTTGATTGTGAAATCATATGGTATACCTGATAGGTTAGTTAACATAATGAAAGCTCTCTATAATAACACTGAGTCATGTGTGAGAGTTGGTAAGGCTTGTAGCAATTGGTTTAGCATTACTTCTGGTGTTCGACAAGGGTGCATTTTGTCTCCTTTTCTCTTCAGTTTAGTTATTGATTATGTTATGCGAAATTCACTTCAAGGGAAAGATTTTGGCCTTAAATGGACAGTAGATACGAAAATTTCTGATTTAGATTATGCTGATGATTTAGCCCTTTTGGCAAATGATGTTGATGAGATGAACTCTTTCATTCGAGCTGTTGATGAGACTGGTAGTAGAGTAGATTTAGTTATAAACAGAAAGAAAACTAAAGTGATCAAAAGTGGTCAGGCAGGCTGCGATTCAGTTAATCTGAATGGTTGCAGTCTTGAGCAGGTGTCACAATTTAATTATCTTGAGAGCTATGTAACAAATGCTGGTGATGTGTGGCATGAGATTAAGAGACGGATAGGGATTGCTGCCGGGACTTTTAAGAATCTATGGAGAGTGTGGAGAAATAGGGGTATACACCTAAAGACTAAAATTAGACTCTATAATAGTTTGGTTCTATCTAGAGTTAGTTACGGTAGTGAAACTTGGACACTTTGTAAACATAACAGGAAACTAGATGCTTTTGATTCCAGATGCTTACGCAGTATCTTGGGCATTAGGTGGTTCAGCTTTCTAACTAATGATGAGGTTAGGCAAAGGAGTCGGCAACCTCCTTTAAACAGCATATTGTGCAGAGAGAGACTCCGTTGGTTTGGCCATGTTGCCCGTATGGATAGTTATAGATTGGCTAATAGGGTTATGAACAGTATGCCTAAAGGCTTCAGAAAGAAGGGGAAACCTAGGATGCGTTGGGCAGGGAATGTCAAACAGGACCTTATTAAAATTGGTGTGCAGTGGCTAGATTCAGCAGATATAGTTCAGAACAGACTTGCTTGGAGAACTAAATTGCACGGTCTGGTTGGACCTCCGTAGCCCAAGGCTGCTTGAGGATGATGATGATTTTTTTTTTAGAATACGTAATATAAATTTTAGTTTAATAGGTTACATGACTATCAAACAACTGAATTTACAGAAGAGCTAGGAAATTGGCTAGAAAATATTGTCCCTATGCTATACTAACAGAAGATTTCAATATAGACGTTTAAAATCCAGTAACCTTCTGTATATGATTAAGTCCAATAGATTTATCATGTGTCACAATGAAATTACCAGAGAAGACTCAAAAACTTGTCTTAACCATTTATATGCAAGAAATATTAAGTTAAATGACTTAATAACTTATATAATTAAAACATCATATCATTACTATGTAGGCGTTAATATTATATGTGGGTGAATACTACATTGAAACTTGCTGTGATAAGCTTTATTCGGTAAACAGGGTTAATACCAATCAACTACGTGGATTTCTACAAGATAAATCTTGGGACGAGGTGTTGAAACAAAATAACATTAATATAGGGTTTGAAATGCTCCTTAATGCACTGAAACGTTTAATTGAAAAATGTAGTTATGTTTAAGCAGTACGTCAAAGGCGACATTTAAAACCTTGGATAACTTAATTGTTTGAATGAATTAATTGCTTTAATGACAAACAGGGATAAAATGCATAAATGAATAAGACAGGTAGATTAAGTAAAAAACACAGATTATTTCTGAAATTTTATAAATTTAACAAACCAAATAAGAAATGCTAAAAATGAATATTATCAGAATATATTCCTTAAAAGTGGAAACAATAACAAAAGAAATTAAGCACGATAATCAAAATGTGTGGTAAACTCGGAAGTTTTCCGGTATAACCTAATATTATAAGTAATAATAATTCAAATACTAGTTATCAAGATGAGCCTTTGACTTTTGCAAATAAATTTAATGCATATTTTGCGGAAGCAGTAAAATCTTAACAGTCTCACCTTACAGAAGCATTGTCAAACGGGTATAGACACTGTCCCTACAGTTATACTCAGTCTCTTTTTATGCGTCATATTTTATAAGGTAAAATTTGGGATGTAACTGGACAACTGGATGTAACTAAATCTACTGGATATCGTAACTACTGGACTCGTAAACATTTTTTTTTTCTAAACATTATTGGTGAGAGCAACAACATTATTGCGGAACTGACTCTGTTCTATTTGCTGACATCATTTTTTCCTATTTTATGATTTCCTCCTCCGTTTCCTTTTTTTTCTTTATTCTTTGGAGAATTATTCCCCAAAAATCTGATGTTATTGCTGCGAAATCGACGATATCCACGACATGAGTTCTTTTGTTTTTATAACATTGCAATATTAAAAGGAAAATACGTTATCCCTCAACCGTTGCTTGAAGGGTAATTTATTTTTTATTGATTAATATTCAAAAGAGTACAAAAGAGATCTGTAAGAACGCAATACCTCGTCAGAAAGACAATACAGAAAAGAAACTCCCATACCTTATCCCGGGCTCAAACCCAGGTTCCTACGATCAGTTGCCAAATGTGCTAACTTACGCGGCCACCCTGATATACGTATATCTGCTGTTTCATTGAAGAAGTTGAACGAACTAAGGTAAAATCTCATTAACTTTGCAACGAACACTTGTGATGTTGGCGAAAGCTAATTAGGAGTTGAAAGAACCTTTTTAGAAACTGCAAAATCATCGTCGATCAATTATAGAGTTTATCTGTCATCATGATTCAAATATGATTTAAAAAAAAGTTTACACAAGACAAGTTTGCTGCCACTATTCACTGTGTTATTTCAATGGCTGCTTTTTTCATCAAAAGCAAGAAAAGGAACTTTGTTTCGGAAGTCTTTTTAACTCCCTAACAAGTTGTCAAATTATAGCGCAACGTGCCGAGAGTTTCATAAATCACGTTGCCTTAATGATGAGCCAGTATCCAGAGTTTGGCCTCTCAGGATGAAAACAGTCATTAATTTCGTGGGCCTGAATGATTTGTCGTTATCCATTCAATGACTCAGGCTGCAAAGGAATATCTAAAACAAACATTCTGAAAATCTTGGAACATTCATCGGGCTGTCATGGTCTATAGAGATTTCGATTTGAAACAAACGTTGCCTTAAAGCCCTGTTGTGCTTCAGAGCAAACTACTGATTTTAAGTAAAAAACAAAAATATATTTTGCAAGAATAATTGCTGCAAGAAAAATACAAACTGGTCTATGATTCAACTTGAAAGAAGTTTGGATCTTTGAGAAAAAAAATTTTTTTAACTTTTCCTCTGTAGAAATAATTCGACTGATCATAAAATGTTTTGGAGTACATCATTAACATTTTTTAGAAATTGATCATCTTTCGTAATATAACATTAAATACAAAATTTGCTTCGTTATTTCAAAATATATTGCACTTTCTCGTAAGACAAATCTTTTTCAAAAATTCATTTTATGTTTTTATAAACTCAAATGTTTTTTAAATTGTGTTTCATATATTATTACGATAGATCGATTTTTTTTCCATTATGAATTTTCTGCATATAATATTCTTTTTTTTTTCAACATTACCCGTGTTTTTATGCATTTAATATCCAATATATTTTCTACATTAGTAAGTTTATAAAATTTTAATATTGAAAATTCGTGCATAAAAAAATTCTTATGAGCTTTTCATTGTTTATGCATGTAATTGTGTTTTTCTCACTTTCTGTTTTCACGTGGACACATAGGAGTAGCAACAGTTAATAACCAGAAAGCTAAAGAAGTAGCAGAAATGTTTATTTTACGTAATGTGAACACCCACGGAACTGAACTGATTATGTGCGTAGAAGTCATCCCATGCATTTATTCAGCAAGTGTGTTCTGAAAACTACAGATTCACACCTTATGTGTGAATTTTCATCCCGAAACCTTAGCGCGTCCTATTCAATGAAAATATTTCTCTTTCAACTGATTCGCGATTTAGGAGGAGCGAAATAGTTAAATCGGTAAAGAATTGAAATAGCTAATTGGGTAAAGAAACAAAATCGCTAATTGGGTAAAGAAGAGAAATAGCTCATTGGGCAGAAGAAGAGAAATGGCTAATTGGGCAGAAGAAGAGAAATGGCTAATTGGGCAGAAGGATAGCGAGAAGTACAGAGACAAAATCGTCCAGAGATACTTTTAATCAAAAACACGATCCTGATGCGACCAACTCGGTTGGATTTTTGTCGCTATGAAGAGGCGAGATATTTTTGTATAGAGATGGAAAAGACAGCATTCGGCTACAGCATTCGGCGGGTGGAACTTGAGGATCATCTCTTGAAAAGAATTAATTTCCTCAGCCGAATGGAAGGACTGATTTTTTCCTTGCGGTGAAACTCTTCAAGTCGTCGTTGCATCGTTTTCGGAAAATGGATCACGTGTATCTTTCCTCCGCACCATGAAAAGTTTAAGCAATGGAAAATATTTTTATTTACTTTTACTTTTTTTGTGAGAATAGCGGCCTTAAGAAAAAATAAATGAACATTATTTTTTTTAAAAAAATCCTATTTTAGAGTTTATTTTCATGACCTCAACATTTATACCTATCTACACATGAAATGACTTTTAATCGTTTCTTGTGTCGATACACAAGAATAATTTTTTGCCACTTCAAATAAAGATTAACTAGTTGTATTCTGTATTTACTGGTAACTAGACGAAACAGGTGACGGTTTGAATGTCTGATATTGTTTGTCATGATATTGCATGGAGCATTCTAAAAGAGCAAATTTAAACTTTATCTTTCCATTGAAATGCCTGTTAATAGATGGGAAGGAAACACATTGAAAGTGATGACTTGTTTTTTCTTATAATGTGGGAAATATATACAAACCAAAAAAATGAAGCATACAATATATTTTAAAGTTACGAGTAACTACAATTAAAAATATTAATTTTTCAGGTTGATGAATTATCGGAAAAGTGATTATATCAAATTCTGACGAATATCTAAATGACCTTTCCTGTATAATGAAGCATCGTACTTAAGATTAATTGTTTTATTGCGAAAATTTAAAAAATGAAGAAACTATTTTTTCGAGTCAAGCAGCCACAAATATTTGTTCACATTTGTGTGGAATATTTGCTCTTCAACAGGATAGATAGGTGAGCACAACCAAAGAGCTGAAGCCTTCGTGTGCATTAGCAGTGCTGCGAAGTTTCCCCACAGAAAGGGACACCAAGCGTCCATTATCTGCACAATGAGGAATGCGGTGGTCTCCCGCTGTCCTCATACATCTGGGATGTGAGGGATCACTGCCGCATCCATCATCCCGTCTCTCAGGTCATCACTCAGAGTGATAGAGCACGCGACTCTTCCTTTCATGGCCGCTCCGTAGGGATTCTTCATTCATTTGCTATCACGTGACTATGGCTCTCTGCCCTTTTCTCCTCCCGATCTGTTCCGCTATACGATTCCATTTCATGTCGGATCATCGTTGTTCTTCCTTCGAAAATTCGCCTCAAAATTCTCAGTATTCATTTCAGTTCACGCATTTACTCCTTGCTCTATTATAACTCACCTCTTCACGGGAGCGGAGCTGACTGTCAGTGGCACGCCATGCTCGTAATCTGTAGTTCTCAGGTTCGAATCCCACCTGGGCCAGCTTTCAGATTTATCTCTGCTAAGCACCCACCCAGTAAGGTAATATCGATGGGCATGGGCATGCAGCCTTTCGTTGGATGGAACCAAAACCTGTGGCTCTGTGCGCAAGACAGTCGTATCCTGTGTACGTTAAAGAATACTGCGGAGGCTTCCGTCTGTTTCTTAACAGCTGTCCAGTAGATCCCCTTCTTCCAACATTCTCTGTACTTGGGGTCATTGTAACATGGCAATTTAGTCAATTGTATGCAAAAAGGTGCCGCTCAGAGGTAAATCAACCACCTCTTCACAACAGACTTTTGAAATATGTTTTGGACATTTTGCATGATTCATCTGAGGTACGCCTTCGCTGATTGTTATTGCATACCACTTCCGAAAAGAAATCACCTTCAAGAAAGTATAACGAAGTTATATCCGAAATAAGACAAGTGTCATTCTTCGAAAGAATTTCTGCATGAAACCCAAAGAATATCTTCCACTGAAGAAAAGAACGGCCAATACCCCACCGTGGGCTCTCGTTACAGACTCTAATTAACTCATTTTTACAATAATCAATTTCAACCTTTATTACCCGACAATCATCTATACCAGTGGTTCTTAAGCTTTTACGTGGCACCTAACCTCATTATGGTTAATGGAATTTCCCGCCATCCCCCTTTATTATTGAAGGAATTTGTCACATACATTGGCTATGTGCTTCCAACGTCAATTTAAATAATGGGTTGCACACACACCCATTGAGCGTCAGCATCCTGTTAGAAAACATTTTCATTAGCCACACAAAGAGAGGAACTCAACTGGAAAATTTCTAAAGCTGAATAATCTTTACAAGATATTCTGATATTTTAAAACAAGTTTTGAGTTCACTTTTTAGCATTTTAAATATCATTCTGATGAATCTTGTTTCTAAAAGGGAAAAATAATACTTAAATATACCATTAACAATATTGTCGCAAATTAAAATGGATGAGCACTGAACGTAAGTTCAAGTAAAAATTGGTCTATGAAAATTACAATACAATGCAGTTTATTACAAAAGCACGCATGAAATTATTTATAAACAAACTAAGTCAACCGGCACGAAACTCTATATTAATACAAAGATAAGCTTTCAGAAGAATCTGTTAAATTCCTGAATAATTAAATAACTATACACAAAACTGCGACTAAGTGTACTGGTTTTTTTAGAACTAATTCTTTTCATAGTTTGATCACTATGCACAAGGCGACAATATTTTCCATTTTTATACCAGCTTACCAATATAATTCATACCAATAAAGTAGTCAACCTCCGGCGCAAATACTAAATAAAAACATTATTCGTTAAGCTATCGTGCACAGACTATTAATTATGCCTCGTTTTGGATCTCACAACTTCAACAACACTTCTATCTTTCTTATATTTCAGATCGGTTCTATGTTCTAATTCGTTGGTTAATTAATTCTAACGCAAAAACACACGAGCGTTCATGACACGCCCAACACAAACTCATTGCAGCACGTTCATCTGTCGTAACAATATTATGAAAAGTTATAATTGTAAAGTGCCTACCAAATCTCCTACCACTGTTTTATCTCTTGTAAAACAAGACAGAGATATACACCACCTGTGGGTGAAGATGTATTTTGTACCCATCATTTACCATAAATCAGAACCTTGTAATTCTTCCAAACCTCTCGGCTACATAGGACAAACTAAAAAAACTCTCCAAGAAAGAATAAAGGAAATCAAAGAAAAATCAAATTAATGCAAACTACTACAGCCGTTTCATCTACTGTTATTCTTGAAGGAGCTAACCTCTATTCAACCAAGCTTTCATCATCAGCAGTCTTTCATCCATCTTCAAATTATCGTTTACTGAAAATCTATTAATTTTTGTCAATAAAAACTATTGTTGCAATACCGACCAAACCCAACAAAATCCTGCTTGGAAAATTCTATTACAAAATTTTACACAAAATAATATCTCTTTGCCACAGTTATTAAACAAAAATTCATCAATCAACCACAACTCAACAATCACCAGCACCTCCCGTGACAGCTGACCGTGCATATTATTCTGCATGACTCGTGCCTCTCATCTCTGTACAACTATAATTTGAAGCAGAAGTTGGAACTTTGAAATTTACATATCTTTTATAACTTACCGTATTTGCCGGCGTATAAGACGCATCCCCTTTTTTAGCCACATTTTTAAGAGAAAAAAAATTTCCACATTGTTTCATGAATTTCCATAAAAATTTACTGTACTCATTTTATAGTTATTTATGTATACAAAAAATGTAACTAGTGAACATTGTAGTTAGGTACCTTTTAATGTTCATCCTCAAAACCCAGAAATTCATCTCCAGAACTAAATGAACCTCTTTTTGCATATTGAAGCCTCTTTTTCAGAAACTGACTCTTCGTATAACAAATCATCCTCTGTGCCATCAAGTGAGTTACTAATACCACATTTCTTAAATGACTTTACAACTGTCTCATGTTTCACAGCATTCCATGAAGTTTTGACCCATTCACAAATCTGCAAAATGCTAGGTCTCTTCCTTCTTCCTGATGGTTCACTTCAAAATCTGTAGACTGCATCCAACTGTTCCATTTCTCCTTCATGAATCTTTTAAATGGTTTATTAATGCAGAGATCTAACGGTTGAAGCTGGCTCGTTAGTCCACCTGGAATTACAACTAACTGAGTTTTCAGTTGATTGATTTTATTTTTTACAGCTCCTGTTCTATGACTCCGAAACTGATCCCATACTCGCAAGGCAGGTTTCTTTAACAGTCCACCAGGACACCTAGACCACACGTTGTCTATCCACAACTTCATCCCCCCTTCATCGATCCAGCCCTTAGGATGAACGTGCACAAACACACCTTTAGGCAGTTTTTCCTTGGGCAAGGTTTTCCTTTTGAAAATCAAAAGAGGCGGCAATTTTGTTCCATTGGCACAACAAGAGAACACGACTGTGTAAAATGCGTTTTCTCATGTCCACAAGTTTTAACAATAACACTTCTTGCACCTTTGGAATCTACTGTTTTGTTTGAGGGTACATCGAACGTCAGTGGGACCTCATCCATGTTTCCTATTTGTGAAAGTTCAAAATTTCCTCTTTTTCTTGCATTAATGACAATTTTATGAAACTCGATAATCTTGTCTTCATATTCTGTTGGCATCTTTTGTGCTATTTTTGTTTTAGTCCGCATACGTAAGTCATTTCTCTTCATGAATCTAGAACACCATGACGTCGATCCTGTAAAATCAGCGATGCCTCTGTTAGTAGCTATCACTCTTGCTTGTTGAATAGTCATTTTTGTGGAAACTGAATATCCCGAGCTTCGGTGGACTAATAACCAAGTTTTTAATTCTTCTTCTAGTTCCGGCCATTTTGCAATTCCATGTCGCAGATTATATTTACTACGCATAGCTTTTTTCAGGTCTTCTTCCTGTCTTCTCCAAGTTCTTATCATCTTTTCTGCTGGCGGTGATCCGAAATTCCTCTCTGCTGCCCTGTTTCCGTGTTTTTAGCATACTCAACTCACCCGTAGCTTGAATGCAATATCAAAGCAGAATCTGCGTTGTTTTTCAGCCATATTTCGCAGCAAAAACATGAGAAAGCTTCTTCGGTACTAAAAGTTTACGTTTTGGTTGCCTTGAGGCGCTGTAATCGGTAACGACGCGCCATGCTCGCGCTTTTCGAAAACAAATGCCGGTGAAATGTGATCACACATGCGCACATTGGATGAATCGTAACCTTGAGGTGTCAGTGGATCTGAACTCTATTTTACTGGAATGCTGCCTCTATCAGTAGTGAAGCATAAAATACATCACGCAACTTATTATTTTTACAGAACAAAAAAATATGGAAACGATTTATTTGAAACCACTCTTTCACAAAAGGACAAAATGCAAAAGAATACTTATATATGTATATTGATATAAACCAAAAGTTTTAGACTGAAATTTCAACTCATAATTTTGATTACCGACGCATAAGACGCACCCCATATTTTAGGCGTATTTTGAGGGGAAAAAAGTTTTCCCCTCAAAATACGCCTAAAATATGGGGTGCGTCTTATGCGCCGGTAAAAAACAGCGTCTTACTCGTTTTTTATTTTATGCATCTTCAAGATTAGTGTACAAAAATTAGTAAGTGTAAACTTCTAAAAAAGTTGTTTAGGTAACGTAGCTAGGCATAAACTGTAAGGAGAGCAGTGTACCAATCCCTAGTGATGATGCACAGAACCGGCCAGGTCTAGCACCTAATGTCTGACCCCGCCTCGTAGTGCATACCGTTAGTACCTTTCAAAAGATGTTCTCTTTTGGTAGGGAACGGAAGGGGAGGGCTGCCAGTTCAGTATAGCCTAACTGATCTGGTCATCTATGGCTACTTTTTTCTTTTTTTTCATCCCTGCTAAGGAGTGATCAACTTCACAGGGTCCTCGTGCTGACCTTTTATACCTACTAGACTGGACTTGTTTATGGATTTGAGCTTAATTATGGATCCTGAACTTCCTGCACTGATGGGCCTCTGTTCAGGGAGAATCTGCCGCTGTGTTTTCTGTTTGCTTCTGGGTTGCCAGCCCTAAGTGGACAGAGGCATGGGATACCTTATATCAACTGGTGGATAATCCTAATCAGAGACTATCGCAGGTACCTGAACCTTACTTAGCTAGTTGGGCATCGTCAAGCCTAAACTGGAGTAATGTGTCTCAGGCAGGCCATGTGGCTCTTGAAAACGTCCACTTGAAAAGGTGGTGCCTGAAGTTCCTACCAGAATCGGTGACTTCAGCCTTTAGCGGAGGAGGAACAGGTCTTTGCCCCATGCCTGCGATCAGGGGGCTGTTTGATATTGTTGGCCCTACCAATCTCACTAAACCTAATTTCTTTAAAAATCCTACTAATCATTTTCTCTCTGCATGAACGTGGGACGTGAGGACATTATACAGATGATCCTCATGCAGGAATTCCAGTGCTATAACCTAGATATTCTAGGCTTGCAAGAGACCAGATGGACAGGTAAAGGTGAGACACTTAAAAATAACTTTAAATTTCTCTTTACAGGGAGAGAGGATGGAAAGCATCACCAAGGCGTGGGTCTGCTGCTCATCAGACATGCTAGTGATGCTCTTCTAGGATATGAGTGCATTAATGAAAGGTTCTTACAGCAAAATTTCAGACAAGCATTAAAGACTAGAATGTTATCTGCTGTTATGCCCCCACTGAGGATGAGAAGGATAGGTTTTACAGACAACTTCAGGATATTTTGAATTCTGTCAAGAAAGGAGATATTACCCTTGTTCTAGGTGACTTCAGTGCCAGAGTTGGTAATGACTCTAACCTTTGGGGAGGGGTGATAGGCCCTTTTGTTATTGGTAGCTGCAATGACAATGGACAACGTCTCCTACAGTTAAGTAAACTCAATGGATTCAGAATAACTAACACATATTACAAACACCACGACATACATAAATACATATCGGTTTCACCTGATGGGCTGTATAGGAATATGATTGATTATATATTAATTAACAGCAAATGGGCTAGTTCTGTTAGGAATACCAGTGCATATAGGGAAGCTGAAAGTGGATCTGATCATTACCTTGTTAAAAGCGTCTTGCAACTTAAACTTAAAGTGTTGTGCTAGGGTTAAAAAATTTGCTTTTAATATTGAAGCTCTGAAAGACCCAGTTATAGCCAAATCTTACCATGATAGGTTACTTAGTCATTATGACAGTCATGGTATGCTTACTACTGAAGTTGAGGAAGAATGGGATCATTTTAAACAGGCTTTTTTGGACACTAACAGTACTCTTGTAGTAAAAATGGAGCAGAGGAGGAAGAATTATTTGAGTGATAAGGCACTTGGGCTTATTTCAGAAAGAAGCAACTGCAGGAATGTCCTTAATCAATACCCTACTAGTCCTAATAGAAAGGTTTACACAGAGCTTAATAAACGTGTAAAGGATCAGTTTGCTACTGATAAGAACCTTTGGCTTGTTGGCTTGGCTGACAAAGCTGAGGAAGCAGTTAGGCAGCACAACAGCAGAGAGCTGTACCAGAGAGTTAATGTTTTATGTGGTAGAAAATGGACAGGTCAAGGTCCTCTCAGTAGACATCTCTTAAGCAGACTCACTTTGACCTATTCGAATTGCCAGGGTGGCCGAGATTTTCCTGTATTGCCCCGTGGTTTTTGAGGTGTTCTGGGTAGGATTCGTCCCAGACGCCATTCGTCCTGGAAATGGGAAAAATGGAAACTTATGACATCATATCGAGTTAGTGTACATGAAACAGGCCATTTTAAAAAGAGTTTTTCAGCACCAGTTTATTTATTGTGAAAGCAATTGATAATGATATTCCATTCACCTTTAGTCTTTAATCAGTTTAATCTTGACACAAAATGATTTTTTACCAGTTCAGCAGTTTATGGCCTTCTGAAGACAAAACGTTTTCAGTATTTTCACTTAGATAGATTCTTGAGAAATGTTTCGAGTTTCAGAAACCTTTGGTTGCTAGCTTTGTTGATTTCAAAAAGACTTTCTACTCTGTTGATCGTCATAATTTGTGGTTGATTGTGAAATCATATGGTATACCAGACAAGTTAGTTAACATAATGAAAGCTCTCTATCAGAACACTGAGTCGTGTGTGAGAGTTGGTAAGGCTTGTAGCAATTGGTTTAGCATTACTTCGGGTGTTCGACAAGGGTGCATTTTGTCTCCTTTTCTCTTTAGTTTGGTTGTTGATTATGTTATGCGAAATTCACTTCAAGGAAAAGATTTTGGCCTTAAATGGGCTGGAGATACGAAAATTTCTGATTTAGATTATTCTGATGATTTAGCCCTTTTGGCAAATGATGTTGATGAGATGAACTCTTTCATTCGAGCTGTTGATGAAACTGGTAGAAGAGTACGTTTGGTTATAAACAGAAAGAACGCTAAAGTTAGGAAACGTGGTCAGGCAGGTTGTGATTCAGATAATCTGAATGGTTGCAGTCCTGAGTAGGTGTCACAGTTTAACTATCTTGTGAGCTATATAACAGAAACTGGTGATGTGCAGCATGCGATTAAGAGACGGATAGGGATTGCTGCCGGGACTTTTAAGAATCTATGGAGAGAGTGGAGAAATAAGCATATACACCTAAAGACTAAAATTAGACTTTATAATAGTTTGGTTCTTTCTAGGGTTAGTTATGGTAGTGAAACGTGGACACTTTGTAAGCAAGATAACAGGAAACTAGATGCTTTTGATTCCAGATGCTTACGCAGTATCTTGGGCATTAGGTGGTTCAACTTTGTAACTAATGATGAGGTTAGGCAAAGGAGTTTGCAACCTCCTTTAAGCAGCATATTGTGCAGAGAGAGACTCCGTTGGTTTGGTCATGTTGCCCGTATGGAAAATTAGAGATTGGTGAATAGGGTTATGAACAGTGTTCCTAAAGGCCTCAGAAAGAGGGGAAGACCTAGGATGCGGTGGGCAGACAATGTCAAACAGGACCTTGTTAGAATTGGTGTGCAGTGGCCCGATGCAGCAGATGTAGCTCAAGACAGATATGCTTGGAAAATTAAACTGCACGGTCTGGTTGGACCTCCGTAGCCCATGGCTGCTTGAGGATGATGATGATGACACTGTTCAACAAGAGATTGTGCAACATCGACAAATCAATCAACTAGAGTGAAATAAACAAAGGGACTATCATATTTATTTGATCAATTTTGCACTGAGATATATTTGTATTTTATGAAAACTTAAATAATTTCCTGTATCAGATGAACATTGGCAGTTCTCAAAGATGATTTTTTTTTGTTTTGTATCTCCATACAGCTGTTTTATATTTCAGAAACAAACAAACAATGGAATTATTCTATTAGTGCACAAAAAAGTACAACTGACCACTTCACCCGTCACGTGCCACAAAAAGAAAAGCGCTCCAACTAGAGCTCACTTTTTGCACAGCGAGTTGCCCGAAGCCATCATATAATTTATGATTGGCTGGTTATCTCGCATCATTTCCGCCGGAGCAAAGGGCAACTACATTTGTTGGTACAAAAGTCAACATTGCGTTTGCTCGGTCTGCTCGGTTGCCCAAGCATCTAAGCAGTAACTTCAGGCAATGGAGGTCATCTCTATCATTCGAAAAATATATAATAATCTTAATTATGTATTGGAAAATTATCTGCCTCTATGTTTGTCTCGTGGTTGTGCATTCAGAGATGTCTTACTCAAAATTTGTTACGATATGTTAACTCCCGAGACCGAGTTTCTATGATTTGCTCCCAAAACTTTCTTCCACAATCTCCCTCCCCCCCCCCTAAATTGGAGAACTCCTCCTAAATGGTGTAAAGTTCTCTTTATCATGACTTAAAACAGCATAAAATTTTGGCTGTCAACCTTCCTCCCCACCCCAAAAAAGCCCCTGAAAAAGCATGAAAAGAACTTCTCCCAACGTTAAGAGCGATGACTACTAAATTCTTCATACAGTATGCTTTTATCGTAATGTAAGAGTTTCTCCACCCTACTCTCTCCCTCCCTCCTGAAAAAGCAATAATAAAGAGGATATATAACTTTTAGGACCTTTAAATTCGATAAATAACTACGATCTCTTACCGTATCTTAAAGCAAAGTATAGGCTTTCCAACTTTCCCACAAGAACTCGCCTTCAAGAAAGAATAGCCAAGTGATATCTGAAATATGGGAGCTTCTGGCGTTGGGAATAACGTAGGGTATCTCAAAATTATTTCCTTTCCTCCCCCCTCCCCCAAATATGGCGCGCGGATAGAAAGAAATTTAATGCTAGTCGATTATAATGAGTTGTATGTCAAATGAAGGCCTGCAGCTTAGGAAATTACATCTACTATATATTTTAGAAACCTAATACAAATTTGTCGATTCGAGCAACGCCTCGTAAAACACCTCATCATCATCCTCAAGCAGCATCAGCTACGGAGGTCCAACCAGACCGTGCAAATTAGTTTCCAAGCATATCTGTTCTGAGCTACATCTGCTGCATTTGGCCACTGCACACCAATTCTAACAAGGTCCTGTTTGATATGGGGTGGAGGGTGGCTCTGTCAGCAGCGCGCCAGACTCGTAATCTGTAGTTCCCAGATTCGAGTCACAGCTGGGTCAGCGTTGAGATTTATCTCCGCAAAATTCCCCGCCCTGCCCACGGTCAGTAGGGAACACCGGTGGGCTTGGAAAGGCCGCCGTCCGTCGGATGGGACGTTAAGCCGTGACCCCGTGTGTGGGAGAGCCATACACTGGGCACATTAAAGAACACGCTGGATGGCCTTGGCGGGAGGCTACAATCTGTCTCCTAATAGCTGTTCCAGTGGGTCCTTTCTCCAACCTTCTCTGAGCCTTCGGGATTCTTGTGACCTGGCCATTTAGCCTATTTTGTGGAAAAAAGTGCCATTCACAAGTGAAACAATCCATCCTCTTTGACATTGTCTGCCCATCGCTTCCTAGGTCTCCACCTCTTTCTGAGGCCTTTAGGCACAGTGTCTGCCCATCGCATCCTAGGTCTCCCCCTCTTTCTCTGAGGCCTTTAGGCACAGTGTTCATAATTCGATAATCTATAATTATCCATACGGGCAACATGGCCAAACCACCGGAGTCTCTTTCTGCACAAAATGTTGCTCAAAGAGGGTTGCTGATTCCTTCTTCTAACCTCATCATTACTTACAAAGTTGAACCACCTAATGCCCAAGATACTGCGTAAGCATCTAGTATCAAAAGCATCTAGTTTCCTGCTATCTTGTTTACAAAGTGTCCAAGTTCCATTACCATAACTAACCCTATAAAGGACTAAACTATTATATAGTCTAATTTTAGTCTTTAGGCGTATAATAGTGATTTAGTTAGCTTTAGTGCATGATATTTATAATGTGGGGCTTATGAAATTGTCAGAATTGGCGTAACTTATAAAACTCTTGCTATGTTTCTTCTTTCTATTTATTACCATAGATGAAAATCGTGTTAATCGGACATGAATTTCTGATAAAAATAACCTAAATAGGGAGTGATGCGTTCTAGAATCTTGAATGACATGTTTTTAATTTTATATGACTAGACTTGGGTTAAGTGATGTGTTATTTTTTATCTCTGTGTCGCACGTGTAATCATTTTAACAGAAATGAAACAATATCGGTGTAGAAACAAAACACGACTAAATCGGTTTTATTTTAATGTACGTTATACGCATAGATCAGTGCTCCTGAAACTGTGGGTCGCGCTCCCCAGGGAGTTGAGAAATCGCACAATCGACAAAATTATTACTTACCAACCTTTTAACTTAACCAGGATAATTTCCTTCGATATTACCAAATGGAAGCAAGGAGAAAAAATCCATAACTAACAAAAATATACAGCATGGAAAAACTCAAAAATATAATCATGATTATTTAAAACGGAAGCTTTGCAAGTGTGAGTCGCAAGAAGCTGGGAAGTGGATCCCAAATCTCTCAGGAACTATATTCAAATTAATTAAATGTCGTCAGACGAATGAAATAACCATCCACCAAATTGTTGGCTCTTACTTATCCCTGACCTCCCAATCAGTATGGACCACTGCAATAGTGTACTACCACCACCATCGCCAGCATTGTCCACCTTTTCTTAGTTTTCCAGAACTTTTCTGGTACAGCTTCACAACAGAAAGCTCCATAAAACACTGCCTGTGTGTCTGGAGCATTCTCACAAGAGAAAGCTACAAGCACACAGTGTTGTCCGGAGCTTTCTGTTGTGAGAATATTTATTTCCTTAATTTCAAGTTTTTTTTTTAAAGAATATTATCTTTATTCATAATAGTAAAGAATACAAATACATTTGACCTGCAAATCTAAATAGCTTATCTGCAGGAAAATGAATAAATTATATTAAACATAGGTCATTCAGCCATAAAAATGGTGTACATCAAATAAATCCACAAAACACAACACATAAATCAGCAAAATAGAAAATATCAAATAATTTTTTAATTCCATTTTAAGTCTTCTAAAAGAATCTATATTTGGTAATGTTTTTGGAATAGCATTAAATATAAGTGGTACTTGATAATCGGAGGTATGTTTCCCGTAATTATTTCGAAAATTTGGCAATTTGTCATAACCTTGGTTTTTGAAGTCTATTTTTGTTATGTTGAATTTTTAGTTTGTAAGTTTCGCCAAAAAAAATTTAATTATTACATTATATTTATATAAACTGCTGTAGGATAAAAGATTTTAAAATTTTAATCTATTGGTGGAAGTTTTATAAATTTTTTGCAAATGAAACGGAATAATATTTTTAGCTATTATAGCCTGCAGTTTTTCTATTTTATTTATGTTAGTTAAGTTAGTTGTTCCATGCACAATTATTCCATAATTTAAAATAAATTCGCATATTGCTTTATAAAAAATACACAGGTTTCATATTTAATACGTATTTCAATTTTTGAATTTTTATAGCAGATATTCTCAAGCTTTCACATATGTGGGATATATGGGCATTCCACCTAAAATATTCATAAAAAATGATTCCTAAGTAATATATTTGATTTACTTGCTCAACAAGTGGGTAACTACATAATGATTCATAATTTGAAGCATCCTTTTTTCTGCAAATTTATGAGTTTTGATAAAGATGTTTTGATGAATATGAAATCCTGGTGAATGAATAATCATCAATTTCGTTTATTTCTCATTTAAATAGATTTCATTATGATTTAACCATCTAATAATATTATTGTAATCTGTTTGAACCTCTGAAATGTTATTATTTAAATATTTCTGACTGTTTATTAAAACAATGTCGTCAGCATATAGATAAATAGCACCATTTAATTTTGTATTGAACAAATCGTTTATGTATACTAGGAAAAATAAAGGACCTAAAATTGAGCCTTGGGGAATTCCATATCGTGCAATTACTTTTCTGCTGTAGCAGGTTTTTATTTTAGTAATTATGTATCTGTCTGGTAAATAATTTCTAAACCAATCTAACAATATACCGCGAATACCATAATTTTCCAATTTATTTAGTAAAATGCTTTGATCTATTGTATCGAAAGCTTTCTTTAAATCTAAGAACATAGTTATAATTTTTTTTCTCTATTATTCAATGATTTATTAATATTATTTGCTATTTTGGAAATTAGTTGAATTGTGTTTTTTTCCTTTTTAAAGCCAAATTGATTTTCATTAATTATGTTGTGTTTGAGTAAAAAGTTAAAAAGAGTATTATAAGTATATTTTTCCATTATTTTCGAAAAAATAGGCAGAATTGTTATTGGTTGATAGTTAGAAAAGTCCTCCTTAATACCATCTTTAAAAATAGGTCTTAAAATACCTGTTTTGAGTTCAGTAGGTATGTCAACAGTAAATATAATCTGATTTATAATTTTTGATATAATATTAAGCAGTGTTTCTTTATTAAATTTTATATGTTTAATGCAAACATTATCGTAACCAGGTGCTTTATTGGTGTCTAATGAAGTAATTATTAATTATTTCATCAGTTTGTTTTTCAGTGATTTCATGTATATAGATAGAGTTCAAAACTCTTTGCATCATGGTTAGAACATAATGTACATCGTCTTGGTGATTTGTATTTCTTATCTGTAAAATTAGTGTATTATAAATGTCATTGTAATTATTTGCTATTTCTTCCACAGATAATTTCTTTTTGGACATATTGTCAATTATTACATCGTCCGCTGATTTTTTCTGTTTTCCTTCTAATATTTCATATATTAATTGCCAGGTAGCCTTCATATCATTTTTTTTCATTGTAAGTTTATTTCTATAATAAAGTTGTTTCTGATTTCTAATCTGAATATTAACCATATTTCTTAATTTTTATAGTTATTTTTATAAGCATCACTTTTATCATTGTTTTTAAATTTAATCCAAGCTGTATCTCTTTCTTGAATGAATTCTATCAAGTTCGGTGTTATCCAGTTTTTGCTATGATTTCTTTTTACCTTTCCAAACCTCATATATGTTCTATTTTTTCCTAAAATTCCACCATAAATGTTTTTAAATACTTTATATAGGTTTAATTCATCCATTGAGTTGTCTCCATAATTTTCTAAATTCCAATTCATTTCAGAAATAGCTTTGTTTATATTGTTATGGTCAAATGACCAATTCTTATTTTCCTGGTCTGTTTCAGTATAATTAGTATTATTCAAATTGTTATTGGTGTTGCTAATCAATGTTAAAATCATATAGTGATCTGCTATTTTGCTTATTTGAATTATTGAATTTGCTGACATATTTTTAATCAGTTTAATATTAATATGGTCTATACAGGTTTTGGTAATTTTATTTTTTACTATTTCTTCTCTTGCAGCTTCCCTTATTAATCTTTCAAAATTCATTTCAGCCAATAGTGTAATATATTTTTATGTGCTATGTTTTTTAGTATTCATTGTATCGATATTAAAATCACCTATTAAAATCTGATTTTGATCTTTTCCTGTATTTTCCATCCAGTTTCGGAAATTCAACAGAAAAGAGTTCACATCTGTACTAGGTGATCTGTATAGTGCTAAAACATGATATATTATTTTTTTTACTTTTATATATATAGTTTCCGCTGGAAGTGTTTGTTGTGAAATAATTTCAATATCTAGATTTTCTTTATAGTATACTGAAATTCCCCTAATATTTTTATTTATATTATCATTTGTAATTTTATTAAATTTATCAATATTATATAAATAATTTTCATGTTTATTTACATTTGTTTCAGTTAAAACAAGCAAATCAATGTGTTTCATGTAATTGTTAATACTTAATTTTAAAAAATCCCAATGGTTTCTTTGACTTCTTATATTAACATGAGCGATTCCTAATTTATTTTTGTGAATAAATTTACTATAATTATTTACGAACAAGCCTCCACTTCTAAACCTGTAGTTACATAAGCAACATCATAGTTGTTATTAAGACCTTCAAAATTCAAATCAGACATAGCTAAGAAGAAAATTCATCAAAAAACAAATAGCAAAAGTAAAGAGCAAAAAAAAAAGATAAAAGAAGCAAGATTTATCTAAAAGTTCAAAAATCATCAAAGTTGGTGAACATACCAACATTGATAATTCTTTCACCATTTGATTTCCTCATTTGAACTTTTCCATTTTTGAACCAAACATACTTATAAATTTTTTCTTTTGCACACATCCTAGCTCTCCAGAAAAGTTCTCTGTTAATCATAGTCATGTTTTCATTAATATATATTGGTGTTCCTTTATCATTAAGGTCTGCAACAGTGGCTGTATTTTTTTTTCCTGTTTTGTATCCAAATGTCTTTATCTTTCCGTGTGACGAATTGGACAATTATCTTTGGGGTTTTGCTTTTATTTCTTTCTGGAAGTCTGTGAACTTTTTCAATCATATTGTCTGTGTAGTTGACTATGTTTAATGACTGGGAAATTTTATTCAACTTTATTTTAAGCTCTGTTTCATCCTCCCCTTCATTTATGGGAACACCATGAATTTCTATATTTTTATTGCGTCCATATTGTTCCACGTCATTAAGATTTTGTTTCAGATCCTTAATCTCTTCTCTCATTTCTGTGTTTAAATTTTTGCTTATATTTGTTAACGGTAAAAGGATGTATGTGACAAATTCCTTCAATAGTAAAAGAGGATGGCGCAATTTTCTATTAACCATAATGAAGGTAGGGGCCACGTAAAAGTTTGAGAACCACTGGTAGAGATTATTGTCTGGTAATAAAGATTAAACTGATTATTGTAAAAATTGTTGTGTAGTAATGAAAATGGCTAACCGTTAGTAACTTGTCGCGTATGGATTAAAAATGTTAACAATCTTTAGTCAGGTTGAATTTGTATACGCAAATAATGTCATCCGTCAGTTTTGTTATTTACAAATACGCGTATATTACATATTGTAGAAAATTAGTGTGTTTGATGTTAAAAATATTTTTAAAAATGCTGAAATTATGAACAATTACAGGTCAGACAGATGAGACAAGGAGAGTATCCAAGGTATATTCTTATGTGGTAAATGAAATGATATAAACGAGGCACAAATGGGTTTAGTTGATGTTCCGTTACAAAACACCAAACAATCAATAATACAAGCTGTAGTAGAGAAGGGATGACGAAATCGTGTGTGTAAATCGAACGACCAACCGTGTTAGTCCAAAATCCCTCAACTTCGAAAACTATGTTAAGCCAAAATCTTGTTGGAACAATTAGTTTTAATCGGGAACTAGATATACTTTGTGTTTAACTTTCCCTATTTCCTAATCTGTTTTGGTAAAGAAATTCGCACAGAGATTTAGCTGCAATTCGAAAACATTTATACGTTCAGAATGCCAAAAATATAAATTCTTCAAGACATATGGATTAAGACTTAGATGTCAACATTTCATAATATACTTTTTAAACTTTGCTAAATTTCTTCGAAATTGATTCCTTTTCTAAAGAAGTAATTGGCCCCAGTTGCTCTTGCGCCATAAAACCTCAATCAGTTTACCTTTTTCTAAAGAAATGAAGTTCCTTGATGATACTAATTTTCCGCACTATGATCTAATTCTGGCCTTTTGATACAATTCTTGGCCATCTGAGCAAGATCGTTATCGGTAAACAAAAGTTAATATCAAAGTTCTATGATATTTCTCAGAAGCAAGAAGTACAGTTGATGCCAGATTCAATTCATCTAGAACAGACCTGTCCAACCGAAACTTGGTGAAGAGTCACGAGAAAAAAAAAACTATATTCTTAAAGAGCCGCAAAATAAAATTATGTACTTAAAAACGAAAATATATATTTCTAATGCGTAATGAATTTGAAATAGTTTTATTTCCAATTCATTACTCATTGGATATCAATCGATTGGATAACTATCGATTGGAACAAAAATATCGATATTTAAAGAGTAATATGAATTGGCAGAATCGTTTAGTTAGGCACCTGAAGTTATTTGCTCAAAAAAGAATTAAGCCAGATTCAGATACTTGTATGTATAGACGTTTTTATGAGCTGAAAGTTCTTTTGCAATGAGACGCGGGTTGGACGGAACTGAGCGAGAAGAAGATTACTGAGGTAAGAGGAGAGAAATCATCAGGGCTAACTAATTCTTTGCTGATCGAAAAAGAATCTGGGTTTTATATATGTTATATATAAGAATAAATATTTCTCGATCAGGAACGTGCATTGTACTTAATCTTTAAAAATAATCTTAATTTAGACTTGGCAGACACAACAGTTCTCTGTGAGAAGGAAGATCTTGCTGTTGCAGGCAACCTCCAAGAGATAAGGAAGAGAAATCGATGGGGTCGTTACAGAGGAAGATATCGTTCCAGGCTTTGATGTCTTCTCCGGAATTAATTGAGGTAAGTTAAGAAAAGACGATCATCTCCATATTTCACTGAGATAAAGTTTTTTTCTTTTTCCTTTCGGTTTTATCGATGTTTAAAAAAGAAAAGCCTCTCTTCCTGTTCACTGACTTGGCACCATTAGCAATACGCAGCTGGGTGATTTCAAGAGCAACTATTCTTGGAATGCCGAGGGACCGCAAGCGCTTCATCAGATGGGTTCACTTCGATGACGACTGAGCCTCGAAAGCTCTTCGCTCGCGAAAATATTTCCGAAATGGAAGTCCGAGACAAAGAACAAATGAAACGCATTTCACGCTCATCGAGAATAAAACTCAATTCCGAAATAAAAACACAATTTTTTACATCCAATCAATTATTTATTTCCATGTTCATCAATACGTTGTGCATAGTTACTATCCTTGTGACTTGACCATTTAGGTGAGGTGCGGCTCAGAGGTAAAATATGCAAACAACCCATTTGTCTAATATCCCAATAGATTTAGTAGTGCTCGCAGCTGGTGAAAGGTTTTGAAAAATGGCAAAATTGTGAATACTGTGGACTTAACCCCGAATCAAACCAATATCCGCACTTCCTGTGCGCAATGTTTACAAGATCATGTAAAATGGTTCTGTGATACAATTAGAGAAAATTGCTCTTAATAATACAATAGTGTGAATATGGTGTCAAGATGTAATAAATCCCACTTAATGAGAATGTATTGAAATCAACCTGTGAGCGAAAAGTAACCTAGAAATCTTTCAATTGCAAAGGAATACTCTCACTGTTTCCTGTCACTTGTCACTCTGCAAATCTTTTTCATTAATAGCTAAGCCCAATTATCGAAATGAATATAAATGTTCAACTCAAATCAAGCGTTATTTATATTAGGTAAGAGATAGGGTTGTATTAATTTAACAATGTCATTTCTAATTACCCATTTAAAAATATTATATTTGTTAAGACGGTTTACAAAAGAAAGGTATCTTTTTCAGTGCGGAAAGTTATAAAAAAGTTTAAAGGGAAAAGAATTTTGCTTTGCTCTATTTTTTCTTCTTTTTAGATTATTCTCAACTTACTAATATTTTTTTTATTTCCAACTCATCGCGCCAGAAATTATTATACACATTTTGGTACAGATTTCCAAGTGCTTTCACGGGAAAAAGCTTCACTTGCTGATATGGGCCTAGGTCTTTTCACACTGGTGAAACAGAAATCGGTGCCAAATAAATTAATGAGGTGATAAGAAAAACGAATTCCTTCCGCTTCGTGTGCAGCAGATGCGATGCAAGATCCTCCATCATGCCATTCGATTGCTAGGGGCAACGAGATGACGAAAATTACCTGCAGATGTTTTGAGACCTTTCTGGTAAGGAGCCAAGAACAGATGATTCCAGCAAGTATTCACTTAGAGCGGGAACCTCAAAGGTGTTGTTTACACTGGCATAAGAAAATTGCGTAGCATAAAGTATAGCTAATCTTGTGTCTTCACAATAACATTTGACGACGCCCAAGAGAATTAATGTAATGGCGTGGGGTGAACTTCCTATATTAATTTGTTAATTTTTCTGTTTTATGACTATCTTTCGACCTTCAAGAAGAAATACATGGGAAACTCTATGCATGGAAAAAATGGCATCATTGTAAAAATCAGAAAATTAGAAAGAAAGTGAAACTAGAAACCTCGTATTCGCTCCACGTTCTATAGTTTGTTTCAATTAGATGCGATCAGTATCCCTCATATTTAAAACAGCAGTGGGATACAGAAACAATTTCTTACATTCAGCATTACTCGCCAAGTGATATCTGCTAAAATGTGAAAAAATATTCGATTCCTGGTTACACTAACTTCAATAAGTTTCCATTCGTTGAATCAATGCGACATTTCAATATAATTTGATATGTTAACCCTTTCAGGACCATAAGGTTTCTAAGAGTAAATATTAGTATGTAACTGTTTATTTTAGTTTGTTTAGACGTAAAATAAAAATCATAAGAAAAATACATAACAATGTGTAGTTTTTTTTTGGAATTTTATGGGAAATATTTTTCCCAATGGACTATAAAGGTAACACAAATTATAGTTAGGCTTATTATGCAATGTCTTTTATTTATTGGTTTATTAGAACAAAATGTTAACTAAAATAATACAAAATTATGAAATAAAATTACTATACAAAATGATGTGCTAATTATGATATTCTGCGAAGCAATTTCTTTTGGTAGTGAGGCAAAGATGGACATTGCACATATTACATATATTATGCGTCCTGACAGTTCTGTTTTCGTTTTCTAAACGTTCCCGTTTACGTAATTGCGTTCGGCATACGTTCTATTTTGACATTCTGTATAAAAAATGCAGGTTATAATGCAAGGTTATAATTAAATGCAAGGTTATAATTAAATACGACAATCACCAATTTTAAAATGGGAAAAATGTTTCCCTTAGTCGTGAAAGGGTTAACAGAATTTTAAAACTAAATCCATTGCGTAAAAAAGCATTCGGATTATTATTGTGTCACTTTAGCCCATTACGGCAAAAAAATATTTTGATCAAATATAAAGAGAGAGAACAATTTACCACTATGTCGACAAACTTTTCAATCTCGTTTCTAAAAATTCTGAAGTTTTCAGAATCAGCAATTTCTTAAAACCTTTTTCAAATCTTGATGGAACTTGCAGATAAAATTTACTTTCAACATTTTAATTTTATTATTTTCAAAGAGTATGCTTATTTTTCAATTATATGGTAAGCTTATACAGTTCTTTTTCTAAAATGCACCGTTCGGCTTCATTGCAATATTCCTCTATATCTTCCAAAGTTTTAGTCTTTTGAAGTAATTTAAGTATATCGCTAAGCCTGTCCTGCTCTACACAGATTATCATTTAAGCGTAAATAATGAGCCACAAAAATTAAGAATCTAAAAATTTAAAACAAACGCAGAATCAGTTCTGTAGAAAATGACAACTGCTTTTCGAGGAACATTAATAATGAAAAATAGATAGAAGCTCTCTAACCTGGATTAAAAGATTCATCTCGTTTATTTGGTGTTTGAAAGTTTTCTAGGAATTGCAATATTCACAAGCATAACCTATTTCAAAAGTGTGAGAAAAGCCATCCATCCACCTTCAGAATTCCTCGGAAAGTCCGACGTCCGTCGGATGTGATGTTAAGCCGTGACCCGTGTGCGGAAGAGCCACACTCTGTGCACGTTAAAGAAGACGTTGGATGACCTTGACGGTAGGCTACCATATGTCTCCCAACAGCTGTTCCAGTGGGTTCACTCCCCCAACCTTCTCTAAGCCTTCGGGGTCCTTTTGACCTGGCCATTTAGCCCATGGTGTGAAAAAAAGTGCCGCTCAGAGGTAAAACAGCCCAACCCTTCCGAACTCGAACGAAAGATCTCCTGGTTACGCGCTTGTTCCTCTATCATACTAGTGTAAAGGTTCTAAAATGCCTTAGAGCAGTAATTCAAAACATGAGTTGTCTCCCGAAAATGTTCTTGGAGGTAGAGACAGAATTAGAGAACGTAATTACCCCACTGTTCTTATGTAGGGACAACGTAATAATGTGTGGCAATCCCGGTGTTCCGCAATACAGATCGCAAGGCTCGTAATCTGCAGTTCCCATGTTCGAGACCGAGCTGTGCCAGCTTTGATATTTATCTTCGGAAAACTCTCTATCTGCTCTCTGTGAGAAAAGCGACACCGATGGGTTAGGAAATGCCGCCGTCCATCGGATGGAAAATAAGGCCATGTCACTGTGTGCTGCAGATCCATACCTTGTTCACGCTAAAGAAAGAGCCTCTGGATGGCTTGACGGGAGGATTCCATTTGTCTCCTAACCAGGGGTGAAAGTACGTTTTATTTCTTAGCGGTACGCTTCAAAGCATAACTATGTGTGGAAAATCACACACAGGCGATCACTCCACTGAAATCGTCTTGCAGGGGTTAGTAAATTGAGGTGTGTAGCGACGAAAGTACAGTGCTCTTAGATTTTCTTTTTCCATATGTTTTCCGAAAATAGTGAATGATTAAGGATTTTTAATGTGAAATAAATATCGATATATTTAATTACTTGATGATTTCGTTGTATTCTTGGATTTCAGTCTTATTGAAAAAAATAATAATATGATTTAGATGTTTTTAAAATTATTTTAGTACTTAAAGAATTTTTTTTTTAGAAAGGAAAATTAATGTTTCACTCATATTGCAATTTTGAATACTCAACTTGCATATTATGAACTCAGAAGCCAAATATAATTTTTTTAGAATAACATTTATCGGTGATTTGGAATAGCCTTTAAAATTTATAAAGCTTAATCAATGATTACATGACATACGGAAATTTCGCTTCTGACTTATCCCCGATAATAGATTCGAAATTGCAGTTTCCGCATCCATAATGAGGTAAGAAAAAGAGCGATTTTTATTAAAAAAAAAAGTTGCGTAACGAATTTGTTGAGTGCTCTTGTGTGCCAAGAAAAATCATTTAGCTTTCCACTCTTGTCACGGTACTATAGGTTGGCCATACCTGCAGTAGAAAAAAAAATAATTTCACTTTTACACGTGATACTCGTATTTGTTGGCACGCTTAACTTTACATATGATTTGACCTCAACGTAGACCTTGTCTTCACCTTAATAAGAAACGTTTAGCGATTCAGCAATGCTAATACCACAGAGTGAAAATGACAACTATTAGGTTGGCCGTGCGTGCATGCTTTTACCATTTGGATACCATCGCAGCCCGATATGCAGAAGACCATTGCATCCGAAACTCTCCTCATTCTTTTCTCCAATTCTTTCTGTTCTCTCCTAACCTTAATCTGTTCTGATAAAAGGTCCAAGAAAATTAACATCCCTTTCGTATAATGCAAAACTGTTGGGCTTTTTTTCACTTCCACAGCATTGTTCGTTAAAGCAGAACACAAATAATGTTACAGCATTATTTTATATCAAATTTATTGTTTGATGGAATTAAAAAGTTGATAATAATTTTATCAATGTTTCTAAGAAAAAACATCTTTATCATAAGTTAATAATCATAATTTCTTTTTATTAAATGATTCTGATATTTGGAGGTCTGAAACTGCTCGATGTATCTAGTATATATACAATACTATAAATTCTGATACTGAAGATTAAATTCCAAGGGATTCAAATGATTAAAAAACATTAGAGAATTAAATTCTTAGTTGATAATTTTTTACACCTCTCAAACAGCTGTTTATCACTGGTCTGATAAGAGCCTGTCGATTTAAGACGTCAGATGACCTATTATGAAGGCGAGATCTCAGCAGAAAATAGCGATATATCTATTAGGGTCTCGAATCCAGGTCCCATAAACTAAAAGCGAAGCGTATAAACCATTTTATCACAAATGTCAAGCTCAATGAATTTGACAAATGGCAGTTATCAACGACGCAGTTTTTGTTAGTCATTTTGAATCTTCTGTGGGCCTTATTCTTGAACTATATTCTTTATCATTAGCTATCCATTATTTTAAACTTCTTTTTTTACAGACGACAAATGCTGCGGGTCAATACTAACAAATATGCTAAATTCAATGAAAATGATAGTAGTTATAAAAGTCGAAACTGGTAGTTCAGTATAAACTACTGATGAAATATAAAGATGATTCATCATTGTAAATGCCTTTAGTGTGGATTTTTTTTTGGACGTCGAAAATTTCAGACTCAAGGATTAAGAGAATCAGAGATTTTTCAAAAGCATTAATTATTAATATTTAACATCAAACAAAAAAACAGTTGGAATATTGTTACTTACAAAGAGAAAATTTACAGCAATCTGAAGTTTTCTATTCAAACTCTTTAAACAAATTAACTGCACTGAAATAAAAGTCGTTTTTCCAAGTAGCATATTGGCGACAAGACTCGGGTGGAAAATATTTTTTGAAGGGCCTAAAGCTAACCTCATGAGGAGCGACGAGGGAGAAAGTAAATATTCGATACAGGTATAATACCTTTTATCTAAATTATTAAATATATTTACGTTATTTTTTAATAAAATATATTTTCTTTCTTTTCTTAAAGTTTATTTTTAGATAAAATAAAAAAAAGTAATATACGCCAAAATTCTTTTTGCATATCTTTCAAAGAATTTCAGTCGTGGAATTTAGGAGTGTGCTCATTCTCTCATTGTGTGTGTGTGTAGATAAATATTTATACTCTGAATACATGTTTATGTTTAGGAGATGACGAAACAGACCATCAGTTTTTAAAATGGTTAGGAAGGACAACGTAATGTTTAAAATTCATAGCAAATATTTCCTGCCTTAAAATTAAAGGGAGGTATTTTAAGCTAAAATTATGTTAAAAAAATGATGTGCCAAGTTTTGCGGGACAATAAAATTAAAAGAACGTGTATCAGTTTTTCTATTGTGGTTACTTCAGTAGCGTAATGTAAGGTGATTAATTGATAAAACTATTTTTTAAAAAACTGTGTTTCCATGATTTTATATTAAAAATCCCCCCTTCAAACTCATTACTTAAATCTGGGGAAGCATGTGCCCCATCGCCCCCATTAAACTGTCTTCCCTTATTCCCAGAATTGTTTAGAATTTTCAATTCAGCAGAATATAAAAAATATATATATATATTGAAAACGAAAATTTGAAATCCACAAGTACACGCTGCTTTGCAATGGATTTTAACCTCTAAGTGCGTTATATCCTTTCTTTGATTTCCCACCCCGTTTTCCCAGTTCTGCCTCCGGTAGTGATTAAGATCGAACCCGGATAGCTACGATGGATGGGAGCGTGCATTGTCCGTGAACTTTCTTATACTACTCCCCGAAAGACGGCTTTGGTTGGAGTCGCCTTTGTCTGTCTAGTTCTGCTTCCTATGCCCAAAATCCATTGCTAATCGTTCAAAGAGAGAAAGCACTACTTCCAATTTCTAGCACTCCTCCTTGGCACTCCCTGTCGGCAGAAATGGAATCTCAAGTATCGACGAGTTTTTCTTAAAAGGAATGGTCCGCTTTTAAAAGAATTAAATTATCGGTTGAAAACGCATTAAGGTGAAAAGGAAATCGTTAACGAAGCCACTACTGAAAAATGTCGTACCGGCAAATAATTTTCTTGCCGGTACAACGTACCGATCTACTTTCACCACTGCTCCTAACACTATCAAGTGGGTCTCCTTTCCCAACCTTCTGAGTGAGCTCTTGGCGCCTTTGTGTCCTAACCATTTAGACCATTATGTCCCGATTCAACATGAAAAATGGATCAATTTTCGGAATAAAGAAATTTGCTTTTTTCTCTTAAGAAATAAATGCACTTTATTCTCTTAGGTATTCGCCCATGAAAATTATAGTTAAAGAAGGTTAAGATAAGGATATAGTTAAGGAAGTCAGATGACAATGACCAGAGACGTTTAAGCGTGCCATCTTTATAGAGCGATTAACACTGTCTCGAGGAGGGGCAGGGTGGCTCAGTCGGTAGCGCGCCAGGCTCGTAATCTATAGTTCCCAGGTTCGAGTCCCAGCTGGGTCAGCGTTGAGATTTATCTCCGCAAAATTCCCCGCCCTGACCACGGTCAGTAGGAGACACTGATGGTCTTCGAAAGGCCGCCATCCGTCGGATGGGACGTTAAGCCGTGGCCCCGTGTGTGGGAGAGCCATACCCTGTGAACGTTAAAGTCTGTCTCCCAACAGCTGTTCCAGTGGGTCCCCTCCCCCAACCTTCTCTGAGCCCTCGGGGTCCATATGACCTGGCCACTTAGCCCATGGTGTGCAAAGAAGTGCCGCTCAGAAGTAAAACAACCCAACCCAACTGTCTCAAGCGCTTTATTCTCTTATGTAAATTTCGCTATTCTCTTATGTATTCATTCGCGCATGAAAATTATAGTTAAGGACGGTTAAGATGAGGATATAATTAAGGAGGTCAGATGACAATAACCAGAGACTTTTAAGTGTGCCATCTTTATAGAGCGATTGACACTGTCTCAAGAATCCTTAGTTCCCCTCCTGTGATACTTTATGCTTCCACGATTATCCGTGAATCAGATCTCATCAGATTCCGTGATCACATAACCTTCTGACGAGAAAAACTCGGGATTTGTTTACCTTTCGAAGTTTCACGCTTTCACTTTATGTGAGATACACTTCCCATTCTTCGTGAAATGCAGCATTTGAAGTAAAGCATTAGGGTGATCGGCGTAAAGCCTTTTTCAATGGCTCTTGCGCAAGAGCAGTAGCGGAGACAAATCAAGGTCTTTCTGCAGATATTCCCTTTATGATATCATCGTTCTTTACGGTTTAGACTAAGACTGATGGATCTGTTGCTCACGGGAATCAGCATCCTTTTCAGCTCTCGAAAACTCATTCCTCTTTATTTGCTGATCCCTCAGTACCAATGCTTCGCTCTTGCACATTACGGTTGTTTGCCATCACATTTCATTTTTATCTTTTTTCGTTTTACTTTCAGCCATGGAGTAGGCCACAAACTTTTAGTTTTCCCGCTTTCTTTCAAAGTTTTTTTCTTAGTTACTCGATTTCTCTCTCTTCTGTGGCTGAAATCATCTTTACAGATTAACTAAATCAAGAACAGGATGTTTTTCGCTTCAATTAATCTGTGATATACGTTGCCAATGTTGTTGCCCTCTTTTCTAAAGCTCTATTTTTGAAGTTTTTTACTTCTTGTGTTTCGCGACCAAAAGACAAAATTGGCTCTTGCAGGGTGAGGAAACGTTTGAATGATCAGTCGCTTCAAGCTCATTCGTTGAAGGACCAAAAACAATAAGCAAAACATAAAGTGCTTATTCTGAATACACTACATACATACATATTCCAAATAAAATACTTCATGATAGTTGGCTATTAAAACAACTCATTACTGAAACAGAAAGAGCAAAGTATCGTAGGAACATTTCCTTTGAGAATAAACAACAGGTTTTGCGAACGCTATTAGGGTGGCCAACTTCAGTCAGGTGATATAGACCACACCCACTCTCATAAATGTTACAGGAAAGGTATTAGTAAATGGACTATTTCATTTATTTATAACTAGTAAGTCAAAAGAAATCAACTTGACTCTAGAATCCATTCCATGCGCAATGCAATCCAACTGTCGCAGTTGACGTTTTGGTGAAAATACGTTTCCTTCGTTTCGATCGCAAAACTGCAAAAATTTTAAATAATAAAAATTTGATAATGAATTTATTTATTTAATGTGCTCACAACAGATCAATGATCCAATAACAATGGACACGTACAAAAAGAATAATTCAAAATTAATACAAGTAAAGTACATAAATAGTACAAAAAATGTAAAAAACACTATTTGAAACAACATATACAACACACTTACATAAACACAGATAATTAGAAATAAGACGAAAAAGCAGCACCATACGATGTGATTCGAAATTTTTAAAGACATTGTAAACAAATCGAGGATATTGCTTTACAAGTTGAAAAATCTAATCATGGAAAAATTTGACAATGTATTTAATGTATGAAATGGAACTCTGAAAAATGAAGTATTTCTTGTGGGATTAATGGATTGATCTTGTGGAGTTAATGAAATTTTCAATATTATGAATATTATACATTGATAGTAAGTATCCATATTAAGCTTCCATATTCTAGGTTTGAACGAACTAATGAATTACATTGATTTTAGCCCTTGTATTCGTAAAGTATTTTGTTTTTCTAACAATAAATTCAAATTTCTATTGGCTTCACAATTTCTTGAATATGCATATTAAAATTAAAGTTTGAATCAAACAAGATACCTAAATCATGGACAAAACAATTCCCTGAAATGACCCAAGAGTTGATGTTATAATCATACATAACAAAACCCTTTTACGGGAATAGATTAAAATTGAGCATTTGGAAATATTCAGTTGGAGTCCTTTCAGAACAGACTAGTTGTGGAATTTAGTCAAATCTGACTGTAGTAAATGACAGTCGTTGAGTCAATCCGTCTGTAAAAGTTTACATCATCTGCGTACATTAGACAACTAAAAGAACTACGTATATTTGGTAGATCATTAATGAAAATGATAAATAACAACGGTCTCAGATTAGAAACCTTGGGGTAACATAGATCTACTAAAAAACTTGTAGGAAAACTCGGAACCATAGCAAACGTAAATACATCTACCATACAAAAAGGAGAAAAACCATTCAACCAAATTACAATTAAAACCGATTTTGATTAACTTTTTTTAATAATTATTCAAAATCAATTTATCAAACGCTCTTGAAAAGTCAGTGTAAATAACATCTGACGGTCACAATCAAACGAGTCTGTAATACTTTTACTAAGACAACAGTAGATTGGTAACCGCCGAACGTTTTGGCAAAAACTCCATGTTGGTTTGGAGGAAATAAATTTTTTAGTTATTGTAAAATTTTTGCATTCATTATGGATTCGAAGATCTTAGAAAATGGTGACAGAATAGCAATAGGTCGATCATATTTGTTTCCTTTTTATGTTTCCTTAATTATAGGTATAATTTTCAATTCTTTCCAAGCACTTGGAAACTTATTGGTTCCAGTTGAGAGATTAAATAATATTAAAAGAGGGTAAACAAAACTATCAGCACATCCCTTAATAATGAAAGAAGGAATCTCATCGAGGTCAATTGACTTTGACCCCTTTAAATGTTTAATAGCCGGTCTAATGTCATCAGCAGTTATTTTTGTAATGGTAACATGATCGAGAACATTGATTTCTTTAGTGATAATTTTGATTCCATAGACATTGTAGAAATTGCTTGAAACATAAACCGTTTTAATTAATATATCACTAATGATTTTAAAATCAAGCAATTCATTACCTTCATAGCAGAGGAGAGGTAGTATTTAATGCTCTTTCTGTTACAAAAATTCCAGAATTCCTTCGAGTCAGATCTTAACTCATTTTCGACCGTAGAAATATAATTCTTAGAAGCTGATTTTATTTTCTGTTTTATTAATCGCTTATACATTTTAAAATTATCAAAATCTGAAATGTTATTGTATTTTCCAGATTGTTTACAAAAATTATTTTTCAATTTAATATCTTTGATAATCTCTGGAGTGTACCAACACGGGAATTTCCCTTTATTAACCCTTCATTTAGGAAGACAGGAATTAAGAACTCTAAATATAAAAAAAGCAGCGTTATCAATATCGTCAAATAAATTAAGAGTATTCCAACCCAGTCCACTAATGAGATCATACAATAATAAATAATCAGCCTTTCTATAAATTATATTTATATAATCGTTACTGCGATGTGTAAAATGGAATTGTTATAGGAACAAAAAAATTCAAGCGCTAAATGATAACCCAGTCAAAGGAGCATCGGAAGCATGATTAATATTAACTCTTTAACTTCTAAATGAGGATGAAACAAGATTCAGAAAATTGTTGTTAGAGTTTGGTATGTAATTACACTGTAATAAGTTATTGTAAGAAATGAAATTTAATAAACTAGATTCATCTGGAGAGTTTGTTCTGTTTAGGAAATCCAAAATGATACACTCGAGAGATGAAACATTAAAATCTCCAACAATTAATATTTCATGGTCTTGTATTTCTGAAAGCAATTAGAAACTTTGGAAGAATTCCTCAAGGACAGAAATATTGGTAAGAGAGCAGAAATAAACTCCTCCAATATTAAAAATTTTATTATTAGGAAGAACAACTTTAAGTAGAATATTTTCAACATTTCTGTTGCCAAGAATAGAAATAAAATATACATAAAAAATTAGTGATTTAATTTTAATAATTAATTTCTTATCGTACAGAAGACAAAACTTTCCATACTTGATGAAGTTCCCCTCAATTTTTTCTGCCATCTCTGTAATTATCTTCAGAGTTTTCATCTTGGTCAGAGAAACATCTGTTGTATTTTTCTAATATCGGTTTCAAGACATTGCTTATCATAAAGAGAACAATGCTTTTGGGAGAGTTGAATTGTAATCCAGAGGTTTATGGAATCGGTTTGTTTTCTGGCGGTTGATGGAATTTTTTCTTCGAAGTTATTTCTATAAAAGTAGAAAAAAACAGATTGTTTCCTTTTCCGTAACTCTATCCATTGGCAACGTCGCTACTTGACAAACAGTATGGTTGCATATTAATAACAGTTATAACATTAATAACAGTTAGTCCACATCCTACTCTGTAGTGGATTCATTTGGGGATGGACGGAACTGCCTTCCAAAAACAAGACTACTGGGAGACATATAGCATGGCGTCAATTTCTTGATCATTTGAAAACGCAACGAAATATGGAATTAGAGCCCTTATAATGTCAGTGATAACAAACCCTGAGATGTGAATTTGTTTTAAATGACATGAGAGGGTTAGACAGCGGGAATCGCCAGTGGACCAATCCTCTTTAATCCGTCCCTCCCTGTTCATAGGGGCGGGGGTGGCTCAGTCGGTAGCGCGCCAGGCTCGTAATCTGTAGTTCCCAGGTTCGAGTCCCAGCTGGGTCAGCGTTGAGATTTATCTCCGCAAAATTCCCCGCCCTGCCCACGGTCAGTAGGGGACACCGATGGGCTTGGAAAGGCCGCCGTCCGTCGGATGGGACGTTAAGCCGTGGTCCCGTGTGCGGGAGAGACATACCCTGTGCACGTTAAAGAACACGCTGGATGGCCTTGACGGGAGGCTACCATCTGTCTCCCAACAGCTGTTCCAGTGGGTCCCCTCCCCCAACCTTCTCTGAGCCTTCGGGGTCCATGTGACCTGGCCATTTAGCCCATGGTGTGCAAAAAAGTGCCGCTCAGAGGTAAAACAACCCAAAACAACAACCCTGTTCATACTTCAGCATAGATTACGTTTAAGAGGTGCTATAAAAAGACATGCAAAATAATATATAAATTATATTAGGACAGCCACTGAATATAGAATATAGAAAAATGGAATTAAAATTACTGATGTCAACCTGTATGAAGTTCTCGACAGAATATTTCCAACGTTTTATTCAGAATATGTAAGATCTGTTAATAACACTGAGGTTTCAAATTAAGATTCAGAAGTGGCATTACCGATTTTGGAATACCACTCTGAAAGAAGATGCAGATTAGGAATAAGCCTGGTCATGGGTTCAGCATGAGAATGTTGAATCACCTGTCATCTGATTAAAAGAGGATGTTTCACTTCAGCCCACAATCGCACTCACAAATACCTTGAATGAAAAGCATAAATTTATTAAAGCAGTCTTTCTAATGAAAATGACCATTTGCTACTTTCTGGCACCAGAAATCATACAATTACATTACATGAACATTGGTATTATTTTACGGATAACAGTAAATTATATTATGGTCATGTGTTCAAGAAATTAAAAAAGGGAAATACCAGAAGAATGTCTTAGCAATAATTTGAAACATGTTATGAGTTTATACACAAAGGGGGATGTGTCCTCCCTTTGCAGGATATAATGGTAACCCTAGATGTACCTCTCACCAGAATTTCACAAAAGTCTCTCAGGTCGTTATGTTGTTATGTCAGCTTTTATGTTCGTAACTTTTGTCCACCATGTACATTCATTAACAAGTATGTAAAATGGAGCATTCCGTGCAGCTTTCAATCGATAGTTATGTAATTTCTTCCCTGCAGTAACACTACTCGATAACAAGTCACTGTATTTTTGCATCCAAATGATATTCTACATTTTTTCCCCTTGCTAAGTTCTAGGTTCCTCCCTACCTTTTTTCTCCGTTCTTTCGAAAATTTTTGGCAGGAATAAAGCTGTATCTTTCAATCACATATTTTCTGCAGCATCGAAAGCGACAACTACTCAAGATTCCCATCTCATAACTGCAGTTAATATCAATTATTATAAAATTACTAAATAAAAATATGCTTTGTTCCCAATGCTGAGAAAAGGAATAATATAATCGGTAGCGCGCCAGGCTCCTAATCTGCAGTTCCCAGGTTAGAGTCCCAGCTGGATTAGCGTTGAGATTTATCTCCGCAACCTTTCCAACACCGATGGGCTTCGAAATGCCACCGCCCGTCGGATGAGAGTTAAGCCGTGGCCCTTGTGCGGGAGAGCCATACCTTGTGCATGTTAAAGAACATGCTGGATGGTCTTGACCGGAGGCTACCATCTGTCTCCCAAGAGCTGTTCCAGTGGGTTCCCTCCCCCCACCATCTCTGAGCCTTCGGAGTCCTTGTGACCTGGCCATTTAACCCATGGTGTGCAGAAAAATGCGGCTCATAGGTAAAACAACCCAACGTTTTGATTTTATAACTTCCTTCTGCCTTAACCAGTGATTATCAAGTTTTTTGCTCACGGCACATTATGTTTCGCCGTGAATAGTCGCAGAACACTAAAATTTAAATGGCAACCTTACAAGAAACTCGCGCATGTAGACTTCAATAATAGCCATTTCTGTGGATCCATTTGTAAACACAGAGCTATTCTCTTCAAGTTATGACATGTATTGAGGTTAGTGCCTTCACGTGTTATGGGCATGTTTTTTGTTAATTTTGGTTTTAGCATTAAGATTTAATATGGAAGAAGTTTTCGATTAAACGGGAAAAGTTGAATGAAGAACCAGTGGCAGAAAGTAACAATAAAATGGTTTATAAATTTTCTTTTATCTGCGATATCGTCAGAAGTTTCGCTGCACACCCTTCGACAACCACTGCCTTAACCTATTTCTCATGTTAGAGTGTTAGTTTATTTCCTTTCCTGATGTTAGCTTTCACTTCCTTTCATCGCAATATGGTGTTAGATTGCATTTTTTGGGCGTAACTTTTCAACAGTATATAATGCTACTTTACACCATAAACTGGTGGGGGTTGCTCAGTCGGTAGCGCGCCAGGCTCGTAATCTGTAGTTCCCAGGTTCGAGTCCCACCTGGGTCAGCGTTGAGATTTATCTCCGCAAAACTCCCCGCCCTGACCACGGTCAGTAGGGGATACCGATGGTCTTGGATCAAGGCCGCCGTCCGTCGGATGGGACGCTAAACCGTGGCCTCGTGTGCGGGAGAGCCATACCCTGTGCACGTTAAACCTTGGCCTTGACGGGAGGCTATCATCTGTCTCCCAACAGCTGTTCCAGTGGGTCCTCTCCCCCCACCTTCTCTGAGCCTTCGGGGTCCATGTGATCTAGTCATTTGGCCCATTGTGTGCAAAAAAGTGCCGCTCAGAGGTAAAGCAACCCAATCCATAAACTGGTGTAACTTAACACCATTTACTTAACACCGTTTTGCTTACAGTGTATGAAGAATTTTGAGTCCTCATCAACTTTCAAATTAGTATGATCTTACAGGTTATGTCACACAGGTCATGTAAAAATTTAAAGTTAGCAATTACTGAAAAATATTTTTTTTAAATATTTAGGATTTGACTGCGGAATAACATAACTGCAAATATGTTTTTAGTTTATGAAGGTTAGTAAAATGCTGGGGTTGAAATGGGTTGTTTTTTTCCCTGAGCGACACTTTTGCACGCACTGAACTAAATGGCCAGTGTGTGATGCAGGAAGCCCCTCATTGGAGGCTAATTTCGCCATTAACTTACAAAACCTTAAACCGTGAACACCTTGTCAGATTCACGGGAGAGGGGGGGGACGGAGTTAATACTGTTCTGGGAGATAAACCACGTTGTTGCGCAATCCTTGACATTGGTCTACTACTGAAATATATTTCCCCAAAATTGAGCATTTTTGAGATCTTCGGATTGCGGAAAGGCAGCGGCTGTGAGGTGAAGTCAGTGTACACTTCAGGAACCATTAGTTAAATTTTGGATTGCATTCACTGGTAAATTAATGTTATTTGCTTCGGGACTGATCGAGAATCTTTATTTTGCAATCGAGATATTAACTTTCCTCGCTGCAAAGTAAAGTTCTAGGCTTTGGGTTCCTAATAATGCGTTCTGAAGCCGGCTAATAAGGCGTTCTTGCTTTCCATAAATATCTTATGTATGTGGCGTGTTCTACTGACAGCCTCTTGTAATTCAGACATCCATGGTAAGCGAATTTCTCGAGAATTATTTTTATACTTTTTTTTTCTTATTCATTTTCTCACAGTTGATAACGTTTTTCGGCAGACATCGAACAAAAATTTGCTTTTCGTACAAATAAATTTTGGATTATGGAGACAGGAACTTAAAAAAATTTAGATATAAGAACTCGTAGCTTTTTAAGGAAAATATCCGATATTTCGGATTCGATTGTTTTACATCTGAGAGGCATTTTTTATGCTTCCTGATGGGCTCAATGTACAAGTTTAAAGAAGATTAGAGAAAGGAATGCACTGGATAGTTAAGATGGCCGCATTCCTTCGAGAAAATCCAGCGTTTCTTTAACGTGCACAAGATCTGGTTCTCCTGCATACTGAAACACGGCTTAACATTCCATCCAACTGACGGCTCCCTTTCCAAGTACATCTGTCCCCTTCCTCACTGTGGGCACAACCAGCTAGTGTAGAAAATTCTCGACTCAGTCACAATAAGGATTCAAATCCGGGACCATTAGATTCTGAGCTTGGCAGAGGGATTTGGATTCCTTTTCGGTTGTCAAAATCTCAGTTCGCTTTTTCTCGCGCGAAATGAAACGATTCGAAATTCTGTGCAACGTGTCAGTCCCGATGCAAATAACATTAATGGCGGGCTCTAAGCCTCTCTTCAGAACGGTTGTCCACCCGCCATTGTGGCAGCACTCAAAAGGCATTAAGGCAATCTTCAGAGTCGTCATCAATGACATCTACCTAATTCCATCAATAGCAACCGTTGCCAGTGTTTCGCGCTGCTGCCCGCTTTCTCTTAGTCTGCAGGAAATGCATTTCCTGCGGCATTTTCCTTCGGCGACCTTTTCCAATTACTTTAACGTAATTATGACGATTTAAAAAAATATCTTCAGGCTAATAAGTTTAAAGCTGTTTGTGATGTGCCAATAATGTTGCGCATACACTTAAGCTCTTAGATCATTGATACGTATTAGAGCTGAACTAGGGCTAAAATTTTCTAGCGCAAACGATTTCGAACATTACTGCGACCGAGTCCTGTTGGAGATAAAATAATTTATGACATCGTAAAACATATCTACAGGAATGCACTCTGCTAAACCATATTTTAATCTCTTCTTCTTATAGGCTATTGCAAACTGTCAAAAAAATGTCTGACTTGAAATATATAATTATATTTCAAATAACAGTATATTTTATATATATGTATAATTACTTTAAGACAAAACTGAAATCTTAACGTTATTTAAAGTTATTTGGAGGTGAAAATTCTAGAAATAATTCGTAGAAACCGAAAATTCTTGGCTTGAATATTAATATTAAAAAGGCTTAGGACGATTCCTTAATGAAAGAGACAGAGAATACTTGGAAAATAAAGGCTAAATGGTGCTTATTTATTATAAATACTAAAAACTTTAAAATGTTGGAATAATAATCAAAAATATTTTACTAAATTCGTCTTTTTTTAGTGATAAAATTGTAAATTAAAATTATGACTGTGACCGAACCCTGGTTATGAAGCCCAAATCGATAAAGATCAAGATGTGATCTGTAATTCGATTTCCTAATGCTGAAATAATAAAATCGACTGAAATTTATGTTCGCTCAGTATGGTGGCCGATGCATGAGTCAACGGCAAATCTATGAGTAGATCGATTATTCAGGAATGATACCAATTGTGCTTTATATAGATTAAAGGAATCCGGGTTGGAATCCCAGATAAGGCATGGATGTCTCCTTTCCTATGATGTTTTTCTGCTGAGGTCTTGCCTTTCTCACAAATCTTTTCTATGGCATATTATGTGGGTAGGCTCTTCTCAGACCTCTGTGGCAAGCAGCCGTTTGAGGGGTAATTTATTTATTTGTTTATTTATTTATATCGAATTGTTGAAATTGTTCCTCCACCTGCATGACAAATTCGTCATGCAGGTGACACCACAAAACGTAATGGTAGAGGAGGAGCTCGTGCGAGAAAATCGTTACGTTACTATGGAAGAAATGGCAGCGACTTTGAATATCAGTATTGGTTTAGATCAGCGTTTCTAAAAGCGATCCCTGGGGCCTACAGGGACTCTGCGAGTACATATTCAGAAACACTGACTTATTGAAATGCTATTAGTTTTTATTTCGATAGAACTAGTGTCATAATTGCAATATCCGCTTATTACAGGTATCGTTATTTTTAGTGAAATTGTTATTTGTAGCATTGTATATTAAATATATCTGTATTCAGGTGTCATTTTAATTTTTTTTAGATGTACCGTTGCATTGTGCCGGGGTTCAAAATATCCGCAATAATAGGGAGAAGATTTTAAAATAATCCTCCCTTTTCTAACTATATATCTTGTTGAATATCTTGTTTTCCAATTGTGCATATATTGCGAAGAGTATTTTCTTTATACGCTTCAACCAAAACAAAATATCGCAACAGATTCAATGCAGCAGCAGACATGCGAATCCAGTTGTCTTCTTTTAAGCCAGACATTAAAGAGTTTCTCAAAAATGTAAAACAAGGCCACTTTTCTCAATAAATGTATTTTTATTTTGTTTCGGAAATATTTGTTATGTTTTACAAGTAATGGTTTTATTTTTATTATTTATTTATAAAGTTACTTATGATTAAAATTATTTAATAAATATATACAGGGTGTCTCAAAAATATAGGTACAAACTTTTAGGGGAGTTAGATAACATCTAAAAGAAGGAGAATTGCATAGGAACCCATAACCGGAAACGTCATGGAAAAGTGGCAGCAGAGGTACAAGATCTGAAAGGACACAAGACAGTGATTAATGGGAAAACATTTATTGGACATAATTATTACAAATGGCGTACTAGATGATGATTTCGTGGCCTGCCCTCACTTCTGCTACATCTTAACGACCCATAATCGCACAAATTTTGATGCGCACGCGCAAACAAACGGTGGCCCGATACATGTCTGTGTGGGAAGCGTTCTTGATACATTCGTTGAGCGGCTCGTCCGTTGCCCGCAGCTATTCCATACACTAAGTGCATGTCTGCCAGCTCCCTGTTCGAATACCTTTGCAATGCTCTTCGTCAGCCGACTACCGCTCGAATGAGGAAATCCGAAATTTCCCCTCTAGCGCACTGATGAATAGTCGACGAATAGTAGAATGAACGACGAGTCAGTGCATGTTCTGCTCTTCTGGGAAGGAGATGCCTTCTTAGAACTTATAAGAAAACGTAAGATAATGAAAGTATACGATAATGAATCAATTTTGAAATGGAATAACGACACTTATATTCATTTGCATTTGAGGAATAAAAGTTATATAGGAATGGTGTATGGATACTCGGTGATCATTGCTTCTTGTTGTGCAATTCATAAATGGCCTTTCTCTGTTGTATGATCCTCCAAATTTCAGCAATAAACAAGGACAAAGTAGTTTTTTTCTCCGTGTTTGCCATTAGACGAGAGGGGCGAGGATTGACTCATGTGTAACGCCGTCTCGTAATCTGCCGTCTGCTGCTCCCAGGTTCAAGTCCCGACTGTCCTTGCGTTGAGTTTTTTCTCCGCTATAACGCCTGCCTTCGGTGAGAAAGAGGACATCAATGACTTCGGTAAGGCCGCCGTCCATAGGACATCAATGGCTTCGGTTAGGCTGCCATCCATAGGACATCAATGGCTTCGATTAGGCCGCCGTCCATAGGACATCAATGGCTTCGGTTAGGCCGCCGTCCATAGGACATCAATGGCTTCGGTTAGGCCGCCGTCCATAGGACATCAATGGCTTCGGTAAGGCCGCCGTCCATAGGACATCAATGGCTTCGGTTAGGCCGCCGTCCATAGGACATCAATGGCTTCGGTTAGACCGCCGTCCATAGGACATCAATGGCTTCGGTTATGCCGCCGTCCATAGGACATCAATGGCTTCGGTTAGGCCGCCGTCCATAGGATGAGACGATAAGCTCGAAATAAAAACTTTCGCAATGAAAATGTAGCTAAAAGAAACTTCTGTGTAAAGGAGAGCCATACCCTGGGCACGTTAAAGAATTCGCTGGATGTCCTTGACTGGAGGGTTCCATCTGTCTCTTAACAGCTGTTCATTGGATACCCTTCCTCAACCCTCTCTGAACGCTTGAGGCCCTTGTAACTTGGCCATTTAGTCCATTATGCGCATAAAAAGTGCCGCTTAGAGGAAAATCAACCCAAGCTTTAACCTTAGGCCTAGGTCGCATAGCCAGATATTCACCACTATTCCACAGACAGCTTATTTGTGAAGTAAGTCTGACAAGAGTCTTGAAGTACAATATACCTCAGAGAAGGTCTGTGAGAAAAGAGAGACTGGATGCTTCTTCTATGGACTTTTTGGCATTAAGACTCTTGAAACGGGCTCTGGGTAAACGTCGACGGCGGACTGCTGATGGATTTGGAAAGCTTGTAAAGAGGAATGGGACCGACTAGATATGACAGTGTTTGGCAGAAACCAAACCCAGTGGAAGGTACGTACGTGTAGGACAATTGTTGCACACAGAGACACCAGATCGAGCATGATCGATGATGGCTTAAAGGTATTAGGATATTGTACGAAACTCTGAAAACAGCACCATGTAATGTTACAGTCTTCAATATTATCAATCTAGCACAAAATTAGAAATAGTAAACAATAAAACTTTATACTCAAAACTGAAATTAAAGTTAAATTCAAAATTAATGTGGGAGAAAAGTAACAATTATGTTCATTGTATGTCCGATAACTAAGATGAGCAAATATGCCTGCCCCCTTTTCAAAGGTATGGTCAACAGACTTTTTAAAGTAAGTAATATAATAGCCATTTTCAATTTCTTTTTGTCTCATTTTATTATTTTAAATCTCTGCATTTATTTTATTTAGACTGACTCATATGTTCTTATAAATATCATTGTCAATTTCTTTATTTACAATAACTATTTTTTTTTCAATTATTTTTCCCCTAACCATTAGTTTCGTCACATAATTGCATATATTTATGATACATTTCGATTTCTTTTCGTCTGATTTTCTTCCTTTGCATTTTATTACTTCATTGTCTTGGGAAATGGTTACTGTTCCCAGAAAACTAATTATGACTGAGATTTATAGGTTGGCCTATATTGATATTATATTTATACATAGTTAAGAAAGATTAATGTTCATATTTCTTCTGCAATTCCGAGGTTCGAGTCCCCCCTGAGCCAGCGTTCAGATTTATCTCGCAAAACTCCCCGCCCTGCCCTCGGTTAGTAGGGCACACCGATGGGCTTGGAAATGTCGCCGTCCGTCGGATGGGACGTTAAGCCGTGACTCCGTATACGGGAGAGCCATACCCTGTGCAATTTAAAGAACATGTTTGATGGCATTGACGGGAGACTACCATCTGTCTCGTAACAGCTGTCCAGTTGGACCTCTCCCCAAACTTTCTCTGAGTCTTCGGGGTCCTTACGGCCTGACCATTTAGCCCAGTTTGCCTAAAAGAGTGCCATTCAGAGATAAAACAATCCAAATCACATTTTTATACCACTTAATGAAGCTTGATATTTCTATGTTATTTTTTTTATCTTTAATTCATGGCCATTATGTGGTTTGACTTTGTAAGGAATGATCTTTGTAGGCAAAAGAAGTCGCCAACCTCCTTTGAGCAGCATATTGTGCAGAGAGAGACTCCGGTTGGTTTTGTCACGTTGCCGTATTCACAACTATAGATTAGCGAATAGGGTTATGAACAGTGTACCTAAGACTTAAAGAAACGGGGTGAGAGCTAGAATGCGGTCAGAGAATGTCAAATAGGACTTCGTTAGAATTGGGCTAGTTCGCAGGTGCAGCAGATGTAGCACGGGACAGACGTGTTTGGAGAACTAAATTGTACGGTCTGGTTGGACCAACGTAGCCCATGGCTGCTTGAGGTTGATGATCATCATTAAGTGAATGGTACAAAGCGTATGGAAGTACCTTTCCCATTCATGTCTCACTGGAGGAATTGAGTGTCTATCCTGTTTCCACTTCTGTATTTGTTTTCTTATATCGAATTTTTGGTTGTCACTCTTGCAGCTAAATTTTTATCTATCTTGCTGCCACGTATTGACATAACTACAAAGGACGTTTTCAACAATCAGTCAGAGATATTGCAGAGCTCTTAATGGCGGAATTTGATTTTTGGTCAGCCTCTGCTAAGAAATGTTAAAGGGCGACGATTCCAAGTCTCTCCCGTTATGTTCTTCCTAGGCAAAGTAGCTTCTCTAGGGTTCACCATTTGAGATGGCTTCTGGGAAAAGTCAGCTGGGAAGCATCGTAGCAGGTCTCTTTCGTATTCTTACCTCATATAAATGGTATAACTGCATTTGCCCTTCTGGTAGAGGCTATTTAGAGGGCAGTAATCCCAGATCACACTTTATTATATCATTCGCAGTCCAAGTGGTGGAAAATAAGTAGGTGAAAGAGGAAATCCGAAATTCAAGAAGATCGGTTGAAAAGAAATGCTGCAATTAAAAAGCGAAAGAGAAATAAAATCGAACTCGTTTGTTAATACTGCATCACGGAACATTTCAATTTCTACTCCTGCTCTTGCACGCTCAAGCAAAAGAAGAATTAAAAATATTAATTTCAAAATATCAAAGAATATTTTTTTCTCGTCACACCATGTTTTTCAATATTATGTATGATGAATGGGCTTTTTCGTGAAACATTTGGTTAAAGAAATCTTCGTCTCTTAGTGATACAGTATGAGCTCAGATGCCTTGCGGAATGCAAATTTGTGTAAATGGCTATTCCTTGAGAACACTAGAAGACAAATAAAACTTTGGCCGTATAAAAGAGACTCTGCTGTTGGGTCGTTTTGCACCTGAGCAGCGTTTTTTTTTTGTAAACAATGGATTAAATGGACAAGTCACAAGGATCCCAAGGGCTCAAAGAAGGTTGGGGAGGGAAGTAAACAACTGAAAGGACGGCTTGATGATGGCAGCCTTCCGTCAAGCACATCTTTCAGGTGCACAGGGTATAGCTCTCCTGCGCCGAAACCAAGGCTTTAACGTATTCCCGCTGACGGCTGCCTTTCCTAACCTATCGGTGTCTCCTCTCTCACCGATGGCAGAACGGGATATTTTGCGGAGATAAATCGCAACTTTGGCAGAGTTGTGACTGGAAGCAGGTAAATGCTATTGGTAAACAGTGTAACGAATAATTCCATTTTTTATGCCCTGTACTAAGAAAAGTTCCAACAGAGAAATCTCGTATTTGGAAACTGAAAATCTAAAACCTCTCCTTTTGTTCTCTTCGTTCAAATAACTCTCATTTTCCCTCTATTAATAAATCTGGCTGTAAAAAAGACATTTCATCGGTTAATAAACCTCACGAATGCATAATGATTTTTGAATAACGTTAAACAGTCAATTTATCAAGTATACTAATACTCTGTATATAAAGCAACGGTTATATACGATTAATGAAACAAAGATATATTTTGAAGGTGTTAGGTTGTGATTTTTGTTGAAATTCAATACTCTTCAAGACAAATACCTTCTCGAAAAGAAAATTTTGTTTCATCTTGTGAGTTTCTGTCATAGAGAATTTGCTGGGGGTGACCTACTGTTTTTTGCTGTTACTTCCTAATTTAGATTCATTGCAATTTTCCCAATGCTTTTAACTTCATTGTTTAATCTCCTAGTTTAGTAGCGATGATTTTTTTTTTGGTTTCCGTCTGGAAGTGAGCCAGGTGTGTAAGAGGGCCGGCTTCTGCCAACCCAATGCTGCCTGAAAGTCTCAACATTGTCCTCGAGGTGGCGCTGCTTGCATTACAAAAGCTTGCCGTAGCGCGCTGCCAGATTGCAAAGTGCGGCGCCGTGATGTGTGCGAATGTGGTGGTCACCCGAGACACGATACCTACGAGCAAGCAGAGGAGGAATTGATCAATCATGAAAGTTTCCTGTTCAACTCGCTCTGATGGGAACCCTTGGAAAGCTCAAAGTTGCTAACTTTCCAATTTGCCTTTTATATTATGTTTCGATAAAATGATTGTTTTGAAGTAACTTCGTTGAGATAAAAATGTTTCTTGAAAAAAAGAGTTCGGCCAAAAGACGATAGAGTTAGTACCAAGACATATCTGTGCAGCTAAAGTGACAGTCACAAAAGTCGACGGTGATTTCGAAGTGATTTTTCCCTCAGGTAAACTTTAAAAATTGTAATCTCTGGCAACCTACTGTGGCCTGTTTGATAGCATAAAAGTGTTAAAAAGTCTAAAGTTTGCCTTCGAATGTGTGATTTGATAGTCACAATAACAATTATTTCCTTGGAAATTGTAAATATCTCTTACCGATTTATTCAATCCTTCTAATATCTAATTCCATCACTTAATTTAGAAACAAAGGTAGCAGGTTGAACTTTTTCATAATATGATAATTCTGGTTGCTTAGCTAAATTTTCAGAGATAAATAATAACATAAATAAATATCCACACAAAATGGATGCTTCCAATCTATGATACCAAATAAAAGAGAAAAATCATCGTGCTTACTGTCACTGTTCTCTGCTGCTGCTATGTCAGTGATTTGGAATAGAAGAGTAAGAAATTTCGATCTGATATCACTTAATGGACTAGAATAGGTTCACTTAGAAAAGAAACAAAGTTTTTTAAGCGAATAAAACCCATTCTCAAATGCAACCCTGAATCCCGCAATATACATTGAGGACAGACAATGATAATCGAAATTATAGATAATCATAGATCAAAAAGAAAGATATGATTTGACTACAAAACCGGAGCCAAAGATCTTGGTCGCAGTAGCATAGCACCGTAAGGTATCATCACGACGATTCGACAGGAAAACCAGATTTTGAAATTGTTAGCTGATGGGTGAACTGAAGCTTATTCATAGATGTTAAAGCCAAGAGGCAACAAAAGCTAACGGGATTTTTCGTCGCTATGTTTTCTGCTTGCAGCGCAGTGAACAAGGGGCGAAGAATGTCCCTTCTGAGTCCTCCTTCGACGCGCTCCTGCAGCACGGAAGATGTGACGGGCGACAACCGTGGAAGTGGCGGCCTATCTCCGGACTTGCTGCATTTGGAAAGGCCGGAGACTCCCGAAGGAGAGCGGCTCGATATCCGAGTCCTCAGCACGGCCGTACGGACCCTCATCAGTCCACCGGTGAGTATTTCATTTTAAACAAGGGATGGTTGACTTTCATGTGAATCGGTTAAGGATTGATTTATTTAGATTAAAATGTTTATTAATGATTAATCATTTGTTATTCACATTTGTTTGAAATTTCAGCATCTACTGCTATCAATCGGATGTAATTCTGGTATTTTATTGAAAATTGTCTTCCGAAAATAGTTGATTCGCCACATGCAAAATGCTGCTGCTCAAATTCGCATTTAGCATATATTTTTTTTTTTCCATTTCAATTTTTATTTAACCCAAATATATCATCATCATCATCATCATGCAGCCAAGGGCTACGGAGGTCCAACCAAACAGTACAATTTAGTTCTCCAAGCAAGTCTGTCCTGAGCTACATCAACTGCATCTGGCCACTGCACACCAATTCTCATAAGGTCCTGTTTTATATTGTCAGCCCAACGCATCCTACGTATCCCCTTCTTTCTGAGGCATTTAGGCACACTGTTCATAACCCTATTCGCCAATCTATAATTATTCATACGGGCAACATGGCCAAACCAACGGAGTCTCTCTCTGCAAAATATGCTACTTAAAGGAGGTTGCAAACTCCTTTGCCTAACCTCATCATTAGTTACAAAGTTAAACGTCCTAATGCCCAAGATACTGCGTAAGCATCTGGAATCAAAAGCATCTAGTTCCCTGTTATCTTGTTTACAAAGTGTCCCAGTTTCACTACAATAACTAACCCTAGAAAGAACCAAACTATTATACAGTCTAATTTTAGTCTTTAGGTGTATACGCCTATTTCTCCACACTCTCCATAAATAAAAATAAATAAATACCCCCTCAAGCAGCTGCTTGCCACTGAAATTTTGAATATCTTTTATGATAAAGGCATGGTTCCTAAGGATTATGCCAGAGCTATTATTATCCCTATTTTGAAAAAAGGTGATCGCAGTTCTTGTGATAACTATACTGTTATCAACCTACTCTCTATTCCAGGGAAAGTTTTTTGCATGATTGTGTGTAACCAAAATCTTTCCCTTGAAGTGAATTTTTTTCCTTGAAGTGAATCCTTGACAGGAGCCTGTCAGTTTATATGCTACAGTAGGAGATCTGAGAGGATGGCAGGACCTCAGCAGAAAAACGACACACACATCCATGCCTAATCCGGGGCTCGAACCCAGGTCCCTTAGTTCAGTAGCCAAGCGTGCTAACCACTCGGCCACGGGACGGCTAAATAGATTCCAGATTCTTAAAAGTCCTGGCAGCAATCCCTATTCGTCTGTTAATCTCATGCCGCACATCACCAGTATCTGTTATATAACTCACAAGATAATTAAACTGTGACACCTACTCAAGACTGTAACCATTCAGATTAACTGAATCACAGCCTGCCTGACCACTTTTTATCACTTTAGATTTCTTTCTGTTTATAACTAAACCTACTCTACTACCAGTCTCATCAACAGCTCGAATGAAAGAGTTCATCTCATCAACATCATTTGCCAAAAGGGCTAAATCATCAGCATAATCTAAATCAGAAATTTTCGTATCTCCAGCCCATTTATGGCCAAAATCTTTCCCTTGAAGTGAATTTCGCATAACGTAATCAATAACCAAACTAAAGAGAAAAGGAGACAAAATGCACCCTTGTCGAACACCAGACGTAATGCTAAACCAACTGCAAACAAGCCTTACCAACTCTCACACACGACTCAGTGTTATTATAGAGAGCTTTCATTATGTTAACTAACTTGTCAGGTATACCATATGATCTCACAATCAACCACAAATTATGACGATCAACAGAGTCGAAAGCCTTTTTGAAATCAACAAAGCAACAAAGGTTTCTGAAACTCTAAACATTTCTCAAGAATCTGCCTAAGTGAAAAGATCTGATCCACACATCCCCTACCACTTCTGAATCCACATTGCTCATCACGCAATTGTCTGTCAACTAGATTCTTAACTCTATTAAACACAATCATGCAAAAAACTTTCCCTGGAATAGAGAGTAGGTTGATAACAGTATAGTTATCACAAGAACTGCGATCACCTTTTTTCAAAATAGGGATAATAATAGCTCTGGCATAATCCTTAGGAACCATGCCTTTATCATAAAAGATATTCAAAATTTCAGTCATCCAAGTGGTAACAGAAACATTCCCAGCTCTAAGCATTTCCGTATTAATTTCATCTACCCCTGGGGATTTATGAAGTTTAAGTTTAGAAATAGCCAAAATAACTTCAGATTGTGTTTTAGGACCAATATTAAAGCCAGTAATGCATCTATCATCATTGCAAACAATGGGAGTAGAACTAACCACATTGTTTAGAACATCACTGAAATGCTCAGCCCACCTAGCCATGACAGAATCCTCACCTTCTATAACCGGACCTTGTTTATACTTCAATCCCTGTATACCTGTCCGTTTTCTACCACACAAAACATTAACTATCTGGTACAGCTCTCTGCTGTTGTGCTGTCTAACTGCTTCCTCGGCTTTGTCAGCCAAACCATCAAGCCAAAGATTCTTATCAGCAGCTAACTGATCTTTTACACGATTATTACGTTCTCTGTAATGCTTTCTATTAGGACTAGTAGGGTATTGATTAAGGACATTCCTGCGGTTCTTGTTTTCCGCAATAAACTCAAGTGCCTTATCAATCAAATAATTCTGCCTTCCTGCTCCTTTTTTTCTAAAAGAGTATTATTAGTTTCCAAAAAAGCCACTATAAAATGGTCCCATTTTTCCTCAACATCAGTAGTAAGCAAACCATGGATATCATATTGACTAAGTTAACCTATCATGGTAAGCTTTAGCTATAACTGGGTCTTTCAGAGCTTCTGTATTATAAGTAAATTTTTTAACCCTAGCACAACACTTTTTAAGTTTAAGTTGCAAGACACTTTTAACAAGGTAATGGTCAGATCCAATTTCAGCTCCCCTACATGACCTGGTATTCCTAACAGAACTAGCCCATTTGCTGTTAATTAATATATAATCAATCGTATATTAATTAACAGCATTAATTACTTATGTATGTCACGGTGTTTGTAATAAGTGTTAGTTATTCTGAAACCATTGAGTTTACTTACCTGTAGGAGACATTGCCATTGCAGCTACCAATACCAAAAGGGCCTATCACTCCTCCCCAAAGGTCAGACTCAGTACCAACTTTGGCATTGAAGTCACCTAGAACAAATATAATATCTCCTTACTTGACAGAATTCATAAAATATCCTGAAGTTGTCCATAAAACCGATCCTTCTCATCCTCATCGGGATCCTCAATGGGGGCATAACAGCAGATAACATTCAAGTCTTTAATGCTTGTGTGAAATATTGCTGTAAGAAACCTTTCATTAATGCACTCATATCCTAGAAGAGCATCACTGGCGTGTCTGCTGGGAAGCAGACCCACACCTTGGTGATGTTTATTATCGTTCCTCCCTGAAAAGAGAAATTTAAGATTATTTTTAAGAATCTGACCTTTATCTGTCCATCTGGTCTTTGCAAGACGAGAATATCTAAATTATAATGGTGGAATTCTTGTGTGAGGACATCAAGACAAAAAGCTCTGTGCAGAGTCCTCACATTCCAACTACCTATGGAGAGAAAATGGTTAGTGGGATGTTTAAAGAAACTATGTTTATTGAGAGAGGGAATGCCGACAATATCAAACAGCCCCCTAATCGCAGACATGGGGCAAAGACCCGTTCCTCCACCACTAAAGGCTGAAGCCATCAACATTGGAAGACTTCCTACAATGTAGAATTTTACGATACCAGTAGAAGCAAAGAGTTCAGGTGCCTGCAATGGCCTCTGCTCAGGATTATCCTCCAGCTGATAAACATATCCTGTGAATCTATTCACTTGGGGCTGTCAACCCACAACCAAACAGAAAACACAGCGGAAAATTTTCCCTCCACAGAAGCCCACCAGTGCATCAAATTCAGGATCCATAATCAAGCTCAGAGCAAATGAAGCCCAGATATACATCAATACAAATTATAATAAGATATACCCAGCTAAAGTAACTGAATACTTGAGCGCTGGTGTATAATTAAAATAAAAATACAAATCAAAAAAATTAACATGGCAACAGTTGGTAATTGAACCAATCTATGACCTAGGCAGTCAAAGAATTAGTTTTGCATACAGTAATATCATTCGTTGTTTATATTCCATTCACAAATAGATTTCTTAAAAAAAATAATTAAGAAGGTATTTTCTTCATTGTTTCTGGAGCACTGTTATATAGTTTAGGTCCAATATAGTTTATATTACGAGTAGTAGCTTGCTTTGATATGCGTGGTATTTGTAATTTCAATGATGAGTCTCTACGTGTTATATACTGTATGTCTGTCGAACCTGAAATAGATGTAAATGGAAATGGGCATATTCAATAACGCTTAAAATGGATAGTTGAGACACAGTCAGTAACCCCAATTTCTTAAACATAAGACGCAATTCAGAGATGCAACCTTAATTGTCGATGATTCTAACAATAGATTTTTGCAGAATCAACAACCTGTTTAAATTTGTTTTGCAGCTCCTCCCCAGGTTTTTGTTGCATATTGTAGCTGACTACATACACAAGCCAAATATAACAATTTGAGACTTCTTTGATCGAATATCAATCTTAATGCAGAAAGTTTTGTTGTAAATGTTTTTATCTTATCAATAGTATAATCAGTGTGATACTTCCATGAAAAACGTTATCAATAATCACTCCTAGGTATTTAATTTGATCAACCTTTGTAAAACGTTCACAACTGCAATTTATCTCCCTTTTGCCATTTGGTATAATTGCTCATAGGTGTCACTTTTATCCAACAAAATAATATCATCAGCGTAAGAAATAAATTCTGCCTCAAGAATTTTGTCAAATATGTCATTTACATATAAATAGCAGAGGTCCCAGTACAGAACCTTGTGGTACACCTATATTGAGATTCTTCGTACTATACAGAGTGAATCTGAAAAAGTGGGCAAAACTTTACGGGGTGGTAGAACGCAGCTATACGAGCAATATTCGTCATAGAATGTATGGTCGGAAGCAAACGGCGAGCCGCTAGGTGGCGTTGGAAATGGTATAAAAGGTTCGGTCCTCGCACCCAACGGCATTTCTACCGTGGATTGCCGAGAGGATGGCTGGTTATACTAACCACGAAATGGCGGATATGCACTTTGTGTACGGTGCGGCGGACGGGAATGCAAGTGAGGCACAGAGACGCTACCGCGACCGGTTTCCGATGAGATGCACTCCAGATTGGAAAACCTTCGAGCATTTGCATTGGCGTCTGTGCCTCACTTGCATTCCCGTCCGGCGCACCGTACACAAAGTGCATATCCGCCATTTCATGGTTAGTATAACCAGCCATTCTCTCGGCAATCCACGGTAGAAATGCCGTTGGGTGCGAGGACCGACCCTTTTATACCATTTCCAACGCCACCTAGCGGCTCGCCGTTTGCGTTCCGACCAAACATTCTATGACGAATATTGCTCGTATAGCTGCGCTCTATCACCCCGTAAAATAACAAGCCAAATATAACAAAGAAGTCTCAAATTGTTATATTTGGCTTGTGTATGTAGTCAGCTACAATTTGCCCACTTTTTCAGATTCACCCTGTATATATTTTTCCTGACCATTTCTGAACCATTTCCTAAGTAGGTTTATACTATATAAAGGAAAATAATCATTCCTTATGCACGTTAAAGAACACGTTGGATGGCCTTGATGGGAGGCTACCATCTATCTCCCAACAGCTGTTCCAGTGGGTCCCCTCCCCTAACCTTCTCTAAGCCATCGGGGTCCTTATGACCTGGCCATTTATCCCATGGTGTGCAAAAAAGTGTAGTTCAGAGGTAAAGCAACCCAACCAATGCTCATTTACATTTATATTCAAGTTGATTCAAGCTTCGCTTTTGGCCGAATTGGTTAACTGTTGCTACATATCTAACGATTCCTATTCACCAGTCTTAAGGCATGGATGTTTGTGTCGTTTTTTCTGCTGAGGTCCTGCCATCCTCACAGACCTTCTACTCTGGCATATAAACTGACAGGCTCCTGTCAGACCTCTGTGGCAAGCAGCTGCTTGAGGGGGTATTTATTTTATTTATTACTACCAAGAAAATGAGGGATCGCCGTACAAACGCAACGCTTAATAATCAGTATAGTTTCTGAATGCTTTGCAACGTAAATAGGTTTACACTTGTTTTCGCATTTCACATGGGTCCTCTACATTCACTTTTAATTTTTGTATTTTACACTTGTTGCTTCTCCTTATATGGACCCTTTACTATGCCATTTTTTATTGTTCTTTTGAACTTTTGCATTTTCACCTTGGGTTGTGGGGTCACCTGATTTTTATTTCTTTATTTTTTTCCTGTTGTCTTGTTTGGCGCAATATGGCCTTGTTGCCCTTGCGCCATAAAACCCCAATCAACCGACCCAACACGAATAGATTATAAATTAGTTAAAAAGTGATTGTGTCAATTGCTCATGCTTCGTGGCGAGAGTGTAGTAACCTACATCTAGAGGAGGAAACTCCAGCCGCATATTTTCTCGTGATAACAGATTTGAATCGTGTCTTCGTTCAGAGAACTAGCGACCGTAAAACATCTGGAGGTAAGTCAAAGGACGGAGGAGGAACGAGACAACTATTGATGACAAGGGCAAAACGACCATCACTCGAATCCTGCTCGTTCAGGACAGCAAGGGCGCGATAAGGTAGGTAATGTGTAGATAACACACTCCTGTGTAGATGACACAGGGGAGCATTGCTACTTGCAGGTTGTATATATTTTCCTTGTTAATCAGGATAGTTTACCGTAGCTTAAGAAGAATGCAGAACAAGCTTCGGTTTATACAGCAAACCAACACTTTCTTTATTTAAAGGGGAAGAAGGTACTCCTTTACACAAAGGACGGAGATAACCTAGAAGCTTTATGTAGCTTGTCCCAGTTTCTCATAAATAAATAAATACTCCCTCAAGCAGCTGCTTGCCACCGAGGTCTGACAGGAGCCTGTCAGTTTATATGCCACAGTAGAAGGTCTGTGAGGATGGCAGGATCTCAGCAGAAAAACGACACATACATGCATACTTTACCCGGGGTTCGAACCCAGGTCCCTTAGATCAGTAGCCAAGCGCGCTAACCACTCGGCCATGGGATGACCGACTCTGCTCACACAGGGTGATTGTTATTTCATATTTTTTAAGGAACTAATTAGAATTATTATGAAGCTACTTAACCTCTAGTTCTATTTAAGATGAACTATGGCATTCTTTAAAGAAGTGTTTAATATATCTGACATCAGTTCTATGTTTTATTTTATTCAATTACAAGTAATCTGGCATTATCAAGATTAAATTTTAAAGTAATATATATTCCCTCAAGCAGCTGCTTGCCACAGAAGTCTGACAGTATGCTGTCAGTTTAATACGCATAGGGAAGATCTGTGAGGAAAGCAAGACCTCTCAGAAAGACAACTCAAGCATCCATGCTACCCAGAACCCCTTGATCAGTAGCTAAGTACGTTAACCACCTGGCCACCAACTTTGGAGTTTATAAAAGCTGTAACTGAAGCGCCTAGTGGCGCCTTATACGAAAGAGTGCTTTCAAATGACAAATTATTCCTATCAAGGGTGTGGAGACATGAAATAAAGCACTTGTTAACTAACGAAGATATATTTAGAAGATCATATTTCATTTTCCCATCTTTATATAGAATCTGATTTTATGCAATTCAGTATTTTCTTTTCATGTCATTTTTTTTTGCCAAAATATTAATAGAGCTCGTCTTTCATTAGGAAATGTTTTTCTTCTAAAAATTAGATCAAATTGTTCGGAAAAATACTTCAGAAAGGAAATGCAAGAAATCATTTGTAATTAACAAAAAAATCTTAAATTTTGTATCTCCTACATGCAAAATCCTACCGGGGCCATCGTGACCCCACCTCACCAATTAAAGGTTAATTCAGCGTATGAGCGAAGAGCTGATAAGTACTGAGATGATCAGATCAAGTTAATCTATTTTCTTCCTTATTTCTGCTCATCCATTCTCTGCTTCTATTTCATATTGTTACGACAGATGAAAGTGCAACAACAAGACCTTGATCTGATAAGTCATTTGTGATGCTCGCGTGTGGTACAGCGTGAGAACTACGTCATTAACCGTTTGGAACGGAGGGACTCAAAAATAATAATGGATTATTTTATTAAACAATTTTAAAGAAATCAATAATAAGACTAAAAATTTTCTTCTAGCTACTAAATTCAATACAAAAATTTGAACCACCACAATGGAGCTTCCATTGAAATTCACATAATTCGATGACATTGTTTTAAACTATATCTTAAGTATTTTCATTTAACGTTATTATTCTTCTCTCCTGCCGATAAGATTTAAACAAATGACCTTTGCGGGCCATTTGTTTAAACTTTTGTATAACTAACATGAATTTGAATAAAGATTATTATTATTTAAAAAAAAGATAAATTTATGAAAAGTTAAATGGATTTTAGTCTGTGCAGTCAGTTTAAAGAGGGGCGGGGGTGGCTCAGTCGGTGCGCGCCAGGCTCGTAATCTGTAGTTCCCAGGTTCGAGTCCCAGCTGGTTCAGCGTTGAGATTTATCTCCGCAAAATTTCCCAACCTGCCCACTGTCAGTAGGGGACACCGATGGCCTTGGAAAAGCAGCCGTCCGTCAGATGGGACGTTAAGCCGTGGCCCCCGTGTAAGGGAGAGCCATACCCTGTGCACGTTAAAGAACACTCTGTATGGCCTTGACGGGAGGCTACCATCTGTCTCTCAACAGCTGTTCCAGTGGTTTACGAGCCTTCTTGCTCTCAGTCCCCGATATCATCTCACGCGTTTGGGAGGTAAACATAACGAAGTCTTCAATTCATAACGACGTATCGACCTTTTCTAAATTTTTCAGAAAAACCTTTTCAATGACTATAAAATTCTTTCAAATCGAGGTATGTACGGATAAATTTGGTTTTCTGATTTTAAAGATTTACTAATTTGATTAAAAAACCAAAATTCACTTTAATCCGATTTACATACTTTGTTTAGACATTTAAATGGCTCTCTTCAGAAAGTGAAAACAAATTGAATGACATGAATGTGGGACATGTTTGCACTTTATCATCAGTCTCAAATTTATCCCTGGGGCGGGGGTGGCTCAGTCGGTAGCGCGCCAGGCTCGTAATCTGTAGTTCCCAGGTTCGAGTCCCAGCTGGGTCAGCGTTGAGATTTATCTCCGCAAAATTCCCCGCCCTGTTCACGGTCAGTAGGGAACACCGATGGGCTTGGAAACGCCGCCGTCCGTCGGATGGGACGTTAAGCCGTGGCCCCGTGTGCGGGAGAGCCATACCCTGTGCACCTTAAAGAACACGCTGGATGGCCTTGACGGGAGGCTACCATCTGTCTCCCAACAGCTGTTCCAGTGGGTCCCCTCCCCCAACCTTCTCTGAGCCTTCGGCGTCCATGTGACCTGGCCATTTAGCCCATGGTGTGCAAAAAAGTGCCGCTCAGAGATAAAACAACCCAACCCAAATTTATCCCGAATTTTTTAAACTTGCATGATGCATTTTTTTAAACTTTTTTGTCTCAGGCTCATATTCCCTCGCTTCCAATACACCTTGGACTTAATTTTGCGATTACCGAAAAGAGAGCGCTATTGTTCCTCTATTGAGTTAAGCACTTGATTGAATGAGGTTCCCCGGTAATGCTACTAGGAACACGCTTCACCAAACATAGTCTCTTTCCTTTCAGAAAGAATCCTTTCACACTGAGAAATCGTGCTTTGATATCTCAGCAGAGACCTATTCATAGGGCCACAGATAAGGAGGATGTCTAAGGGGGTCTGGGCTCTTCCACCCACCAATTACTAAATCACAAGAAACAACACTGTCGTAACTTAAAAAATGCCCTCTTTTGGTGAATAAATATTTTTATACCAATAACTATCATTTCATGATTTCCAGATAGGGTCTAACAAACACTAATTGTGTCAGTCTGTGCCAAACCTTAAATTTCAAAGAGATCTCAAATTTTAAAACTCAATTATAGAATAATACAATGTTTTTTAAGTTACAACAATTTTCTTCTGGAAGTGCAAAATATATTACACTACTTGAAGGATAATTTTGCTGTTATGTAAAAATTTAGTTTTGCGTATGATGATAAAGCGTAAACTCAAAAGCCAATTCCGATCTCGCCTTCAACTTCACACCTTACGAAAGATATATACCGAAATATTAGAGGATTCCCATGTTATTCCAATGGAAAACCAAATTTGACACTAGGTATCTTCGAGAATAAATTTTTATTAGAATAAAACTGAATGTAGGTTAAAAATCAAACTCAATTCTCTCTAAATCTTGAATTTCATTAAAATTGGGTCTGTATTTCAGGTGTTATGATAGCTAGAATATTTAACACAGCGTCACTCCTCCTTAAAAAATTCGTCAAAATTGATGAATATTAAATGAAATGTTAGACGAACTTCGAAGTGTACAATTATTTTAGTAAACACTTTGGTATAAAAATTGCCATTTCTTATTTTGTTTAGCTTTTGACTGGCGATTCTTGTTCTTAAATAATTCAACTTCCATAACTTTTTAAATATTGAACGAATATTACTAAAATTAAAGATTTATATAAACTCGACCTCTATTTTTAATTTTGGTCTCATTCCGATAAAAAGCTGATTCATCAAGATATTGAGTTTCTTCATTTGATTTTCCATTGTCATTGCATTAGAATTCTCCAATATTTCGGGAGGTTTCTCTACCAGATATTCTCTTATGAAAAGGAATTAACTGGAGAGCTGCGAGAACAGTTTAGACTATTGTTTAGCTTCTACGAGCACTTTTTAGGTTTTCCTATCGAATGAATATCAGCGAACTAGACAAGGTTTCGATATTTGCCATCTGGATTGTCCAATGCAGAGCTATCCAACCGTCTGCTCACCATGAGTCACGCTTTAATTTATCTGACGGACCACATATAAAAAAATTATCTGCATAATAATATCATAATCCTCAAGTACCAATGATCTACAGAGGTCCAACCCGATATTGTAATTTAGTTCACCAAACATATCTGTCCTGAGCTACATCTGCTGCATCTGGCCACTGCAGGCCAATTCTAATAAGGTCCTCTTTGACATTGTCTGCCCACCGCATCCTAGGTATCCCCTGAGGCCTTTAGGCATTATTCATAACCCTATTGTTATTCTCAAATTGTATATACGGACAACATGGCCAAACCAACGGAGTCTATATTACAAAATCGTAGTCAGACATTTCCGCGTAATGTGAATGAAAAGCCACATTCCGAGCTCCCTAACTTTGAAAACAAGAGTTTTTAGGGAAAAATGTTGAGCGGGGACGGCTCAGTCGGTAGCGCACCAGGCGTGTAATCTGTAGTTCCCAGATTCGAGTCCCAGTTGGACCAGCGTTGATATTTATCTCCACAAAACTCCTCGCCCTGCTCTTGGTCAGTATAAGGAACACCGGTGTCCTTGGAAAGGCCGCCACCCGTCAGATGGGACCTAAGTCGTGGTTCCGTGTGCGGGAGAGCCATTCCCTTAGCACGTTAAAGAACATGTGGATCCCCTTCCCCTCCCCCCCCTCCTTCTCTAAGCCCTCGAGGTTCTTGTGACTAGGCCATTTAACCCACTAAGTGCAAAAAAGAGCCGCTCAGAGGTAAAACGACGCAACACCAAAGGAAAAATGTCGCTCGAGATAAATTGAAGATTTCACTCAAATCTATCTAAATCCCAATTTTTGATAGATGCACTTAATATTTAAAGAATTAAAGAAGCTGGAACATTTAACATCAGACGCCGCTGTCACATTCTTCCTAAACATTTCTTCCGCAGAAAAGGCTGAAAACTGAAAAATAATATCATTACTAAAATTTCAAATATTACATTTATGTTAATGAAAGATTTGTTTTTTAACAGTTGTTTTCTTATGAAGGAAATTTTCACGAGTAATCAAAGTTACAGTTCAATGTTTCAGTTTCCATGATTTAGACATTAAACGATCACTTCCAAAAGTAGATATTAAGAGAGATTTGAGTGAGATCTTCTCCAGTAATAATTTTTCATAAAAAAAAATATTTCATCCACATTGCATGGGCACCTTTTCTGATATAGTGTATATATACAGTATGTAGAGTGTAAGTGCGCCGCACAACTTCAGGGAAATATAGGATGCAAAAGAAAATCCTACAAATGTATGTCCTGAAACGCTTCATTTGGAAGTAAGTATGTTTATTTTCTGTTTTATATACACATACAATGCACCAAAAAAAAACCTCTTTGCTCTATAATACAAATAAGTTTGAATATATATTTTACATATAGACAGTATATATAACTTTAAACTACGAACTTCATTTCGTATAATCAAAGTTATTTGGTATTGTAAATTTTTCTTTTGTATTTTTTCCATTATAGTAACATTTCTATACACCTTATATAATTGGATCATCCCACACGAGTAAAACTCGTTTGTGGGGTTCATAAATAAAAAACATGTTCATGCATTTGACATGATCTTTAATATTTAAGAAGTAATTTTACATTTAATGTTTCCGTATAGTTCTTTTTTTTTCATTAAAATTTAAAATTTTCTAAGTTTTTTAACAAATTCATTTATGTTTCTTAAATCGTTTAAATAATTCGGAATCAAATAACCTTGGGGCTATAAAAATGTAATGCCTAGTAATAATATTCTTTGTTGCAAAAAGCTCTTCCAATAATAAGTTTTTGGATAATTAGTATTAACCGCAAAGACTCTGATGTTTTTTTTCATTCCAAGTTTTCTTTACATGTTTGATTACATTAAAAATATATAGTTTTCTCAGTTGCAAAATGCCCAATATTTGATAATCCTGAATTATACTTTCCTTAGCATGCACCTAATTATATCGTTTTGGACTCCCTCTTGAAGTTTAATATATGTATCATAAGCTACCCCCCAACGACAAAATATCATAGTTGAGATAAGATTTTATCCATTCATTATAAATAATTTTTAATAATGATAAGTCTGCAAAATTCCTGATATAGTACATTTTAGGGATTACTGCAATGATTTTATTTTCAAATGTTTTTCATTTGCAAATTCCAAGTTAATTTTCTGTCAGTAATTATTCCTACATAGCCATAATTCTCTGCTCCTTCAATACTTTTACATCTGCATATATCACCACTACATGATAATTTAGCTTCTCTTTAAAATAATCTGTTTCATTTTTCATAATTGTAATGTTCATATACTCTGTTTTCTTGATGTTTAAAACCAATCTATTCTTATGGAACCAGTCTGCTATTTTGCATAAATCATCGTTTATTTGGTTAATTAATATGTCTTCTCTACCAGAAAAAAATATTGTTGTGTCATCTACAAAAGTAATAATTTTACCATTTAACCGTAAACCATACAAGTCATTAATATAAATTAAAAATAGCACTGGACCCAATTCAGATCCCTGGGACACTCCAAATTGCAATGTAACTTCATCACTGATTTTGTTTTTAATTCTTGGAATGGCATTACTGCAACAATATATGCAAAGCTATTTAATTGATAGGAAACAAGGGATCCTTTGTTTCCTATGAATTAAATAGCTTTGGAGCCATTTCAAAGCTACCTCTACACCCAGCTACTTGTAATTGCACAATAAAATTTCATGTGAAACAGTATCGAAGTCTTTTTTATATCTAGAAAGAGAATTAGTGATTTTTGGTTTTCGTTTAGACCAGTGGTTCTCAACCTTTTATGCTTCACGTACCTCCTGGAAATGTATATGTAACTGGCGTACCCCTTGTATAAATAGATAAAATAGTTATAACAATGGGAAGAAAATAAAATATATATACACATTAAATTTTGTTTTCATAAATTACATATATCGATAAACACAAAAAATTACATTTTTGCACAGCAGTGTTGCCAACTTAGCGACTTTGGTACTAGATCTAGCGACCTTTGAGCTCTCACGGCGTAACCCAAAAAATTTTATGGCGTACCCCACGTTGAGAACCCGTGGTTTAGACTATTATATATCATGGAAGTCAATTCCAATACCGCATTTTCTGTTCATATACCTTCCCTGAATCAAAATTGATTTGGATATATAAAGCTATTTTTACCTAAGAAAGATATTATTTTTTGCTGTACAAGTTTTTCCAGAATATAGACAACAACGATATTGGTCTATAATTTTCCAAATGTTTTGCCTCTTCTCCCTCATGAATCGGTACAATGATTATTGTTTTCAAAACTGGTGGGAAAAATACTCTGCTGATATTTCTGGATAAATTTCCTTAATGTTTGCAGTAATGCCATCCAAATCACTTGATTTCGATTTCCTAGGCTATTTATAATTTCATTAATTTGAGGTTCCGCAATGTAGTCCATAAAAAAATGTATTTTTTATGTGTTCCTATATATCACAGATAAAGATATCATCACTACTTTCACAGTTAACCAAAGTTTCAGCAATGTCTTTAAAATACTTATTAAATCGGTTTGCTAGCAAAAGCGGATTCCTATATTCACAGATAATACCTCTCCCTCATCATTAATTTCTAGATTTCAATTATTTATCTTTACGTCATACCCACATAATTCATTTATAGTATCCCAGTTCTTCTTTGAGTTGGATTTTTTTCCTACAAATCTATTTCTGTAATATAGATTTTTTTCCATCCCTAATTAATGATGTGAGTAAATTTCTATAAACCTTATAGTCTGTAATATCCTGTTCAGACATTAAATTCAGTTTATAACCTTTTTCCCAATTTTTTTCTTTCCTTTATAGATCCATGGTTTTAGTTTTTGGGATTTCTATGCGTCACCATTTCTTTTGAAGTTTCAATTACATTCTGAATTATTGATATGAAGCTGTAAAACCCATCATCTATATTTAGATCACTAATTTGACTCCGGTCTGTAAATGGTAGCTAGGTAGTCACTGGAAGGAGAGCTATGCATCAATCCTCTGTGATGATGCATAGAACAGGCCAGGCCCAGTACCTAATGTCCGACCCCGCCTTCTCGTTGTGCAGACCGTTAGTACCTTTAAAAAGAGATAGTCTCTTGTGGAAGTGAACGGAAGGGGAGGGCTGCCAGATTAGTGTGGCCTACTGATCTGGATAACTATGGCTACTTTTCTTTTTTTTTCTACCCTGCTGAGGAGTGGTCAACCACACAGGGTCCTGACCATATAAACCCACTGGACTGGACAGATATATGGCTCTGAGCTTGATTGGAGATCCTGAATTTGATGCACTGGTGGGCTTCTGTGGAGGGAAAATCTTTCGCTGTGTTTTCTGTTTGTGGGTTGACAGCCCCAAGTGAATAGATTCACAGGATACGTTTATCAACCGGTGGATAATCCTGAGCAGAGGTCATCGCAGGCACATGAACTCTTTTCTTCTATTGGCATCGTCAAATTCTACATTGGAGGAAGTCTCCCAGTGTAGATGGCTTCAGCCTTTAGTGGTGGGGGAACGGGTCTTTGCCCCATGTCTGCGATTAGGGGGCTGTTTGATATTGTCGGCATTCCCTCTCTCAATAAACATAGTTTCTTTAAACATCCTACTAACCATTTTCTCTCCATAGGTAGTTGGAATGTGAGGACTCTGGACAGAGCTTTTTCTCTTGATGTCCTCACACAAGAATTCCACCGTTATAATTTAGATATTCTCGGCTTGCAGGAGACCAGATGGACAGATAAAAGTCAGATTCTCAAAAAATAATCTTAAATTTCTCTTTTCAGGGAGGGACTACAATAAGCATCACCAAGGCGTGGGTCTGCTTCTCAGCAGACACGCTAGTGATTTTGGATTTCGCCAATGATGATAGATGCATTAGATTGCCCCCACTGAGGATGGTGATGAAGATGAGAAGGATAGGTTTTATGAACAACTTCAGGATATTTTGAATTCTGTCAAGAGAGGAGATATTACCCTTGATCTTGGTAACTTCAATGCCAAAGTTGGTACTGACTCTGACCTTTGGGGAGGAGTAATAGGCCGTTTTGGTATTGGTAGCTGCAATGGCAATGGGCAATGTCTCCTACAGGTAAGTAAACTCAATGGATTCAGAATAACTAACACTTATTACACAGCGACATACATAAGTAACATGGGTTTCGCAGATGGGCTGCATAGGATTAAGATTGATTATATATTAATTAACAGCAAATGGGCTAGTTCTATTAGGAATACCATGGCATATAGGGGAGCTGAAATTGGATCTGACCATTATCTTGTTAAGTGTCTTGCAACTTAAACTTAAAAAGTGTCGTGCTCGGGTTAAAAAATTTGCTTTTAATACTGAAGATCTGAAAGACCCAGTTATAGCCAAAGCTTACCATGATAGGTTACTTAGTCATTATGACAGTCATGGTATGCTTACTACGGAAGTTGAGGAAGAATGGGATCATTTTAAACAGGCTTTTTTGGACACTAACAGTACTCTTTTAGGAAAAAAGCAGCAGAAGAGGCAGAATTATCAGAGTGATAAGGCACTTGAGCTTATTTCGGAAAGAAAGAACTGCAGGAATGTTCTTAATCAATACCCTACTAGTCCTAATAGAAAATTACAGAGAACGTAATAAAAACGTAAAAGATCAGTTAGCTGCTGATAAGAATCTTTGGCTTGATGGTTTGGCTGACAAAGCTGAGGAAGCAGTTAGACAGCACAACAGCAGAGAGCTGTACCAGATAGTTAATGTTTCGTGTGGTAGAAAACTGACAGGTATACAGGTTTTGTTTGGTAGAAAACGGAAAGCGATTGAAGGATAAACAAGGTAAAGTTATAGAAGGTGAGGATTCTGTCATGGCTAGGTGGGCTGAGCATTTCAGTGATATTCTAAACAATGTGGTTACTTCTACGCCCATTGTTTGCATTGATGATAGATGCATTAGTGGCTTTAATGTTAGACCTATAACACAATCTGAAATTATTTTGGCTGTTTCTAAACTTAAACTACATAAATCCCCAGGGGTAGATGAAATTACTACAGAAATGCTTAGAGCTGGGAATGTTTCGGTTACCACTTGGATGACTGAAATTCTGAATATCTTTTATGATAAATGCATGGTTCCTAAGGATTTTACCAGAGCTATTTGTATCCCTATTTTCAAAAAATGTGATCACAGTTCTTGTGATAACTATAGGGGTATCAGACTACTCTCTGTTCCGGGTAATTTCATCATCATCAACATCATTCTCAATCAGCCATGGGCTACGGATGTCCAATAAGACCGTGCAATTTAGTTCTCCAAGCAAGTCTATCCTGAGCTACATCTACTGCATCTGACCACTACACACCAATTCTAACAAGGTCCAGTGTGACATTGTCTGCCCACCGCATCCTAGGTCTCTCCATCTTTCTTAGTCCTTTAGGCTCACTGTTGATAACCCTATTCGCTTATATATAATTATTCATACGGGAAACATGGCTGCTTAAAGGAGGTTGCAAACTCCTTTGCCTAACCTCATCATTAGTTACAAAGTTGAACCACCTAATGCCCAAGACACTGTGTAAGCATCTGGAATCAAAAGCATCTAATTTCCTGTTATCTTGTTTACAAAGTGTCCACGTTTCACTACCATAACTAACCCTAGAAAGAACCAAACTATTATACAGTCTAATTTTAGTCTTTAGGTGTATACGCCTATTTCTCCACACTCTCCATAGATTCTTAAAAGTCCCGGCAGCATACCGTCTGTTAATCTCATGCCGCACATCACCATTATCTGTTACATAGCTCCCAAGGAAATTAAACTGTGACACCTGCTCAAGACTGCAACCATTCAGATTAACTGAATCACAACCTGCCTGACCAATTTTCATCACTTTAGTTCTCTCTCTGTTTATAACCAAACCTACTCTACTACCAGTCTCATCAACAGCTCGAATGAAAGAGTTCATCTCATCAACATAATTTGCCAAAAGGGCTAAATCATCAGCATAATCTACATCAGATATTTTCGCATCTCCAGTCCATTTAAGGCCAAAATCTTTCCCTTGAAGTGAATTTCGCATAACATAATCAATAACCAAACTACAGAGAAAAGGAGACAAAATGCACCCTTGTCGAACACCAGAAGTAATGCTAAACCAATTGCTACAAGCCTTACCAACTCTCACACACGACTCAGTGTTATTATAGAGAGCTTTCATTATGTTAACTAACTTGTCTGGTATACCATATGATGTCACAATCAACCACAAATTATGACGATCAACAGAGTCGAAAGCCTTTTTGAAATCGACAAAGCTAGCAATCCAAGGTTTCTGAAATTCTGAACATTTCTCAAGAATCTGCCTAAGTGAAAATATTTGATTTACGCTTCCCCTACGACTTCTGAATCCACATTGCTCATCACGCAATTGTCTGTCAACCAGATTCTTAATACTATTAAGCACAATCATGCAAAGAACTTTCCCTGGAACAGAGAGTAGGCTGATACCCCTATAGTTATCACAAGAACTGCGATCACCTTTTTTGAAAATAGGGATATTAATAGGTGTGGCGAAATCCTTAGGAACCATTCCTTTATCATAAAAGGTATTCAAAATTACTCTCATCCATCTGGTTACCGAAACATTCCCAGCTCTAAGCATTTCCGTAGTAATTTCATCTACCCCTGGGGATTTATGATGTTTAAGTTTAGAAACATCCAAAATAACTTCAGAATGTGTTATAGGGCCAATATTAAAGCCACCAATGCATCTATCATCATTGCAAACAATGGGAATAGAACTAACCGCATTGTTTAGAATATCACTGAAATGCTCAGCCCACCTAGCCATGACAGAATCCTTACCTTCTATAACTTTACCTTGTTTATCCTTCAATCCCTGTCCGTTTTCTACCAAACAAAACCTGTATACCTGTCAGATTTCTACCACACAAAAACATTAACTATCTGGTACAGCTCTCTGCTGTTGTGCTCTCTAACTGCTTCCTCGGCTTTGTTAGCCAAACCATCAAGCCAAAGATTCCTATCAGCAGCTAACTGATCTTTTACACGTTTATTACGTTCTCTGTAATGCTTTCTATTATGACTAGTAGGGTATTGATTAAGAACATTCCTGCAGTTCTTTCTTTCCGAAATAAGCTCAAGTGCCTTATCACTCAGATAATTCTGCCTCTTCTGCTGCTTTTTTCCTAAAAGAGTACTGTTAGTGTCCAAAAAAGCCTGTTTAAAATGATCCCATTCTTCCTCAACTTCAGTAGTAAGCATACCATGACTGTCATAATCACTAAGTAACCTATCATGGTAAGCTTTGGCTATAACTGGGTCTTTCAGAGCTTCAGTATTAAAAGCAAATTTTTTAACCAGAGCACCACACTTTTTAAATTTAAGTTGCAAGACACTTTTAACAAGATAATGGTCAGATCCAATTTCAGCTCCCCTATATGCCCTGGTATTCCTAATAGAACTAGCCCATTTGCTGTTAATTAATATATAATCAGTCATATCTTATGCAGCCCATCGGGTGAAACCCATGTGTACTTATCGGGTTTCACCCGATAAGTACACACAAGTACCATCAGGTGAAACCCATATGTACCATGTGTACTCTCCTTCCAGTGACTACCTAGCTACCATTTACATCTTCTAAATTTCTGATCCTAATGGCTTCTGCGTGTTAATCCTTTCTGACACAGATTTTCGCGTTTCTTACCCACCCAAATTTGTAGTCCTTTTCCTTTTGCTTTGCTTTTACATCGTAGAGTAACTGTTTATTCTACGCTGTTAGGTGATTAGTAATATATATTTTACCGTCCTCAAAATCCTCATTTTTTTCCGTCGTACTTAAATCCTTTTTGATTTTCCATTTTTTAACCCATGTTTCGTTTATTTTTCTCGATCCAAACTGGACAACTATTGGTCTGATTCTATATCTGTTTCTTGTGTGAATTCTCTGCGCTGCTTGAATATCCCTGTCGTCTTTATCTATGCTTAGCACATTTGACAAATTATCCATAATTTCTGAAATATTTTCTTGCTCTCTGGAATACCAACTATTTCTACGTTTGAATTTCTGGTGTGTTGTTGTAATTCATTCAGTTTCCATTTTAGGCTTTTTACCTCCGTTTGCAAAAACTCATTTTGTTCATTTAAGTTTTTGAGTCCGAATTTCTTTAAACGTTTTTTTTTTTTACTTTTCCTTCATTATTGCTATGGATTCATCCAATTTATTAGACCAAAAATTTACACTTTTTAGAAACTCATCTACCTATTTCTTAATAACCCCTCTATATTTGAAGTTCTCGGCCATCAAATCATTTCTCAGTGTTTGGAAATGCCGATTCATTGTTTTTTCAATAATCTCTACAATGTTATCGTCGTTTCCACTATGATTTATTTGTGCCAAGGGTTGCGACATCGACTGTGAGTCTAATTTACCCTCTTTAGATTTGCAACCTGTACATTTCATCTAACCTTTTCTTTCTGCGGACATTTTCCTCAGATTACCATCCGTAATTCCAGACAATAGAAATTAAATTTGTTTTCGCATACACAGCAACGCAAAAGTTCCGTATGAACCGAAATCACTTCATCACAATCACTATAATACTCTTCCATTGGTTCGAGTCCCCGCTGGGTCAGCGTTGAGATTTATCTCCGCAAAATTCCCCGCCCTGCCCACGGTCAGTAGGGGACACCGATGATCTTGGAAAGGCCGCCGTCCGTCGGATGGGACGTTAAGCCGTGGCCCCGTGTGCGGGAGAGCCATACCCTGTGCACGTTAAAGAACACGCTGGATGGCCTTGACGGGAGGCTGCCATCTGTCTCCCAACAGCTGTTCCAGTGGGTCCCCTCCCCCAACCTTCTCTGAGCCTTCGGGATCCTTGTGACCTGGCCATTTAGCCCATGGTGTGCAAAAAAGTGCCGCTCAGGGGTAAAACAACCCAACTCTTCCATTGTCGACTATTGACACAAATGTGCCACGTCCGCCTCAAGATCTGCTTCAAACGAAAACGTACCACTTAACAACACTCCAGTATAAGTTACAATCCTAAACATTTCTTTAAGCTTTAAATTACCTCCGAAATTTTTTCAAACTAATAAATGTATAATGTATGTAATTTAATACCAAAATCTAACCCAAAATGTAATTCGATATAGCTACACAAATATCTGTCACAAATAAACCTTTCAAAGAATTGCACAATGAATAGAACTTTTATATCGCACTTGCTTTACCTTTATTTACAACATCTACTAGTTGACGTCGCTCAGTTCATTGTCAAGATATAAGTGGATAAACTTGCCACGATGCTTTCCCGTGGCTTACGCTAAATCAGCTGTCTCTGCTAGGATCGCGGAACGTTCTTGTCTGTCTCCTTCGTGAGCGTAAGTGACCTTACCTCGCCAAGTTCATGCACGTGGAATACACTGTAGAAGGTTCTACTAATAACGATCACCAGCAATCATAACAGGAAATTTATTTCGACTGTTTTGAATCTTAAATCACTTTAAATATAAGTAATGTGAAGAATATACTTTTTATGAATGACAATTTCCATCATATATAATAGTATATCTCTGCACGCTTCTTTAGGTGCTATACTCTATCATGCCATCGTTACTACCAGTTATGTCATACAAGTTTTTTAATCTAATAATGCTTTTATCCAACTAGAATAAAGTTAAAAAATGCATAAGAGTAAGGAACAAATGATAAAATACCATTATCGTAAAATAAAATTTTTCGAATAGCCTTTCGTCTACTGCATGTCCCCGAGCCACTATGCCCTCGTAGAACTGCAGCAACGAGTTGAAGCTGCATGTGAAACATTAGGAGCACTCCGGTAATCTTGGAACGTGTTCGACGGTCATTATTTCTTTGAGTCGAGTGCTGAATCCACGTTCAAGGATGCTACTTTGAACAATAATTGTAAATAACATTTTATAGATAAATTGAGCTATCATGATGTAAACTGTAATTCGGTATGATGCTTACTACTGCAGGGAGTTGTAAAACGTAATGATTTTGACACACTTCACATGGCGAGAACAGATTTCTGTATTTTGTAATAATGTCAGATCCATCATTTCAAAACTTTATTTCATAAGAGACTTTGACTCTCTCGTTATTGAAATTAATCTATAATGCTGGGATAAGTCTTATTTAATTCATGACATTGTGACATTGGGAAGCTCATACTATTGTCATTGTGGTAGTATAAAATCATGCAATACGATGTATATTGAAAAAATCTAGGAGCAAAAATGCTCAAAACAATTTTAAGTTAATTGGCTTCGTCGAATTGCACAATTTACATGCACTGAAATTGCAACACCCAGAAGGGGCGGAAAAATTCAACTGATAGTCATACAGGGAAGACATGATTAAATTTCCAAAACAAATGGCCAATTTTATTACCAGAAAATGTATGCACTAGTGATCAGTAGGAGGTACAACCACCACTATTGGTAATACTTTGAGCAATGTGCCATGGCAGTGAGTCGTAGAGACTTGATAGCCTCCTATGGCACTATCCAATGCACCAAGTCGACAGGGCATCCATTGTCTGCGATGGTTGCGGGTGAGTGATGTGATGGCAGCCAACCATATCCCATACATGTTCTGTTGAGGGCAGCTCTGGGGATCTTGCTGGTTACTCTGTGATGTTGATAGTTCAGAGACATTACTTGGCGCTGTTTGCAAGTATACCAACACACATTATCTTATTGAAACATGCTGCCAGGCACCTCTCTTACAAAAATGATAGCAACGGTATCCAGGATGTGCTCCACATACTGCTGAACTGTCAACTTGCCTGTGACGAACGCTAGATGTGTCGGCTGTCATAACTGATTGCTCCCCAGGCCATTCGCGCTGTATGCCGCTTGTCAGTTCTCTTGAATAAGTCGGGGCGGGGGTGGCTTAGTCGGTAGCGCGCCAGGCTCGTAATCTGTAGTTCCCAGGTTCGAGTCCCAGCTGGGTCAGTGTTGAGATTTATCTCCGCAAAATTCCCCGCCCTGCCCACGGTCAGTAGGGGACACCGATGGGCTTGGAAAGGCCGCCGTCCGTCGGATGGGACGTTAAGCCGTGGCCCCGTGTGTGGGAGAGCCATACCCTGTGCACGTTAAAGAACACGCTGGATGGCCTTGACGGGAGGCTACCATCTGTCTCCTAACAGCTGTTCCAGTGGGTCCCCTCCCCCAACCTTCTCTGAGCCTTCGGGGTCCATGTGACCTGGCCATTTAGCCCATGGTGTGCAAAAAGTGCAGCTCAGAGGTAAAACAATCCAAAAACAACCCAACCTTGAATAAGTCCATTCTTTACATCTTCTCCATACACGAGGGGCGGGGTGGCACAATCGGTACTACACCAGGCCCATAATCTATAGTTCCCAGGTTCGAGTCCCAGCTGGGGCAGCGTCGAGATTTATCTCCACAAAACTCCCCGCCCTGCCCACGGTCAGTAAGGGACACCAATGGGCTTGGAAAGGCCGCTATCCATAGGATGGGACGTTAAGCTATGTATGGGAGAGCCATAGCCTGTGCAAGTTAAAGAACACGCTGGATGGCCTTGATCGGAGGCTACCATCTGTCTCCCAACAACTATCCAGTTGGTCTCCTTCCTCCCAACTTTCTCTGAGCGTTCAGGGTCCTTATGACCTAGCCATTTGGCCCATTGCAAAAATGTTCAGGTGTGCAAAATAGTGCCGGTCAGAGTAAAACAACCCAATTCTCTCCATACATTAACCCGGCGATCATCGGACTCCAAACAAAAGTGATATTCATCATTGAAAACCACATGGCGTCAATCTGTGCTCCAGTTCATTTCGAGCACAGCACCACGCCAGACGATGGCCATTGGTTAGGGGCAGGCAATAATATGGACGCCGTGCATAGAGTCCTGCCTCCACCAGTCTTCGAGATATGGTTTGTCTTGTGATTATTTTTTTAATTTTTTAAAAAATAGTGTGGTTGTACCTCCTACTGATCACTAGTGCATAATTGTTCTGGTAATAATGTTACCAGTAAGTAAAAAGTTTTTCTGCAACGATTTATAGCAACCTTTACTACTCTTTTGATAGTAGATAGAGTGGCTGTAGTGGTGGAATATGCTTGCCGCGGATCAAACGGTCCTCCCGTGGTGTGGTCATCTGCATGTTATAGATCCTGGCTAGTTCAGTATGGCCTACTGATCTGGTCATCTATGGCCACTTTTTTCTTTTATTTCAACCCTGCTGAGGAGTGATCAACTTCACAGGGTCCTGGTGCTGACCATTTATACCTACTAGACTGGACTTGTTTATAGTTTTGAGCTTGATTATGGATCCTGGACTTGCTGCACTGGTGGGCCTCTGTTGAGGGAGAGTCTGCCGCTGTGTTTTCTGTTTGCTTCTGGGTTGCCAGCTCTAAGTGAACAGAAGCATGGGATACCTTATATCAGCTGGTGGATAATCCTAATCAGAGGCCATCGCAGGTACAGTCGCTCAAAAAAGTATCCGAACACTATGGTTGATTACATAATTCAGAAAAAATATCTGGCAACGATTTTTTTAGAAATTCGTGATCTGGCAACCTTCTTCTCACACCTTCTCTCAAAAACTGCTTCCAGTATCGACTCACTGTGGTATTGTCACAGCCCAAATGTTGCACAATACGGCGAATCCATTATCCAGTCACTCGGACTCCAATAATCAGCCCTCTCTGAAATTAGCTCAGCTGGTGAGGTGATCGGCGAATTGTTGCCTTGTTAGCCCACACAAACTTCACCTTCTCTTCGAGCATGCAACTCGAATCCGAAAGACTCGTTTCACGAGGAATGCAGTCTTAGTTGCAACGTTATGACCGAGGCATTCTCGCTGATATCAGTTAAAGCAGGGTTGGTCCCATATTTAAATCATTTGCATATCTCCGCCATGTGCTGATTTGCATATCTCAACACAACTCAGTTGCCTAATGATTAGCATGCACTTCTGATGATTCCCTCTGCGTGTTGAAATTTCAATGTTACAGAGTGTATGTTATAAGATTATTGTATATTATATACAGGGTGAATCTGAAAAAGTTGGCAAAACTTTACAGGGTGGTAGAACGCAGCTATACGAGCAATATTCGTCATAGAATGTGTGGTCGGAACGCAAACGGCGAGCCGCTAGGTGGCGTTGGAAATGGTATAAAAGGGTCGGTCCTCGCACCCAACGGCATTTCTACCGTGGATTGCCGAGAGGATGGCTGGTTATACTAACCACGAAATAGCGGAGGCAGTTCTTTTGAGCAATTTCTTTGAGCATTACCTCAATTACATTCCTGTTAATAAAATGTTTTCTGAAGTATCTCCTCTCCTTCTTGTGTTCATTCTTTAAATGTGACAGTGGAAAACTACCTTTTAACTTCTCACCGCTTGCGTTCTGACCATACATTCTATGACGAATATTACTCGTATAGCTGAGTTCTACCACCCCGTAAAGTTTTGCCCACTTTTTCAGATTCACCCTGTATATTACAGAGTATATATTATAAGATAACTTTGGAAATTAAGTTAAAACATATTATATATATTCAGGGTCATTATGAAAGAATACCCACATTTTAAAGTGTTATATTTTATTCAATAATTAAGTAATAAAGCGAAAAACAATAAAAATACCTTCACAAGCTAGTATTTCTTCGTTTGCACTTCAGATCAAAAGAATTATTACTGAACGAAGAAGAGCAGAGAGAAAGGATCCACTCAAGAAGCAGAAGAAAAGTCAAAGCCTGAGAAAAGCTGTGACATGCTTCCTGTAATAACCTTTACTCACAGACCCCTTCTTCTGTGATGTGGAAAAAGAATAAAAAACTAATGATTCCGTTTCCGAACCCCAACCTACTTGGGGTAGCCTCTGCACTCAACTATTCTACAGATGATATCTCTAATATTCTAGCCTCTCATTTGACATCCTCTGTTTCACTTCCTGACTCTTCACTATTTTCCTGGATAACAAGAATCAACAATTTTTTCTCACTCCTGTTCAGACACCACAGATTTTTTGCACCAGAAATTCTAGATATGGGAATTAAAAAACGCTGTTAAGAGGCGAGGCTGAAAGCAAAAAGCAGCCCCACGATCAATCTCATGACGAACTGTATAATTAAGAAGTTTTTCTCGAGAAGATACAAACATTCTACAAATGTTTAATGAAATTGGGACCAGTTTCTCTTGCTTCCTGTTTCGTTAAATTGAGATATTACTACTTTACCGACTGCATTGGTTTTTAGAGTGAACAACCTGCCCCGATTTGACAAACAGGGTTCCACAAAAGAAAATCTACAGAAGAGAATCGTTTGGAATTTGTGGCCGAAACCCAAAATGCCTTTGAAAAGAAATCAAATTGTTGCTGTTGCATTCTTGGATGTTCAACAAGCCTACAACAGTGTTTAGCATCAAGGCTTCCTGTTCAAAATATTTTTAACCTTGGACAATATCTGTAATGTAATTTATAATCTAGAAAGAGACTAGCAAATTGCCATCAACACAATAACTGATTTTCTTGAGTCTTGGGATCTAAATGTTACTCCGTGTAAAGCAAACTTTCTTGTTAATAAAATCAGATTTAAGAGAAGCCCTTTAACCTTAATTGGAAGGATGAAAACACCAGTTCAATAACTAAACATAAATTTCTTGGCGTTTATTTCGACCAGTCTATCACTGGTAAAACGTTCTAAAATTTCTCACCAGAACATCATAGAAGAACTATTTCTTTTCGCTTACTCTCAATTTACAAGTTTCTGATTCATCCTACCTTGGAGTACAGAGGCATTCTTTTTCTCAATACCTCAGACACTTTTATAAATTAGTTAGAAATTTGCTAGAACGAAACTGTCAAAATTTTCCTGGGTTGGGTTGTTTTACCTCTGAGCGGCACTTTTTTGCACACCATGGGCTAAATGGCCAGGTCACATGGACCCCGTAGGCTCAGAGAAGGTTGGGGGAGGGGACCCACTGGAACAGCTGTTGGGAGACAGATGGTAGCCTCCCGTCAAGGCCATCCAGCGTGTTCTTTAACGTGCACAGGGTATGGCTCTCCCGCACACGGGGCCACGGCTTAACGTCCCATCCGACGGACGGCGGCCTTTCCAAGCCCATCGGTGTCCCCTACTGACCGTGGGCAGGGCGGGGAATTTTGCGGAGATAAATCTCAACGCTGACCCAGCTGGGACTCGAACCTGGAAACTACAGATTACGAGCCTGGCGCGCTACCGACTGAGCCACCCCCGCCCCATTTTCCTGGGACTGCTTCCAGAAACACCCACTATTTTTCACTAACTGAAGCATCTATACACGCTCTCAAAATTAAAATGAAATCGAGATTAATAAAAGCTATTTTAAGAATGAAATACAAGTTTCCAGTCAATCTAGCCCTGAACAAAATCTCTGTATCTGCAAAACATCAAAAACTCGACAAACTCATTACTTCTGATGAACCACTTATTCGGTTCATCATTTCCCGACTGACTTGGAGGGGGAATTAATGAAGAATGATGGATTTTTTTTACCAATTTCCCAATATGGGAAAATAATCAAGTTGCCAAATCTCTCTCTTTGTCAAAAGTCTTCATCATCCATAGGAAATAAAGTCCACTGCTTTGAATTTCATCGCAGATCGTTATCAAGACTTGTCTACAAAGATGAATAGCCCTTCTACCAACAAAATATGTTCTGCTTTTGTCATTCCTTCTCTTGATATTAAAACTTGCTACTCCTTATAAAATTGAATATGCAACATGGCAGCGGAACTTTCAGCTGTTTAGCAAGCACTGCAATTGGTCTCAATCCACAATAAAACAATCTGATCTTATCTGACCGCAAGTCTGCTCTTCAGTCTCCGCCTTCAGAGCCACTGGCTTCATCACACACTCTTTCATTCCTTTGGATATGTGAAACACTTTATGTTGTCAACTCTCATAACGTCTGCCTCCAGTGAATACCCAGTCATTTTGACATTACAGGTAATTTGTTCAAAATGGACTGTTGGAAATAAAGGAAGTAAGTAAATGGATGAAAGTAAGGAGAATGTAGGAGGGCTGATTTAACTGCTAAATCAGATTTGACATTCTATCGTTTTAAATTACGATCTTTGTTATAGAGCTTTTACCTTGGAAGTAAAGAGAACTTCAGAGGAGTGGACTCGCTACTTCAAGACAACTGATCTGTACGTGATAGATTTTATAGAACATTTTTTACAACCCACCCAGTCCATGGGACTGAATTGGAGACTGAACAGAAGATAATAAACTACTTTAAATAGATTTACCGTCGGTCACTGTGCATTAAGAGAAAAATATCAGAAAACCGGAAAATAAACTTCACCCTTCTGTGAAGAGTGCAACCAACCTGAAAATGTTTAACATGTTCTAATTTACTGTCCACTTTACGACCTGAAAAGAAGCAGCATGCCTTCAGCAGATTAACATCGCAGATGTTTCTGTTGCTTCCGTCCTGGACAGAATGCAAACTTCTTACATTGTGTGCGGGATTTGTAAAATTTTGTTGCAGTTTCTAAAAGATACCGCCCTTCTCAGCTCCATCTGAGACTTCAAAAGTCACTAATGAAGTAAAGTCTCGTAACTCTTGAAGATAAAACATTTAAACCTTCTGTTATTATTGTGAATATTTTCGATTCATTGCACTGTTATGCCCTAGGTTTTTCTCTCCTCCCTACTACGGCTTTGGGATAGAAGCAGCCAATGAGTCGACCAATTCTCCCTTACTCGAGTTATTATCCTGCCTCTTTTAATAATAGTGACTTCAAAGTGTCAAGAAACTCGCGAAGATTCTTTGTTATCACAGCGTGGAATTAGTATCGCATGGTGGCGCTAGTATCAAATGTCTTATACGTCAAATTTACAAACTGTTATATTGTTAGAAGTCGACCGATCTTGTCGCCCAGAGAAGTCCACATTTGACAGCATTGTGCTTTTTTCTTTTTGGCGATGGTAGATTAAAAATTTCATTTATTCAGAAAAAATGAATGATATGTAGCATTTAAAGGAAAGAATCACTGCAGCTGTTCCAACTGTTGCACCAGACCTACCGAGTCGATTATGGACGGAAGTTGAATAAGACGTCACCATTGGCGCCCACGATGAAGTCTGATAGAAACGAAATTTGGAGTGTTTATTCATATTTTATAAATTCGGTTGCTTTTGTTACTAAATTACTTAATAAAATATAGCATTTTAACATATGAGTATTCTTTTATAATGGCACTATATTTGGGTTTATAGAGTATTAAATTCTATACCAAATCATTTATGTAACTAATCTTATTATATGCAACTGGAATTAGAAATTGGTTGGTAAATGATTTTCGTGAGGGTGATTTTTCAGTATTTTAAAATTATTATTGTAGATAATATTCATATCAGAAATCATTGAAGCTCTCTCGTGGCTGATCATTGCAAGCTTTACAACTTTCACCCAGGATTCGGTGTTATTTTTAGAGAGCTAGTTTTACATTAACTAACTTCTCATGTGTGTCAAATTATCTCACGATCAACTACAAATATGTTAAACATAATCTAAACCCGAAGCCAAGTGGTTAGCTTGCTTAACTACTGATCAAAAGTACCTGGGTTCGAGCCCCGGGTAAGACATCGATATATATGTGTTATTTTTCTGCTGAGGTCCCGCCATCTTCACTGACCTTCAACTATGACGTTTAAGCTGACAGGCTTCTGTCAGACCTCTGTCGCAAACAACTGTTTAAGAAAATATTTATTAAATTTTTCTTTTACTGATAATTAATGCATTGGTATTTGATGCTTAACATAAAATTGTACTTTTTTTAAATATTATTACTATGATAATAATGTTATTGCTTTTCAATATAAACAGCATCAAAACAAATTAATTTGAACTCGCAATCGAATTACACTCAAGCAGGATTATTTGATAATGATATTGCGATCGGCAGTAGTATTGTACAGTTGACAGGTACTGGACAGACAAATGGAAACAGTTCCATGTCATCTCAATAGAAAATCACATTCAGAGCTCAATAACTCCTTCAATGTGATTTTTTAATGAAAAATATGTTTAAAGATAAATATTTCAATCGAATCTATCTAAATCTCGATTTTTAAACAATATTTTTCCAGTATTCAAGGAGTTATGAATGTTGTAATATTTAATAAGCTACAAAAATTGACCTTAAAATTTAAAAGATTAAAACAGATTAAATGACGAGTACCCAGTACTCCATTGGAGTCAACTATGATCTCTTAACCTGTTTTAATTAAAATTTACGGTCATTATTTTATCACCTGTTAAATATTCCATCGTTTACAAATCTTTCAATACTGAACAAAATTGTTTAAAATCTTTAAATGAATATTCATAACTGACCACCCCCTTATTAATATTAATAAATATCCGTGGCCCGTTATAAATATTAATAAGGGGGCGTGTAAAAGGACGTCATAGAGGAGAAGCACTGTGTTTGGGGTTGCCCTATAGTGGGACTATACTACTAGAAAATCCCGCTAGGTGGCGCTATGAGAAAAAGCCTCAAATTATCATTCATATGGCTCAGCGCTAAAGAGTTTGACTACCATCTGGTGGTTGAAAATGTAGTTAAAAATTAAAGAATTTCGTTTTTAAATTGCTTCTTGTAGGAAGAAAGTGGCCTGTAAATGGTAGACAGGTAGCCACTGGAAGGAGATCTATGCACCAATCCCCTGTGATGATGCATTGAACCAGCCAGGCCTAGCACCTCGCATTCTCATGGTACAGACCATTAGTACCTTTCAAAAGAGATACTCTCTTGTGGAAGTGAACGGAATTGGAGGCTGCCAGATTAGTGTTGCCTACTGATCTCAACAACTGTGGCTACTTTTTTTCTACCCTGCTGAGGAGTTATCCACACAGAGTCCTGGTGCTGACCATATACACCAACCATAATGGATTTATGGCTCTGAGCTTGATTATGGATCCTGAATTTCCTACACTGGTGGGCTTCTATGGAGGGAAAATCTTCCGCTGTGTTTTCTGTTTGTGGGTTGACAGCCCCAAGTGAATAGATTCACAGGATATGTTTTATCAGCTGGTGGATAATCCTGAGCAGAGGTCATCGCAGGCACCTGAACTCTTTGCTTCTATTGGCATCGTCAAATTCTACATTAGAGGAAGTCTTCCAGTGTAGGTGGCTTCAGCCTTTAGTGGTGGGGGAACGGGTCTTTGCCCCATGTCTGCGATTAGGGGGCTGTTTGATATTGTCGGCATTCCCTCTCTCAATAAACATAGTTTCTTTAAACATCCCACTAACCATTTTTCTCTCCATAAGTAGTTGGAATGTGAGGACTCTGCACAGAGCATTTTCTCTTGATGTCCTCACACAAGAATTCCACCGTTATAATTTAGATATTCTCGGCTTGCAAGAGACCAGATGGACAGATAAAGGTCAGATCCTTAAAAATAATCTTAAATTTCTCTTTTCAGGGAGGGAAGATAATGAACATCACCAAGGCGTGGGTCTGCTTCTCAGCAGACACGCTAGTGATGCTCTTCTAGGATATGAGTGCATTAATGAAAGGTTTCTTACAGCAAAATTTCAGACAAGCGCTAAAGACTTGAATGTTTTCTGCTGTTATGCCCCACTGAGGATGCCGATGAGGATGAGAAGGATAGGTTTTATGAACAACTTCAGAATATTTTGTATTCTGTCAAGAAAGGAGATATTACCCTTGTTCTTGGTGACTTCAGTGCCAATGTTGGTACTGACTCTGACCTTTGGGAGGAGTAATAGGCCCTTTTGGTATTGGTAGCTGCAATGGGCAACGTCTCCTACAGGTAAGTAAACTCAATGGATTCAGAATAACTAACACTTATTACAAACACCGCGGCTTACATAAGTACACATGGGTTTCACCCGATGGGCTGCATAAGAATATGATTGATTATATATTAATTAACAGCAAATGGGCTAGTTCTATTAGGAATTCCTGGTCATATAGGGGAGCTGAAATTGGATCTGACCATTATCTTGTTAAAAGTGTCTTGCAACTTAAACTCAAAAAGTGTTGTGCTAGGGATAAAAAATTTGCCTTTAATACTGAAGCTGTCAAAAGACCCAGTTATAGCCAAATCTTACCATGATAGGTTACTTAGTCAATATGACAGTCATGGTTTGCTTACTACTGAAATTGAGGAAGAATGGGGTCATTTTAACAGGCTTTTTTGGAAACGAACAATACTCTTTTAGGAAAAAAGGAGCAGAGGAGACAGAATTATTTGAGTGAAAAAGCACTTGAGCTTATTTCAGAAAGAAGGAACTGCAGGAATGTCCTTGATCAATACCCTACTAGTCCAAATAGATAGGATTACAGAGAACTTAATAAACGTGTAAAAGATCAGTTAGCTGCTGATAAGAATCTTTGGCTTGATGGCTTGGCTGACAAAGCCGAGGATGCAGTTAGATAGCACAACAGCAGAGAGTTCTCCCAGATAGTTAATGTTTTGTGTGGTAGAAAACGGACAGGTATACAGGGATTGAAGGATAAACAAGGTTCTTGTGATAACTATAGGGGTATCAGCCTACTCTCTGTTCCAGGGAAAGTTGTTTCCATGATTGTGCTTAATAGAATTAAGAATTTGGTTAACATGCAATTCCGTGATGAGCAATTTGGATTCAGAAGTGGTAGGTGATGTGTAGATCAGATATTTTCACTTAGGCAGATTCTTGAGAAATGTTTGGAGTTTCAGAAACCGTTGGTTGCTAGCTTTGTTGATTTCAAAAAGCCTTTGGACTCTGTTGATCGTCGTAATTTATGGTTCATTGTGAGATCATATGGTATACCAGACAAGTTAGTTAACATAATAAAATCTCTCTATAATAACACTGATTCGTGTGTGAGAGTTGTTAAGGCTTGTAGCAAATGCTTTAGCATTACTTCTGATGTTCGACAAGGGTGCATTTTGTCTCCTTTTCTCTGTAGTTTGGTTATTGATTATGTTATGCGAAATTCACTTCAAGGGAAAGCCCTTTTGTCAAATGATGTTGATGAGATGAACTCTTTCATTTGAGCTGTTGATGAAACTGGTAGTAGAATAGGTTTGGTTATAAACAGAGAGAAAACTAAAGTGATGAAAATTGGTCAGGCAGGCTGTGATTCAGTTAATCTGAATGGTTGCACCCTTCAGCAGGTGTCACAGTTTAATTATCTTGGGAGCTACATAACAGATACTGGTGATGTGCGGCATGAGATTAACAGACGAATAGGGATTGCTGCCGGGTCTTTTAAGAATCTATGGAGAGTGTGGAGAAATAGGCATATACACCTAAAGACTAAAATTAGACTGTATAATAGTTTGTTTCTTTCGCAGTATCTTGGGCATTAGGTGGTTTAACTTTGTAACTAATGATGAGGTTAAGGAAAGGAGTAGACAACCACCTTTGAGAAGCATATTGTGCAGAGAGAGACTCCGTTGGTTTTGCCATGTTGCCCGTATGGAAAATTAGAGATTGGCGAATAGGGTTATGAACAATGTGCCTAAAGGCCTCAGAAAGAGAGGGAGACCTAGGATGCGGTGGGCAGACAATGTCAAACAGGACCTGGTTAGAATTGGTGTGCAGTGGCCAGATGCAGCAGATGTAGCTCAGGACAGTTATGCTTGGAGAACTAAACTGCATGGTCTGTTTGGACCTCCGTAGCCCAAGGCTGGTTAAGGATGATGATGAGGTATAACATACTTCAATATTATGTTAATTTCCCATAAATAAGCTGTATTAATTCGTTTTGCATATAGAATGCGTTGATGACAGTATATTAAGTGCAAAAATTCAATTGAAATTATTTTCTTATAATTTAAAGGAGAGAATAATGTTTTAAAGAATTTATATGATTTGTGTAGTTTTAACAGGAAACATTAAATTTTTACATTTAAACAGGAAATATTGCTTGGGGTACTTCCAATTGTGTGCTTAACTGCTGAATGAGAATATTATATTAATTAGTAATTAATGCGTAAAATTCCAAAACAAAATGCGTAATATTGAAACGCAGAACATGCGATATCTAAGTCTCAGAGGTGAACATATATTAATAAGTTCCCTGGTTCTTTTTTTATTTCTTATATGCAAAGGTAAAAGCAGAAAATTATTTATATTCCTTGATATTAAACAGCTGAAATTAGTAATTATATGACGAATTTCGTTAATTTTCATTGTAGTTAGTGTATGAAAGTATATTATTTTTATCTCAGTCATTAAAAATCAGATTTTTAGGGAATTATCTGTATTTTTTACTAAACAGTTGAAATAAGTAATCAACTGGTGAAATCGCTTAATTTTCGTTTCAATGCATATAATGAAGAAAAACATTAATTTCACCTCTGTAATTAAAAAAAATCTTATTTTTAGGGAATTTTCTCTTTTATTTAAATTACTTAAATTATTTGGTGAAATCCCTTAATTTTCATTTCAGTGCATTTAGGAAAAAACATTACTTTTTAATTAAATTATCATACTTTTTATCACTGGGAAATTATTAATTGAGTAATTCGAATAACAGTATGAAAAACCATTTTTTTTTTACGATTTACTTACTAATAGGAAAAGTATATTAAATTCATTTATACCTTGTGTATTATATAATGCAGAGAAATTATCCTTTTCCTTATAGGTCATTGCAAAAAATTATTAATATTCAGTAAACGGTGAAATCTGCTCTAAAACGCTTGGTAATAAATTCCTTTATCGCCAAATGGCTGATGCAATAATTCCGATTATTTCTCTGTAAAACTCTACGTAGTGAAAGTCGGGGATATTCTGTCTCTGCAAAGTAAAAATTAATTTAGAATTTCATCCTGAGCTGATAAATTTATCATAAACACAACACCCGGTGCATTTATTGAAGTCCTGCCACTTTTGAGAAGTGATTGCTTAAAAAAAACGCCGATTTCGAGGAGGCTAGATCTGGTAGCCTAATGACCAATGAGCAAGCAAGTAAGCGATTCGAATTGCGATAACTTCGAAAGGAAATCATATGTTTTCATCACTTCTTAATATTTGAAAACGTCTCTACATAGCAAAATTATAAGTAATGTGTACTAAACCATGAAATGTAAGAGAATTACCGACCTTTTATTATAAGTGTTAGTTATAATAAGTTACTTATAAGTAAGTTATAAGTTTATTATAAGTTAAATACATCCCAGAAATGCGTGTATTTAATAGACTTCTCTACGAGCGAACTGGTTCCCCAAAGGAGTTGCAGCTTGTGGTATGACACATAGACACATGCACTCCGGGAGCATCACAGGGTGAGCCCGTGGTCACGGGAGAAGTCGCGATAACATCGACGTTGTTTACCTTCCCACTTGCTAAAGATAAAAGACTCGACTTAAAAAATCAGACAACACACACATATTTCATTTTAAATTTTTATTGATATCAAAGCATTGGGAGATACAATGAATAAGCAATGACATATGGTAATTACATGCGATATTTTTACATATACAGGGGTTACATAAAAATTATATATACATTCAGATAAAAATCATCAATTTTTTTATACATACTAACATATAGCCCAAACATAATAAAAATCACAATGTACATATTTAACAAAATATTCGTTTTCTGTTACATTATTTTTTCATCGTTTTGTAGTGTCCGTACGAAAGGGTGTCATTACCATTTTCTAAAATGTATCTTTTGTCATCGAGGACAGATGAAGTGTTACACTTTTCACTCTATGAAGGTGCTGGTTGTAATTTTGAATCCTTGTCAAATCTACTCGAGAAGGTGATTGGTTTATCTAGCAGTCCCTGTGATCCTTGTGACGAAGGGTTCTTTTTACGATGGATTTGGAGACTGCTTTCTGTCTTCTCCTCTTGTAAACTCTGAAGACTATACATTTTTGACGAAGTCTTACAAATTCTTTTGCAGGTACTCCTGAAAGTTCATCTTTCATTTTACTAGTACTTTTTTATTATGTGTACTACGTAAAACATGATCTATGAGATATATCAGGCGTTTCGAAATGATGTATATCATCTTTCATATCGGCATACACGTCCTCTGTTTGAAGCTCGTAGCACAGTGAATCTGTATCAGTGAACAATAATTTAGCTTTTCCTCCATATTTTGGTCTAATATAGTCATAACGAAAGCTATACATCAGTATTTTACTAATATCCAGAATAATGAATACAGCATAAATAGGTATGTTGAGTTTCAATTTAGTTTGCTTTGATTGTATACATGCAAGTTCGTTGTCAAAAACACGAAAAGCAAGCAGGCGATGCTACGAGTTTATATACTCTCTTTGGACTCTGAGTCAATTCAATTTTCACCCGATTTCTCAAATTTTCCATCGCTTTTCCAAACACAGCATTATTCATCACTTTGAAGAAATCCTTCTCGAAGTCGTTTCTAGCTTTCTTCCGCTGATCTGTATGAAATTTTATAAATGGATTTAGCTAGCAAGATTGCTTGAATTCTAAAATGCGATGTATTTTCTTCAGCTGCATACCGAAGGCTAAATATTGTTTCATATTACGGTAATGAAGAACATATTTTTCCTTATAATATAGATTGGGGACTACTTTCACGACTGATTGGTTGGTATTTATTCCAACGTTATGACAACCTCTTGGCAATATTCTGTAGCATGCTGTTGGTAATCTGAAGTTTCTCAGGGGCTAGTGGATAATCATTATGCGTGTCCTGGAAAGAAACTGGGTAATCTAAATCGACTTCCAATATATACCCTTTATTCGAATCATCAGCAACTGCAGTAATATCTAGATCTTCTATTTCTTCTCTATTAAGCCATCGAAAATCGCTTTGAGGTAGACATTGTTACATTGCCCATCCGTAAAGATTGTTGTCATCATAGTACATAATGTATTTAGGGGCCGCTGAAGATTGTAGATATCTAAATACTTGTTGTTTGCAGTGTTAAAACGATTGCATAACATAGTTTTCTGAAATTCTCAAACACATCAGCTAAGAGGAGCACGTCGGTCTTCAGGTACAAGTCGTGATAATGGCCTAGGTTTTTTTATGTTGAATGTGTTCCATACTTTCATTGCATGGATATAGTCTTCTTCCTATAGCGCTTCTTCTGTAAGTTGATTGTAAAATGACTCACGTGGAGGTAATAACGTTTCTTCAAACTTTTTGCAGCTGGCAATGTAATCGTAAGGGGTAAACTCCTTTTCTCAAAGCCAGGTGTAGCAGTTCAGATTCAACATGCTTCTTTAAAATATGAAATTCTTCTGCCGATAAATTATTGACTAGCTTCTCAAGAGATGTACTCAAAAACTGATAGGAGAGGAGTCTATGAAAGTCCCTAGGGAGTAAGCTATGTATTTTTCCATATTATTGGGATTGCAATCAGTCTTCTTATTTTCGATCCTGCCGATTCCTTGCATAATACGATGGCTGTCATATCCCTTAAGGTTATGAAATATAACTGGAATCTTATTTGTGAACTTAAAATTGAGATTACACCTATTATGGGCGGCTCCTCGGAATTTTCCAGTTAAAATGGTCGTGATCCCTCACTCGATTTAGTCCCAGAACATCTTTGCAAATATGACAGTTGGTAGCGTTGCGAAATGATTCCTCTTCCTGATTTGAAAGACACATTAGTTTGATCTCCGAGAGTAAATTTTTGATAACGTTTTCTTCTTTAAGCAACATTCCAAAAATTCTTTTACCACGTTAAGACCTCTATAAACTACTGGAGGTTTATAGCTGTAGCCGTCAGGTCCAACAACAAGATATGCAAATCCACAGGGTTTATGATTTGCTGTGATAGTGGTGTGATATTTTGAAAGGTTGGGCATACAAGTGTCCACTTTCACTAAGAATGATTAAAAATCGGCGTAAATCACGTATAGAACGAACGGTTGCAACTTGAAATTTGTGAATTTCAGCCATTTCTCCTTTTCAGTTGGAAACTCTACTCTCTGGGATCCATGTTCTTGACAATAGGGAATCTGATCCTTCAAGAGTGATTCATTCGTGAAACGGTGAAGGCAGTAATCACAATAGAAACTCACACTGTTATGTTTGGTGAGAGGACTGAGGAGTCTACTCATATTCTTAATAGAACAATAGTGATGCTATTCATCATCTTATAACGTAAGAGATTTGCGTGCTCTTTAAATCTAAATGGTGTAATGTAGAGTGGGAACACCTCTTTCTCGTATCCAAAAACATTGACAGAGATTTTATTCATTTTTTCGAATTATGATATTTGATTTATTGTTATAGGTAAAATTAGATCAGATGTGTTTAATTTTTCTTCTAAATACGTGTAGTTGCTAAGGCGCTCGGTGTTTCCTATAGCGGGATACAAAGAGACTAAAACAGACCAGATAAAACATTTTTTGCCAGAATTACATACATTAACAATAGCATGTTTTAATAGTAATTCTCTTGGAGTAGGGACATAACTAGACCGTGCAAAAGGGATATATTTTCCAATGTTTATTTCACTGTGGAATACAGCACCCAGTATCCATCCACTATGTGCTCCTTCAACTTCTTCAAATGAAGTCTTGATCATCTTGCACGCTGAATCCAGTTCTCTGTTTAGGGATGATGTAGGAAGACTTGTGACACAGTTACTTCGGAAAAACGGAGTACAGTATTCGAAGGTAGAAGGGGAGACTTTTCGACTGAAGCGCACTTGTACGGCAAGATACCATTTAATGCTACCTTTGGAGGCCAATTCTTCATTCAGATCAGTTAGGAGTGACTCCCGCAAGGACTGAAGGAAAAAGGTGAGATCAACAGATGTTTCTTCAGTCGCCATCAGCTTATGTGTTGATAGGGTCCTTTTCATTTCTTCTGTAAACTGACACCCAACCTCTGAGGCTAACTTTGGTATTAGTGGATCATACCCTTTTGTAAAGGACTGCAAAAACTAAGAGTGATTTCTGAGATCTTTCTCTGTCCTGTCTGAAAACTGAGAATTCTTTGTCCTGTATGTAGTAAATGAAAATAAATATTAGCAGAGAGTTGCATAATAAAAGTCAAAGATGCAAACTGTTTTAGCAATAGTGAAAAATTGAAAGACTAGTTGGAGCTCATAGTTTTTTTTTTAATATTTGCAAGCTTGTTAAGGAGCTGAATTGTAGCGAACAACACACACATTCACACATGCAAATTGCTTCCTCCACTCATTGGGATCATGTTTTTGTGAATAAGGAACCTGATTCATAACTTCTTAAATGTTTTTTTATCGAAGAATATGATGAAAGATAATTAAAAGATCTTATTTCAGTATATTTAAATCTTTATTTTCAAAAGTATTCGTTCAGCATTTAAAGAGATATGGAAGCTGAAAATACTTAACTGAAACTGCGCATGTTGTTGTTTATGCGAAAATTTAATTCAGACAGATTAAAGGTAAAGCAATAACCGTGATACTGAGATTTGCTGAAATGTATTAGCGCATTTTTAGCGGTTTGGCGAAAATTAAAATAATTATTTTACAATTTCGGAAGATTTTTGGGGTATGTTACGACCAACTTTGCAGAGACAAATTGTTCTGTTTCTTCGTTTCTCCTGGGAAATGACACCGACCGTTCCAAATGCTTTTGATCAATGTGAGAAAAGTCGAAAAGTAAGTGCTATTTAAATTTTCGCAAAGTTTAATACAGAGCAAAGAAATATTTTAGCGCTCTTTACGGAGTACACTTTCGAAAACCAAAAGTTTGCAAAATACTATGAATGGCTACCTTGTGAAGTCGATGCACTTTCGAGTTCTGCAGACAATCATCCAAACTCATTAAATTCAAGCTCCAAGGGCCTATGAGTAGCACGTGGCTTGCGCACGCAACCTTCTCGTTTAATGGATGGTCGGTGCTGCGGTCCTCTTCTCGGCTCCTCTGAATCTCTCTCTCCCTAGGGAGGAAGAAGATGCCACATCCTGCGCTCTACATCCATGCGACACGGACGAGATAGGGAGAGGAGAGGGGGATATATTAATGACCCACGATTTGCTGCATCTGAAGACACGCGCCAAGTGCGGAGGAATCGCGGACCATGATGATGGCCTTCAGCCAATGCTGCAGAGACGGGTCGTATTTCCGTGACATTTCGCATTTCCGAAAAACTGAAGCAAGTGCAGTGAGTGCAGTAGGCCGAAGCTCCATATTGCTGGCAATTAATCAGCTTTAATTGAACTTTTCTAAATTCGATCTAGGGAAGAAGTGGGAAAGACTTAAATGAGAATATGTTATTCCATTTGTATGGAAAATAACAGTTCTAAGTAAAAGCGTTTTAATTCATACAATGACGTAGAAAGAATGGTGTGAAATGCAAAGGAATATTAAATATATAAAAGAATATAGACTAGGTGAAAGTATTTTAAAAACATTCAGGCTATGATTTTGAAATCAAGAAATACTGTAAAATGACATAAAAATAAATCAAAAGAGTTCTCAGATTTGCGTTGGAGAATTTTCTTTCTGTTTAAATTTCTTTCTTCCAAACCTAGGCTGGGAAATCCAGACTTAGCGATCAGCCACTAAAAACAAAACACATTCTATCACCAGAATATCTAATTTCAAAGAATCATTTGCTATACTACTTCGAGTTTTATATTCTCTACATTTAACGCCTACTAACGATGTAAATTAAAGCCTTTTAAAAGATTGTTGTTCGTGAAGCCACTTGTACAGAGCTACTTTGACTTCGTCATCATTTGAAAATCGTCGCCACGTAATGCTTTTCCCAGTGGGCAAAAAACGTGATAATTGAAAGGGGCGAGGTCATTGTATGGTGGGTGAGGGAGAAGTTCAGAATCAAGTTTTGAAATTCTTTCAACAGCACATCTGATAAGTTAGTTACACTGAGAAACTTGCTGAAAGGTACAGCCATTCAAAAGACTGTAGTACTACCAGCTGACTAATTTTCATCACCTTAGTTTTCTTTCTATCACCAAAATTATTAGCAGTCTCCCTAGCTATAATGAAAGAGTATCTCGTTAACATAATTTTACAAAAGCGCCAAATCTTCAGCATAATTTAAGTGAGATATTTTGTAATATCTCTAAACCATCTAAAGCCAAGTCCCTTTCTAATAAATTCTTCAAAACATAATCAAACTTAAAAGGTGATAAAATGCAGCCATGTAGTACTCCAGGAGTAATGCTAAATCAATTACTGCAAGTTTCACCAACTTTCACACAGGACTTGGAATTTTTAACTAATGTAATGATAGTTCTCTATAATAACACTGACTTATCAGGTATGACAAATGGTATCACGATCACCTACAAATATGATGATCAACAGAATCGAATGCCTTTTAGAAATCGACAAAACACGCAACTATAAATTTATGAAATTCTAAACATTTCTCAAGAATCTAAACGAATAAAACTGATTTATGCAGCCACCACCAGCTATGAACCTACATTTTCTATCCCAAAGTTGTCTATCAATCCAAGGTTTAATTCTGTGAAGCACAATATGGGATAGAACTTGAACTGAAACAGAAAGTAGACTATGCCATATAATTATCAAAAGAATTCAAATCGCCTTTCCTGAAGATAAGGGAAATAATATCTCTAGTAAAATCCTTAGGAAATATATCATAGAAATATTGCACACAACTGCCAGGCATCTGACAACAGAAAGGGGCGGGGGTGGCTCAGTCGGTAGCGCGCCAGGTCCTGTAGTTCCCAGGTTCTAGCCCCAGCTGGGCACCGTTGAGATTTATCTCCGCGAAACTTCTCGTCCCGTCCTCGATCACTAGGGGATATCGATGGGTTTGGTAAAGGCCTCCGTCCGTCGAATGGTACGTTAAGCCCTGGACGGTGTGCCACATCCTGTGCACGTTGGATGGCCTTGACGGGAGGCTACCATCCATCTCCTAATAGCTGTTCAGTGGGTTTCCTCCCCCAACCTCCCTCAGAGGTAAAACGACTCAATTCTGGCAACAGAATCTTTTATCCTGTTGTCATAGTTGAATCTTTTATCCTGTTGTCATAGATAAGATACTACATAGTTGACAAGTTGACATAGTTGGGTCGTTCTAAACATTTCAGCAGTAATTTCATCTACCCCTGTTTTCTTGTATGCCCTTCCAGAGCCAAATATTCCCTGGCACAGAATTCACACACTTATGGAATGAAAAAAATGTCGCTTATAGGTTTGACACTTACTGGGAAAAAAGTATTTTATAAGCAGAAGATAATTTAAATATTGATTATTATATAAAACGAGGAAGTCGATATCGCATTATATGACTCGGAATTAAGCTTTGTTGACAAAGATGTATTTAACAACGAATGCACATTTTCTGTTTTTTAAAGGAAAAACTAGAAAATCGTTTTGAATGGGGAGGAGAATTTCGGCTTTCGTTATTAGGCCACCTGTCTGTCTTCTCTTGGTCAACAGAAACATTATTATTTTTCGTATTTCAAAATAACAAACAATATATCCGATCTTGTTCGTGATTAAATATGGCAGAAAACACATCTAATCCAGTTGGTGAAAATTATTCATGAAAAATGTAAAGTTGAAATAGGAGAGAATTAAAAATTGAAGCCTATTTGAGGAGTACTTGTTTTGAATTCCTAATAAATATCTAAAATGAACCAAAAATTACATTTACTAGTTTTTTCTAGTTTAAATAATAATAGTTTTCATTAATAAGCGAAAATTTAATCGTGAACATTAAATTATGTGGTCAATATTCTGCAAGAAAATTAAATAATAAGCCTATAAAGATATTTTCGGTTTTGAAACATTGACATTCTAAATTAATCTAGATGTAAAATATTATTTGAAAGCCGATTTGCAACTCGAAACAAAACTTTACCATTTCTATTTTACCTAACGCTGATTAAAATTGACTATTACTCCTACCTATTAAATCGTCGGAAATAATTTAATGTTGGATAATTAAATTCATAAATCATTATTGTTTCCAATTTAGTTCTAAAATTATAAAACTTAAAATATTTTAAAATTTGGTGATCTGGTCTTCAGAATTTGGCGGAATTTGCGAGAATTATTTCATTTCGATGTCCAGAGGTTCCTCAAGGAGAAACGTCTTCTAAAAGCTGTTGAGAGCCGGCGAGATGGTGGACAGGCGACTTGTCTGCTGCCTGAATGGCTTAATAAGCTCGCTGAGTGTGGAGGCAATGAAAGTGGTGCTGCGAATATATATCGCCGCATCGACATATGGATGCCTACGGCGAGTCCTTGATCTGCAGGCGAAGAGCCCTGAGCGAGGCTCACGCCAATCAACTTCTTCACACGTAGCCTTTCTAACGAGTCATCACACGTCCGAAGCAGGACTCGCCATTTCCTGACTCGCTCGCTGCGAGACGAAGAGGGATCCTGCGATGAGAGTGAAGTGCCACGAAGATGATACTTCAGTAATGGCAACGGTGGATGAGGGTTGTCGTCTGCTCGGAGCAAGACAAGTGCAACCAGCTAAGTCTGTTGAGTAACAACAGACCTGGCTGATGCGTTAAAAACGGCGAATTCGCAATCCCAGATTGCGCATTCCACTAAGCAATTACTCGTTCGCCTCATCTGACTCTACAGATACTTCCCCTTTACACAGAGCTGCAGATATTCTATATGAAAGATCTTCGAAGTAATGGCTCACAGAAACGGAATCCATTGCGACCCAACACTTGGATATCCAGACTTCTTTCAGATCGTAATTTCGCAACCTTTGACTTAGTTTATACAATTAGTGGAACACCGGTTATCCGGAAAAACTTAGGATAAAGATAATTCAGATGAGTGAGCCTTAATTTAAAAACAATCGTTTGCTGCACTGCAATAAATTTACATTTCTAATGCACATTTAAACGTTATTCAAAGAATGATCATTGTTTAAAAAAATTATACCATTATTATATATTTATTTTTTGGACTTATAATGTTTAAGTCCAAAAAACACAGTACATACGTGTACTTTTAACAACTTAAGCCTGAAACCGTCATATTCGCCAGAGGCGATATGCGTTTACTTTCAGTTTTAAAACAGAATTAAAATATTTTATAAATATTTATGTGTAATTTTATTCTGTAAATTCCAATAGCAATTTGCATTATACATATTTCAGGCTCAGAATATGTGTAGGTACCTGAGGCTATATTTAGTAGCACGAGATCTCAGAAAATGTTTTTTGTAAGATGATTAGTGAGCATATCGTTTTGCAATTTTTGCGTAAGAGTGGACCTTTTGCACTTTAAGTCTTCCAGGAACGAACAAAAATCTTCTTTCGGAGCGAAGTAATATTTGAAGAAAAAATTTTTCTTCTGAAAACTCGAATTTATTTTCGCATATTTTATGTTCACTCTTATAGTTTTTGGTCTTACAAAAGATTCGCGGGTTTCGTGGCCATATAGTAAAGGCAGACAGAGATAACATTTATCTATCATTTTTTGAAAATGCACAAATTTCTCAGGAAACTTCTATTTTAAAAAAATTAATGCTACGTATATTTGATCATTATGAGAGAGAATTTATTTTCCTAAGAGTAGTGTTTTTATAGATCATAGTTAGTTTTCGTAGGAAGATTAATATTGAATAATAAAGCAATCGGAAGATTTAAAACAAAATCACTGTGAACAATCATAAACACAGAAGAAATGCAGTCTGGAACAAAGTGGAATGTAAACCAATGTCTTTCTGATAATTAACACGTTGGTTTTTAAATATGCGATATTTTTTCGCTTTTAATTTCCTCTAAAAGCTTCGTGCAGGATGATTCCTTACAAATTAAAGTTACAATCGGTGTTGAACTTCGAGTTGATATTTTTTATTTGTTTCTTTGCTTTATGCCTCGCTCTTTTGCAATTGGAAATATTCTTTCGACTTTCGCATTCTGCACAACGAGAGAAAAAACATATTTGGAATACTTCGGAATGAACCAATGTCGAATTTTTAGAAATATTGTGCCCATTTCAAATGGATAAAGAATATTTGAATGCAAGATTATTCAGTTGGATTTATTGAAACCTAATAACGTAAATTCCCACTTATTCTGAATGAAGTGTTGAGACCGTATTAAAACGCAAAAAGAAAGAAAAATTGTTGATAATTCTCCAACACTTGTTCTAATTAATTTCAATTCAAACGTACTATTTTTCGATCTGTGTAATATGGAGTTCCTAGAAATAAAGATTTATTAGAATTGCAAACTACGATTATAAAATATAAATTTAATTACTTGACAGTATACCAACTTCCTGTACTCAAATCGAAAGGCAACAACTCGAGCGAACCTCTATGATTCTTCGAAAAATTTATTGCAATCGCATGATTGCAATAATAAAAAACAGAAAATACAAGGTGATTCAAAAATAATTCTACACTTTCAAAAATTGATTATTCATTAACATATTACATTACATATTACATACATTACATTATACATATTGATTGTTCATTTACATATGAACATGTAATCAAAACCACTTTATAAAGGAACTATCACAGTTATATTTATAATCTTACAAATGATCAATATGCGCCTCTCGTGTCGCATGGCACACATCAACTCTGCAGTCTAATTCACCCCATACCCTTTGTAGCATATCACAGTCGATGGTTGAAATTTCCACGGTGCGTTCCTTCATATCCTTAAAGCTGCGAGAAAGAGGTGGCACACATCAATCCTGTAGTCTAATTCATCGCAGACCCTTTGTAGCATATCACCGTCGATGATTGAAATGAGTGCCACGATGCGTTCCTTCCTTTACTTAAGGCTCCGAGAAAGAGGTGGCACAGATCAGTCCTGTAGTATAATTCATCCCATACCTTTTTGTAGTATATTACCGTCGATGGTTGAAATGAGCGCCACGATACGATCTTTCATTTCCTTAAGGCTCCAAGGAAGAGATGGCACACATCAATCCTTTACTCTAGTTTATCCCAGACCCTTTGTAGAATATCACAATCCATGCTTGAAATGGCAGTCATGATACATTCCTTCGTTTCCTTTAGGCTGTAAGAAGGAGGTGGCAGACATCAATCCTGTAGTCTAATTCATCCCTGACGCTTTGTAGCATATCACCGTTGATGGTTGAAATAGCAGTTTAGATGCATCCTTCATTTCCTTCAGGCTGCGAAGAAGAGGGAGCACACATCAATCCTGTGGTCTAATTCACCCCAGACCCTTTCCAGCATAACACCGTCGATGGTTCAAATGACTTCCACGATGCGTTCCTTCATTTCCTTAAGGTTGCAAAGAATATGTGGCACACATCAATCCTGTAGTCTAATTCATCTCAGAATCTTTGTAGAATATCACCGTCGATGGTTGAAATGACTGCCATGATGTGTTCCTTCATTTCCTTAAAGCTGCGAGGAAGACGTGGCACACATCAATCCTGTAACCTAATTCATCCCAGAATCTTTGTAACATGTCACTGTCGATGGTTGAAATGACTACCACGATGCATTCCATCATTTCCTCAAGGCTGCAACAAAGAGGCAACACACATCAATCCTCTAGTCCAATTCATCCCAGACACTTTGCAGCATATCACCATAGATGGTAGAAATAACTTCCACGATGCAATCCTTCATTTCCTTAAGGCTGCGAGGAAGACGTGTCACACATCAATCTTGTAATCTAATTCATGCCAAACCCTTTGTAGCATATCACCATAAATGGTTGAAATGGCAGCCACGATGCATTCCTTCATTTCCTTAAGGCTGCGAGGAAGACGTGTCACACATCAATCTTGTAATCTAATTCATCTCAGAACATTTGTAGAATGTTACTGTCGATGGTTGAAAAGGCAGCCACGATGCGTTTCTTCATTTCGCCCGAAGGAAATGCAGGGAAATGCGTCCCTGCATTTCCTTAAGGCTGCGAGAAAGAGGTGGCACACATCAATCCTGTAGTCTAATTCATGCCAAACCCTTTGTAGCATATCACCATAAATGGTTGAAATGGCAGCCACGATGCATTCCTTCATTTCCTTAGGGCTGCGAGGAAGACGTGGCACACATCAATCCTGTAGTCTAATTCATCCCAGACCCTTTATAGTATATTACCTTAGATGGTTGAAATGGCAGCAACGATTCGTTCCTTCATTTTCTTAAGGCTGCCAGAAAGATGTGGCACACCTAAATCCTGTACTCTAATTCCTGCCAGACCCTTTGTAGGATATCATCATAGATGGTTGAAATGGCAGCCACGATGCATTCCTTCATTTTCTTAGGGCTGCGAGGAAGAGGTGGCACACATCAATCCTCTAGTCTAATTCATGCCAGACCTTTTGTAGCATATCACCATACATGTTTGAAATGGCAGCCACGATGCATTCCTTCTTTTCCCCAGGGCAGCGAGGAAGAGGTGGCACACATCAATCCTCTAGTCTAATTCATGCCAGACCCTTTGTAGCATATCACCATAGATGGTTGAAATGGCACCCACGATGCATTCCTTCATTTTCTTAGGGCTGCGAGAAAGAGGTGGCACACATCAATCCTGTAGTCTAATTCATACCAGATCCTTTGTATCATATCACCATAGATGGTTGAAAAGGCAGCCACGATGCATTCCTTCTTTTCCCCAGGGCAGCGAGGAAGAGGTGGCACACATCAATCCTCTAGTCTAATTCATGCCAGACCCTTTGTAGCATATCACCATAGATGGTTGAAATGGCACCCACGATGCATTCCTTCATTTTCTTAGGGCTGCGAGAAAGAGGTGGCACACATCAATCCTCTAGTCTAATTCATGCCAGACCTTTTGTAGCATATCACCATAGATGTTTGAAATGGCAGCCACGATGCATTCCTTCTTTTCCCCAGGGCAGCGAGGAAGAGGTGGCACACATCAATCCTCTAGTCTAATTCATGCCAGACCCTTTGTAGCATATCACCATAGATGGTTGAAATGGCACCCACGATGCATTCCTTCATTTTCTTAGGGCTGCGAGAAAGAGGTGGCACACATCAATCCTCTAGTCTAATTCATGCCAGACCTTTTGTAGCATATCACCATAGATGTTTGAAATGGCAGCCACGATGCATTCCTTCTTTTCCCCAGGGCAGCGAGGAAGAGGTGGCACACATCAATCCTCTAGTCTAATTCATGCCAGACCCTTTGTAGCATATCACCATAGATGGTTGAAATGGCACCCACGATGCATTCCTTCATTTTCTTAGGGCTGCGAGAAAGAGGTGGCACACATCAATCCTGTAGTCTAATTCATACCAGATCCTTTGTAGCATATCACCATAGATGGTTGAAATGGCAGCCACGATGCATTCCTTCTTTTCCCCAGGGCTGCGAGGAAGACGTGGCACGCATCAATCCTGTATTCTAATTCATCTCAACCCCTCTGCAGCATATCACCGTCGATGGTTGAAATGGCAGCCGCGATGCATTCCTTCATTTCCTTAAGGCTGCGAGGAAGAGGTGGCACACATCAATCCTGTAGTCTAATTCATCCCAGACCCTTTGTAGTATATTTCCATAGATGGTTGAAATGGCAGCAACGATTCGTTCCTTCATTTTCTTAAGGCTGCCAGAAAGATGTGGCACACCTCAATCCTGTAGTCAAATTCATGCCAGACCCTTTGTAGCATATCACCATAGATGGTTGAAATGGCAGCCACGATGCATTCCTTCTTTTCCCCAGGGCTGCGAGGAAGATGTGGCACACATCAATCCTGTATTCTAATTCATGCCAGACCCTTTGTATCATATCACCATAGATGGTTGAAATGGCAGCCACGATGCATTCCTTCATTTCCTTAAGGCTGCGAGGAAGACGTGACACACATCAATCCTGTAGTATAATTCATCCCAGACCCTTTGTAGCATATCACCGTCGATGGTTGAAATGGCAGCCACGATGCATTCCTTCATTTCCTTAAGGCTGCGAGAAAAAAGTGGCACACATCAATCCTATAGTCTAATTCATCCCAGACCCTTTGTAGCATATCACCGTCGATGGTTGAAATGGCAGCCACGATGCATTCCTTCATTTCCTTAAGGCTGCGAGAAAAAAGTGGCACACATCAATCCTGTAGTCTAATTCATCCCAGACCCTTTGTAGCATATCACCGTCGATGGTTGAAATGGCAGCCGCGATGCATTCCTTCATTTCCTTGAGGCTGCGAGGAAGAGGTGGCACACATCAATCCTGAAGTCTAATTCATCCCAGACCGTTTGTAGCATATCACCATAGATGTTTGAAATGGCAGCCACGATGCATTCCTTCATTTCCTTAAAGCTGCGAAAAAGAGGTGGCACACATCTATCCTGTAGTCTAATTCATGCCAGACCCTTTGTAGCATATCACCATAGATGGTTGAAATGGCAGCCACGATGCATTCCTTCTTTTCCCCAGGGCTGCGAGGAAGACGTGGCACACATCAATCCTGTAGTCTAATTCATCCCAGACCCTTTGTAGTGTTGATATATGTACCAGTTTTCAAAATGTGGTTAGAAATCCAGCATTAATTCGTTAATTTTGCTTCCAACCTCTTTGCATATTTTTTTTGGAAGCATGGCTGCGCGGTCTTGTACATCGTAGGTGCACGAACTGCAAGTGCCACAAGCACGCATTATTGCACATGTGTATCGTAGACAAGAATAATCATCTAATATGTGTGGAAGAACTGAAGATTTCTTTTGGTAAAGAGAGGTGAAGATAAACGTTTAACGGACGATCCTCTTAGTGAGAGCCGTCTGCTGTGAAAAGAAACCTGCCACTAAGTATGCTTAACAAATTTTAAAGAAGAAAAAGAATATTCTCAGTGTTCTTCGAATAAAATCGAAGACTTTACTCAAAAATCATTAAGATCAGAGACAAAGTCAAGGAATTAAAATGCCACATTTGCTGGACCTAGGGGTTCTTTTAGTTCAGGAGACTTAGCAGAGCATGAATATTGCGAAAATGTTTTTGCTTAATGAAAATGCTTTTGTTTAATTACAAAAAAATTAGGTTGCTGGAAGGTTTGTATAAAATAATAATAAAAAGAGACTTACTAGAGGGAAACGAACAATTCCACGAAGCTTTGATGCTTCCAGTGAGTGGGGAACGATCCCTGCTCTCTTCCCCCCTACACACACCCGCCCGCAGCATAGAGTGTGAGAGAGTAAGCGGAGAAGCAGCTCAGCTTTAATCTCCAAATAAGACAAAGATTCGGATAGCTAAGGCCAGTTGAGTAGCCTGGAAATATTTGCAACTTATGCACTGAGGTCGTTGCTATTTTAATTGTGTTCCTTGTACTGTTGAGTTTGAGAAAGTTGGTAGACTCTTTTCAGGGCGTACGTAGAGACGTTCTTCAGGAAACCAGTCGACGCAATGTTCGCGTCTTATTTTTCCAGAATGTGAAATTTAAAAAATTCACAAGTGAAAGTTTGTCATTATTCTCTCTTTGTTCCGTGCACTTAAAAGAGATAGTAACTTTTCCTGATTTTTTTTTTTTTTTGAAACTGCACGAGAAAGTAAAAAATTATTAAATGGCTAAGTTTTATCGTATAAATCAGAAATACATACAAAATTTAATATATGCTTGTAGCTGCTCAATGATGCAACTGTGCAGATAACGTTGTTCATATTCAGAGTATTAGGTTTTTCTTGTATTTTTTCGTCACACCTATTTTCCCTTTAACTCTCAATACATGCATCCCCTACCCTCCTTGCAGGTGCAAAATTTTCATTCCCTCCACTTCTCAACGTTCTCCATCGCCTTCAGATGAGAGTGGTAGAAGAGAAGTTATTTCGAAGCTCTCTTCATGCTTCAAAATAAATCTTTCCTCTACCTTTTCACCTGCTGTTAAAAAAAGCAAATTTAAATTGTAAAATAAGAAGTTTTGAAGTCAGCAGTTGATTCTACAGAAACGACGATCTCGAACCATTCATCGGTCACAAGCGAGATGCAACTTGATCGACGTCCCGCTGAAAGCACGAGAAGCATCTCTCATAAATCTTTGTATCCAAAGGAGATGTCTTTGAAATGAAGATTCAATTGCTGATTGATGCAATTGTCAGGTAGGATTCGCATTCGAAAGGGTCAATTCATTTTCGGTTTTTTCATTACCTCTTCATTAAGGCTAAATTCGGTCTCTGAACGTGTTTCCTACATGAATAAAAAAATTAGAAATTAATGAAACAATCTCAAAAATTTTGTTTGTGAGAAAGTGGAAAAAAACTGATCACTGGATAGAAGAAAAAGAGAAACATTGGAGCTGGTGGAATGTTGAATTACGCTTAAGGATACACATTTTGCGTTATTCATTTAAAACATTTTCATGAGTTTAATCAGCTTTATGATATTTCTCTTTTTCTTCTATCCAGTGATCAGTTTTTTTCCACTTTCTCACAAACAAAATTTTTGAGATTGTTTCATCAATTTCTAATTTTTGACATTGGAGCTGGTGGAATGTTGAATTACGCTTAAAGATATACATTTAACGTTATTCATTTAAAAATTTTTCATGAGTTTAATCAGCTTTATGATATTCTAGTTCATTTTGAACAGTTTCTTTCCTTTGAAATGAGCGACTTTTAAGTGCCTGTTTGTTGGCAGCCCGCAGTACTTCAGCTCCGTTTGCTTCCAGATCGATGACGTTGTCAGCGAAGCCGAAAACGAAAAGCTCTGGCTCGCCGAGAAACCGAACAAAGAATGTTACGCCACAAAGGCGCCAAGGAACATCCTGATTGGTTAAGATCCCTACGGGGTGGAACTCTCCTGACCCCTACACTGCACACCGTACAGAAGAGTAGATAACTTCGACTCTAGAGACGAAGAGCGGCTGTGCTCCAAGATGCTGCTCAATACTTTGCCAAGAGATAACTGAGAGTTGTAGGAAGCAGAACAACGGCTGCAGCAGCATGGCAATCCAGAGACTCAGCTGCAGACCACAGACTTCGAGAGTATAAAGCGTGGGCGAGAAATGTTCTTTTGCTTTTCGGACCCGAGCTGGGTTGAGGGGTCGATATCTAGCACGTGCTATCGATGCCAAAATAGATCTCCGACACCCATCAGATCTGTTAAAGTACCACGGAGAGAAAGAGAAGCTGTCGTCCAATTTCACGCTCAATGACTTGAAATCTTTTACCCTTAGAACTCTCCAATATCTTCTCAAGTAAATTTTAGATACACGATGCAAAAGAAAACAAAATATTCCCTTTTAGTTTTCAGCAATTTTTTATCTTTAACCTAAGCGAAAGGTTCATCAATAATTTAAAAGTTCTTGTTTGCTGCTGCTCAGAGAAATAGAGTATATAAAAATATACATCTTCTATGGAATCTCAATTTCCTTGCGTAGTGCTGTGCAGATCACTCTGTGTGAAATATTTGCGAAAGTTTTCTTCTTTCCTTCGTTACCAAAGATGTTAATTTTGTTATATGACTGATTGAAATTTCTAAATCATTGCTTCAGTTGGATTGTACCTGAACTGTACATTTTTCTGCACAGTAAGATAATGAGCCAGGTTACACACACCAGTTACACGGAAATAATGAGCCAGGTTACACACACTAGTTACAAGGTATAATAAACCGGGTTGCACACACCAGTTACAAAGTGATAATGAGTCAGGTTACACAAACCAGTTACAGGGAGAAAATGAGCCAGGTTACACGAACCAGTTACAGGGACAAAATGAGCCAGGTTACACACAACAGTTACACAAAGATAATTCCAGTTAACTTAAAACCAGTTACAAGGACATAATGAGCCAGATTACACATGCCAGTTACACGGAAATAATGAGCCAAGTTACACACACTAGTTGAAGGGAGGTAATGAGTCAGGTTACGCACGTCAGTTACACGGAAATAATGAGCCAGGTTACACATACCAGTTACAGGAAGATAATGAGCCAAGTTACACACACTAGTTGCAGGGAGATAATGAGTCAGGTTACACACGCCAGTTACACGGAAACAATGAGCTAGGTTACACACACTAGTTACAAGGTATAATAAACCGGGTTGCACACACCAGTTACAAAGTGATAATGAGTCAGATTTCACAAACCAGATACAGGGAGATAATGAGTCAGGTTACACAAACCAGTTACAGGGAGGTAATGAGCCAGGTTACACGAACCAGTTACAGTGAGATAACAAACCAAGTTCCGTACACCAGTTACAGTGAGATAATAAACCAAGTTCCGTACACCAGTAAGGGGAGATAATGAGCCAGGTACTTGAACCAGTTACAGGGGAATAATGAGCGAGGTTACACGAGCCAGTTACAGGGCGATAATGAGCGAGGTTATACACATCAGTTAAGATAGATAATGAGCCAGGTTACTCACACCAATTACACCGAGATAATAAGCGAGGTTACACGAGCCAGTTACAGGGCGATAATGAGCGAAGTTACACACATCAGTTAAAATAGATAATGAGCCAGGTTACACACACCAATTACACGGAGATAATGAACCTGGTTACATGAACCAGTTACAAGGTAATGATGAACCAGGTTGCACACACCAGCTACACGGAAATTATGAGTCAGGTTACACACACTTTACACACACAAGTTACAGGAAAATATGAGCCAGGTTATATACCACTTACAGAGAGATAATAAGCCAGGTTACACACACTAGTTATAGGATATAATAAACCGGGTTGCACACACCAGTTACAAAGTGATAATGATTCAGATTACACAAACCAGTTACAGGGAGATAATAAGTCAGGTTGCACAAACCAGTTACAGGGAGATAATGAGTCAGGATACACAAACCAGTTACAGGGAGATAATGAGTCAGGTTACACAAACCAGTTACAGGAAGATAATGAGTCAGGTTACACAAACCAGTTACAGGGACAAAATGGGACAGGTTACACACAACAGTTACAGAGAGATAATTCCAGTTAACTTAAAACCAGTTACAAGGACATAATGAGCCAGGTTACACATGCCAGTTACACAGAAATAATGAACCAAGTTACACACACAGCAATTACAGGGAGATAACGAACCAGGTTGCACACGACATTTACAGGGAGATAATGAATCAAGTTTAACGAGAACACAACGGTTACAGGGAGATACTGGTATGTAAAACCTGGCTGATTTACAGTGATATAAAGAACCAGGTGCAGTGTTCTGCGTGAATTTTCATATTTACCTAGAATTGTTTCGAGTTTCTGTCTTCAGCTTCCTTTCTGAAATTCTGACGCCATGAGAAGAATTATCTCGGCGGACAATTACGTTTGATGCACTGCATAGCAGGGAGAAGCCATTTACCTGCCTTACTATCAGTTATAATCTGGGCAACATGCACAAAAGGAAGGACCCTCTCATCCAGGAAAAGCCTCTGTCAGAGTGGCGCCTGGCACCACGTCTGAGACTCTTGACACTACGACACCAGATGACGGGAGGGTCCCCCTGAACCACTGCTCAACGGTTCTCACGAACGGACAACCTCGATTTCGGGACAAGAGCTTCGAGAACTGTCTATTTTCGTCCCTTACCACTTCTTCCCCCCCCCCCCCCCAGAGAGAGAAGTGAGCGGACCAATCAGACTCTTTGGATGGTTTCTTTTTTTGTGTGTTCGAGAGAGCAAAGAACTCTACTCTTCTCTTTTCACTTGATACACTTCAGTCTACAGTCTTGAGACATGGGAGAGAGAAGTCTTATCTCTCAGTCAGCGATGTTAGCACTTTTTTAGTAAGTTGGTGAGAGGCTTAATTGTAATGTAGTCAGGAAAGCGACTGAACATTTCCTTCAAGCATTGTGTAAGTTGTTGTAAGAATGTAATGTGAACTGTGATAATAGCACTGTAAAAAAATGTTTTTTTATTCGTTAAGAAAAAAAAACATGCCTGTCTTTAGTCAAGTCTTTTGGTGCGGGAGGATGCCTCTGTTCCCCAGTAGGACACGGGACTATTAATTATTTAAAGAAGGAACAACGTAAGGCATAAAGATACGATCACGGCTAAAATAAATACGGAGCGTGAAGATTATATATAGCAATGTGCAATATTTTTCCTCCCCCCGTAAAACAGCAGAGACGTCGAGAGAACAAACATGAGTGAGACGTGCTCTTTTGAATTCCAAGACCTTGATTACCAAAAGGATCGCAGGGATCGCAATAAGGTCGCTATAGGCGCACTATAGAGACAACTGCTGACAGCGAATAACAAAAGATGATTTGTTTGCCTCATCATAAAGACTCTGTGCCAGTGAGATGCTGAAGGCTTCCGTGCACACACATAGGGCCTGGTGATAGAGAGGATCCAACACACTCACCACCGAATCCTGGGTAGAATCATACACCTGGCATCAAGTCAATTTTCGTCTAAACAAGGGAACTGTACAAGTGGAGCAAAGAACATCAGTCTGCTCCGCAGTACATCAAGGAGAGGACCTTGATGATATTCAATGCCAGCTTGCACTTGGAGCTGAGATGACGAATACGAGAAAAAAATTAAATTTCCAGTCGATGAGCGGACTGAGAAACTTGGTCCTCCTTAGATGCAACTCGGGCTCCAAATGATTACTCTTCTGACAAAAGTGCAAACAAGTAGACTTATGTGGGTAGAACTGAAATCCATTTGCCTTCGCCCAAACTGAGAGATCGTTCGAGAGCAGTTGTTGTTCAGTGACCATCATGCTGAAAGCAGAACAAAAAAGTCTAAAATCATCAACATAGAGGGCATTGCGCACAGTTGGAGGAAGCTCACACTACTCAGAGGTGTTGAAAACCGTGCCAGTCAGCCCAATTAATCCTCCAGCTGTGGAGATTCTACTCTGATGACTTGGGTTAATTTTTTTGGTAGCTAAGGTAAGTTTAAATCATGAAATAGGACCTACATTTTATTATCATGAAACTTCTTTCTTCATTATAAACAATGGCAGTAGAACTATCCTTATTACAGAAAACTTTCTGAAATGCTCAGCCCATTGTGCCGCGAAAGAAATCTCACCTTTTAATATCTGCCATCTTTATCCCTCAGTTCCTGCATATTATTCCGTTTCTACTTACCCAAAAAAATATTGACGCTATCTCTCTCTTTTAAATGGTACGATATTTTAACAACTAAAATAGCCCATTTCTCTGTTGTTTTTATACCGTTCTGAAGCACCCCTTTACGAGCAATGAGATAAAACTCAATTTCTATCGCACAGGAACCTTAATCCGCTTTCCCCCATAGTCCGCATTTCATTCAACAAACATAGCGTTCACACAGGCTTTGTAATTAATAGACTTCGAGCCTTATATTCTTTCGCAAAAACTTACTTTGATGCTATTTTCGGAAAGCAAACGTTGAAATATTATCAATATATCATTTGGACAAAAAGCAAGAAGGCCAGCAAAAAACTGTCATCTACATCTGACTGGTTAATGCGCAGTTATCAGCTAATCGTAGATGTCAAATTTCACGGAGAGATCTGCAGTGGAGAAAGAGAAGATTATATTCACAGACTGCGTCATTCTATGTATCTGGCCTGCCCTAAAATGTGACGCACTTCGCCAAATCATCATATACCTCCGAACCTTTCCTTTTTTTTATTCAGTTTCAATTCTCGGGCCAATCGCAGTGCTTAGCCTGTCGTCTTCATTCCCACCTCCAGTACTTCTCATTCACTTTTTTTCTCTCTCTTCCCATCCACGTCATTTCCACGTGCTTCGATCTCTGCTTCTGTTTCTTTGCCATAGACGTCTTCTGATACTTCAAAAACGTCAGCTTTCTGAAGAGCAAAGGCGTTACACCTCTTTACCTTTCTGCTTACGCTTCAATAAAAATTTCCCCGAAGGTTTTAATCAGCGTCCGTCACAAGCATCGATGATAAGTGCGCTTGCAAAGGTTTATGGCGGAACTAAATCTTGCAGAGAGAAGGAATTTGATATTACAAATACTTTCTTCCTAGACAAATAAGGAGATATTTTCATTTTCTGAAAATATTTTTCTATTGTCGTCGATGAATAAATGTTTCCATTTTGCGGAATACTGCGATTTCGAAAATTTGTTACCCTCGAATTTCGACAACGACAGAATGCAATATGCATCATATGACCAATTTTGACTACTAGCCAGCCAATCGCGAAAAATTGCGTCTCAGCTTACTTTGAATATGGATCTTCCTTTCGGTAATGCAAAATATTCTCCGCCATTCGCTCATTCTTCTTCGGGAAATCGCGTACTGCGCTGTCAAATAACTAGCAACGAGGACTTCACTAATAGAGTAATTCCACAATCGAGACACACTAGTAGAGTGCGAAGTTCGAAAATCCTGGGTGGACAGAAGTATATGGAGGCTATGCTGCCCATGACGTCACGGCTTCCAACCAAGGGGTTGCCAACTCGCGGTGGATTCATGATCACACCAGATATCTGATTTTAAAATCTTAACGTCATGATAGCAGGAGAAAAGAGCAATTGAAGTGATATAGGTATCAGCTATTACCTTCTCCTGAAGAGGTTTTTTTTTTTCAGTTTTGCCTTACAGTTGCAAATGAAAAATCCCATATGTCAAAATAAAGGTTTTGCAAATGAACATCCCATATGTCAAAATAATGGCTTTGCGAATGAACATCCCATATGCCATTTCAAAAGTGTAGCTCTGGATTATTTCAGATCTGAAATTGGAGCTGAAATAGATTATTTTATAATTTTCCTGTAGGTATCATTTGTAAGTTTAAATTCAAATCCAAAATTCGTGGGTGGGCAGAATACTCTGTGCCCACTCTCCAAATTTTCAGAGTGGTCAGTTTCCCACTCCCTTGGTACGCCACTGAGATGCACAATAACTGAATTCCTATATTCCTGCATGTATAGAGAAAGTTCATTTACAGTATAAACTCTAACATAGCCCTGTACACCTCAGAATATACCCAACAGCTCCTTTAGCGTCAGTATTTTAGTCCCAACTGAATGGGGTTCTCTGCTAACCCTCATTTTGACCTCGGTCCTCGATGCACTTGAAAATAATCTCGCATGTTAAGTTTTGCCATGGTTTACGTGTGCAGGAGAGCCATACTCTAGCACGTTAAAAACACATTCGATGGTTTTGACGAGAGGTTCCCATCTGTCTGCTAACAGTTATCGACTGGGCCCCATTCTCGTAGCGAACTCGGAGTCCTTACAACCTAACCATTTATTCCATTGTGTGACAAAAATATCAGTCAGAGACCAAATAACCTGAAGCTTGATGTCCATCACCAGGTGTTGCTTTCACGATGTCTTGAAAACTATGCTATAGCATTACAACCAATTCAGTGCATTTGATATTTGCGAGATCATCTATTTTCATGAGCGTGACTTTTTTTGCTAAGAATTCTATAATTGGCCAGATTACAAAATCTCAAAATTTCAGCAGCCTTTGAAAAGTGGTTGACTGGATAGTTATGGATAGTAACTTCCTATCAAGGCCATCCAGAGTGTTCTTAACTCAGAAAAATCGCACTCTTCTTACAGACGTCTTAATTTTCCGTCGTATTGCATAACTGATTCCTTTCATGTACCTGTCATCATTACTAATCAACTTCTTCTGTCTACTACAGATTGTATAATAGTTCGGTTCTTTCTAGGGTTAGTTTTGGTAGTGAAACCTGGACGCTTTGTAAACAAGATAACAGGAAACTAGATGCTTTGATTCTAGATGCTTATGAAGTATTTGGGCATTAGGTGGTTCAGCTTTGTAACTAATGATGAGGTTAGGCAAAGGAGTCGGCAACCAGCTTTAAGCAGCATATTGTGCAGAGAGAGACTCCGTTGGTTTGGCCATGTTGCCCGTATGGAAAATTAGAGATTGGCGAATAGGGTTGTGAACAATGTGCCTAAAGGCCTCAGAAAGAGGGGGAGACCTAGGATGCGGTGGGCAGACAATGTCAAACAGGACCTTGTTAGAATTGGTGTGTAGTGGCCAGATGCAGCTCAGGACAGATATGCTTGGAGAACTAAATTTCGCGGTCTGGTTGGACCTCCGTTTTTACCAAAAAACTACGTCTGTAGTCGAAAATTATTAGCTAAAACAATAAAATTGTTCACGCTGTATAGACCTTGATGTTTAGTAATATATCAAATAGTTTCCAAGTCGATTACCAGTTGTTTCAATCGTGAACTTTAGATTTCTCCCCCCCCCTCCCTCCTTTCGATTGGACATATTTTCCTGTCAAAAGCGGTGGCTCAGTCGGTAGCGAGCCAGGCTCGTAATCTGTAGTTCCCAGGTTCGAGTCCCAGCTGGGTCAGCGTTGAGATTTATCTCCGCAAAATTCCCCGCCCTGCCCACGGTCAGTAGGGGACACCGATGGGCTTGGAAAGGCCGCCGTCCATCGGATGGGACGTTAAGCCGTGGTTCCGTGTGCGGGAGAGCCATACCCTGTGCACGTTAAAGAACACGCTGGATGGCCTTGACGGGAGGCTACCATCTGTCTACCAACAGCTGTTCCAGTGGGTCCCCTCCCCCAACCTTCTCTGAGCCTTCGGGATCCATGTGACCTGGCCATTTAGCCCATGGTGTGCAAAAAAGTGCCACTCAGAGGTAAAACAACCCAACCTGTCAAAAGCGCAGAAAAATATCGTGAAACAAAAAATGCGTCATCGGGCATTGTGATGTGTTGTTATTAAATCATTAAATTGATTTTGATAGCGAGAAAAGGTAAAGGAAATCTCGAATTTGAAAGTTTTTTATGATGAATTAAATATGTTGGCATGAGAATGAAGATCCTGTCGAATTCGTTTCACTCAATGGCGAGTTGAGTTTTAATTTATCTAGAAAAACCTAGCACGAGATGCGTTAGTTAAAAAGTTTCTACCGCACTTTCTGAATTGAATGGAAAATTGTTGTTTATCGATTCGTGGGGTTGTCACAGAATGGAAAGAGATATTCGTTTCTCTGTCAATATTTAAGAATGGTAAGGACCTGTTTTATCAAATAAAAGAGCCAGTCAATGCGATAAATCTTTCCAAAAAAAGTGCTCCTCTAGCGAAGAATTTAATAAATGAACAATCTGTGTAAGTGTAACTACGAGTAAATGCAATAAAAAAAATAGTAACTCTCCCTCGATATATTCTAAGAGGGAATTAGAATTTAGAGCCCAAAATGAAAAATATCTGTAGCATGATGCAAAGAAAGATTGGTAGAATGTTCCTTAGCTATGAAGGGCAACATTTTTATATCTTTTATAATTATTTCTCTAATATAAAACTTCAGTAAAATGGTAACCCGTATATTAAAGTTACACTTAAAAGTTTAGAGCCAGAAATAACGGGAAGTGGAAAAAAGTAAGTATAATTAAAAGATATTGAAACATGTCTCCTGGGAACTGCCAATTGCAGTAGGATTTGATGGTTGCAATTTATTCGGATATGAAGTCCATTCGTCCTTTAGGGACATTGGTTGGTTCCGCTGGCTGTATCAAGGCTCGGGTGAGAAATGTGTTTGAAAAATTCCTTGATCATACGGATCGACCTTCACCTTAGTAAGAAAATAAAGAGGAAATCCTTTGCGAGTGACAGATGGCCAAAGTCACAGATCTCTGTCGTGAAAGATGACCTCTCGATGAACCAATATTGGACAGAGAGAAGCAGATCAATGAGAAAAAAATCAAAATATATATCAATGGCAACGTTATGTGGGCAAGGGAGCTGGAAAGGCTAAGGAGCAGATGCTCAAAGGTGGTTAGTAACCTTCCATGTCATGCTTCAGTGTTACGAAGACAAAAGGCTTTCTCTTCGCTCGAAAGCAATCAGTTACGATCCCATGACAAGATCATGTCGGAGCCATTTCCCAAAAGAGGAAGCTCCTATCCGTCAAAGCAGCAAAAAATTGAAAGGCATCCTGTTGCAGCTGTTAAGAGATTTTCAATTGCAGAGAAAAACGCATTTTCATCATGAAACGTAAAAGAGTCTCTCTTACTCCAAACATTTGTAGAAACCGATTAGATTGAAATGGTTGTAGACCAATAGAGATCCTCTACCATAGGGGTTCTCAACGTGGTATACGCCGTGAGAGCTCAAAAGTCACTAGATCTAGTAACAAAGTAAAAAAATAACCATTGTTATACTATAACTATAGTTTTATCTATCTATACAAGGGGTACGCCAGTTACATACACATTTCCAGGGGGTACGTTGAAGCATAAAAGATTGAGAACCACTTCTCTACCATAATTAGAACATTGAGCAATTAGAAATGGAATGCTTTTAAATGCGAGATTCATATAACGTGCTCGAAGGATATATTCACCTGTAAGAACTCCTCTACTACCTTTAAAATTAATTCGTGGATCTTAAGAAATATCGATGATAAGGATACCCACAAAACTGTAGTACTATCTTGAATAATGGAGCATTGGGTGGCGCCATTAAACTTACTCACTGCCTTCAACTGCAATACTTTTAAGTGCATCCGAGAGGAACATCATAAAGTCTAGCATCAATATATAAATATATGTAAGGAACTCTATTAAATCTAGTATCTATATATATATAAATACTATATATATATAAAGAACTGCATTAAGTCTATCATCTATATATATAAGGAACTGAATAGGTCTAGCACCTATATATAAGGTATTACATTAGCTCTAGCATCTATATATAAAAATATGTACTTTAAAGTTGTTTGGGTTGTTTTACCTCTGAGTGGCACTTTTTTGCACACCATGGGCTAAATGGCCAGGTCACAAGGACCCCGAAGGCTCAGAGAAGGTTGGGGGAGGGGACCCACTGGAACAGCTGTTGGGAGACAGATGGTAGCCTCCTGTCAAGGCCATCCAGCGTGTTCTTTAACCTGCACAGGGTATGGCTCTCCCGCACACGGGGACACGGCTTAACGTCCCATCCGACGGACGGCGGCCTTTCCAAGCCCATCGGTGTCCCATACTGACCGTGGGCAGGGCGGGGAATTTTGCGTAGATAAATCTCAACGCTGACCCAGCTGGGACTCGAACCTGGGGATTGTACTTTAAGTTTAGCATCTGAATCAGAAGACATTTTTGGATAAAAAAAAACGCTTCATCTATCGCCCACGTAACCGCTCCAAGGCTACGACCCCGCAGTAAATGGTTTGAGCGGTTTAGTGTTATTAACATTTCCAAATTTTGTGGCGTCTGAAGACCATCATAGCCAGATACTGCATTATTCTTATTAGGAACTGAACGCTTTAATAATAAAAATAAATTGTATCCTTTTGCAAACAAATGATATTAAAAATCGTTGAGAATAACAATATTCTGAATTTTTAAAAAGTATGTTCTTGAAGTTTGAGCATATTTTTGGACATAAGATAGACGTCTGGCTATTGAGAAACACTAGAGCAGTGTTTCTAAATCTGTAGTGGATATGGAAATATAAAGGCTTAGACTGCTTTGCTTTACGAGGAATATCTGATGAACATTTTGTCGAAAATATTTGGTATACATCGACAGCAATGTTCTTAATATATGCCTATTACGAATTACAGAAAAATCGATTCAGGAAACCGAAATTTAAAACAAATTAAAAGATTAAAACCACGGATAACGAGAATTTTTTTTTTTTTTTTTGAAACAGTCCCTAACAGGAAAAGAAATAGAAAAGTTATCAGGCTGGGATTATAGGAGGATCACAACATTTAGGGGTATAGAAAATATAGAATCTTGTGGACGAATTTCATTAGAGAAGCCGAAATATTATTAGAAAATAAATTTGCAAATATTAAATCTAATGTTAAAAATAATTCTGATACAACGTGTGGTGAACATGAAAGAAAAAAATTGATTACCAAAGGAATAATTGAAGGTGATGACAGGTTGTGATGAAAATAGGGATAGTATGCAGTTGTAGATAAATTTCATCAATATTGTGATGAAATTCCAAGTGTTTTAGTTGACAATTTAACTCAGGAAATATAATTATTCAAATGATTACTATTTTCTTCAGGACTGCATCACTGAAATACAGATATCAGAGGCTTTAAAAGTAATACAGATATCACAGTCCTTTCATATATGTCGTTATTTAATGCGTGTCTATTAGGCTGTTTTAAGCTTGAGCGGCACTTTTCTCGCACACAGTAGGTTAAATGACCAAGTCACAAAGAATCGAGAACTTCTAGTCGAGTTGCACTAAGCGATGCAATGCAGAATTCTTAGGAGATAGATAGAAGCTTCCCTCAAAGGTCATCCAGCGTTCTTAGGAGATACATGGAAACTTCCAGCAAAGGTCATCCAGCGTTCTTAGGAGATACATGGAAACTTCCAGCAAAGGTCATCCAGCTTGTTCCTACGACATAGGTGGAAGCTTCCTATAAAAGTCATCCAATGTGCTCTTAGGAGATAGATGGAAACTACATGCAAAGGCCATACAGCCTGTTCTTAGGAGATAGATGGAAGTTTCCTGCAAAGGCCATCCAGCTTGTTCCTACGACATAGATGGAAGCTTACTTTAAAAGTCATCCAATGTGCTCTTAGGAGATAAAAAGAAGCTACATGCAAAGGCCATCCAGCGTGTTCCTACGAGATAAATGGAAGCTTCCCTCAAAGGTCATCCAGCGTGTTCTTAGGAGATAGATGGAAGCTTCCTGCAAAGGCCATCCATCTGGTCCTTACGACATAGATGGACGCTTCCTATAAAAACCATCCAATGTGCTCTTAGGAGATAGATGGAAGCTTCCTGTAAAGGCCATCCAGCTTGTTCCTACGACATAAATGGAAGCTTCCTATAAAAGCCATCCAATGTGCTCTTAGGAGGTAGATGGAAGCTACATGCAAAGGCCATCCAGCGTGTTCTTAGGAGATAGATGGAAGCTTCCTGTAAAGGCCATCCAGCTTGTTCCTACGACATAAATGGAAGCTTCCTATAAAAGCCATCCAATGTGCTCTTAGGAGATAGATGGAAGCTTCCTGTAAAGGCCATCCAGCTTGTTCCTAAGTCATAGGACTACGACATTCTTGAGGATTTCTTAAGTTCTGAGCTTCCTATAAAAGCCATCCAATGTGCTCTTAGGAGATAGATGGAAGCTACATGCAAAGGCCATCCAGCGTGTTCTTAGGAGATAGATAGAAGCTTCCTGTTAAGGCCATCCAGATTGTTCCTACGACATAGATGGAAGCTTCCTATAAAAGCCATCCAATGTACTCTTAGGAGATAGATGGAAGCTACATGCAAAGGCCATCCAGCGTGTTCTTAGGAGATAGATGGAAGCTTCCTGTAAAGGCCATCCAGCTTGTTCCTAAGTCATAGGACTACGACATTCTTGAGGATTTCTTAAGTTCTGAGCTTCCTATAAAAGCCATCCAATGTGCTCTTAGGAGATAGATGGAAGCTACATGCAAAGGCCATCCAGCGTGTTCTTAGGAGATAGATGGAAGCTTCCTGCAAAGGCCATCCAGCTTGTTCCTAAGTCATAGGACTACGACATTCTTGAGGATTTCTTAAGTTCTGAGCTTCCTATAAAAGCCATCCAATGTGCTCTTAGGAAATAGATGGAAGCTACTTGCAAAGGCCATCCAGCGTGTTCCTAGACGATAGAAAGAAGCTTCCTGCAAAGACCATCCAACATGTTCTTAGGTGATAGATGGAAGCTTCCAGCAAAGGCCATCCAGCATGTTCTTAGGAGCAAGAGTGTTCCTAGGAGATAGATGGAAACTTCCTGTAAATGCTATCCAGTGTGTTCTTAGGAGATAGATGGAAGCTTCTGGCAAAGGCTATCCAGCGTGTTTCTAGGAGTCAGAGTGTTCCTAGGAGATAGATGGACGTTTCCTGTAAAAGTCATCCAATGTGTTTTTAGGAGATGGATGGAAGCTTCCCGCAAATGTCATCCAGCATGTTCTTAGGAGATGGAAGGTTCCTGCAAAGTCATCCAGCATGTTCTATCTATCGTACATAAAAAACTTAATCCATGCGCTGTAAAACCCAATGTATAATCGCATGAAACGAAATTGGTTGCATTTTCTTGACTGTGTAAACCCGATCTATCACCTTGTAAATCGAAAGATAAGTGCTTTACCTTACGAGTAATCAGTAGGGGGAGACTGAGGCCATAAAATAAGTCTATACCAGTGGTTCTCAACCTTTTATGTTTCACGTACCCGTTGGAAATGTGTATGCAACTGGCGTACCCCTTGTATAGGTAGATAAAACTATAGTTATAGTATAACAATGGAAATAAAATAAAACATATATCTTAGCGACTTTTGAGTTCTCACGGCGTACCCCAAAAAATTTTACCGCGTATCCCACGTTGAGAACCCCTAGGCTAGCAATTTGAAAATACATGATTATACCATTTGGCAAATGTTGTTGACAAGATGAACTCTTACCTTAAAGCTGTTGATGATATGGTAATAGGATAGGTTTGGCGAAAATTCAAGGGAATTGGGTCAATTTCTATTGTTTGTGTTTTTTGGAATGAATTTGTTCTTGAGGATTTCTTAGTTTAATTTTGCAAGAAGTTGGCTTAAGATTCTGGGTTGAGTTGCATTGTTTTATCTCTGCGATGCACTTTTGTGCCACAATGGGCGTAATCGCAAGATCACAGAGATCCTAAGGGCTCAGAGAAGGGGATTCACCAGACAGCTGTTGGGAGACGGAAGCCTTCGTCAGGAACATCCAAAGGGTTTATTAATATGTACAGCGTAAGGCTCTCCTGAACACGGGCCCATCCCACGATTTCTTTTCAGCTGCGGAGATAATCTCGACACTGACCCAGTTGAGATTCGAATCTAGAAGCTATATGGTACGAACACCTGATGTTCTGCCGACTCAGCCAACCCTGATTCGCAGATAATGGTAAAGTGCGACATGACGAAAACAGGCGAATAGTCATTGTTGCTGGGACTTTTAAGAATCTGTTGAGATGTAGAAAATACGAGTATAGAAGTAAATGTTGAAATTAGACTTTATTGATATTAGTTTGGTCCTTTCTAAAGTTTTCCTGTAGCAGTGATATTTGCACCCTTTTCTAAACAAGATTACAGGAAACTGGTGCTTTTGATTCTAAATGTTTTCTCAGCATCTGAAATATTAAGTAATTTTTTATGTGAATAAAGATTGGAAAGGGTCAGCAACCGTTAAGCAGAATCATTTAGGGACAAACTGATTTAGTTTGACCAAACTTCATGAATGCAGAATTACAGATTAGCAAATAGAGTTACGAAGGGTGTGCCTAAAGGCCTCGAAGAAAGAGAAAGCCCAGAATGCTACAGGTCTTTCTGTTCGTCTGTCTGTTCACCCGCGTCATTGATAAATTAATCCATTAGATGGTGAATTGCACTCTTCTTCCCTATTGAAGGTAAGAAGAGATTTCCACAATAATTAACACTTTTGCAACAAAGTTCACTATGAATCATAAAATATGTAACATCGAAGAAATGATGATAGGTCAGCTTCCTTAAATGTTATTTGAAACTCTGGAATGTTTGGTGAAAACAGACCGTCCAAATAGGAAGCTATTTCCGAACACTTCCTCTTCTGAAAACTAATTAGTGGTGTTTGCTTTTATTTTATTTTTTTAGCTAACGGAATGCTGATGCACATAAAGTGTCTTCTGATGTTTTTGCTACTACTTCCGAACGAAGGATGATGGATAACTTATGATGTCGTCCCATATATAAACCTGTGATCAATATCTTCTAAAAATCATGCTGATAATGGGAAGGGAGTATTAGTGTCGTGATCATTCCTGTGTGTTTTGGGGTGGCTGATTTTAGGGGGGTGAATTGAAAAAAATGAGTTGGCGAAGACAAAGCACTATGTTTTATCAGGTGCAGCATTCCGAGAAAAGTGGGCCTGATGCTGCAATTGTTAATCGTGCAAGATGGGGTCTTCCAATTCCTAGCAGAGGCTATCCCCAATTTCAAGTGCAGCAGCTAAATCAACAGACAAATCAAATAAGCAGTTCAATGCAGGATCATTCTGTGGGAACACGTTTATTTACTTTACAACGATTCACAGTTACAGTCAATTAACTTCAACTCAGATGGATTTCACACAAATGCAAAATTTCCTCTTTCATGCTGTTATTGTGAACACAACAGTTCACGGTACAAAATGGCCGAGAGCAGCATATCGGCGACAAACTATCATTTAACATGGGGTGGCGGGAGACCAGATCAGGAAAGAAATGACCCTACCTCGATCCTTTGCCGATGGTACACGGAAGAAAATCACTCGCACTCGTGCATATCAAGCTATCGTCCTTTTGGTCGTTGTCGGGATTCCACAATCCTCAGCAGAATCTCATGGCTTAGCACCTCGACGAAAGTCAGTCGGCTCCTTTGTGAATGGCCGGCGTACAAGAAAACGTCACTGTCGAAAGTCAACCTTTCACCACGAAAGTTCAGAGAAGTGTCCAAAACGCGCGCTTCTTTCCGCACTTTCCAACTTAGCCGTGGGCTGAGCAACACCACCTGGATTGCCGTATGATGCGACGATTGGTCCTTCTTGGGTACAAACCGATGTCGGTCCATCCACGTGATACTTCTTTTTCCTTTCTGTCGATCGGTTGCTGCCAAATGGAACCACTTTTTGGCCGAGTTTCCTTGTCCTAGGCCTGAGGGCTACCTTCTTCTTCGACATGAAAGTTCCCAGAGCCAAGATGAAGGAGGGTAGGAAGCTGAGACCTAAGCAAAAACGTGGCGGGTGGGACTTAGCCCATACAGATACGTCGTGTCCCCATTTTAAAACAAATGTGAACACGACAGTTGCAACAGTCTTGTAATGCGGAGGAATGATAAGATGTTGTTGAATTTGACCCCAAAATAAGTCTGCTCCTGCTCTTGAGAAGAATGTTAAGTTGCAGAATTTTCTTCTTTGTTCAAAAGAATGATTATTTGAATATCGAAAAAGGATTCCGGAATATTATTATAAATGTCAATGTTGATTTAAAAGCGTAGCTGTAGTTTGAAAAAAATATGATGTCATCTGTAAAGATGTGTTTCGATATTCAGCAGAGAATATATTGAAATATCCGTGAACAGGAAGTCACCCCATAGTTCTTAGAATCTAGGCTATATGATAGTGAGAACCATTTCAACACCATTTGCAACATTCTGTCTGGGCCTGAAGGTTTAAGTTGATCAGCATAGCAGTGCGGCCATTCGAAGCCTTCTGATCGCAATTGAGAGAGAAGCCTCCTGATCGCAATTGAGAGAGAAGCCTCCCTTTCTGTTGCTGTAATGAGACCTGATGGCAGAGATATGATGTTGTTACTCTCCTGTTCTATCGAGACAGCAGTCCAATATAGCGAACATCTTGAAGAACTGTAACCCTGGGAAGCCACCGAACAGGTCTTATGATAACTGTTTGGAATTGCTGCCATAGCCTTGATATAACAACACCAAATAATAGGCCCAATTTTTCTTTCTCCAGACTCCAACCACCCAATGGCTCTGCATCGTTTTGAATCGCCTAAAGGTTTTCTTTGCGGAGTCATTAAACTATCAGCTTTCCAGACTGACAGTGTAAATAGGATTTCATTCGAAATGATTGAGTGTCAATGAAAATGCTCCTTTTATATAAGGTATCTATTTTATATGCTCTAGTCATACTGAATTTACGCGTTGAATTTTATAAACTACATATAAATTACCTAGCTAGGCTAAAAAAATTTGAAATCAAACGACTTTGTTAAATTCAATTTTAGCAATTCGTACGTTTCATGAACAGTGTAAATATAAACCACGTAAACGATTAACTGTACCCATCCACCCCCATTCCGAGTGGAGGAGAGAAAAATAGTGGCAATGAATATAAAAAATAAACAGCAAGGGTTTTAATCATCTGCGCCCAAAATGTTTCAAATGACAACATCCGTGTTTTAAAGCAACTTTTTCTCAAGCAATAATCACAGTGACTGGACTTTTTTAAATAATTAAATATTTATTCCTTTATCAAAATATTACAAATTTCAGTTGTCCCGCAACGCTACGTAGCTTGACTGCAAAAAATAGAATATATAATAACATTTTCAATATTTATTTGAATCTATTTGTTTTGAAAAAGAATATAAAAAAATTGAAAACAAATTATTATGCTCTCAGACTGACTGCTAACAATCAAATATGAGTGTCGACCAAACAAAATCGTTTCTTGAAACAAAAAATTATGGAATCCTTAATTAAAGAATTTTTAATAATCTGTAGTAAAGTCAATATAATGAAAATTCGTGATTACAAGAATAGTTTGGCTTGAAATATGAATGTAATCTTAGGCGTAAGTTTCATATTGAAAATTTGCTTCGTGGAAATAAAATCATTTTATTGCAATATTATGTTGGGGGTAGGCTAATGATCAAAGGGATCTGGGTTCGAGCCCTGGGTAAGGCATAGAGGTTTGTGTTGTCTTTCTGCTGAGGTCTCCCCAGCCTCGTACACCTCTGTGGCTCAGACATCTATGGAAAGCAACTGCTTGAAGGGATCTAATGATATCATTAGACGTTTATAGAGCTTTGTGTAAAATATGCTATTCGAGATGCAAAAATAGAGTATAAAAAATAATAATAAATACCCCCTCAAGCAGCTGCTTGCCACAGAGGTCTGACAGGAGCCTGTCAGTTTATATGCCATAGTAGAAGATCTGAGAGGATGGCAGGACCTCAGCAGAAAAACGACACACACACACATCCATGCCTAATCCGGGTTTAGGGTAATATTATTTCATATATTTTATGAACAAAATTATGTCACTACTTTGCATTTTACTTAAAATCATTGTCATACACTGAACTAATGCATCTTTGATCAAAATTTGTGAAATGCACCTCTGACCCTTTCACTTGTTTAAAATTCTCTTCGTAGAAAAAATCGCTTAATCCACAAATATCAGGTTTTGAACACGGGAAGCGAAGTGCAACTCTTTTGCGCTCGATCGGTGTAAAAAATAAATAATTGAAAGGGAAAAATATTTTTTTTGCTCTTCGTTTTTTTACTTCTCGTTCACCACGTTAATGAGCAGAGCGTTTGCCGTTCGTTTAATTAAGGGAAAGACATTTCGAGTGCGATTATGGCGTCTTCTGTCTTAACGACGTCAGTTGGATTCCGAATTGCATTTGCTGCCGTCGCTTTCGTCGACTCATGCTAATGAAGTGCGCTCAACACACCACGACAGCTTCACACCAGGTGCCCTCCTCGTGCACCTCGACAACGCTCGCTATCGACCCTGGGCAACGCGCGATGGACTTCTGTCACTTGAGAGGGGGGGGGACAGTGTGGTGAGGGACTCATTAGAGAAACATCACGAGGAGAAAGAGTTGCGCAATGATTTCCGATGCCTCTCGCCCCCTCCTATCAGGAATACCTGCGTTTCGGTTGTGTGAAAGTTGCCGCCACGAAGCGCAACAAAAGATCTAATTTTGGAAACGATTGCTGCTCTCGAAGTGATCCCCGACTTTCGCGTTTCAAGAAGAGAAAGCGAGTTCACTTGTTTCAAAGAAGACATTGTGTAGAAATAGAAATAGGTAACGAAAAGGAAACTGGCACTGGATTTTTTTTTTCTTTTTTCAGTTTGTCTTTTACAAGTCTGGTTCTTGTGACTTTCCACAGTTTCATATCGAATTGTGAAAATATATAAACTCCACGAAACTTCAAGAGTTTTGGCCAAGGGTTAACATTTTTCATCGCTTCTATAGAGTTTCATTTCTATTGTATTTTTCCTATGTTGCATTCACAAACTGTAATATTATTATTAGGATTGATATCGATCATTGCTGCTCTAATTAAATTATTTTGGTTCAAAGTACTTTGGAGCATACATTATTGAAATATTAACATTAATGCAAAACAGATCTCAAAAATATTTAAATAAGCATGTACAGTAGGTTCACGATTTAGATGAATTTAATTACCGCGTTTTGGAATAACATGGTCATTGTATTTACACCTTTTTTTTAATTTGTATGGACTATTTTTGGACTGTTTTGGACTCTTTCAACTCAAAAATTTTAAAGAAAATTCCCCGAAAAATCGCTGCTTTCCTATCATAAGAAAAAGGAAAGCATAAAATCTGAACCTCAACCGTCTATCTCGGCCCAACAACTGTCAATAGGTGAGGAGTAACCTACAACTTTGTCTACTCAATCATCTGATCCTGATGACCTCACCTAATGGCAGTTGTTGGGACGAGGTAAGGTTATGAGGTCATCAGGATCAGATGATTGATGAACGTTACCTCCTCCGAACAACTGCCAATGGATGAGGAGAATTCTACACATTTGTCTACTCAATCATCTGACTCTGATGACCTCATAACCTTACCTCGTCCCAACAACTGCCATTAGATGAGGAGACACCTCCACCTTTGTCTACTCAATCATCTGACTCTGATGACCTCGTCCCAACAACTGCCATTATATGAGGAGACACCTCCACCTTTGTCTACTCAATCATCTGACTCTGATGACCTCATAACCTTACCTCGTCCCAACAACTGCCATTAGATGAGGAGACACCTCCACCTTTGTCTACTCAATCATCTGACTCTGATGACCTCATAACCTTACCTCGTCCCAACAACTGCCATTAGATGAGGGGACACCTCCACCTTTGTCTACTCAATCATCTGACTCTGATGACCTCGTCCCAACAACTGCCATTATATGAGGAGACACCTCCACCTTTGTCTACTCAATCATCTGACTCTGATGACCTCATAACCTTACCTCGTCCCAACAACTGCCATTAGATGAGGAGACACCTCCACCTTTGTCTACTCAATCATCTGACTCTGATGACCTCATAACCTTACCTCGTCCCAACAACTGCCATTAGATGAGGGGACACCTCCACCTTTGTCTACTCAATCATCTGACTCTGATGACCTCGTCCCAACAACTGCCATTATATGAGGAGACACCTCCACCTTTGTCTACTCAATCATCTGACTCTGATGACCTCATAACCTTACCTCGTCCCAACAACTGCCATTAGATGAGGAGACACCTCCACCTTTGTCTACTCAATCATCTGACTCTGATGACCTCATAACCTTACCTCGTCCCAACAACTGCCATTAGATGAGGAGACACCTCCACCTTTGTCTACTCAATCATCTGACTCTGATGACCTCGTCCCAACAACTGCCATTATATGAGGAGACACCTCCACCTTTGTCTACTCAATCATCTGACTCTGATGTCCTCATAATCTTACCTCGTCCCAACAACTGCCATTAGATGAGGAGACACCTCCACCTTTGTCTACTCAATCATCTGACTCTGATGACCTCATAACCTTACCTCGTCCCAACAACTGCCATTAGATGAGGGGACACCTCCACCTTTGTCTACTCAATCATCTGACTCTGATGACCTCATAACCTTACCTCGTCCCAACAACTGCCATTAGATGAGGAGACACCTCCACCTTTGTCTACTCAATCATCTGACTCTGATGACCTCATAACCTTACCTCGTCCCAACAACTGCCATTAGATGAGGGGACACCTCCACCTTTGTCTACTCAATCATCTGACTCTGATGACCTCGTCCCAACAACTGCCATTATATGAGGAGACACCTCCACCTTTGTCTACTCAATCATCTGACTCTGATGACCTCATAACCTTACCTCGTCCCAACAACTGCCATTAGATGAGGAGACACCTCCACCTTTGTCTACTCAATCATCTGACTCTGATGACCTCATAACCTTACCTCGTCCCAACAACTGTCATTAGATGAGGAGACACCTCCACCTTTGTCTACTCAATCATCTGACTCTGATGACCTCGTCCCAACAACTGCCATTATATGAGGAGACACCTCCACCTTTGTCTACTCAATCATCTGACTCTGATGTCCTCATAATCTTACCTCGTCCCAACAACTGCCATTAGATGAGGAGACACCTCCACCTTTGTCTACTCAATCATCTGACTCTGATGACCTCATAACCTTACCTCGTCCCAACAACTGCCATTAGATGAGGGGACACCTCCACCTTTGTCTACTCAATCATCTGACTCTGATGACCTCGTCCCAACAACTGCCATTAGATCAGGAGACACCTCCACCTTTGTCTACTCAATCATCTGACTCTGATGACCTCATAACCTTACCTCGTCCCAACAACTGCCATTAGATGAGGAGACACCTCCACCTTTGTCTACTCAATCATCGGACCCTACTTCGTCCCAACAACCACCAATGGTGAGGATACACCTACATCTCTGTCTACTGAATCATCCGACCCATATGACCAGTAACCCTGTAACTCCTATCTCCATCCAATCCCAGCAAAGCCATCGCAAGTGTTAGAAACATTTTTCATAAATAATTATTTTCTTATTGCTGATAGGCTATAATAATGCACGTTCAATGTTATTATAATGTCTTTATTATTGTAAAAATAAATATGTTATAGTGCAAAATAAAACGGCCATGGATATTTTATTTGGGGAACTCTTCTCTTTTATTCCAACCATAGCCTTTTATTATTTTCTTTTGAGGAATATTATGCTTGATTTGCGCAATCATTTTAAGAGCGGAATCCTTCGTAAATCGAGGACTGACTGTATCTGCATAATCCACGAGATATATCTGGCATTTACAGATAATAAAAGATATTAGCTAGGTAGATCCTCTGACATTTTTTAAAGTTCATTTTAATTCTTTTAATACTTTTTATGCGCTATCGTATTTTGCTTTCCCATATTTTTCGCTATGCACAGACTTTATATATCGACATTAGTTTGTGGGACACACTGTTACATCAAGATCATTTTTTCAGGCAAATAATCATTCAGCACGACAATGAAATCGCGAAAAGAAAGAAAGCAAAAAGTTTAATACGTGTAACCCAGGGCTGAAACCATAATGGTTACGAAGAACAATATTTCTAAACAGCTGAAAGTACAAATAAAAAAATTTACCTTGAGAGTAGCAAAATTTCGTTTTGCCCACTCAGATCCTAAGTCAAGCAACGAAAGGTAGCATTTCATTCCCCATGTCTGATGCACAGGAAGGATGCAGCAGAAGAAACTCTCCTTCTCAAAGAGTGGTTGTCGAAATTTTTTACTACAATTGATTATAACTGTTTTCGCTACATGTCCAGAGATGGTTCCCTTCCTTGTTCCACCCTTCAGAGATTTGGAGCGGCAGTATGATCTCGTGAGCTCAGCCTCCTCTCTCAACAGCTGCTCGCAGACAATATCCCATTCTTTAGTTTGCTGCACAAAATCGACAGTTTCAGTGCTATTATTAGAGTCCTGCGCGGATGAGGTTATCCGAATTAAAAACTTCTTCGCTGATAAAACTGCGGGTAAAAAGTTGATAAGGCGAATAGCTGATAAAATCGCGGATATGATAAGAAGCCACTAAAAGTGGGTTTCACTAAACAGAAATTCAGCACGTACAGTATTTCTGTATTATAAAGAATAAGTTGATAGCAATCCTTCGATTTCCAGGAGAAAATTTTAAATATCCTCGAAGATCAAAGTACTCTCCACATTGTCATTCTTTGCGGGCAAATATTTACACCACATTATTCTGTGGTCTAACTACTTGCAAGACGACTTGCTTCTGTATGGGTCCTCTGCTTTATGTGATATCGCAATGCTTTCTGTAATAATACTTTATGCGGAAGGTCTCTTCGATTAAATTTAGATAAGTCGAGGAAAATATTTGAGGCATAACAAGCTTGTAAAATAATATTTTAATATTTTAAAGTTAAATAATTTTTATAAATTTTCGCTGAAACTGAAAATCGTAAAACATTTTTACATTCTGCTTCACTTATTTGTTACATACATTTCTAATACCTTTTTTCTTTATTCATTATATTTTTAATTTCCATAATAGATATAAATGCTAAAAATAAAGATTTGTCCGAAAGTATTATCCATATTTAAGCCCTTCGGTGCGAGCTCCTGTCCATGGTGAGGGGACCACCCTGTGAAGGTTCTGCTGGCTCGGGTACCTTCACAGGGTCCTGAACGCTTGCCCGCGTGTTTGCCGTGCTGGGAGACCCTGTCCCTGGAAGGGAGGATCCTGGCAGTTGCTCGGGGGTCCCCGTCTTCTCTACCTGGCTCATGACTGGCAGGTTCTCCTTTGGCCGTTTAGCCATTTGGGAGCCTGTCACTGGGCTGGGCAGCGAATTCGGGGGCCGCTGCTATACACTGCTTTGGCCTTTGCTTCAGGTAAAAGGGAGGCCTGGGGTGGCCCCCTCAGGATCAATCAGTGGTAAGGTCCTACCAGGGTCAACCGTGCAAAGTGGTGAGTAACCTGGTCCACTTCCGGGCAACAGTTTGCAAGTTTCCCCACGGATTTATTAATTTTATAGTTATCTTTCATTTGTGAGAACGAGTTGCTTCTGACTTTTCTTTATTTTTAAGCTCCTTTTCTTTTGTGAGACCTCGGATGGGATTCTCACATTTCTCTTTTCATTTTCCTTTCGTTTAGTTGTCAGAGCTTGGCTCACTGACTGTGTGGGTATGGTGCCCAGGCAGCAATGGCGCCCAATTGGGCGTCTCCTTGTTGGACTCCGTGGTGATTGGGGACAACGGGCACTGAACCACCTAAACGAACCATGAGTTCTACAACTCATAATTCACCAGCCAATGCCGCCAAGAATGCTCGCTATGAACCCCAATTTTCTTTGTCTTCGCCTTCACCTTCGCGTGTGTCTCGTCTCCAAGGTTCCTGGTCATCCACTCTTCAGGTGACCAGCTGCTTGGAGACATGTCCCCGTTTTTTATTAATAAGGGTATCAAAGGCCTTGCGGGAGAACCGAAATCTGTCAAGCACCTAAGATCTGGTGACTTGCAGGTGGAAACTGCCTGCTCCAAACATTCGGAGCTACTCTTGAAAGTCGCAGCGATTGGTGGAGTAAGAGTCACTGTCGCTTCACACAAGATGCTTAATTCCTTCCGGGGTGTGATCTCCGAGTGGGGCCTCCTCAAGGTTTCTGAGGAGGAAATCCTCTCGGAGCTATCATCCCAAGGAGTGATAGCAGTACACGGGGTTTCAACATGTCATGATGGAAAGTTAGTACCAAGCCAGGTACTAATTATTATTTTCAACACATCACACCTGCCTACTTCCATCAAGGCAGGTGCTTATATTGCGAGGTATGGCCATATATATCAAACCCTCTGCGTTGTTTTCAATGCCAGATATTTGGCCATGCCTGCACAGCATGCCGGGACAAGCCCACCTGTGCTCGTTGTGGTAGTAAGGATCATTTTGAACCTGACTGCACAGCAGAAAAATCATGCTGTGTAATCATGCCATGGCGAACATCCGGTGTACCTCCGGACTGTCCAAAGTGGCTGGAGGAGAAAGAGGTACAGCACCTAAAGACCCTCTATTACATCAGTTATCCAGAGGCGAGGAAGCTTGGTGCACCGCCTGCCCCACCTGGCAAGGTCACCTATGCCCGTGTGCTTGCTGGAAAGTCATCAAGATGGCTTCCGTGGCGGTGCAAACCGATATCAGCATTCCACTTGCTGAATCTTTCTCGCCCGCTGCTTAGTACCTCTTGATGCAGGCGAAGCCGACAAAGTACTCTTTGTTGCTGCATAACACAGCAACCACGGCAATCCCTGGTTCCATCTTTCGACACTACCAAGTTATGGAAAGCCGCGACTATCTACTGTTGGGGGCAAGGCTACACCATATAGATACATCTCATCACCGACATCCTATGGCGAGCAGTCCTATAGAAGGAAAGCTCATCCATTGGTCAAAACCTGGAATATACTCTGTTCCCCAGTTAGCCATGAACAAGGATATGTAGATACAAGTTCGCTCGGCACCTGGGGCAGAGACCCTTAGTGGAACCCAGACTTTGAAAAGGGCCCTTTCCTAATAGGAGACCAATCTGTTCAGCAGGGCCTTGAACTGCTCCACTGAGCGCCTGATTTTGAGGTCTTGACACCATCCATCCGGGCCACTAAACCAGTCAGCGATGCCTTCGACCTCGGTTGGTCTTGGCTCTGTCCAACCGAGGCCCATACCAGTCAGCAGAGTCTTCGACCGGTTTCTGGGCCACAAGCCCCCCCCACCACCACCACGTCAAGGTGGTCCCCTATCGGGGGGAGGGCGAAGCCGACAACGGTGTCAATCTCGAGATCGACTCTGGTTTCTGTTCCTGTGTCTGTGCCTTCCTCTTCCACCTATGGAAGGCCCCCTCCTTCCCGCACACAGACAGCATGACTCCAAACTCACCGGAACAAAAAAAAAACTTTTAACACCTCGTTAAGTGGTCTCTGATCCATGCCACTTCGATGACTCCGAGGATAAGGACACACACCGTCCCATTTTCCCAAAACGTCACTGGAGATAGTTAAAATAAATCGAAAGTCGTACGCCAATTCCACTAAGACCTGATGTGGTAACACTCCTACAATGGAACTGTTGTGGATTCCAGGGGAATATTGACGTCATCAAGGTGCTCCTGAGAGCACATGAACCCATGTGCATGTGCCTGCAGGAGACATACTTGCAGGCAGCCAACGATCCCACTTTTTGGGCACTTTTCTCTCGTTCGCCGGGATCAGAATGGAGATGGTCCAGCTTGTGGGGGTGTCGCCATCCTCATGAGTAACCATTCTCCATTCCAAGTCGTACCCCTCACCACGAACTTAGAGGCATAACTGATGTAATAGAGGGTCTTTAGGTGCTGTACCTCTTTCTCCTCCAGCCACTTTGGACAGTCGCGGGAGTACACCTGATGTTCGCCATGGCAGTTTACACAGCATGATTTTTCTGCTGTGCAGTCAGGTTCAAAATGATCCTGACTACCACAACGAGCACAGGTGGGCATGCCCCGGCAATGTTGTGCAGGCATGGCCAAATATCTGGTATTGAAAACAACGCAGAGGGTTTGGTATAAAGGGTCGTACCTCGCAATATAAGCACCTGCCTTGATGGAAGTAGGCAGGTGTCATGTGTTGAAAATAATAATTAGTACCTGACTGGGTACTAACTTTCCATCATCGCATGTTGAAACCCCGTGTACTGCTATCACTCCTTGGGATGATAGCTCCGAGAGGATTTCCTCCTCAGAAACCTTGAGGAGGCCCCACTCGGAGATCACACCCCGGAAGGAATTAAGCATCTTCTGTGGAGCGACAGTGACTGTTACTCCACCAATCGCTGTGACTTCAAGAGTAGCTTCGAATGTTTGGAGCAGGCAGTTTCCACCTGCAAGTCACCAGATCTTAGGTGCTTGACAGATTTCGGTTCTCCCGCAAGGCTTTGATACCCTAGTTAATGCCATCCGCGTCTTTGTGGGATTTTCGATGACTGTCTGTTCTGTCTAACTACCACCTGGACGCATCATTTTCCGGGATGACCTTGATGACCTCGTCTCGCAGCTGCTGTTCCCCTTCCTCGTCATGGGAGACTTCAGCACACACAGTCCAATCTGGCACAGTCCTGACACCAGTGGGAAGGGTGGGGTCCTGGAGCAGTGACTTCTGGATCCATCGCTCTCCATGTTGGAACACCGGTGTCAGTACATACTTCCACTTCCCAACCCACACATTCACTGCCATTGATCTCACTATCTGATCATCCTCGATCCTTCCACTCTTTACATTGGAGGCCGAGGACAATCCATATGGAAGTGATCATCTCCCTGTGCTGTGCACCATCTCCCATGGGGGGCCTTACAGCCCTTCACTTGTATCCTAACCAAGGCTTGATCGGGCTGACTGGAGTGACTTGTCTGAGCTCGATGAGCACTATGTCAGCCAGGAGTCAATCAATGTTGCAGTGGTGTAGACGGAGGACTGCATCGTACATGCAGCTGCCGCTACTATTCCTCAGACCTCGACTCGGTTTCCAAGGTTCCCAAAACCATGTGTGGAATCCCGACTGCACCGCAGCTCGTAAGGCTCAGAACAATGCTTGGGAAGCGTTTTGGAAATATCCATCTCTAAAACTTGAAGCATGTAAACGCGCCAAGGCAAAAGTCCGTTTCGTTCGGCACCAGAGCCAGAAGGAATCTTGGATCAAATATACGTCATCACACGTATGATCAGTTCTAAGGTCGTGTGGGATAAGGTCTGGAAGATGAGTGGGAAGTACATATCCTCGAGCAATTGCCGACACTCTGGGGGAGGCATTCTCCTCTATCTCTTCTTTATACACTTACTCCCCCAAGTTTTTAGCCCAGAAGAGCAAGGCCAAACTCTCTTTGCTGTCCTTCCATTCGAATGACCTGGAGTCTTATAACAAGCCATTCACAGCGGAGGAGCCTTTCCTTGCTTTGCACATTTCTCTTGCATCTGCTGTCGGGCCAGACAATGTCCATTATGCTATGTTCTAACATCTCTCACCATCGAGTAAGGATCAGCTGCTCTGACTCTTCAACGGTATTTTCATCAAGGAGCAGTTTCTGGACTCCTGGCGGGAGGCTATTGTCTTGGCCTTCTCCAAGCCAGGCAAAGATCCCAAGATTCCTTCGAATTATCTTCCAATTGCGTTGACGAGCTGCATCTGCAAGGTGTTGGAAAGAATGATAAATACCAGGCTGGCCTAGTATTTGGAACATCACGGCCTTCTTTCCAATACCCAGTGTGGCTTTTACAGGCACAGGTCTACTTTAGACCACCTGATCCACCTCGAATCGACGATCAGGAATTCGTTTTTATGTCGAGAGCACCTGATGTCCATTTCCTTCGACATCGAAAAAGTGTATGACACGGCGTGGAGATTAGGCATTCTTCGTGACCTCCATAGCTTCGGATTGAGAGGTCACATGCCGATCTTCATCGCAAACATTTTATCTTCTCGAAATTTTCGAATTCGTGTCGGCAACACTCTGTCGCAGCCTTTCCCCCAAGCACAGGGGGGAAAGAGTCCTGAGTGTTACGCTTTTCGAGGTCAAGGCAAATTCCATTGCATGGAAACTTCCTCCCGGGGCTCAGTTGGTAGCGCACCAGGCTAGTAATCTGCAGTTCCCAGGTTCGAGTCCCAGCTGGGTCAGCATTGAAATTTATCTTCGCAAATTTCCCCACCCTGACCACAGTCAGTAGGGGACACTAATGGGCTTGGAACGGTCGCCGTCCTTCGGATGGGACGTTAAGCCATGGCCCCATTTGCCAGAGAGTAATGTAATGTGCGTGCCCATCAAGAACAAGCTGGATGGCGTTGACGAGAGGCTACCATCTATCTCCCAGCAGCTGATCCAATGGGTCCCCTCCTCCAACCTTCTCTGAGCCTTCGGGGTCCATGTGACCTGTCCATTTAGCCCATGGTGTGCAAAAAAGTGCTGCTCCATAAAACAACCCAACCCAACTTGATGTCCGATCAGACAGATTGGCCGTTACAAGCCCATTGATATCGCATTTCTGACCGAGAGGGGAGTGCAAGCTCGTGGAGATAATCTAAAAGCTGGCATATTTGGCACTCGAACCTAGGAACTGCAGATTACGAACCTGGCGCGTTACAAACTGAGCCAATCTCCGCAGAACCAAAGAATTATTATTATCAAGGATATGAGCCATAATTTTAAGATTAATTTTCGTGTAGCATAATCTTTATACCTCTTTCGCAAAATGTTCGTTAACTTTATTTGCTAATACATCATCTACACTGTCTGTAGGATTTTTTTTATTACTCACCTTCACTGTATAATTACTTCCTGTTATACACTGCTCGACATTGAAAGTGCCCCACCCTGAAGGGCATGTCGTAGAAACATGCAAATAGAAGGGTGGGTGTGAGCAGTTGAGATATGCAAATGATGATAATCCGGAGCCAATGACGTGTGCGGCTCAAGAGATAAAAGGTGCAAGAAGGAACAGCGATGGTATTCTGTTTATGCATGTGGAAGTCATCCGAACGGTTGAGATTAGGTGGTTCCACTTGGAAATTGTTCAGCGAAGGCAGAAAATGCTGGTACACGCCGTTGTCTGGTTTATCGCTATTTTAATGCTTTTAAGAGAGAGAGAATTATAGGCCTATGTGAATTTGGATGGACTACACATCATCCGTGCCGCTGCCCATGTTACATCGGGATGTAGGAAATGTAGGACGCTGTTGGCAACAGTGGCGAAATGAAGGTTCTAGCTTGCGTCGCAGAGGGAGTGGTGCCGTCTGACAGACGTCAGCCTGACTTGATAGGCACATTGTTCGACATGCTCGTTCGTCACCACAGAGCACTGCAGGCGATATTTGGCGGGCTGTGTCAGCAGCCATGGACGTCCGCATACGTCCTGAACGGTAACCTGAAGATTGCATGAGGCACACCTGCACTCTAGGCAACCGTTGCGTCGACTGCCATTGACTGCAAACTATCGCAGCGCTCCTCTGGCTTGGTGCCGAAGTCGTGTGAACTGAGGTCATGAATGGAACACTGTTGTGTTTAGTGATGAATCGCGTTTCTGTCTGGGTGCTGACGATCGACGGGTCCGTGTATGGCGACAACTGGCGAGAGAATGTATCCAGCTTTTGTTCGAGATCGGCACACTGCCATCAGCCAGGTATAATAGTATGGGATGCTATTGGATATGACAACAGGTCGCCTCTTGTCTGCATCATGGGAATACTAACAGCTGCAAGATATGTTAGCGTAGTTCTGCAGCCCGTTTTGTTAACGTTCCTGGGAAGTTTTGTTAACGTTCCTGGGAAGAAGTTTGTTTCGTTCCTGGGAAGCATGCAGTAGTGCATTTTCCAGCATGATAACGCCTGTGTACGCACTACTAGGGTCTCCAGACAATGTTTGCAACATGTTCAAGTATTACCGTGGCCAGCAGGATCTCCAGATTTATCCCCAATAGAAAATCTGTGGAACGACTTTGGACGACTTGTGCAAACCTCTCACCGGCCAGCGCGGAAACTCGCTGAGTAAGTCAACGCTGCTTGGTGTGCAATTCCTCAGGACCATATCCATCGATTGTATGACTCGATGCCACGCCATACTGCTGCCTGTATTGCCGTTCACGGCGGTGCAACCACCTACTGAGGCAGTCATATTGTGCTGCATTTTCTCATCTTCTAACTGCTTAAGTGGCTGCAATTTAAATCATGGTATGCAAATATCTATTGCTATGTGTGTATTACATATCATCCCTATCCTCTCATTCGTTCTAGGTGGGACAATTTTAATGTCGTGCAGTGTATTTTAATGGGTTTTTTTAATTTTTGTAACTTTTGTTTTCATATATATTCATTCAAAACGAACGCTTCTCGTAGTGTTCATCATTTTCCCCGATCGTTTTCTATTTATCTTTATTTGTAACTTATAAATATATTTTCTCTATTTTTAACCTAATGATCGCTGTGAATTCAAAAGATGTCTACTTGTTCTTTATAAAAATTTTGCCCCTGATTTTCGCTCTACGCCCTAAGTAGGCAGGGTTTTTATAAAGAACTTTTTTTATAAGATTATTTATTTAACTGATCCTAAGTCAGATGTTATTATGCACTTATTATTAATATTAAGAAAAAGATGTTTCTTAATATATCGAAAAATAAATCAACCCTGGGCACCAGTGTTCTTAGTCATAAAATTTCTGCATCATAGGAAATCAGATAAAAGTTATCTCCTCACTTTAAAGGCTTTACAATTTCGAATGACTTTATGAGTCATAAAGAGCGAAAAGCATTGCTTAAATATGGCTAATGCTCAAACAAGAATGGATACAAATGCGTAAATATAATTTTTCTTTTAATTTTGGCACTACTCATGTTCAAGAAACTAAATTAAAATGGAGCAAAAGGGTAAAGTAAGCCGTTATTAAAAATGCATCGAAACTGAGAAGGTAAATAGAACTTAAAATTGATGTGTAACGCACACGTTTAACGATAATGAAGTCGTTTAGAAGTAAAAATGTTAAATTGTTTCCCGTATTTCTCTGTACAGGAAGTAATCGACAAAATCCTCCAACACTTGCAACAGTTGATGACCAAGATTAAACCTGCAAGTTGATGCATGAATAATGACGTCTGCATAGCAGAGCAGCCTTAACGGAAAAAATGCTCATGCAAAAACGAAGCAGCTGCGACTAGCAGAGGTGAACGAATCGATTCAAAGTGAGAGAGGATTCTTCTCTGCAACCTTTCGAAAACAGGTCAAAGAACTGCAAGGAGAACGAAGAGGTTGGCAAAGACAGTTTTAGTCTGCCAAAGAACTTCGAAGAGAACTGAAAATACACAATCGGCACATCTAAGCATACAAATATAAATGTCAAATGTTTAACACCTGGGACCAATCCTTAAGGAAGAAAATTTTCACTTGAAACATTGATCTTTCTGACTTCAGCCACTAGTTCTGAATAAAAGGAAACTAAACGTTATTGCTGTGATAGTGCAAAAAATTAAACATTGCTCTTGCATACTAGAAATGGAAATTAAGTGTTGTTCTTAAAAATTAAACGTTGTTGTGAAAAAAAGGGAAACGTTGTTGTGATAGTGCAAAAGGCAATTAAACGTTAATGTTCTGAGAGTCTTTCAGAGCTTCAGTGTTAAAGGTAATTCTCTTAAATTTAGCACATTTTTTAAGCTTCATATATAAAACAATTTTCACCAGGTAATTGTCAGACCCAATTTCGGCTCCCTATATGATCTGGGGTCTATAAATGATAGCTAGGCATAAACTGGAAGGAGAGCTGTGTACCAATCCCCACTTATGATGCATAGAACTGGCTAAGTCTATCACCTAATGTCCGACCCCGCCTACCCGTGGTGCAGACCGTTAGTGCATTTTAAAAGAGATATTCTCTTTTGGAAGGAAATGGAAGGTGAGGGCTGCCAGATCAGTGTGGCTTATTGATCTGGTCATCTATAGTTACTTTTTTTTCTGCCCTGCTGAGGAGTGATTCAACTTCACAGGATCCTAGTGCTGCCAATCTTTACTTACTAGATTGGAACCTTTAAACTTTGAAAATTGTAACTCTAAAAGGGGCAAACACACCTAAACCTAGATCCGTTCAACCTATAGCTCACTAAACAAATAACCAATATACTGCATCTGGCTCACTTTTTGACAAACAGGTTTAGTTGCATAACTAAACTCAGCAAAAAAAGAAATATTAAAAAAAGATATATAAATATAGAAAAAAAGTGCCAATTTTCTTACTAGAAGAAGTTTTTTGGTTTTTATTAATAAATTGAAAATTTCTTTAAAATAGGACAGGCAGGGGCTGTGCAATCGATGCAACTGCATTAGGCGGATTTTTTTTAGGCGGCATTTATTTTTACTGATAAAATTTAAATTAATTATTTAAATTTCGATCATTAATTTTATGTTGTTGCTACTCCAAAAATTGAGAAAAAGACTTTTGGATTTTGTAAGCATATGTTTTGCATATTGATTCTTTTTGCATTTTATATTCACTTATCACTATATTTTTTGCATTTTATATTCACTTATGGAGAATTTATAATGAAAGTTAAGAATACATAGTAGTAAATATAGTATCTCTAGTCAATTTTCTCTATATTCTACATACCATTTACATAAAACAGAATATTTCAATTTAGAAATTTCATCATGAAAAGTTGGCATTTTAAACAAACCAGTCTGCCCCTGGGAACCTAGAAATCATCTCCGTGCCTGGGTGTCCAAATATTGAATCCACCACAGCCGTCCCGTGGTCAAGTGGTAAGCGCGCTGGGCTACTGATCTAAGGGACCTGGGTTAGAGCCCCGGGTAAAGCATAGATGTATGTGTCGTTTTTCTGCTGAGGTCCTGCCATCCTCTCAGACCTTCTGCTATGGCATATAAACTGACAGGCTCCTGTCAGACCTCTGTGGCAAGCAGCTGCTTGAGAGAGTATTTATTTTACTGCCTTCAACCTATAACCATAATCAAGCTCAAAGCCATATATCTGTCCAGTCCAGTGGGTTTATATGGTCAGCACCAGGACCCTGTGTGGTTGATCACTCCTCAGCAGGGTAGAAAAAAAAGAAAAGTAGCCATAGTTGTCCAGATCAGTAGGCCACACTAATCTGGCAGCCCTCCCCTTCCGTTCACTTCCACAAGAGAGTATCTCTTTTGAAAGGTACTAACGGTCTGCACCACGAGAAGGCGGGGTCGGACATTAGGTGCTAGGCCTGGCCGGTTCTATGCATCATCACAGGGGATTGGTGCATAGCTCTCCTTCCAGTGACTACCTAGCTACCATTTACAGACCTCCTGATTTTGCTGCACTGGTGGGCTTCTGTGGAGGGAAAATCTTCCGCTGTGTTTTCTGTTTGTTTGTGGGTTGACAGCCCCAAGTGAATAGATTCACAGGATATGTTTATCAGCTGGTGGATAATCCTGAGCAGAGGTCATCGCAGGCACCTGAACTCTTTGCTTCTATTGGCATCGTCAAATTCTACATTGGAGGAAGTCTTCCAGTGTAGATGGCTTCAGCCTTTAGTGGTGGGGGAACGGGTCTTTGCCCCATGTCTGCGATTAGGGGGCTGTTTGATATTGTCGCCATTTCCTCTCTCAATAAACATAGTTTCTTTAAACATCCTACTAACCATTTTCTCTCCATAGGTAGTTGGAATGTGAGGACTCTGCACAGAGCTTTTTCTCTTGATGTTCTCACACAAGAATTCCACCGTTATAATTTAGATATTCTCGTCTTGCAAGAGACCAGATGGACAGATAAAGGTCAGATTCTTAAAAATAATATTAAATTTCTCTTTTCAGGGAGGGACGACAATAAGCATCACCAAGGCGTGGGTCTGCTTCTCAGCAGACACGCTAGTGATGCTCTTCTAGGATATGAGTGCATTAATGAAAGGTTTCTTACAGCAAAATTTCAGATAAGCGTTAAAGACCTGAATGTTATTTGCTGTTATGCCCCCACTGAGGATGCCAATGAGGATGAGAAGGATAGGTTTTATGAACAACTTCAGGATATTTGAATTCTGTCACGAAAGGAGATATTACCCTTGTTCTTGATGACTTCAATGCCAAAGTTGGTACTGACTCTGACCTTTGGGGAGGGGTGATTGGCCCTTTTGGTATTGGTAGCTGCAATGGCAATGGGCAACGTCTCCTACAGGTAAGTAAACTCAATGGTTTCAGAATAACTAACACATATTACAAACACCGCGACATACATAAGTACACATGGGTTTCACCTGATGGGATGCATAGGAATATGATTGATTATATATTAATTAACAGCAAATGGGCTAGTTCTGTTAGAAATACCAGGGCATATAGTCACAAGAGACCAGATGGACAGATAAAGGTCAGATTCTTAAAAATAATCTTAAATTTGCGATCGAGAAGAATCTGGTTGACAGTATCCTGAAGATGTTGTGAATTAAGAATCTGCTTGACAGTATCCTGAAGTTGTTCATAAAACCTATCCTGAGGTAAAGGGGAGCTGAAATTGGATCTGACCATTACCTTGTTAAAAGTGTCTTGCAACTTAAACTTCAAAAGTGTTGTGCTAGGGTTAAAAAATTTGCTTTTAATACTGAAGCTCTGAAAGACCCAGTTATAGCCAAAGATTACCATGATAGGTTACTTAGTCATTATGACAGTCATGGTATGCTTACTACTGAAGTTGAGGATGAATGGGATCATTTTAAACAGGCTTTTTTGGACACTAACAGTACTCTTTTAGGAAAAAGGGAGCAGAAGAGACAGAATTATTTAAGTGATAAGGCACTTCAGCTTATTTCGGAAAGAAAGAACTGCAGGAATGTCCTTAATCAATACCCTACTAGTCCTAATAGAAAGCATTACAGAGAATTTAATGAACGTGTAAAAGATCAATTAGCTGCTGATAAGAATCTTTGGCTTGATGGTTTGGCTGACAAAGTCGAGGAAGCAGTTAGACAGCACAACAGCAGAGAGCTGTACCAGATAGTTAATGTTTTGTGTGGTAGAAAACGGACAGGTATACAGGGATTGAAGGATAAACAAGGTAAGGTTATAGAAGGTGAGGATTCTGTCATGGCTAGGTAGGCTGAGCATTTCAGTGATGTTCTAAACAATGCAGTTAGTTCTATTCCCATTGTTTGCAATGATGATAGATGCATTGGTGGCTTTAATGTTGGCCCTATAACACAATCTGAAGTTATTTTGGCTGTTTCTAAACTTAAACTACATAAATCCCCAGGGGTAGATGATATTACTACGGCTCTTCCATGCTTAGAGCTGGGAACGTTTCGGTTACCACTTGGATGACTGAAATTCTTAATATCTTTTATGGTAAAGGCATGGTTTCTAAGGATTTTACCAGAGCTATTGTTTATCCCTATTTTCAAAAAAAGGTGATTGCAGTTCTTGTGATAACTATAGGGGTATTAGCCTAATCTCTGTTCCAGGTAAAGTTCTTTCCATGATTGTGCTTAATAGAATTAAGAATCTGGTTGACAGTCAATTACTTGATGAGCAATGTGGATTCAGAAGTGGTAGGGGATGTGTGGATCAGATATTTTCACTTAGGCAGATTCTTGAGAAATGTTTAGAGTTTCAGAAACCTTTGGTTGCTAGCTTTGTTGATTTCAAAAAGGCTTTCGACTTTGTTGATCGTCATAATTTGTGGTTGATTGTGAAATCATATGGTATACCAGACAAGTTAGTTAACATAATGAAAGCTCTCTATAACACTGAGTCGTGTGTGAGAGTTGGTAAGGCTTGTAGCAATTGGTTTAACATTACTTCTGGTGTTCGACAAGGGTGCATTTTGTCTCCTTTTCTCTTTAGTTTCGTTATTGATTATGTTATGCGAAATTCACTTCAAGGGAAAGATTTTGGCCTTAAATGGGCCGGAGATACGAAAATTTCTGATTTAGATTATGCTGATGATTTAGCCCTTTTGGCAAATGATGTTGATGAGATGAACTCTTTCATTCAAGCTGTTGATGAGACTGGTAGTAGAGTAGGTTTGGTTATAAACAGAGAGAAAACTAAAGTGATGAAAATTGGTCAGGCAGGTTGTGATTCAGTTAATCTGAATGGTTGCAGTCTTGAGCAGGTGTCACAGTTTAATTATCTTGGGAGCTATGTAACAGATAATGGTGATGTGCGGCATGAGATTAACAGACGAATAGGGATTGCTGCCGGGACTTTTAAGAATCTATGGAGAGTGTGGAGAAATAGGCGTATACACCTAAAGACTAAAATTAGACTGTTTAATAGTTTGGTTCTTTCTAGGGTTAGTTATGGTAGTGAAACTTGGACACTTTGTAAACAAGATAACAGGAAACTAGATGCTTCTTATTCTAGATGCTTACGTAGTATCTTGGGAATTAGGTAGTTTAACTTTGTAACTAATGATGAGGTTAGGCAAAGGAGTCTTCAACCTCCTTTAAGCAGCATATTGTGCAGAGAGAGACTCCGTTGGTTTGGCCATGTTGACCGTATGAATAATTATAGATTGGCGAATAGGGTTATGAACAGTGTGCCTAAAGGCCTCAGAAAGAAGGGGAGACCTAGGATGCAGTGGGAGGACAATGTCAAACAGGACCTTGTTAGAATTGGTGTGCAGTGGCCTGATGCAGTAGATATAGCTCAGGATAGACTTGCTTGGAGAACTAAATTGCACGGTCTGGTTGGACCTCCGTAGCCCATGGCTGCTTGAGGAGGAGGAGGATGATGAACCTATAACCAACAAGCATCATAGCAGCTCGTTATTTAGAGATGAAACTACTAAGGACTCGAGCTGTTCAGCTCTTATGAACATCTCTCGCCTTAGAAAAATTATTAAATTGTGTCCTTTATTTCCACAATCTGAAGACGTACTTAGAAAAAGTCTGAACTCGCAACAATTTTAGTTTTTGATTGAACTGGGATAATTCTATTATTTATATCTTCAAAGGGTCATTGCATAAAATATAACCAGGTTTTGTTATAGCATTATTATATTTTTTTTTCATATTTTTCTCTTGGGGGGGAAAAAAAATCTAAAATTATACAACGCTATTTTCCTTTAGTTTTAAAGGCCTACGCTCATCTAGATCACAGCAGTTATTAGGCTTGGTCGAACACTTTCCCACGATTCCGCTACATTATCTGTTGCTTTTCATCGCAACATTAAAATAAATTACTAAACTGCAGGAGAAATTGTTAGCTTTGCATGATATCACTTCAACACAATTCCTCGTCGTGTACATGATGTAATACAATCACTAACCTTCTCCTCTTTTCGAAGTGTTTCGCAAGGTATGGGCGATCCTCGAGCCAGCCCCGGGCAAACTGTGGCTCGCCACATCGTTTTGTGTACAAAAAAATAAAATTTGTGGATGGAGAAAAAGAATGTATAAAGGACAAGAAATCCAACTTCGGGTGAGGTGAATTCTGATTAAAATAATTTATATATTTATATTATATATATATTTTTTGCTTTTTGCGTTGACTATACGCTATTGACTACAAATGTTTTTGGATGCCGCAATTCCATTTCAATTTCAATGGCGGCCATTCAGCTAAAACGTTTTCCTAGGACTACTCTAGCCGTACCAACTCCAGTTCCGAGGTTCGAGCCCCGACTGGGCCAAGGTTGAGATTTTACTCCGGCCTGCCCTCGGTCAGTAGGGGACACTGATGGGCTCCGAAAGGTCACCTTCCGTAGAACGGAAGTCGTGGTTTCGTGTTTGGGGAAGCCATACTCTGTGCATGTTAAAGAACACGTGAGATAGCCTTGACGGGAGTCTTCTAACAGCTGTCTAGTGGGTCCCCTCCCAACCAACCTCCTCTGAGCCCTTGGAGTGGCCATTTAGCTCATTGTTTGCAAGAAAAAAAGTGCCGCTCACAGGCAAAGCTCTCAGCGAAATGAACAAAAACAAATGCATCTTTTTTTCCCGACACACCTTTTCATCAATATCCGTAACTTTTTAATTATGGGTATATTTAATAATAAAACCGCTAAAAAACATTAGAAAGCTCAAATTATTATCTATCATTTGGGATGAGGTACAGCACTTCAAGAAAATATTTTCAAATTATTTGAGGTCAATGTTTATATTGAACAACAAATTTTTATTTTCCCATTTTTGTTAAACATTTTGTTGGAAATGAGATAAATCCAAAGCTATAAATATTTTCGCAAATTCTGGTGTTAATTAGTTTAGGAGGTTTACTTTCTCCTAGAAGAAAAACTCATCAAGAACTTGGGAAAAGAATTTTAAACCTTATTTTCAGTAAAATAGTTCAATTTCAAAATACGGAAACTTATTTGCTCAAATTCCCTTCGCTTTACTTCAAGTATCGTTTAGATCAGTTCAGTCTGATCTACGCTAAATAAATAGCTTTTAGCATTGGGGGGAAGGGGGAGGGGGGAAGCTTACAATTAGCTGTCAATTATCGAATTTTGTAAGGATTTCGTACTACTATCTTGTTTCAATATTTTCTGTAACTTTTAATAATTTAAATTTTTAGAACTTACAGATGTTTTACTTAAAAACCAAAATTGCTACACTTTATAAAATACAAAGGTTTGTGCTGTAATTCAAAATATTTTCTTAATTTTATAAATAGATACATATTTCCTCAAGCAGCTGCTTTGTCCCAGAGGTCTGAGAGGAGCCTGTCTGAGCAATACGTCATAGAGAAGATCTGTGAGGAAGGCGATACCACAGCAGAAAGATAACACAAACATCCATGCCTTACATAGGCTCGAACTCAGATATCTTTGATCAGAATACCTTTAAAAAAATTATCCGAGATATAATAATATGGTATAAATATTTATTCTTTTTTTGCAGAGTTTAGTTATGCAACTAAACCTGTTTGTCAAAAAGTGAGCCAGATTCAGTATATTGGTTATTTTTAGTGAGCTGCAGGTTGGACGGACCTAGGTTTAGGTGTGTTTGCCCCTTTTAGAGTTACAAATTTCAAAGTTTAAAGTAGAAAGTAGTCGCTTCTAGCGAATATGGGAATCTCGTTTTCAATGAGAATCAAACTTTTCGTTTATCTACTTTTGCACTCTCTAAAAGATTTAATTCGAACTAATGGATTACTGGAAAATTGTAAATAATAGTATTACGTTAGTACTTATACAAGGTAAAAAAAAGGCTTTTATTCCGTAAATTTAAATTATTTTTTCACATCCGTCTGACGTGGCAGATTGTTGCTGTCAGTGGAATCTCTCTTGACACTTTATGGCGCAGGAATGGCTCGCCGCTACTGCGCCACGCTCGCAATCTGCAGTTCCTAGGTTTGAGTCCAAGCTGAGTCAGCGTTGAAAATTATCTCTGCAAAACTTCCCGCCCTGCCCACTGTCCGTAGGGGACACCGATGGATTGGACGTTAAGTCTTATATATCCATGTGAGGGAGAATCAGGCCTTGTACACATTAAAGATTAAAGATCACACTGGATGGCCTTGGTGGGAGGTTAACATCTATCTAATGGGTTCCATCCCCACCAACCTTCTCTGAGCCTTCGGGGTCCTTGTGACCTGGCCCATTTAGCCCATTGTGTGCAAAAAAATTCCGCTCAGTGTTAAAACAACCCAATCCTTGACACTCTGCAACTGAAATTTCTACCACTTGCAACATTCGTTAAAAGTGTCGCTTTGTTTTCATATTTAGTTCCCTCTAACGATGCAAATTAAAACTTCGTAACCAATTTTAAAATGCGAATATTTTATTAATACCAATCCAATAACTTTCCAATATTTCTTAAAACAATTGCGTCCCCCCCACACACACACCCTGTGTGAAATGGGCCAACGTACAGTTGCAAATGAAAACTACATGATCTTCACATTCTACAATCAAAATTTCTAGCTTGAATGCATCGCTTGAAATATCTGCTTAAAGTTTGCAATTTTCAAATTTTTTTCTCTGTTAGAGGGCGAACTTTAATTTTTTGCGAATCGTAATACATTTTCAATATCTATCCAACTCAAAAAAATTTTAAACTCTAAAAGCAACCAATTATTCTTTGGAACAAAAAAAAATTTGCCTTTCCCTCTCTGGGGATAAATGATCATTGCATTAAGTGATCAATTCGTTTGCAGAATTCAACTTTTTTTCCACCGTTAGGGGGCGCAGTTCGAAACTTATAGGAGTTCGAAAAATACGAATCTTAAATTTTAATCAATACCTAAACTAACAAAATATTTTTTTAATAATCTCTAAAAATGAAATGTTGGATGCCTACAGACGGAATGGAAAAACAGACAGGCGACAAAGTGAAAACGTTTTCTTGCTTTGTTTTTTTAAAACGAGAAAAGCGCCTTTTTTAGATCTAACTTTCACTTTAAAAGATCGAATTTAAAATCATTAAATTTTCAATTTCAAGAAAAGCAAATAATGTTTTACTTCCCGATGATCGATGGCTAGTACGCTTCACTACTGATAAAAAAATACAATCAAAAGAATGCTTTCAAACTTTAAAAATTATGTGAAATATTCTGGTGGTAAATGTAGAATCTGTCTGTGAATGGTAGCTAGATAGTCACTGGAAGGAGAGCTATGCACCAATCCCCTGTGATGATGCATAGAACCGGCCAGGTCTACACCTAATGTCCGACCCCGCCTTCTCGTGGTGCAGACCGTTAGTACCTTTCAAAAGAGATACTCTCTTGTGGAAGTGAACGGAAGAGGAGGGCTGCCAGATTAGTGTGGCCTACTGATCTGGACAACTATGGCTACTTTTCTTTTTTTTTCTACCCTGCTGAGGAGTGGTCAACAACACAGGGTCCTGGTGCTGACCATATAAACCCACTGGACTGGACAGAAATATGGCTCTGAGCTTTATTATGGATCCTGATTTTGCTGCACTGGTGGGCTTCTGTGGAGGGAAAATCTTCCGCTGTGTTTTCTGTCTGTTTGTGGGTTGGCAGCCCCAAGTGAATAGATTCACAGGATATGTTTATCAGCTGGTGGATAATCCTGAGCAGAGGTCATCGCAGGCACCTGAACACTTTGCTTCTATTGGCATCGTCAAATTCTGCATTGGAGGAAGTCTTCCAGTGTAGATGGCTTCAGCCTTTAGTGGTGGGGGAACGGGTCTTTGCCCCATGTCTGCGATTAGGGGGCTGTTTGATATTGTCGGCATTCCCTCTCTCAATAAACATGTTTCTTTAAACATCCCACTAACCATTTTCTCTCCATACGTAGTTGGAATGTGAGGACTCTGCACAGAGCTTTTTCTCTTGATGTCCTCACACAAGAATTCCACCATTATAATTTAGATATTCTCGGCTTGCAAGAGACCAGATGGACAGATAAAGGTCAGATTTTTAAAAATAATCTTAAATTTCTCTTTTCAGGTAGGGACGACAATAAGCATCACCAAGGCTTGGGTCTGCTTCTCAGCAGACACGCTAGTGATGCTCTTCTAGGATATGAGTGCATTAACGAAAGGTTTCTTACACCAAAATTTCAGACAAGCGTTAAAGACTTGAATGTTATCTGCTGTTTTGCCCCCACTGAGGATGCCGATGAGGATAGGTTTTATGGACAACTTCAGGATATTTTGAATTCTGTCAAGAAAGGAAATATTACCCTTGTTCTTGGTGACTTCAATGCCAAAGTTGGTACTGACTCTAACCTTTGGGGAGGAGTAATAGGCCCTTTTGGTATTGGTAGCTGCAATGGCAATGCCTCCTACAAGTAAGTAAACTCAATGGATTCAGAATAACTAACACTTATTACAAACACCGCGACATACATAAGTACACATTAGTTTCACCCGAATCGCTGCATAAGAATATGATTGATTATATATTAATTAACAACAAATGGGCTAGTTCTGTTAGGAATACCAGGTCATAGAGGGGAGCTGAAATTGGATCTGACCATTACCTTGTTAAAAGTGTCTTGCAACTAAACTTAAAAAGTGTTATGCTAGGGTTAAAAAATTTACTTTTAATACTGAAGCCTTGAAAGATCCAGTTATAGCCAAAGCTTACCATGATAGGTTACTTAGTCATTATGACAGTCATGGTATGCTTACTACTGAAGCTGAGGAAGAATGGGATCATTTTAAACAGGCTTTTTAGGACACTAACAGTACTCTTTTAGGAAAAAGGAGCAGAAGAGTCAGAATTATCTGAGTGATACGGCACTTATTTCGGAGAGAAAGAACTGCAGGAATATCCTTAATCAATACCCTACTAGTACTAATAGAAAGCATTACAGAGAACTTAATAAACGTGTAAAAGAGCAGTTAGCTGCTGATAAGAATATTTGGCTTGATGGTTTGGCTGACAAAGCTGAGGAAGCAGTTAGACAGCACAACAGCAGAGAACTGTACCAAATAGTTAATGTTTTGTGTGGTAGAAAATGGACAGGCATACAAGGATTGAAGAATAAACAAGGTAAGGTTATAGAAGGGGTGGATTCTGTCATGTCTAGGTGGGCTGAGCATTTCAGCGATGTTCTAAGCAATGTAGTTAGTTCTACTCCCATTGTTTGCAATGATGATAGATGTGTTGGTGGCTTTAATGTTGGCCCTATAACACAATCTGAAGTTATTTTGGCTGTTTCTAAAACTACATAAATCCCCAGGGTTAGATGAAATTACTACCGAAATGCTTAGAGCTGGGAATGCTTCGGTAACCACTTGGATGACTGAAATTCTGAATATCTTTTATCATAAAGGCATGGTTCCTAAGGATGTTACCAGAGCTATTGTTATCCCTATTTTCAAAAAAGGTGATCGCAGTTCTTGTGATAACTATAGGGGTATCAGCCTACTCTCTGTTCCAGGTAAAGTTCTTTCCATGATTGTGCTTAATAGAATTAATAATCTGGTTGACAGTCAATTGCGGAATGAGTAATGTGGATTCAGAAGTGGTAGGGGATGTGTAGATCAGATATTTTCACTTAGGCAGATTCTTGAGAAATGTTTAAAGTTTCAGAAACCTTTGGTTGCTAGCTTTGTTGATTTCAAAAAGGCTTTCGACTCTGTTGATCGACATAATTTGTGGTTGATTGTGAGATCATATGGTATACCAGACAAGTTAGTTAACATAATGAAAGTTCTCTATAATAACACTGAGTCATATGTGAGAGTTGGTAAGGCTTGTAGCAATTGGTTTAGCATTACTTCTGGTGTTCGACAAGGGTGCATTTTGTCTCCTTTTCTCTTTAGTTTGGTTATTGATTACGTTATGCGAAATTCATTGCGATGGAAAGATTTTGGCCTTAAGTGGTCTGGAGATGCGAAAATTTCTGATTTAGATTATGCTGATGATTTAGCCCTTTTGACAAATGATGTTGATGAGATGAACTCTTTCATTAGGGCTGTCGATGAAACTGGTAGTAGAGTAGGTTTGGTTATAAACAGAGAGAAAACTAAAGTGATGAAAATTGGTCAGACAGGCTGTGATTCAGTTAATCTGAATGGTTGCAATTTGAACAGGTGTCACAGTTTAATTATCTTGGGAGCTATATAACAGATAATGGTGATGTGCAGCATGAGATTATCAGACAGATTAACAGACAGAGGGATTGCTGCCAGGACTTTTAAGAATCTATGGAGTGTGTGGAGAAATAGGTGTATACACCCAAAGACTAAAATTAGACTGTTTAATAATTTGGCTCTTTCTAGGGTTAGTTATGGTAGTGAAACGTGGACACTTTGTAAACAAGATAACAGGAAACTAGATGCTTTTGATTCGAGATGCTTACGCAGTATCTTGGGCATTAGGTGGTTCAACTTTGTAACTAATGATGAGGTTAGGCAAAGGAGTTTGCAACCGCCTTTAAGCAGCATATTGTGCAGAGAGACTCCGTTGGTTTGGCCATGTTGCCCGTAAGAATAATTATAGATTGGCGAATAGGGTTACGAACAGTGTGCCTAAAGGCCTCAGAAAGAAGGGGAGACCTAGGATGCGGTGGGCAGACAATGTCAAACAGGACCTTGTTAGAATTGGTGTGCAGTGGCCAGATGCAGTAGATGTAGCTCAGGATAGACTTGCTTGGAGAACTAAATTGCACGGTCTGGTTGGACCTCTGTAGCACATGGCTGCTTGAGGATGTTGATGATGATGATGATGATGATGATGATGATGATGATGATGATGATGATGATGATGATGATGATGATGATGATGATGATGATGATGATGAAATGTAGAAAAAATGTTTGGACTCCAATTTCAGTAAACTGGGCTAATTAAAAAAAAACAATAACAACAACGTGTATTTTGTTTGCTGTAGTTGTTGAAATTCAGCTTATTTAAGCAATTTCAGGCATTCTAGAAACTCGCATTTTGCATTCTGTTTCAATGCAGCGTAAAAGTACGTTTTGGAGTGAATCATGTGAACAAGCAAAGCAAGCTTAAGTGAAAAAAATCACGAAACTTCAACCCTATTCTAGGAATTTTGGTTTTATACGGGTGTAGATTATTTTCTGCAATTCAAAAAAAGTTTAAAACAAGACGAACTCAAAAAACAAAGATAAAATGAGCTCAGAAAGAAAAGTTTTGATCTGGTATATTTAAAACTTTATGTCCAATGGACATGTTTGGCTATTCTGGATTTTTTACCTATAGAGTACAAGAAAGATTCTTTATAAAAAAAAAATGTATATATTTCCAAAGTTGTTTTACGTAAGACTGCTGCAATAAAAATTAACACAGTATAAAATGGCTTGGCGTTTGTCGAAAATCTCGTGAAATCTCAGTTAATGACCAAATATAAAAAAAATCAGTCTTCTATAGGTTTTGGTTCTTGATATCGATTTTTTTTCTAGGACATTGTTTATAAAAAATGCAGCGAGATTCACAAAAGGTGAAAAATAATTCCTATAATAGCATAATTCCGCTCAGAGTTTAGAAAACAAATTTCATCCTATTTTTGCAAAGACAAAACAGAAAAAAATAAATCTATCGAAGCAAAGCAGAAGGTCTGGTATTTACTTTTTACGCTGCTTGTGTAGTTCTGGTTTTCTGATTCCACCAGTAAAATTACTACACAATATAATTATTATGCAGATTCTCCTGTATACTGTTGAATGACTGTCGGTTCACGATGTGGGAATAAAACACACCCTAAACTGAAATCATTACCACCTCGGATGGCAGAATTAACAGCTACCGCAACTGAAAGAGTATTTATCCTATTTCAAAGGTCTTAACGGTTAATGACTCATCCAATGAAAGTCATCGTCATTATATACGTCATCTGCTACCTGTTGAGCAAATGTCCCCATCAAGGAAACGAATTTCTGGAAACTGAAGGCTACCATTTAGTGAGACCACCTTGTTATTGAAGATTAAAGGGAACCGCTATCGATTGCGGACACCTTCTGGCAACAATCAGTGTGCTTCAGACAACATGGTTACATCCTGTCATTAAACAATCTACCAAGTCCATTCTCCACATATCCACCCATTCTCCACGTGTTTGAAAGATTTTCGAGAGGTAATTGTAAAACATCTGGGATTTGAAATCAATGAAAGTTAACAGTTCATTTCCCCCATTTTTAACCTAATTCTGGCTCTCGCATTTGCTCTTCTGCAGCTGCTTCATGGCCATCACATTTCCACATCCCCGAACTTTAATTACTAAGAGGGTTCTTCTGAATGCTACTTGGAAGGAAACTTTACGCTGCATTGTTCTTGAAAGAAAAAATATGCACGTGTTTTATAAAGATGAAAATATGAAAAGAAATTGTGTCGTATTAATAAGCAAAAAACTTACGAGAAGTTTTTATGAGACGGAAATTATCTAACACCAAGCGGCCCAAATTTGATCGGCCCACCGGGAAACTGCCCAGTATCCCGGCGGCCCAATCCTCCCCTGCCTGTGTTGATGTATTATATTTGATCTGGCATTCCTAACCGCACTAGCCCATTTGCTGTTCATTATAATGTAATCGATCATATTCCTACGAACCCCACGTGCAGAGCCAGATCTAGATGGGGGTGCCGAAGGGAGGCATGCTCCCCTCCCTGCCACTTTCAGAATCCTAGTAAAGGCCAAAGAAAAAGGGTGGCATCATATGTATATGGCGGCCTGACACCTCTGCTCAATATTTCTCGCGCGCTGATCATTAATCCTGTGGCACAATCCTTACCACCATGCCTCGACTGATTCTGCAGCAGGACAATGCCACCGCATACACTGCACGTGCAACGATGGAAAATTTTCAACGTGTGAACATTCTCCCATGGCCGCCATACTCTCAGGACTTGTCGCCCATTGAGCACGTGTGGGACCTTATGGTTTGCTGCCTTCCCACCTCCCTACGGCGGCAAATCTGGTACAGTTGCCCGCTCAATTGGATGCTGTTTGGAAAGTCATACCTCAGGACACCATTAACCATCTGATTGATACAATGCCAAGACGTCTACAGTCTACCTTACATTCTCGCTTTCCGTTTTTTGATCATTTGCATATCTGCCCTCATAGCTTCCGTCACATCACTTCCTTCGCGGTGTCGTGATTTCCACTTTAAGCAGTGTATACCAAAGAGCCAAAACATTATGACCACCTGCCTAATATGATGTTGGCCCTCCACCTGCCGCCAAAACAGCTCTTACCCAGCGAGACATGGACGCTACAAGATTTCAAAAGTGTCTTGTGGTATCTGGTATCAACACATTACCAACAGATCCTTTAACTCTTGTAAGTTACGTGGTTGAGCCGCCGCAGATCGGATATGCTGTTCCAACACAAACCACAGATGCTCGATTGGATTGATGCCTGGAGAATTTGGAGTCCAGAGCAATATCTGGAAGTCTTCCTCATGTTCCGTGAACCTTTCTCAAACAATCCGGGCAGTCTGGCATGGCGCATTATCCTGCTGAAAGGAGGCACTACTAGAGGGGAATACGGTTGTCATGAAAGGATGTACCTGGTCTGCAATGATGTTTAGGTAGGTGGTAAACGTCATCGTTTCCTGCACATGAATGGCTGGATCCAGGGTTTCCAAGCAGAACATTGCCCAAAGCATTACACTTCCTCCACCGGCTTGTTTTCGTCCCACGATGCATCCTGGTGCCAACACTTCCCCAGGTAAACGACGCACACATACTCCACTGTCCACATGGTGCAACAGGAAACTAGATTCATCGGACCAGACGACCTGCTTCCAGTCATTCAAGGTCCAGTTTTGATGCTCACGTGCCCTTTGTAGACACTTTCGACAGTGAACCGAAGTTAGCATGGGCACTCAAAGCAGTCTGCAGCTATGCAGCCCCATTTTCAGCAGGGTTCGATGACTATGTGTTGTGACACATTACTCCCCTCATCAGCATTCAAATTACGGGCGAGTTGTGCGACAGTATCCCTTCTGTTGGCTCATTCCATACGGGATAGCTTTCGCTCACATCTAGCATCGATGAGCCGTGGCAGCCCATTCCTTGCCAGCGGTTCGTGGTTTTTTCTGCTGACACCACTTTTTGATGGTATTAGCCACGGCTGACCATGAGCACCCCACAAGCTTTGCCGTCTCGGAAATGCTCTGACCCAGTCGTCTGGTCATTACAATTTGGCCTTTGTCAAACTCGCTTAAGTCCGCTGCCTTTCTCATCTGAAGAACAAGATTAACACTGATTAACATAGCTCAGTATCCGGTGTTAGCTCCAATGCAGCTTTGATAAATTAAACAATCTAATGCGAAGTTAATCGATGAGCATGAAATGCTTTTGTCACCTGTCAATAAAAGAAAGGAATCATTTTCCAATTATCAGTTTTAAAGCATTAACGATGCATGAGTTAAAACGGAACGAGCAGAGATCCTTCCACTGTTAATATCGCCGTTATCCTACTTTGGCATTTTTTCGTGTCACATCATTTGCATCGCTGAGCCATCCAGTTTGTATCTCATCTTCATCATTAGAGCATCATTATCTTCAGCTGATGCCTTTGATAGGAGCCAATTATTCTCTTTGTTTTCAAGCATCCGTTATCTCTGCATGGAGTAAAGAAGGCAGAATCCTCCGCAGTGTAATGGAGCGGTGAAGAAAACGGAGGCGGAAATCCCCCCACGTCCTCATACACGTGACTTGAAATCGAGAACTTTAGGAGCAACAGATGATGGATGGCTGACACGTGGTCTGAAGCGATTTGTCAGTCTTTCATGCATCTGACGTGCTTCGAAATATCCCTTCGCGACGGATCCAGAATCCTCAACAGCCTTCCATATTCCAAAAGATACTCTTAGGGAAAAGGTAGTTGCTTTTTATGAAGAATTGCTTTGGGAATTCTACGAAATCAAAATAGTTTCGAAATTTCAGCGGTTTCGATGCAACCTCAAGTGTCTTGTTTGCGATGGGGAGAAGAGATGAAGTGGAATTATTTCGCGAACACACAAAATAAAAATATCATAATTTCCAAACAATGATAAAGATGCCTGACCAAACCGGTATAGACAGGCTAGGTTGAACCCCGCATTTCATTCCCATAGACTTAATATTAGCGATTGTTGAAAGTAATTGTTATAATAATAATACCAATTGTTGCCTTTAAAAGAGGACATAATTCAATTTCCTTCCTCCCTTCGCCTGAGACATCCATTGTTTCAGAAACGGATTCGTAACTCGAGCTGGTCATGATGAGGTTCTTTTTTTAAACGAAGGCGTTCAGAAGAATTCATGTCGGGCGCTAAGATAATTGATTTGAAAAATGTCTATTGTGTATATTTTATTAAAATGTTCTGTAAATTAACATTATGTAACTTAACTAAATTAAAGTTCTGCTCACAAAAATTAGGGGATATTTCAAAATGAATACGAAGTGATAATATATCCCCTAATTTTTGTGAGCAGTATATTTAACTAGTCAGCTATTCCAGCTTGCATGTTAATGTACAGTCGCTCAAAAAAGTATCCGAACACTATGGTTGATTACAGAATTCAGAAAAAAATCTGGCAACGATTTTTTTTAGAAATTAGTGATCTGGCAACCTTCGTGTACAGTACACGAAGTTTGCCAGATCACTAATTTCTGAAAAAATCGGTGTCAGATATTTTTTCTGAATTCTGTAATCAACCATGGTGTTCGGACACTTTTTTGAGCGACTGTACCACGTACCCTCATTCCCACCGCTATCTCATTCCTTAAACACAATTCGCAATATTTGCAGCAGTGTCGGCCAATGGATATAAAGAAGAAGCACTTTTACAGCACATAATTAAAAAGTGTTTCGTGCCACGTTCTTACTAAATAATAAAGTTATACAATGTGCATTTATTTTTTGTCATAGTTGTTTTAACAAAAGATTTAAAAAAACAACAACACAGGAATCGCTTTCTGAAGGTTATGCTTCTATTACTTATTGCCAGAAAAGATGTCTCCCTAGCAGCATGTTATTATTATAGCATGATCGAGTAGGCAACAGCTGGCAGCAGTCATTTCTTCACCGCAGCTACAAATGGTGTTGGCTGAGACAGACTAAGGGAAGCTCGTCTCTCTCGGCGAAGGGAAACGTTGGCATAGCAGAAAATCTGGCGGAGATAAATGAATCTGACCAACACTACCGAAACTGATTCCGATTCTTTTTTTTTATATCTGTGATGGAGGACATATTTTAAATTCATTCCTAGTCTAAAGTATTCTTTTCATCGTCTTGTATTTTGCGTTCTGTTCCCACCTATTTTCGTGAGGTCTGGAAGGAGAAATAGTTTTGCAATGCTGTCTGAACATCATTGAAATAGATTTGATGATTTTCTTACCATTTAAAATACCTATATCGTCAAATGTATAATAACAAGAAGAAAAATGAATCGAGCTTCGTTACATTTATATTGCGAAGAGAGGCATTGTTTATCAAGTGTTATAAGATTACTTCTTCAGCAATTACTAGACGAAGTCATTACAAATAGATGAAGTCTTGCCTTCAGCTCATGATTTATGAAGATGGACAAAAAACAAATCGTAAATTTTGCTATTGAATAAGGAATTTTACTAAACGATTAATCACAATGTAATCAGTGCGGTGCTTTCAGAGTTTCCGTTTCATGCGTGAGCGGTGATTTCATTTGCCACTGCCTTTGTCACTTTAATATTAATCGACAACTTGTTACAGTGGAGTGCCGACATTGTCTCACCATCTTTCCATTGCTGTAGCCATCTACATCATGTTTGCTCTCCGTTGTTGTTCTTTCGTTGGCATCCTTCCAAAAGAGAATGTTTTCCTTTCCACCCGAGGAAAGCGGAGAAATAAAACGCAAGGCAGCGCTTGTCTCTACCAAATGATTCAGCGTTTAGTTGGTCTCCTACATCTCCAGACTTTGTGAACATTATTACTTATTTACTGTAAAACTCTGTACAGTGGTTGACAATACGAAAAATTAATTTGAGATGTGATTCTTGAAACACGTCTCTTTAAAAGTAAAAGAAATTAAAAGTAAAAGTCTTGTGCTTAGCTTTAATTTTACGAGAAATTTAACAAAAATTGCTCAAGGTTCACTTCACTCTGTCAGTTGAAATAGATATTTGATAATCGATTCTCTTAAGGCCGTTTTTTTTTTTACTTTTTTACTTTTAATAATTTGAAAGCACAGAATTGTTATAATTAAAGTATCCCTATTAAAAATTGTTTGGAGATCCTCCTAATAGCCAGAATGAACTGATATTTGGTGTATATATGTTGTCCACGTCACACACCAGAGAATGGCAAAACACATTTAGCTCACAAATCTGCCATTAGGGACAGACGTGGCACTCTGCGGTATGAGTTGCATGTAATCACGGTTTCTCTCGACATTTCTCGGGAATAAAGGTATGTAGATATGGAAACAGCTGCCATAAGAGATAGACAACGCCATTAATCTTGCCATGCCACGTGCCGATAATGAATCTATAATATGAGAACAGCAGCAATTTCACACACTGACATCGAAGGAAATTGCAATAAAGCCACCATGTGCTCTAAACAGGATGATTGAAATTTTTGAAGAAACATTAAAGTTAGGCCAGAACGAGGAAGGAAATCGGTGCAACCACCTCGGCTACAAAATGTTTCCCCAGTGGTTTTAGCGCTGTCAAATCAAAGATCATGCGGAATCACAGCAACTGGATATGCCACGATAAAAGAGTGATGAATAAATATATACTATCCATATATGTATAAATATATGTATAAATGAATAAATGTAATACTATCCATAGTAGCTTCATCTTCCCTAATTTCGGAAATTCAGTAAACGAGAATGAATTTCATGCAAAATGGGCTCCTCAGCACATTTCTTCAAAATATAATGCTGCAGCATTTCACCAATGACAGAGTCATAGTCAATCCTTTCCTACACTCTGATATGAAATTCCTTCGCTTGACCTAACATGTGATTTTTGGTTATGGACGTTATCTGAAAGATGTTTCGTGAAAACAATAGTAGTAAAACCTCCTACAACTAAACGATAGCATTAGGCCCCATGAGCTCAACATCAGCCTCGATGTGTTACATTCTGCAGTAGAAAATGCAGTAATGCCTATGGAGACAAATGTTCTACATGATGGCGTCCGCATTGAACAGTTGATGGACTGAATATCCGTTTTACAGTACCACTTGTTCTTCTGAAGGCAAAACTCTGGCAATAAACGAAATTTTGGTTCATTCTCCAGCGCATGTTGTGGGTTATATATATATATACCAAATTTTATTCCATTCTGACCATTAGCTAGAGCTTCAGGAATTTGAATAGAAATACTTTATATAAGTACTGTATGTTTTCTAGAAAAAGCAATTTAAAATATTCATTACAGTTGCTCCTAGACTATCCGCCCTAACTTGCTGCATCGGTGGCCTCATTTGGGAGAAAACCTAATGCTTATTTTTTGTTTGCTTTTGCGTTTGCATCAGCTTCAAGTTAACAGTTCAACAATATACCTTATATCGGTTCGTGGATAATTCTGATCAGCAGCCATCGCAGTTCCTGAACCTTTGCTTCTACGAAGCCTTGCCAAACCTAAAGTGGAGTAATTTGTCTCACGCTGGTGAATATCTCTTTTGATTCTGGTACTTGAAAAGGTCCGTTTGTAAAGGTGATGCCTGAAGTTCCTAGCAGCATTGGGTGGCTTAGGTGTTTAGTGGTGAGGGAACAGCATTTGCCCCAAGCTTGCGATTAGTAGGCTGTTTGATATTGCTGGCCTGTCTTTCTTAATAAACCGAAATTCCGTGAAACAATTTACTAATCAATTTCATTTCACAGCTACTTGAAATCTAAGAACTACACATTGAGATTATGCTCTTAATGTCCTCACACAGGAATTCCAGCCTAATAAAATAGACATTCTGGGCTTGCAAGAAAATAGAAGATTCTTGGGCTTGCAAGAGAACAACTGTTCGACACCAAATTCATCACTTTCAGTGAAATGCATCAACGAATATCGTAATTTAAGATTTTTCTGATGGCCCGTATGTGCTCTTAATTCACGAAAATGTTGCGATATTTTGTTTCTAAATGTTTTGAAATGTAATTGAATAAACAAAAAAGAATTATATAAATATTTTTTAATCATTGTATCCTAGCATGCCTAAAGCCTAAAGCGTGAGACAAATGCCTAAAGATCCCTCTCTCAGTTGCAAACCTTCAGATATTTTCAATAATGGGACCACAAAGCATGTTGCCCACGATTGCCTTACTGTTTCGTCACTTAAATGAGAGCACATTTCGCAAGACCTTGGTTTCCTGTTTGTCATCCTGAGTATGGTTTTTGGAGTTTTCGTAGTTTTCGGTATAAATATTAGCGTTACGCATTTGGCGGGTCAAATTAAGCCGTTAGTCGATTGATCCTAGGTTTAGCAATAAAAACTTTAAATCAGGTATTAATATTTGTAAAGCGTTTACATCCAGCTTTGGCAAGCTTTAAACAGAAGTCTCGATACATTGTATTCATAAACTTCTGGTTAAAGCTTGGTAAGGAATGAAATCATTTATAAATAAATACGAAGTGTTGATACATTCTATTCATTTAGAAATGATTTCATTTTGAAGTGCGTTGTAGATTTTTTTATCTGTTGTTTAGGATAGTTTACTGATCAAGCCTTTTAAGTTACGTACCATTGAAAGTTGGTCTTACGGCTGCGGTTTTAAGGATTAAATATTTTTAAAAATTTTGCACACATTTTAAAATCCCGCTGCATGAATCCATCAGTTCTTGCTATCTGTCTAGAGTTTGGCACAATCTATAAAATCCTGAGCCAGCTGCCACCGCAATGCTAGAAAAACCTTCTTTATTTGATTTTAAAACTAGAGAAGGAAAAGAGAAAGCGATTAAAATTTAATGCAATTCATCCTTTGACATGAAAAGAGTATTCAAAATCCGACTTCAATTAGTGAGCGACGACACTGGGATCGACTCTTTTTTTTACCAATTTGTGATCAGATTCTTGGAGGTAGAAGCTAATCTTCAGATTGTAAGAAAACAAACGACTATTCATCCGTGAAACAGAGACTTATCGAAAAACGTATGTCTTGTGTAGAAAAAACGGCGCTCCCTTGGAATATTGATTTCAGTTCAATATTTTAGCAGATTAAATTGCTTCATTTGAAAACCACTTTCAGCAGGCACGCTAAGAGCGTGGTACTCTATTTTAATCATTATTTGAACTTATAACAATAGGGAGGATAATGATGATGCTTTCTTTGCATTCTTAATGGACTGGATTCTACTCGTCAGTTTCTTCTTACTTCGATACCTTTGTTACTTCACAATTTTGATGCAAAGGCAATTTTAGTCGAATGGTGAACAACGCATTTCAAATATTCTTCATTACTAGAATGCCAAAGTCGAACATTTCAAATTTCTACATAACTTCAAAATGAAACTTCGCGATTTTTTTCAATTTTCCATGTCTTTACAAATTTCTGCTTTTAGAGTCCGCTTTGAATTTTAAAATGCTGAGTACGGCAGAAAAATCTTCATTCTCTCTCTCTCTCTGCAGAACAAGTTTTCTTTGTCACAGGCTCTTTCCACCGCTGTGCTTTTTATCAGTCGATGCATCCAGAAGCCCAAATCTCCATCTTTCTGGGCTGCATTTCGCCCTCACTTCCCCTGTGATGGGGGAATACGAGTACCCTTCATTCTCCGTCCATCCATCCATCAACTCAGATACGACGAAGTTTCTGCCTCGCCACGTTAACTCCGTCACGAGCAGAATGTAAACTCTTCAGGCACCCACTCTCAATCTCCATCTTTCTTTTTGTCCCCCTTCGAATACTCTCCATCTTTCTTTTAGATTACTCCTCCTTATCTCCGACTTCTCCTTCATCCTTCACCAGTTGTTTGCGGTTCGCTTTCGTTTTAGACCAAGAAATTCTTTTCCAAAGAATAATCCAACTTAAAACATCCTTTATTAGGTTTCCCATTCAACTCTATCTTATAATTTTTCCCGATATAAATTACACAGTTGCATCACTAAAGTTTCACCCATCTGTTAGTTCCATCCTCGTTTCATTTATCTTTTCCGACTTGTATCTATTTTACTTTTGCTCCTTGCGCAGCAGAGAGGGACTTACACTTTTAATCTTCATGCCACTCCATTCTTTCGATAAAAGTACGAATTACTCCTTATAAGAGTGTTTTTATAACGTTCGTGTAAGAGGTCTCTTATAGATTTGTAACCACAGCCGAATATCGAATTTTCGGCGCTGAAAGCCACATAATATTGTGCCAAATATAATCTTTTATTTCCCAGAACAATGTCTCGGCATTTACTAATTATTCACCGAATTATAACTGTTTTAATAATTATGTATCTTAATTGTCGATTTTTCATTTAATAACGTTACACTTTCTTTAAGTAATATTCGTTTGTTTTCACTCCTTCACTTAATAGTGAGATGAACTCGGATCCTGACGAATCCAAAGTAGGCACGCACCTTAAGAAAATTCTCTAATAAGTTAATCAAAATTAAGTTTTTAAATAATTAAATTAGCAGTTGCCACAGTTCGTTTATAGACATTCAAAGTACATACATAGGAATACATACATAATTACAGCTTGTAGGAGATAACATTTCAAAATTTTGAACTTTTCTCCAATTTGTGTTTGCTTTAAGCCTCTTCGTGTTGTAAGACTGAACTAACTTTTTGTTGGGAAACGGAACTGCTTCATATTCCTACATGCAATACAAACAGTCTACAAAGTTTTTATAAAGCATAGAAAAATAAACTATAAAAAGTTAATATTTTGAAACAAAATCTGCCTTTCCGTATGTTACCTAAAACTTAATAAAAATGAAAAAAAAAACTGCCGATGAAAGCATCACTTATTCATTTCATATTTAATTCAAAGGCAGATAGGGCGTCAGCAACTTTTTACAATGGCTGAAAGAAATCCTTTAGTCTCTTTTTCAATTATTATGAATTGAGAAATTTATTTAATCATTGGCCAAATATTACACTTTTATTTCTTACGATTTAAGGCATATATGAGGAAATACTTTTTTCACTTTTTTTAATCATTATTTCATATATTTTATTTTATTATTTTTTTTATTTATATTTTATTTTCTGTTTTTAGTTGAACTTTATAATGGCTATTGTCACGAAAAATACCCATCTTTCAATTGCTTTTAAGTAGGGAATTATTACATTCCTTATGCTATTCTAGACTTCATTAGCGTCTATTGGCCACTGAATCGGCCCTATGGTCGGTGTAATTTTGGAGTAATGCTTATTTTACTTAATAAAATATTCATCAGACTGGCAAAACTTATCTGTTATGATAGTATGAAAAACTATCACATCCATTCGAGACCCGAACACGGATCCTGGCAGTTGCAGTGTCTGCACGAGCAAACGCGATCTCCAGACTTCCCCAGAAACTTCATCAATTTAAAAGGGGGAGTGGATCCCGTGGTTTGAGACTCTACGTCAAGCGATCCACAAACTACCGACAGTAGAGAGAAAGGTAAAATGATTCATAAAGAAAAAAGGATTTATCTGATTTTCAGCCTCTATTACATAATGTACAAATTTTCTACAAGCAACAAATTTCTCCGAGGAGATGAAGAGTGCTGTTCGATTTCATGACCAATATTGCTAAGATCGCAGTTGTTATAAATAAGTTACCAGTCCAACAGCTGCTTGACGCAAAGGTCTGACAGTGGTCTGTCAGTAAAACACAAAATAGAGAAAGTCTGAGTGAGACGAGATCTCAACAGAACGATAGCCATACCTTACCCAGGGCTCAAACCTAGGCCCCTTTGGCCCACAGTCAAGGACACCAGCAACTCGGCCACCGGACGGTTTTATTTTCACTTTCTTTTAATTAGGACTATAAATTATTATCCTACAAATCATAGCTAAGCGTAACTGGAAAGAAATCATCCTGTGATAGCACTAAAAAGTCTGCCACCCTCTCCCCAACCCCGCTTTCTCGCAATGCAATCGTTACCACCTTTCAGGGAGATATCCTCTAGCCTGAAAAGGAGCGTAAGTTGGGGAGAGGGGGCGGCCAGATCAGTTTGACCTACTGATTTAGACTTCTGTGACAACCTTCCCTTTTTTTCTTCAAACCTGCCGTGGAGTGGTTAACTTCACAGGGTCTCGATTCTAATCTCCTAAGCCAAATGAATTGTCTCTTGCCTATGATTTCCATTGCTAATCCTGAACATATTGCACTGGAGAATCTCCGCTGAAGGAGGAGAGTATGACGCTGAATTGTCTCTTGCCTATGATTTCCATTGCTAATCCTGAACGTATTGCACTGGAGAATCTCCGCTGAAGGAGGAGAGTATGACGCTGAATTGTCTCTTGCCTATGATTTCCATTGCTAATCCTGAACGTATTGCACTGCAGAATCTCCGCTGAAGGAGGAGAGTATGACGCTGAATTTTCTCTTGCCTATGATTTCCATTGCTATTCCTGAACATATTGCACTGGAGAATCTCCGCTGAAGGAGGAGAGTATGACGCTGAATTGTCTCTTGGCTATGAATTCCATTGCTAATCCTGAACATATTGCACTGGAGAATCTCCGCTGAAGGAGGAGAGTATGACGCTGAATTGTCCCTTGGCTATGAATTCCATTGCTAATCCTGAACGTATTGCACTGGAGAATCTCCGCTGAAGGAGGAGAGTATGACGCTGAATTATCTCTTGCCTATGATTTCCATTGCTAATCCTGAACGTATTGCACTGGAGAATCTCCGCTGAAGGAGGAGAGTATGACACTGAATTATCTCTTGCCTATGATTTCCATTGCTAATCCTGAACGTATTGCACTGGAGAATCTCCGCTGAAGGAGGAGAGTATGACGCTGAATTATCTCTTACCTATGATTTCCATTGCTAATCCTGAACGTATTGCACTGGAGAATCTCCGCTGAAGGAGGAGAATATGACGCTGCGTTTTCTCTTTATCGTTTGCCAGCCCAAACTGAACAGATAGAAAGGATGCTTTATATCAGCTGGCAGATGATACTCATCAGAAGCCATCGCAAGTACCTGAACCCTTGACACCAATTTTGTCATCGCCGATCCTAAACTGAAATAATGTGTCTCTGACGTCAGCGTGCTGGTTGATTGCCTGAAAGAGCCTAATGGTTCCGATGTCATGTGACTCGACTTCATGGTTGGTTTAGCTTGTAGCAGATTGGTGATATGTTTTGCTTTGCTCTGCGCCTTCGATTAGGGGCTGTTCCATATTGGCTCTACCTCTCTCTATAATCACGGTTGATAGGATATTTGAAGACATTATATGTTTTCCAAAGTTACCTGGAACCTGAGGACTCTTAAGAATTTTCTGGGTGTGTTCAAGGAATTCCAGTAGTATAACCCTGGCAATTTGGGCGTATAAGACCCTGAGATAGCCAAATCTTGCCGTGATAGGTAATTTAGTATTGGTTTGTTTATAGCTGAGAATAAACTGGACCATTTTAAACAGGTGGTTCCTGAAACCAATGTACTCGTTTGAGTAAAATGGAGCAGAGGAGACATTGTCACTTAAGTGATAAGGCAATGGATCTTATTTCTGAAGCAAAGGAGTGCAGGGCTAAGTTGAATAAACACCCTATTAATCTTAACACACAGCGTTATAGGCATATTAAAAAACGTGTAAATGTTCAATTGAAATCTAACCAAAATCTTTAGCTTGATAGCCTGACTGACAGAAGGGAAAGTTGCAAGAAAAAACAGGAGCAGAGAGTTGTATGAGACAGCAAATATTTTGATTGAGTTAAAGTCGAATGGAATATAGGGATTTAAGAAAAAATGGCAAGGTTGCTGAAGGGAGGTATATTTCGTCGTAAGATGGGCTGATCATTTTAGATATGTCCAAAACAGAGTGGTTAGTCCTTTACAACTGAATAACTTTACCCATTGTTGGTAATGTTGATAAATGTATTTTTTGCTTTAGTATTGGCTGTATTTCACGACACTGTGATGTCACTTTGGCTATCTGTAATTAAACCTACACGATGCACAGCACACACAAGGTCAGAGGTAGACGACTGCCGAAATGCTTAAAGCAGGCAATGATTCTATTGTCAAATGGATGACTGTAGTGTGGAATTTTTCCTATAATCAAAAACGTTGTTTCTAAGAAATTTGCGTTAGGCATTATTTTTCCTAAATTTCCAGAATGGTGATAGCAATTCTTGTGATAATTATAAGGAGGGAGGGGTGGCTCAGTCGGTATTCCCAGGTTCGAGTCTCCCTTGCGCCAGCGTTGAGATTTATCTCCGCAAACTTCCTTGTCCAGGAGAGGACAACAGTGCACTTGAAAAGGCCGTCATCCGTCGCATGGAGCGTTAAGCTGTGGCTCCGTGTGCAGGAGAGCACTAATCTGCGCACGTTAAAGAAACTGTTGAATGGCTTTGATGGGAGGCATCTGTCTCCTAACAGCTGCCCAGTTCATTCTCTTCCCTCAACCTTCTTTCAGCCCTTAGGTCCTTGTGACCTGGCCATTTAGCCCATTGTGTGCAGGGAAACGGCCGCTCAGAAATAAAACAACCCAACAATGTTATCAGTCTACTCTCTGTTCCATACAGCTAGGGGCATTATTTTGTTTAATAGAATTAAGCAATTAGTTACAGGACAACTTCAGGATGAAGAGTATGATTTCAAAGGTATTAAGGAATCAGAGATATTAGAGGTTCAGAAGCAGTAAAAGACCCTCCACACGCACACTCCATAGTGGCTCATACCAACCGATCCTAATCCCTCTGATGAGCTTATCACTGCGAACAACGGGTGGCGTGTTGGGGAAATGTGGCGTTCCCTGCCTGTTGGAATCCCAACCACAGTCCACTCCCGTCCACCATCTCCGCCCGTCCCTTCCATAGCCTTCAGGGGTGTTCGAGAGCTGGAGCAGAACCACGTGTTGTCTTTGATAGATAAGCGCATGCGCAATGAGGAGATACTGTAATGTCGAAAAGACTGTCGTGTGGAGGCAAACCAATTAGTGTTCACACGCCACGACAGTAAATAGGGTGGGGTTGGCATAGGTGTGGCGTGAAGGAAGAAGTGAGGTGTGTCAGAGATATTAGGGGTTCAGAGATAGTAAAGATTCAGAGACAGTAAACGTTTAGAGAGATTATCGTTTAGAGAGATCTTAGAGATATTAAAGCTTCAGGGATATTAAGGGTTCAGAGAGAGTAAAGATTCAAAAGTGATAAGGGTTCTATAGACCAAAGATTTTCATACACAGATTTTTCAAAAATAGTTAGAGTTTTAAAAATCTATCTATTTCTTTGGTAGATCTCGAAGACACTTTTTGAGCTTCCATAATTTGAGACTGATCTGTAGCATTACAATTCATTACCTACAGTATTTATAAACAGGTAAACCGACATCAGTTTTTAAAACTGGAAAAAATTCCTCACTGGAGAAAAGAAGATTTGTTAAGTATCACAAAACCTAAAAATTTGTTTACAGATATTTTAATCAACAGAAGCAAAATATAAATAACTATTAATTCAGTATTCTTTAACTGACCTAGCACCTTAGAAATATCATAATATAACACATAAAAGTAAAAAAAAATCAGGATGAAAGGAAAATTAAATTCAGGACGGTCCATTCGTTCAATGCATTCTACACTACCGTCAGCCTCTTCAAAAAGCAAGGAATCTTTTTTTCCCAGCAAAGTACTATTGAAATTATTTACATATTCCAAAGAGTCAAGACTTGAATATTTACCATTACCTTTAATAATTTTTACTGAAAAATTACCATCTCTAGACTTACCATACATTTCATCGATTGTATCCCAGTTATTTTTAATATTAACAACAATTCGATAAAACTTATCCTTACAAAAATTATTTTTGCCTCCCTTACGAACTTTGTGAATATATTTAGGATATTTCTTAAAACCCTCTATTTGATACCGCTTTAATCAGTTTTACTTAAATTGTCTAAACAGTTTTAATCCTGTAATTTATAGAACTCACTGATTCTCCTTAAATCATGGCTTTATTGATTTTCTTTCCCTACGGTACGAACATCGATTACTAATAAAGTTAATCCATTCTTAAAAATTTCAAAAGCTCTATTAATATCGGTATCGTAAAGAATATCATCCAAAGTTCTGAAACTCAAAATTTTCAATATATTGCCTATTGTTATGCGCTGATTTTACATCAGGCATAACGATTTATTTTTTTAAATTAATTTGTCACTTGATTGAGTTTTTTTTTAAACACAGAGGGAATACACGAACAGACTAACAGGATGGACACGTTAGGAGGGGGCGGGATTCGCAGCTGCCCCGACGGGCCACACACAGAGAATGTCCAGCGCCCGTGGGTGGATGACAGGCGGAATCACCATTTATTCTCATGCAGTGTGAGGTCCGGCCGAAATGGTCTGGGGGGTGCGATCTCACACAGGACGCTGTATTCGGGAAATCGTCCCCCTCATCAAATACAGATGTAGGACTGGACAATAGCATCCAGTTTTTTACAGTAACGAACGAAGTATTCTGTTTCCCAGGCGGCGATATCAACCTCAAGCGCAGCGACAGACGGACACGTTAGGAGGGGACGGCCAGAGCTCTGGGCGGGCCACATTCAGTATCGGCATATCAGAGTCCTTGGAAATGAGTGCAGGACTTTGAATCACAAGCAGTGTGATTTGATGCGTTAACGCAAGGACATCCCTATGAATGAGTGGTTCCCTAAAATTAGAAGCAGAGAGACTGGAATTTGCTTCCGAAGTGCCTAACCAGTAAAGGGCACCCTTCCCCTTTCAACATAACCACGATGATGCAGCCAACCACCTCTCTTCGCCGAAGCCAAATTACCCAACAGCGTATGTGATGGTCAACTAAGGGCCCATCTCCACATCAGCCACAGTGCGACGGAGATGTTTTCCCAGTCATCGGCTAAGAGACGAATTAAGGAGGTGGTCCCCACCCGAAGCTAGAGTGACGATGACCTGGCCATAATCCGATGCAGCTGACGGACGAACTGAGCACATAGAACGGTACGCTTACCCTTCCTTTAACTTATAAGTTGCTATCCTTAATTTTAGATTTTAAATTTAAAGGGGTTCCACAGTTCTATAGTCCAAGTTCTTTTTTTTAAGTCCACGATAGACGATTGATTATTAGAAAAATTAATTGTTCTGCCTGTACTTTTAAATATTTTGTCTCAATAAATATTGTTATTGTTTTGTTTCCATAAACCTGAGTTGCGCTCATCATTGTTCATTTTAATAAATGAACTTCCCCTAAGGAGACGGCCTGGGATTTTTGCGGCCCACATTGTCAAATTAAGGGAATTGGGTTCGGTTGTTTTACCTCTGAGCTGCACTTTTTTGCACACCATGGGCTAAATGGCCAGGTCACATGGACCCCGAAGGCTCAGAGAAGGTTTGGGGAGGGGACCCACTGGAACAGCTATTGGGAGACAGATGGTAGCCTCCCGTCAAGGTCATCCAGCGTGTTCTTTAACGTGCACAGGGTATGTCTCTCCCGCACACGGCGCCATGGCTTAACGTCCCATCCGACGGACGGCGGCCTTTCCAAGCCCATCGGTGTCCCCTACTGACCGTGGGCAGGGCGGGGAATTTTGCGGAGGAAAATCTCAACGCTGACCCAGCTGGGACTCGAACCTGGGAACTACAGATTACGAGCCTGGCGCGCTACCGACTGAGTCACCCCCGCCCAATTAAGGGAATAATCCGTAATTGGGCAATGTGGGAAACACAACGCCACAGATTTAAATTTGCGTATTTGTACATAAAAATTGAATAGTGCTTGCAACCGCGAGGTGCGCACAACACCTATGTTAATCTGACGCTTCAAATTACAAAATTTCTTATCAGCCTTATTACCTTTCTAAGAATATTTAAACTAAGAAAATAATGATCATTAGATTATTTTTATAATGCATATAAGAGCATTTCAGGCTTAAAGTTTCTTACAAAATAGTGATCTAAACAAGTGTTAGAGCTTTGTTTCGTCACACATTTATGAGTGGAAATAAGCTCATTTGAATTTGTTATGAGAGTTAATATATTTATAGCAGCATCCATATCAATTATCTCAATATTGAAGTTCCCATTTAATTGACACTATTGCCATTTAATTGATTAAGGCAGTTTTCAAATTCGTCAATAAATTATACTTTTGTGCAGTCATGAGATATCAGCAAATTATAGATAAGAACAGAATCACCTGCTGTAAAGGATATTGATTCTTGCGGTGTCATAATTTCGTTAGAAGCATAAACTAGCGTTACAATTATTTTTATAATTTAATTTACACTTAACATTTTACATTGTGGGTTGTTAATTCCCTTACACTGCGGATATCAAAAGGGAATTGTGCGCATTTGGGATATATATCATTGTGAACAAAACTTTCTCGTGTGCAGACGTCGTAAAATGAAAGATAAAAATAACTCGCGGAGCTGTGATTAAGGCGGGCAGTATTAAGGTGGCCCAATATCCCGTACCCCAAAACAAGAAGGTCGAATATGAAGGTCGCCAGTCCCAAATGGGGCAAACAGAAAGGGCAATTTATGTCAGTTGGCAGATTACCTCCCCGTAAGCCACTGCAAATACCTGAACACTTGATGCTAATGGTTCCTTTATGAAGTATTACTTTATGAACGCTTAGCTAATATTGAGGGAGAAATCAGTATTTTAAAAAGAGCAATTAATATTTTTTTCAACTTATACAACTTTTGAAATTACTGCAATAAATTTTTGAAACATTAAACATTGATAAATTCGAACAAGCTTTCAAAGGCAAAATTTCACTAAAAAGTAAATTAGTATCATAAATATTCATTCTTTACTAACTTGTTTACGATTCATTGCTGGTGGCCAGAGGGACACCCAAATTCTGAGATTCGTCAGACCTCAGGATTTCTTGATCCGGCTCAGGATTAAGGTAATGCTTTCGCAATCAAAAAATTGTGTCCAGTATACTTTTGCGCAGTCATTGCGAAAGTTGCCTGGTGCGTCGACTTTAAGTGAAAAAGAGGTGTACAACTTTATAAATCTGATTATACCGGAAGAAGGTACCCAACAAATGGAATGACCTTCATTCTATACGGACCTCATACGATCTATGGGATGTCCCGAGGAAACCTATTTGCCTTCCTTGAACGCCTTCAAAAAACCTTCCAAAACGGACTGCTTTTATTGTTTAGTGGACATTATTGTCCTCCCATCCTCTTGGCAATCTTATCGAGGAAATAAATAGACGTTGTCAGACCTGCATTAATGCTCGAGAGACCCACATTTCCTACTGACTATACGCTTTGTATTTAAACCCATACCCCTTTTTTAAACACGCTTTCGGTGTTTTAGGGATTCGCATAATATTTTGGTCCAAATTTTCATGACTAATCCTAACATTTTCTTTGCATTTTCTTGTGAAATTTTATTAAATTTTTCTGAATATATTTTTAAATGTGCACGAATCAATAAAAAGAGCATAATGTTTTACGAGCAGTGTCTGTAGGTGGCGTATTATAGCTTTATCTGTTAAAGTGTCCCCTTCAGGTGGAAGTAAAAATTCGCTACATATTATTTTCAATGTAGGAACGGAAATAAATTTATATTTAATCACTATGAAATGAGCGGTAAAATCCATACTTGAGCTTATCTCGTGTTTTAATTGGGATTGGTTTGCTGTTTGGGTTTTATGTTGCACGAGGGCTCTGGAGCAGCAAACGACTCTTGGCCGTGCTTTCTGAAATCCTTCAGATTATCCTTCTTAAGCGCAGTAAATGTCTTTGATTTCCGATTGAAATTAACACATTTGCCACTTGGTGTTTACAGTTTAAATTCGTTACTGCAATGGACAATTTGAAAAAACTGATATATATTATTACAATTAAAATCCACATTTCTGAATTCGGAATCATTTACAAAATATACTTATCATTTATTTTAACAGTCGTATTTGTTAATCCTATATTCGCTTAAACCCATTAGAATTTTTATATTTCAGTGTCGGCCTTTTTATTTAAATTGATTCAGTCCTCCCGTGAACAATTCACAATGGATTTGCTAAATTTAAAATTTTGAGACCCACACATGAAAGAGAAACTGTTTTTTTTGTTTAAAAAAACTGTAAAGGAATTTAATGCCATCGTTTCACAAGATTGCCTTCTGCTTCTTTGAATTGCATTCTTTATGCAAGGGAGCGAGATGGGAGAGATTTTCTCTGTGAACGATTTTGCAAGTGAAAGAGACAAGGAAAGATATCTTGCTTTGCATAAAAAGAGGAAAACTCTTATCTATACTGAGTTACACCTGACAATTTCGGTCTTTAAGGCCTTGACGAAACAATATCTTACTTTCTACCTTTTTTTATACGACGAAGACTGTCCCTATAAAGACTCTACAAAATCTTTATGGATTTTTATCCTCCTCAATTTTTTTTGTTATTTTATTACCCTAAACAAGTTTCTTACATCTCTATTAGAATCATCCACATTATTCAAAACATAAGAAAGTCATTTAGATTGTCGGAGCATTTTCTCTTTAAGCAATGTACAAAGATTACGAGATGAAAATAAAATCGTTGAAGCTTCGTTTCAGAATATGGCATCTGAAGGACATCGCTTAGTGTCGTAAAAACAAGGAGAAATATTCATTCGGAGCATCCTTGGATGTGCACTAGTATCGCGTTCGGTTGCCGCTCTCCTACAGTCAGGGTCCAACTCTGAAGTGATGTCATCGATAGTGATCCCTTCAAAGTTAAAAAACTTAACGGTTCTTCTCCCTCTGGAAGAGAAAGAAAAACTTCTGATCAAAATGAAATGCCTCGAGCGGGCATCCACTGGGAAACCGGAAATAGAGTGAAACAAATCATCGAAAGCATTATTACGTTTTCTGATAAAAACCCAAGAATTGTAAGTGAAGAAGCATTTTATTCAACAGAGAAAAAATTCACATTATTTTTTTTTAAATGGAGTTTTAATGATTATATTAAAGTGGAAATTTGTTAATGGTCCAAATATTTTCAAACATGAGAAGCAACTCAAGATAAAAAATTAAATCTTGTAACTGAAACAAACGAAAACCAGAAGCAGTCCAGGCTTGCATCGTCAACTTCCTCTGATATAAATATTTAGTCGCTCGTTAACTTCTTTTAACTTCGAATATCTTGAAACATATGTGCGTCTGAAAGCAAAGTTTCAGGATGGTCAGAAGTTGCAAAAGGTAGCGGTAAAATCACTCGCAGAGCCTCAGTTATGTGTTCGATCGTGAAATTGCCTCCAGTGTGCGTTTATGCAGTAAACATGAAAATCAATGGGTGAGCCAAATTGCGTCGGATAATATTAAGATGAATCTGATACGTTGAAAAACGGATCAAATGTCGAAGGGAGAAGAAGCGCACCCTAACGAATTTTCGCATCAATATGTAGCACGCGTGGAAGGGCTCTGGAGTGTGCACCAGGGGTCGGATATCTTTCTTTGGTAAAGAGCCAAACCAGCAAAAATAAAAACAGAAAGCTCTATATTTAGTTTATTAACAAATATAAAACTGTTTAAAAATAGGCATATTCAAATGCGTACAATAAAGTATTTGAAAACAATATGTAATATAAATCTGCCATTTGTCAATGTGACTTTTTCTAGTTTGAGTCTTTTCGACCAACATATTCAAATTTGTAGTGTATTAGAACATTTGAATTGTATCAGTGCTTCCGACCTATTATCTGCCAACCTGATTCGGTACTACGTAGTTTTTAATGAAATTCATTAAGAACAATTCTTTCGTAGTTGAATGTTGAACCGAAAAGTGCCAAGAGGCCGAGAATCTAGTTTTAGAGTGGACTAGACACACCTTTGTCATCACTTCCGTCCCTGTCCCTGTCCTTGGACAAAGAGCACGGACGTGGTACTAAGTAATCATAGCACAGACCTTGTTTATCAGGCACTACGACATTCGCCGATCATACCGGACGCCGAACGTCGCACCATGACAGAGTGCGCAGCTGATGAGTACTACGAAATGGTTATTCTGCTTGGTAACGATCAAAGAAATGCCCCAGCGCGGTTTTTTGTCGAACCTTTTTCTTGTGGCCACGTCACATTTTCACAGACTATCGTGACATGTCTCAGAGAAATCGGCATCATTATGCGCAGCTCTCATCTAGGTAGCATAAGAGATTTCGGATAATTGGCAGCTTTTCATGTCGTAACTTTTACTCTTGCGCAAAGGGGAGAGGGGGGGGGGTCAGTGGGTAGCACGCCAGGCTCGTAATCTACAGTTCCCAGGTTCGATTCCCCCTGGGCTAACATTGACATTTATCTCTGCAAAACTCCCCGCCCTGCTCTCGGTCAGTAAGGGACACCGATGAGCTTGGAAAGGCCGTCGTCCGTCGAATGGGACGTTAAGCCGTGACCCGTGTGCAGGAGAGCCATACCTTCTCTACGTTAAAGAACATGTTGGATATCCTTGATGGGAAGCTACCATATGACTCCCAACAGCTGTTCCAGTGGGTACTCTTCTCCCAACCTTCTCCGAGTCCTCGGGATCCTTGTGACCTGGTCATTTAGCCCATTGTGTTCAAAAAAGTGCCGCTCAGAGGTAAAACAACTTAATTCTTGCGTAGCAGCACTACAGGAACAGAGATCAATGCCCAGTTTGGTTTTAAAAAACCACGAGTGATGAAAATGATGAAACAACAGACAGTTCGCCCATTTCGTGTCTTTTGCCTCTAACCATTGTTTGAAGGCGATGACAGATATTACCTGGACTGGTGCCACTTCATTATGAATGAACCGAAGGATAATGAGTGTTTTCGCCAAAATATTTCCTTTATAGACGAGACAAAATTTACCCACGACGATATTGTCAATTAGCACAATAATCTCTGGGTCCCACGATAATCCCTATTGCGCATATTATGAACGTGGGAATCAAGTGAAATTGTGATGTAGTTAGGGTGATGTATTAACCGAGTTGATATTTTACAAAAGTGTTTTGAATGTCCAATGTTACTTGGATCTGTTGCAAACTGCACTGATGGTTTCTTAGATAGATATTACTGCAATCACAGGTCATGTGGTTCCAACACGTACACATGCTTATAGCTACGGTTGAACGCTAACTTCAACATCAAGTAGGGGCGGGGATGGCTCAGTCGGTAGCACGCCAGGCTCGTAATCTGTAGTTCCCAGGTTCGAGTCCCAGCTGGGTCAGCATTGAGATTTATCTCCGCAAAATTCCCCGCCCTGCCCACGGTCAGTAGGGGACACTGATGGGCTTGGAAAGGCCGCCGCCCGTCGGATGGGACGTTAAGCCGTGGTTCCGTGTTTGGGAGAGCCATACCCTGTGCACGTTAAAGAACACGCTGGATATCCTTGACGGGAGGCTACCATCTGTCTCCCAACAGCTGTTCCAGTGGGTCCCCTCCCCCAACCTTCTCTGAGCCTTCGGGGTCCATGTGACCTGGCCATTTAGCCCATGGTGTGCAAAAAAGTGCCGCTCAGAGGTAAAACAACCCAACAACTAAACCCAACATCAAGTAATAGATGTTGATCAAGTAATAGGTCGGAAAGTCTGCAGAGATCTCCTGAACTCACCTCTATACTATTTTGCTTCGGAGTTATCGTAAGACCGAAATTTATCCAACGCCAAATGACAGACAAAGATGATTTTGTTCATAAAAGTGCTAATTCTACGAAGCCACTACCTTGCACAGTGTTGAACAGCGTTCACATCAGCTTAACGAAACAACGCACATGAGTCTATATTGTGTCTGACAGCAGGCATGTTGAGAATGCTCATACTTCATATAGTGGTAGGCATGAATTCTCAAATAATTTCTTCACCTACTCTTCGATCTGCGTTGTGTGTTTGTTCCTGGGTGTTTCGTCCCCATATCGTTACGGTTCGAAGATTACTTTCAGCACTTCTGCCACAAGCTTAATCTTCATCTAGAACCCGAACTGCGGCTCTGGGATACTATCATTTTAGTTCTGGTGGAGACTAAGTTTATCAATCTCATCTTCTACTAGAAATTGATCTTTTTATCTCACACGGTCATCTCAGGTCCAAGTGAACACGGGCTTTAAACATCCTCAAGGTTCTCTCCTCCTTCTTATAGGGCGTAGACTCATATCCTTTGCTCTGCCTGTACAGTGCAATTGTCCAGTCGAAACTGGGCTGCGTATCTCAGCTGTATAATTCCGCCCAGTATTCGGAGGTGAAGGGTTGGACCCTCTCCACCATCAAGTCCTCTGTGTTTGTTTGGGGGCGTTCTACACCTCTCCTGTCCATAATGTTTACCTTGAGACCAACGAATCAGCTTTATCTATTCGCTATCAACAGTTGTCCTTATAGTACGCCAAATTTTGTGATCCCTGCCACGCCATCCCACTTAGAACTCTGTTGTCAATCCTCAGTGGAAAATGCATTACCAGAATCGCCCAACTGTTATTTGTCCTTTTGGGTTTCATGTCCAAGGAGACATGCGAGACATTAAGATCGGTCTCGATAGCATTGCCCAATCGCCAACCTAGCCACTTCCACCGTGGTTCACTGTTTCCCTTTCCTGTGATTTAGCCCTTTGCAGGAATGTGAAGGCCTATATACCTGACTGCATGTACCACAAATCTTGCCAGACACCGTGCTGAGCACCCAAACTTCTTGTTTGTCTTCGCAGATGGCACGAAGTCTGGTACTCGGCTATGATCCGCTATGATGCAATCATTGCAGACCAAATCCTACCCCAGTCTTCCATCTTCACTGCAGAGTTTCACGCTATCAGGCTCGCCTTGGACCACTTGGCAGCCAAGCATCATTATTGGAATGATCTCTACATCGAATCGCTTAGTTCGCTACAGGCTTTGATCTCAATAAGACATCGGCCTCACTCTTTCTCTCCAAGACCCGCCAGCAGCTCCATCGTCTGGCAGCCACAACCACCAGTCTCTGCTTTTAGGTGTCAATGGTGCCGGGATCGGTAGCAATGACTTGGCAGATATTGCTACCAAGTCGGCCAAGTCTCTGACCGACACTCCACTGCCAGTTCCATATGTGGATTCTCCGCAAAATTCCCCACCCTGCCCATGGTCAGTAAGGGACACCAATGGGCTTGGAAAGGTCACCGTCCATCGGATGGGACGTTAAGCCGTGGCCCCGTGTGCGGGAGAGCCATACCCTGTGCACGTTAAAGAACACGCTGGATGGCCTTGCCGGGAGTCTACCATCTGTCTCCCAACAGCTGTTCCAGTGGGTCCCCTACCCGAACCTTCTCTGAGCCTTCGGGGTCCATGTGACCTGGCCATTTAGCCCATGGTGTGCAAAAAAGTGCCGCTCAGAGGTAAAACAACCCAAATCCATATGTGGAATTCCAACAATGTTTTTTCACCGAACTCCGGGCACAGTGACAACGATCTCGGTGGAAACAGATTATTGGTAGCAAATTCTTTGAGATCAAGCCTATTATCAAACCGTGGCAGTCATGTTTTCGTAGGAATCGCAAGGAGAAAGATGTACATGCTCGGCTCCGCTTAGGTCATTCATTTATTACGCATTCTTTTCTTCTATGGGCAGATGACGAACCTAAGTGGTAAGGTTTATGACACGTTAATCATATTTTAACCAATTTTACTGCTTTTAATATCGAACGTCGTTATTATTTTAGCTTTCACAATTTTACTCCCGAGCCCCAAACTCTCGAACATCTTTTCTCTGATATGTTCTTTTTACCTCCCCCTTATCTTTGACTTTTTACGCTGCACAGGTTGTTTTAGCAGATTGTAATTTTATGGCTTTGTTGTTTATTTTCTGTCCAACCTGGGTTTTTTTCACCTGGGTTGGTTTTATCTTTTTGTATCTATATATTTATTGTTCTACACATCTTTCTTGTTATTTTTTACAAGTGTTGGGTTTTGTCTTTTACTTTTTTCTATATTGACTTTTAATTTCTGTTGTGTGCTTATACGTCTTTTACACTTTTCTCTTATCTCTTTTGCGCATTATAGCCTTTATATTATAGCCTCATTTTGCGCATTATAGCCTTTATATTATAGCCTCATTTTGCGCATTATAGCCTTTATATTATAGCCTCATTTTGCGCATTATAGCCTTTATATTATAGCCTCATTTTGCGCATTATAGTCGCTAATGCGCCATAAAATCCCAAACAACAAACCAACCAACATCCTGGGTTTTAAACGGAGAATTATGCGCAGTTGATACTGAAAGAGCAGAATTTTGGTTCTGCCCCCAACACCTTTCTTGTTTCCAATATTTCTAAACAGTGGTTTTGTGGTATTCCAATATTTCATTACAAAGCAATAGATAGAAGTGCCATGTCGATTATCCTTTTTTCAGCGTATATTAGCATTTCCGGAGTTTAAGTAATAACATTTTATTAACCAGTTACATGGGACCACTTACATAAATTAGCACTTTTTTTAAGTTTTTTAAGGTTTTTAATCGGCGTCTTATGATATAATCTAATCAAGGTGATTATATCACAAGCGATTGGCGGATAAGTTTTTTTTACAGAAAAATCCCTACATAGTTATTTGGCGTTAACGATGGTTGAGAATTACTTACCTGTCGTTAGAGTGTATATTTTTGCTTATTACGATGAATGCAAACTCGGAGGATTGCTAAAACGATTCGTAACTCCATTTTTTGCCAGGAAATGTTAATATATATATTCAATCAGATCAAAACGTTAGCTGAAAAAATGCACACTTTTCATTGCATATCCTATTTTGTTATTGGGAGAATTGATATTCCTCAGATTCAAGCTGTTGTAGTGAAAGTCATTCAGGGTTATTCCAAACTCATAAATTGAGAAGAAACTAACGATTTCCATTTTCTGCCTCAGCCCATCGGACTCTCTGAGAGTAAGAGGCAGAGTATTCGCCAAAGCTGACAAATCGTCACTCTTCGTTTGCAAAGCACCGACTCGGGTCGTCAAGGTTGAAAGGACTTATAGTTGTTGCCACTTCGTTTCCTTTAATCCTTGTTTAAGACAGAGATAAGCTTCTCTCATCCAGCGAACAGGGAGTTCATTTGATGGAGGAAGAGACGATCCGTTGGGAGTTGGGGGCAGAGAAGTTGGTCAATATGGACTAGAAGCGAGGGTTCCCATTGGAGGAGACAGAAGGGATTCACGGTCTTCATTAGCGCGCAACTTTTGCTTCGAGAGAAATGCGTTGCTCATGCGTGTGGCTCTCCAAAGAGGAACTTCTCTGCAAAGATCTCAACATAATTTTGGTTTCTACCATGTCATTTATATCTCTTTACTGTCTTGCTCCACTCAGACTCTATGAAATATTTGCTAGACTCAAAAACTACATCATAAAGTTAAAGTATTTAAGTTTAACATATCGGTTACTTTCGGAAAATATCATTTGTCATCTAGATAAAATACTCGAAGTACTTTTATAACTTTGATAATTAAATTAATTCAGTTTCGCCACTTTTAAATACATTGCCCCCCTTAAATATTGTAGACTTTTTATGTTATGTCAATAAGAATATAACTTCGAAGCTCTGTAACTTTTAAAATATGCACTTAATTGAAAACTGTGACTGACGATAAATTAAAGATCATTATCAAATTTGATGAACAAATTCACCTCCATAAATTTTGGTTGATTTTCTATTCATGTGGCATTCCTTATAAGTTAGTTAATGATGGCTCTCTATAATATCACGAAGTCGTGTGTGAGAGTTGGCAAGGCTTGCGGTGATTGGTTGAAGTTATTACCGGTGCTTGACAAGGTTACATTTTGTCGTCTTTTCTGTTTGTTCATGATTGTTTTATGAGAAATTCCTTGAAAGGGAAAGACCGTGACCTTAGATGGTCTAGGTACATGAAAATGAGAATAATAATAATAATAATAATAAAATTATGTTGACGAAATGCCCTTTTAGCAAATATGTTGACAAGATGTAGTGTAATAATTATAATCCTTATTTATTCTCATGAATTTACATATCATATTCAAGATCGTTTTTTAAAATATTTTGAGGAAAAATATTAAAAAAACGAAAAACATTAAAAAATTTGACCTAACTATGTGGATGCGAAGGAGCAACAATGGTTGTCCATGTTTCCATTCAAAATGAATCAATTAGTAAATTTTTGGCAACATTCTTCTGCTGGAAAGCATTCCGATCGTATTTTAATGGAAATCACAACTTATTACATTTTCAAAAATTTCCACATTACACAAACTTTCGAATTTTTTTTAAACAGGATACACTTTTATTCTGTTGTTCTAATAATATACTGCTCGACATTGAAAGTGCCCCTCCCAGAAGGAGATGTCGCACAAACATGCAAATAGAAGAGTGGGTGTGAGCAGTTGAGATATGCAAATGATGATAATTCAGAGCGAATCACGTGTATGGCTCAAGAGATAAATGATGCAAGAAGAAACAGGGATGGTATTCTGTTTATGCATGTGGAAGTCGTGCGAATGGCTTAGATTCCGCTTGGAAATTGTTCAGCAAAGGCCGAAAACGCCTGGTACACGCCGTCGGCAGGTTTATCGCCATTTGCATGCTTTTGAGAGAAGAAGAATTATAGACCTATGTGAATTTGGATGGACTACATGTCGTGTCGCGGCCCATGTTCATCGCGATGCACGAACTGTTGGACGCTGTTGGCAACAGTGGCGAAATGAAAGTTCTAGCTTGCGTCGCAGAGGGAGTGGTGCCGTCTGACAGACGTCAGCCTGACTTGATAGGCGCATTGTTCGACATGCTCGTTCGTCACCACAGAGCACTGCAGGCGATATTCGACGGGCTGTGTCAGCAGCCATGGACTTCCGCATAACGTCCTGAACGGTAAACTGAAGATTGCATGAGGCACACCTGCACTCTAGGCAACCGTTGCGCCGACTGCCATTGACTGCAAACTATCGCAGCGCTCCTCTGGCTTGGTGCCGAAGTCGTGTGAACTGAGGTCATGAATGGAACACTGTTGTGTTTAGTGATAAATCGCGTTTCTGTCTGGGTGCTGACGATCGACGGGTCCGTGTATGGCGACAACTGGCGAGAGAACGGATCCAGCTTTTGTTCGAGATCGGCACACTGCCGTCAGCCAGGTATAATAGTATGGGGTGCTATTGGATATGACAACAGGTCGCCTCTTGTCTGCATCATGGGAATACTAACAGCTGCAAGATATGTTAGCGTAGTTCTGCAGCCCGTTTTGTTAACATTCCTGGGAAGCATGCAGCAGTCCATTTTCCAGCATGATAACGCCTGTGTACACACTACTAGAGTCTCCAGACAATGTTTGCAACATGTTCAAGTATTACCGTGGCCAGCAGGATCTCCAGATTTATCCCCAATAGAAAATCTGTGGAACGACATTGGACGACTTGTGCAAACCTCTCACCGGCCAGCACGGAAACTCGATGAGTAAGTCAACGCTGCTTGGTGTGCAATTCCTCAGGACCATATCCGTCGATTGTATGACTCGATGCCACGCCATACTGCTGCCTGTATTGCCGTTCACGGCGGTGCAACCACCTACTGAGGCAGTCATATTGTGCTGCATTTTCTCATCTTCTAACTGCTTAAGTGGCTGCAATTTAAATCATGGTATGCCAATATCTATTGCTATGTGTGTGTTACATTTCACCCCTATCCCCTCACTCCTTCTGGGTGGGGCAATTTCAATGTCGTGCAGTGTATTAATATCCAGACTGTTAAATAATTTTGGAGCAATAATTGCAAAATATCTCTTCAGTAGATTTTTATGTAATAAAATAAATGACCACCTCAACCTTCAGTAATAAATTGTCGCAAAAGTTGTTAGCCAATGCTTATTTAGAAACAAAAAATAACATAATTTTATATAAATAAATTTGACAAATATAATAAAAGTGCTTATTATCTACAGAAGTTATATTGGAGTAAGAATGCACATCAAAAACTAATTTATCGATTTTATTTTATATATGAAAGTCACATTAGGTAAATTATTTTTATATTAGCTCTCTCCAAACTGCAAATACCATATTGTATTGTAGAATATATCCAAAGATAATATAGACGTATCAGAATTTTTTATCACAACTGGCTATATTGAATATATCTTACAATTTTTGCAATGATATCTGCCTGGGTTTTCCATTTTAGAACTCCTAAATATGCGTAAACAGAAAATATGTATAAACTATTTCTGTAATTCTTCACACAAGTTCCTTAGTACATACAAAATTGCTGCATCATCAGCAAAATACCTCCACCGGTAGAAAATTTCGAAAATTCCAATACTTTTAAGAATATTACAAGCGATGTATTTACTCTAGAAAATTGAAATTTTTCTGGTAGAATGTGGAGCTCATGATTTTCGGATTGTCAATTTTCGGATTATTGAGGTGTTTTCTTATTCCCACGGTGGCGGGAAACTTCACAGTTTTGTTCTAAGAGATAATTGAAGAATTTTATTTTTAGTTGTATTGGTACCAATGAAATATTTTAATTCGTATTTTTCAAATCCTTTGGTGATTTTAATTTGCATCATTAGAGGGGCAATGAATAAGGAAAAGGCGAAACTTTTATAGAATATTGTAATTGGTTTACTTGTGATAGAAATTAGAAATTTCGGTGGCAGGTGTTGTTGGGTTGGGTTGTTTTACCTCTGAGCGGCACTTTTTTGCACACCACGGGCTAAATGGCCAGGTCACATGAACCCCGAAGGCTCAGAGAAGGTTGGGGGAGGGGACCCACTGGAACAGCTGTTGGAAGACAGATGGTAGCCTCCCGTCAAGGCCATCCAGCGTGTTCTTTAACGTGCACAGGGTATGGCTCTCCCGCACACGGGGCCACGGCTTAACGTCCCATCCGACGGACGGCGGCCTTTCCAAGCCCATCGGTGTCCCCTACTGACCGTGGGCAGGGCGGGGAATTTTGCGGAAATAAATCTCAACGCTGACCCAACTGGGACTCGAACCTGGGAACTACAGATTACGAGCCTGGCGCGCTACCGACTGAGCCATCCCCGCCCCAGGTGGCAGGTGTGAAGAGACGTTCAGCTGAGAGTGAAATCTACTCCCTTTTCTTAGACCCGATTGATTAGACGGGTACGAGAAAAGCAACATTTAAAATTGAAGGAATGAAAGACAAATACTTTTTTGTGTTATATAAGTCTCTTCAGTTACTTCGTTCATTGGTGTCAATATTAATGTGATGACATGTTTCTTAGTTTTTATTTTATTTGCATTGTAATGATTTCTAAAATAATTGCGAAACTGATTTGTCAAACTGAAACAAATTAATTGAAGAACGGTAGGAAGATTTATTTTCGTTTATCTCTTTACTATGCGAACTATTCAGTTAAGATTTCATGCTTTAGGAAATTCAACTACCAGACATATGGAAGAAAATTCTCAATTTCTTTGGTTTTGCTTCATTGCTGGAATTAATTCGATTTGAAAACGTCTGAAACTGAGACGTGTTGTGCAACGCTTCGAGTGGGAGATGGGGATCTGACGCCTGCGGGCGACTCTCGTGGGAAACAGTTTGTCTAGGAGACGAACAACATCAGCAGAAGACAGACACCCGAGGCCAGTGGAACGGACGCTAAGAGAAAAGGTGACGTCATCCAGCTGTCATTCAAGGAAGCAAATATTTGTGGGGACTGAATTGGTTGTTGACGTTAACGGGATTGCTCTGACAGGAAGGAACTTAACATCGCACAGTTCACTTTCAGCACTATTGGCAGTGGGCCCCATTCGGCGAAAATTATAACTAATAAGGCAAATTAGAGACTGTGTACTCAAAATCTCCTAAAAATAGCATCGCATTCGTGAAAGGTCGAAATTTTCTGCTTTAGGTATTTATTTGCCAAATAACTAGTAATTTTTATGTAATGAACAAAGGAAAATATTTTACTAATACATTTTGGAGCCTGAGAGAATGGATTCCTCCTCGCCATCTTCTGCGGATACGGAAGAAGGGCGTTCAAAATGTTCTTGACACGTATCTCTAGATTTGCACTCATTTCTCCGAAGTTAACAAGCTACGACTTGTTCGAAAGCTTGTCTAAACTTACCATTGCGTGTTAAAAACAAAGGCCGCATCATAATTTCTTTCGTCAATGGCGGCGTCTAAATTTCAATCTGCGAAATCTACACGTTGTTGCAATGGAGTCTAATAAAAGTGGGAAAGATTTTACACTTCCACAAGAATGCAACAATAAGCTTGGGGACCACGCGAAAAAAATTCATACCGATTTATCAAAAGTATATGGGGATCATGCCTGTTCATATGAAACTGTTACGGAATGGATACTCGAAATTAAGAGAAGGACAACAGCGCATCGAAGTCCTCCCTCTTGCAGGAAGGAGGCAGTGAACAAGAGAACCATCGCTGCTGTTCCTGAATTCATTAAGGAAAACCCAAACGTAATAAATTTAGATGTCAGTGTATCGATTGGCAGTGTGGAAACAATAGTTCATTAACATTTAAAGTTCCTAAAGATCTGCGCCAAATGGGTACCCCACAAACTGACACAACAGCAAAAAAGAGCTAGAGTCGACTCGTGCAAGGAGATGCTTTCGATTTTTGAACCTAGTGGCCGCAAATGGTTAACCGACATTGTCACCGGTGATGAGACATGGTTTTACTACTATACAATTCCCCCAAAGACCGGCAACTCTGTTTTAAGTTGCGGAAGATGATCCCCGTCCCCAAATTCTCCGACAAGACTTTCGCTCAAGGAAGAGGAGGTTCACACTTTTTTTAATTCCCAAGGAATGGTAGCCGTTGCACTTGGAAAAATGACTATAAATGGCTATTACTACACCGACATTGTTTTGCCCAAAATGGTTAAGGAGATGAAGGAGCATCGTCCAACAACAAGGGTTCTCCTTCTTCATGACAATGATAGTGTTCATAAAATCCAGCAAGTTACATCCTATCTGGAGGAGGAAAAACTCAAACAGTTATCACATCCTGCATATCCACCCGATTTTGCACCATGCGATTTTTTGGTTGTTTCAAAAAACTAAAATGGAATTTGCTGGGAAGCCTCTTTCAAGGGTGCAAGACCTTACAAAATGCGTTCATGCAGAGTTGCGGAGTATTCCCCAACAGGAGTACACCAAGTGTTTCAGAATTCGCGTAGACGTCTGCAACTTTGCATAGATTCTGGAGGGGAGTACTTTGAAGAGCAGTAAAAGTTTTGTTGAGGTAAGTGTAATGGGTAAGTGTAATTGTGCAGATGCATGCCAAGAACTTTTTGAACGCCCCCTCATCCTTTGCTTTCAGATGCCGTAAGCTTTATAGAAGCGAAGGATGAGTCTTCCTTTGTCCACTCTTTTCTGGATGGATTTCGTTTTGGAAACTTTGCGGAAAAGTTGATGAAACAAACTCTCTAATATACGTACAGTAGACATAGTAGATAGCTAAAGATATTTAATAACTGTAATATGGCATGCTTTGAATTCATGGAGGATTGGTTTGGGTTACCTCTGAATTGCATTTTTTTGTGCACAATGGACTAAATTGCCAGATCACTAGGGCCCCAAGGGCTCAGAAAGAGTTGATGAAAGGGGACCACAGGACAAATGTCAGGTGACAGATGGTAGTTCCCGCCAAAACCATCCAGCGTGTTCTTTAACGAGCACACGGTATGACTCTCGTATACTATCCCACAGACAGCGTTCTTTCCAAACCAAGCGTCTGTGCTCCTTTTCTGACTGAGTAATTCTGAGAATTCATGGAGGTACTGTACAAGGTACATGCATACTGAATCGTTGGAAACGAATAACTAACTTGACTACAATAATGATTAGGGAGTTTACTATCTTAGTTCTAACTAACGCAATGAGTATAGAACTTACGCTTCTCTTTTAACGGTCCATGCCCTTCTATGAGAAAGGTTGCATAAAAGAGAAGCAGCTCCTAGGTTGCTCTGTGCTCTTTGCAACATGTTAGCAAATAGAAATGAATGCCCTCTAAGATATATTTGAAGATTGCTTTTATGTCTTCAGACTTCACCTTCCTTTTTACCATCTTTGCCGTTGCATTCATTTTACACTTCTTCTCACGCCACTGCTCCATAATTATATCCTCCAGTTTATCATGCATCAGCAAACAACAGAATCAAAATTCCTAAAGATAAATTCTGGCCATTATATTCTCCCCTTTTAACTCAAATATTAAAATATTTTTCGAGTTCTGCAAGTTTTGTTTCTTTCTTCATTAGCACAGTTTTTCCGATGACTCATAAATGACGGCGCCTTTGTTTTCCTTGGAAAAGGTAAAATGTGCGCGTTGCGAATTCATGAAAATACAAATCACCTCAGAATCCTTTTTCACTATACTGAAAAAAAGAATCGTTTTTCTTTCCTTTCTTGAATGAACTGCGCTTTGCCCTTGGATCGGAGAGTAGGCTCATAGTTAATTCAGCATTTGCCTCTTTCTCTTTGAGGCAGCAACTCGGTCTTGGATCCTATTCTTTGTTGATGCTGCTTCACTTGCATTCTCTCGATTCGTACTTCAACATCTGTCTTTCGCTCGAGTGTTTCTCTTCTGCTTTCGTTGTTTTTATTTTCCTTCTGATTTAGGTTATTCTTCAGTTGTCTGCGAAACCAAGCCACATTACAATTCAGATTGCACAGCCTCATTTTCTTCCTCCTACCGTGCCATTGGTCCTCGTATCCGTCTTGAACAACTTATCCACAACTCAAAGAACTGCGAGGGAAATAAAAGAGAACATCCCCAATATCATATCAGATGCTTTCTTTTTTTAAGTTGCAGATGTCGCAGTTCAGACTTCAGCTTTGATATCACGCAACATCTAGCTTCAAGTCAGAAGCAAGAAAGAAAAATCAATGCTTGGTGCCTGTTGCCGTTATTAAAACTGGACACTCTGCTATATTTCGAAATGTGGGGCAGAAACAGCAACATTGAACATTAAATTGCAGAACGAAATACCAGGATCAGTTCTATAATGGTTGTGGAGTTTTCGATGTCGCTGGTACATCAGGAGTCACTTCGATTCTTCCGATAAAATAATAAACATTTTAAAGAAACAGTAATAAAAAAAGAGAATATAATCTCGAAACTTGTATTGGTCTCTCATACATCACCCACATTTGCGTGAAATTACATCCACCATATTTGCATAGTACGTAACATCACTAACCAACAGTAAAACTCTGCACATCTTTCCATGCGATTTTCTATCAGACTGCTATAAGGGTCTTGAGCAAGTCGGAAATGAAGCGTAAATCATTTAGTGATTTGTTCGAATTCTTCGTCTATTGAGACATTTGTCCCAACATGAGTGTAAGTAGTAAGTAACATGGTAAACTATTTTGTAGAGTGAGTTTGCCTGTTGCATGAGGAAATGCATCTGAAAATGTACCGCATTTCTTCGTCCGACTTCATTCTTTTTATGGCATTTTGTTACAGATCTAGAAATACAAAATCTAATAGAGAGATGCCAGGACTATAGGGAATATATTCCAGGCATTCCCAACATATACTTGTTCAACGTTGTTGCTGTTACTTTGGCGGTATGCAAAGATTCTGTTAGTAATATAGTATAACAGAAGTATACTAATAGAAATGTGATGATACTTCTCATAAATGAAATCTATACTAGTAATAGGAAATCAACTATTGACCTTGAAACAGGGAGATTCTAAAAATTTCTACTAATTTGCCATGGTTACTTGATGCTTCCTCATTTTGTGTGGATGTCGCTGAAAGTTTTAGAATCACAACTATAAGATATTTTTGAGAGTATTACTACGATTAAATTCTCTATTGCTTTTCAAAATCTCCATATTTCAATCATTTTCAAATAAAAATTAGTTTTATCATATGAGCAGATTTTTTCACATTATTAATCATTTCATGGGGATGTTGCAGCTGAGATATTTTTAATATTCATAACATATTCCTTCAAAAGTCGTGTCAAGTGGACTCCTGAGGAATTTGTTGAGAAATAAGGGAGTATAATTTGCGAAATGTTATACGTTTTTATTTTCACTCTAAGTCCAAAAAGCATTTTCTTGTTGAACATGACACAAAGTAAACTGCTGATTGGAGAGATTAATATTAGATAAAGTTTGAAACCGCATGGTACACTAGTCACTCAGGCTATCGTGCGCTTTACTAAGATGGAGTTAAAATGTATGCAACAACACATCATTTCACTCATAATTTAGCGCAGACATCAATGTTTCATATTTCTGTTTGCGGTAAAGGGTTACTCTCGTTTATAATTAAACAGAAAAATTTTCTAGTTTAAAGTACCACTATGTATTTTTTTCTATTTTTTATAGTGGATGTGTTATTAAAATCTCTGAGGCAAACATCCTTAGCAATAATTAAGAACCCTTAAAGTTATTATGTCTCATTATTATTATTACTGGAAAAAAATGGAATTATACTCGTAGAAATGCTTTTATTTTCTCATCTGGTTAGCCTTAATTGACAGAGATGTTAGTAAGCAAGTTCCTGTTCCATCAATCCTATCTTTTCGTGTTCGCTTCAACTGAGGCAGTGCTCAGAAAATTGGATTCATAAGATAGAGGACGCTTTTTTGAATGTGAAGGCTTGTGCAGGCCGTGGAGTAGCTTCTCCATCGCCTCTAGCAAGCCAAATAAAAAAAATGGTGCTTAAAAAATACTGCTATCGGGAGAAGAAACTGTTCTTGAATTTTTCGACTAGGAGCAAGTTTCAGGTTTCCATTGAATTTCAAACAAAGATTACCGCAATGTGCTCTGTCGACATGTCTGTGCGAGATTTTTGAGCGTTAACAGTTCTCAGTTGTCCACCTCTAATGTTATATATCAGAATATTTCGATGGGGAACATTGTCCACGTTATATATTCCCTGTGACGCAGTAATAAAGTGTGCTTGATATTTAACGATTCATGAAAGGGCGCTTTTCGCAAAAATGGCTCTAACGTTTTTTTTATTAAATGTTGTCTATTTACGGCTGACATTGGGACTGTACTCGCATGTCCTAAAGAAATAACTCTGCACTACAGATTAGCAAAACAAAAACTTGAAATCCGAAGTTGCATCTTGTGTTGATGGATAATCTAAGCTGATGAGAGAGTTTCTCTTCCACTCTCCTGGGGCGGGGGTGGCTCAGTCGCTAGAGCGCCAGGCTCGTAATCTGTAGTTCCCAGGTTCGAGTCCCAGTTGGGTCAGCGTTGAGATTTATCTCCGCAAAATTCCCCGCCTTGCCCACAGTCAGTAGGGAACACCGATGGCCTTGGAAAGGCCGCCGTCCGTCGGATGGTACGTTAAGCCGTGGCCCCGTGTGCGAGAGAGCCATACCCTGTGCACGTTAAAGAACCCGCTGGATGGCCTTGACGGGAGGCTACCATCTGCCTCCCAACAGCTGTTCCAGTGGGTCCCCTCCCCCAACCTTCTCTGAGCCTTCGGGGTTCATGTGACCTGGCCATTTAGCCCATTGTGTGCAAAAAGTACCGCTTAGAGGTAAAACAACCCAACCCTTCCACTTTCCTTTGACTCGACGAAATAGGTTTGTTCGTCATCAGTTGTATTGAACAGACTTAGCAAAATCTTTGTAATAAAAACACCTTATGCGAAATGAATTTTCGTCCTCATCTTCCATTCAATAAAAAGAACATTTAGTTCTTACGGTGAAAGGAGAACATTCACCGTTAAGAGTTGGAACCCTTCATGATCCAATATAACAAGCTTCTATTTAAAAAGATAAAGAGATGGATACGATTCACACAGCCAATGCATTTAAACGATGCCTTCAGTAGGAATGAAAAATTATCGCAATAAGCACAGATAACACCAGAAATTCTCGCAGAATGTTGTTAGATGCCGAAATGAGGCGCATTTTGTCAAAATCATCTTAAATCCAACTCCAATTTAAATGCATTCATGAAGCATATTTTCGATTTTACAAAGAGGAGTAAACAAAGAAAACAGAATCATCTTTCTTGTCAAATAATCATGGTCATAATTTTGCGCTCAACCGCAACAATGGCAAAAAAACTGCTAAAATAACAAATTAAACAGGGTAAAAAAATAAATTTCAATATGTCTTATTATTATCAACCGTTTTTTTTTTCAGCTAAATCAGTAATGTTGGAGAGTTAAAAACGAAAACTCTTCCAAAAGAAGAAACAATAACTGATGATTTATTTTTTTCAGTTTCACTTAAGTGCGCCACCATTGCCTTAACAATAGGTAAGAAGATTATTTCCAATGAAGAGGAGGATTACAGCCATTCATGGCTGCTTCACGCCAAATATCGCATTGCTGCGCCATAGTAATTACTTGAAATTTACCGAATACTTTGCAGTTCATCATCATCATATATAGCAGCCATGGGCTACGGAAGCCATGGGCATCATATCAATCAAGGGGCATCAACCATGGGCATCATATCAATCATATCAATATCATATCAAGCAGCCATGGGCTACGGAGGTCCAACCAGACCATGCAATTTAGTTCTCCAAGCAAGTCTATCCTGAGCTACATCTACTGCATCTGGCCACTGTACACCAATTCTAACAAGGTCCTGTTTGACATTGTCTGCCCACCGCATCCTAGGTCTCCCCTTCCTTCTGAGGCCTCTAGGCACACTGTTCATAACCCTATTCGCCAATCTATAATTATTCATACGTGCAACATGGCCAAACCAACGGAGTCTCTCTCTGCACAACATGATGCTTAAAGGAGGTTGCAGACTCCTTTGCCTAACCTCATCATTAGTTACAAAGTTAAACCACCTAATACCCAAGATACTGCGTAAGCATCTGGAATCAAAAGCGTCAAGTTTCCTGTTATCTAGTTTACAAAGTGTCCATGTTTCACTATCATAACTAACCCTAGAAAGAACCAAACTATTATAGAGTCTAATTTTAATCTTTAGGTGTATATGCCTATTTCTCCACACTCTCCATAGATTCTTAAAAGTCCCGGCAGCAATGCCTATTCGTCTGTTAATCTCATGCCGCACATCAACATTATCTGTTACATAGCTCCCAAGATAATTAAACTGTGACACCTGCTCAAGACTGCAACCATTCAGATTAACTGAATCACAGCGTGCCTGACCAATTTCCATCACTTTAGTTTTCTCACTGTTTATAACCAAACCTACTCTACTACCAGTCTCATCAACAGCTCGAATGAAAGAGTTCATCTCATCAACATCATTTGTCAAAAGGACTAAATCATCAGCATAATCTAAATCAGAAATTTTCGTATCTCCAGCCCATTTAAGGCCAAAATCTTTCCTTTGAAGTGAATTTCGCATAACATAATCAATAACCAAGCTAAAGACAAAAGGAGACAAAATGCACCCTTGTCGAACACCAGAAGTAATGCTAAACCAACTGCAAACAAGCCTTACCAACTCTCACACACGACTCAGTGTTATTATAAAGAGCTTTCATTATGTTAAGTAAATTGTCAGGTATACCATATGATCTCACAATCAACCACAAATTATGACAATCAACAGAGTCGAAAGCCTTTTTGAAATCAACAAAGCTAGCAACCAAAGGTTTCTGAAACTCTAAACATTTCTCAAGAATCTGCCTCTGATCCACACATCCCCTACCATTTCTGAATCCATATTGCTCATCACGCAATTGCCTGTCAACCAGATTCTTAATTCTATTAAGCACAATCATGGAAAGAACTTTACCTGGAACAGAGAGTAGGCTGATACCCCTATAGTTATCACAAAGACTGCGATCACCTTTTTTGAAAATAGGGATAATAATAGCTCTGATCAAATCCTTAGGAACAATGCCTTTATCATAAAAGTTATTCAAAATTTCAGTCATCCAAGTGGTAACCGAAACATTCCCAGCTCTAAGCATTTCTGTAGTAATTTCATCTACCCCTGGGGATTTATGAAGTTTAAGTTTAGAAATAGCTAAAATAACTTCAGATTGTGTTATAGGGCCAACATTAATGCCAATAATGCATCTATCATCATTGCAAACAATGGGAATAGAACTAACCGCATTGTTTAGAATATCACTGAAATGCTCAGCCCACCCAGCCATGACAGAATCCTCCCCTTCTATAACCTTGTTTATCCTTCAATCCTTGTATGCCTGTTCCTTTTCTACCACACAAAACATTAACTATCTGGTACAATTCTCTGCTGTTGTGCTGTCTAACTGCTTCCTCGGCTTTGTCAGCCAAACCATCAAGCCAAAGATTCTTATCAGCAGCTAACTGCTCTTTTACACGTTTATTAAATTCTCTGTAATGCTTTCTATTAAGACTAGTAGGGTATTGATTAAGGACATTCCTGCAGTTCTTTCTTTCCGAAATAAGCTTAAGTGGCTTATCACTCAGAAAATTCTGCTCCTTTATTCCTAAAAGAGTACTGTTAGTGTCCAAAAAAGCCTGTTTAAAATGATCCCATTCTTCCTCAACTTCAGTAGTAAGCAAACCATGACTGTCATAATGACTAAGTAACCTATCATGGTAAGCTTTGGCTATAACTGTGTCATTCAGAGCTTCAGTATTAAAAGTAATTTTTTTAACCCTAGCACAACACCTTTTCAGTTTAAGTTGCAAGACAATTTTAACAAGGTAATGGTCAGATCCAATTTCAGCTCCCCTATATGACCTAGTATTCCTAACAGAAGTAGCCCATTTCCTGTTAAATTAATATATAATCAATCATATTCTTATGCAGCCCATCTGCGAAACCCATGTTACTTATGTATGTCGCTGTGTAATAAGTGTTAGTTATTCTGAATCCATTGAGTTTACTTACCTGTAGGAGACATTGCCATTGCAGCTACCAATACCAAAAGGGCCTATTACTCCTCACCAAAGGTCAGAGTTAGTACCATCTTTTGCATTGAAGTCACCTAGAAGAAGTATAATATCTCCTTTTTTGACAAAGGCCGCCGTCCGTCGGATGGGACGTTAAGCCGTGGCCCCGTGTGCGGGAGAGCCATACCCTGTGCACGTTAAAGAACACGCTGGATGGCCTTGACGGGGGGCTACCATCTGTCTCCCAACAGCTGTTCCAGTGGATCCCCTCCCCCAACCTTCTCTGAGCCTTCGGGGTCCATGTGACCTGGCCATTTAGCCCATGGTGTGCAAAAAAGTGCCGCTCAGAGGTAAAACAACCCAACCCAACCCTTTTTTGACAGAATTCAAAATATCCTGAAATTGTTCATAAAACCTATCCTTCTCATCCTCATCGACATACTCAGTGGGGGCATAACAACAGATAACATTCAAGTCTTTAGCGCTTGTCTGAAATTTTGCTGTAAGAATCCTTTCATTAATGCACTCATATCCTAGGAGAGCATCACTAGCATGTCTGCTGAGAAGTAGACCCACGCCTTGGTGATGCTTATTGTCGTCCCTCCCTGAAAAGAGAAATTTAAGATTATTTTTAAGAATCTGACCTTTATCTGTCCATCTGGTCTCTTGCAAGCCGAGAATATCTAAATTATAATGGTGGAATTCTTGTGTGAGGACATCAAGAGAAAAAGCTCTGTGCAGAGTCCTCACATTCCAACCACCTATGGAGAGAAAATGGTTAGTGTGATGTTTAAAGAAACTATGTTTATTGAGAGAGAGAATGCCGACAATATCAAACAGACCCCTAATCGCAGACATGGGGCAAAGACCCGTTCCCCCACCACTAAAGGCTGAAGCCATCTACACTGGAAGACTTCCTCCAATGTAGAATTTGACGATGCTAATAGAAGCAAAGAATTCAGGTGCCTGCGATGACCTCTGCTCAGGATTATCCACCAGCTGATAAACATATCCTGTGAATCTATTCACTTGGGGCTGTCATCCCACAAACAAACAGAAAACACAGCGGAAGATTTTCCCTCCACAGAAGCCCACCAGTGCAGCAAAATCAGGATCCATAATCAAGCTCAGAGCCATATATCTGTTCAGTCCAGTGGGTTTATATGGTCAGCACCAGGACCCTGTGGTTGACCACTTCTCAGCAGGGTAGAAAAAAAAAATAGCCATAGTTGTCAGCTGGAGAGACAAAATGTACCTCATTAGAGAACAAATTAAAGTTATGGAATAATGCCTTGAAACACAAAATCAATATCTCTGATTATAGTATAATTACTGTTATCATCATTTAGTATCCCTTAAACTGGATTTGCTACAATTTTAATTTCAACAATTTGATTTTGAATATTTTGGCTCCCATAATAACATGACATTACATGTTCAGTTGCAGCTTTATCATTGTGGTACAAAAGGAAGAATTGCAAATTAAGATAATGCAGTACATTCCATGAAACAGTTAAAAGTGCGTGTTAGGCTGCAGCATTGCTGAAGTGTTCCGTTTTGCAGCCCATTGCGCTCGCTGACCAGGTCACAGACGGACTGATCGGCTATTAGAGGCCGAGGGGAAACCAACCACTCTCCGTCAAGGCCTTCCCTTGTATATGTTCCCGTGGGGAGTTCGAAGCTCCCCCTCCCATAGCAAGGCGACTTCAAATCGCATCCGATGCACGAAAGGAGAAACTGATGACATTTCACCAAGCCATAGTTTTTCTCTTTCTATTCGAGGACAGGACAAACGAGAAAGATTCGTTATTTGCACTCCAAAATGCCTTCGCATCTTTACTTGATTTATACTTCTCAGATACTATTCCGTCTTCAACTGTGTGGCGCCTTTCTCCTTTCCTGAGCCTTCGGAGTCCTGGTGACCCGCCCATTTATCCAACTGTGAGAACAACGTGTGGTTCGCACAAATGAAATAACCAACCTTTCTTAATTCTGGTAACAGTTTGACTTTTTGTGCTCCGGGATTTATGCCCACCATTACATCTAAAGCTCACTGATATTTCAACTTCCTTCCACAATCATTCACTGGTTCGAAAGAAAATCCAGCTACAGTTTCTATGATCATCGATTTTGCTTCCGATATCTGTTATCCACAAAATTCCTTTTAATGATAGAATCAAGTAAATTTAGAAATCATCAGCTTACAAAGAGACAAATAGGATTCAGTTGTAACTAAAACTAAACAAGAAGGAAAACATATTCAGTGAATCTATGATTCGCGAATAGTCATTCTCACGTATACAGGTTAATACAATTTTAGGTAATCGAAAATTAACTGAAACATATTATTATTTGTAATATACATTGATTGCCCTTTCATTGGACTCTAAATGTTTCAACGACAAAATGTAAAAATTATAAATAAAATAAATAAAAATATCCCCTCAAGCAGCTGCTTGCCACAGAATTCTGACAGAAGCCTGTCAGTTTATACGCCGTAGTAGAAGGTCTGTGAGGATGGCAGAACCTCGGCAAAAAAACAACACAAATAACCATGCCTTACCTGGGGCTCGAACCCAGATCCCTTTGATCAGTAGCCTAGCGTACTAGTCACTCTACCACGGGACGGCCATCTTTTAGTATATATTCCAAAATAATGGATTTTTCTTTTTTTACTGAATCCATTTCTTTTTGATTTCTTTAAAAAAAATTATATCTCTTCGAGAGACGAAGTAGAAAGTAAACAGGATAGTTTGACCTTGTTCTCTGCCGACAGCGAGATTGATGCGACGACAGTCGACTGAAGACTGTTGACTCTTTCAATTGAATGAGATCGGTAAGAAAAGTGATGCCTTTTGAAATAAGCTTTGATACTGGTAATGAAATATCTCCTCGTTTTAATTCCCTCCCTTCTTAAGAAGCTCAGTTCTTCGCAGCTTTTTTTTTCTCCCCGCTCCTCTCTCCTAATTAATACGGTCAACAAATCATCGTTTAGAATCAAAAGAATAATTAATTTCGAGCTGAGGTTAATTTGCCGTTGTCATGGGCAACAGCATCTGCTGCCTTAGGGCGGAGTGCTCCAGAAAGGAGAAATTATTTCAGATGCATTCATTTGACCATTTCTTTGCAATCGAGGAAAGCGATGCAAGGTAAAGGATGAACTCTTCACAAAATTAAAAAACAATAAAAGAGTTGTTTGAGCTTGGAACAAGAAAAAATTTTCTCCCCTAATTTAAACTAATGTAGAAAGTGAAAAGAATGTGCAAATATCAGAGCCTCGAGCTGGTGCCATTCCGCTACATCGAAATCCTAGTCACCTTGCAACGAAACGTTTAATAAGAAAACGATCAATCTCCAAGCAGCATGCATTCTTTTCACATCGCAAAGGAAACATATCTGCACAGCCCTCACCAGAGATACGCAAATGATAACCTCAATTGAAACATTTTGCATGCTAGTAATTCAAATGAAGCCTCTGTGCTTAACTAAGAGTCTGCAAAACATTGTAGACTTCTCTGAGTTTTATACATTTCGCTTATAAACAATTAAAATAATCCTATACTCCGACAACAAAAGACGATAATCGAAGCTAAGTGTAAAGCCAGTTACCGTTCTAACGTTTATCTACTTCATACTTTATTTTCTTTTGATTTTCTCAATGCTCTGTATTTGGAATTCTGAAGGAAGTGCTTCGAGATTTTGCAAAATGTTTAGGAAATATTTGTGCATCATCAGTTTTAAAAATTTAAATCTATCAATTGGAAAAACAAAGTGTGCAGCTGATACTCTGATGAACGAGAATAACTCACCAAAGATGGAATAACAAATTACAAATTCTCGAAACGCAAAAAACTTGATCTGCATAAAATGCAAAATAAAACCAAGGGTTAGGAAACAAATTTGGGAACAAGTGACTTGGAATTTAGTTAGAAATTTGGACGAAAATTATTTTTTGAACTCTTGACTAAAATATTTTCACGTGTCATAAATCAAAGTATTACATAAGGGATAACACCAAGGGAACGGAAAAAGGCAATTTTAAAGCCTTTATAAAAAGAGAGTGAAAAAAGTGGTATGAGCAGTCATGGGCCTACTGCATTTTTGTCTTTTATTACAAAAATAGAAAAATATGTCTTCAAGATTTCGCACAGTTTCCTTTTAAAACACAAAATATAAAATGAAAATCAATACGACTTTCAACAATGGAAAAAACACTGTGCAACTAATCTCCAAATTTGCTAATATGATGAAATATAAACGGAGGGATTTCAAAACGTTCTTGACACGTGCCTGTAGATCTCCGAAAACATTCCAGTTGGAAGGATTTTGCATACATCAGGGAAAGAGTTTACGTTTTCACAAGGATGCAGCTTCGGGACGACCGGAAAAAAATAGTAGTAGCATAAATGAGAGTTCTGGGCCAATGTTAAAGTATAGGGAATCCCATGTTAATCTATGGGACACTTTTGGGGAGATGAGGGGTTAAACTAATTTTCAGAAGGTGTTGTGTGTAAAAGACATGAAATGATGGGTTTCGTTGAGAAAATGTTATAGTTATCGTACACTTCACTGGATTATTGGTCTGTTGGGTTGTAAAAGCCAGGTAAATCGGAGAAGTCGACAATACCAGACAGTTTTGGGAAATTAGTTTGAAAAAATATGGCAATTCCAAATAAACAGGTAAAATGATAAAATGACGTGTTCGGAGGCTGGGAGAGAAAAATATGATGGAAAGTTGGACTTTGAAGTAATATCTGTGAATGTATGGATTTTCTTTGATCCGGTAAGGATGAGAGGGTGTGAGATGAATCCAATTTCGAAAAAATTGCAAGTAATGAAATTACGATGAAATCGTGGAACAGCCAGGAAAAAAATTGCAAATTTAAGCATAACAGGTCAAATGCCTCTCAATATTGTCTAAGGCGCTAATTGTGTGTTTTTGCTGTATTGAACATTTGAAGTGATATGGAAACTTATTTCGTTAATTCAACTGGAAACGGTGTCGGACCCGTTCCCTAGCTTAGAAATTGGGTCGAACACTCTTAAATTTGCATCCTTATAACTCTGCTTCTAATTGAGCCACACATCTCAAACTAATGTCTTTAGATTACATTCGGGAAGCACCATAGGTTTAACGTATTGGAAGCAGTCTCGACCTCTTAATTTTTGTTTTCTGGGTTAGAAATTTAAGATTTTGTCGAATTATAACGTCCATTCTAATTGTGCTAGGATCTTTTTCATTTTCAATAGATGGGATTTATCAAGTTCTATAAGCTGACGAAAGAATAATCGGTCTGAAACCGTTTTCTAGCCGACAAAGTGGGTCGAACCCCTCTTAACTTTGCGGCTTCATAGCTCTGCTTCTACTAGAGCTACAGAACTCAAACTAATATCATTGTGTTCCATTCGGCAAATACTATACGGTAAATGTATTGGAAGCGGTTTCGACCCATTATTTTACGTTTTGCAGGTTCGGTACTCTTAGATTTTGTGTTACAATAACTTTTCTTGTAATCGAGTTAGAAGCTTGGTTTTAGCTTTGATAGCTATGATTTATCAAGTTCTCTAATCTGACAAAAATAATCAGTGTTGACCGAATAAAAAAAAAATAAATTTGATTCTAGCTAGATAAACTGCTGGGATATTTAATCCTTTGTCGCTTGTACAAAGTTGTTCTAAACAGTTTATTACCTTAATTTTATTACAGAAGGTTTCAGACCATAGGATTTCACAGAAATTGAGTCAAGACCACTTAGATTTGAATCCCTATGTCTCCTCTTCTAACTGAGAGAGATAATAAACACTGATTATTAGCATTTCTAAAGAATTACAAATTGGTACAGTTTTCAAAATGTTTCATTAGTATTTTTTTTTACATTTGTTTTCAGTTCAAAGTTTTGTAAATGGTATTGCCTGCTTTACCATACACATCTGAGATTCTATAATTTCCAAAAGCGTAAGTTTGAATTCCACTGATATGTCGTTATGTGTCTTCTTGGGATAAAGCAATATTTTTATTTTGGTATACATGTGTATCATGTTGTTCCGATCGAAATTCCGTTTGTTGCGTATATACGATTTTTCCATCAAATAGACATTCCCGATAATCTTCGTGACTAAATTCATTTGTAACTCCATTGGCCGCTTTTTTAGAAATTGGAGAATCTATAGAATGCAATTTTGGACGTAACGCAACAACCTCTTTGATTAGAAGACCTTTTAATTCGTCTTTAAATTTTCCTGGAACCATTTTATTTCATTCATTGTATAATGCATGGTTTGTGGGGTAATTTGATAAATCAAAGTAGTCTGAGTTACATTTCTCATATACGTCATCTGTCTGGATATCGACGCAGAAGGAATCATCATCATCATCTTCCTCAAGCAGCCATGGGCTACGGAGGTCCAACCAGACCGTGCAATTTAGTTCTCCAAGCAAGTCTATCCTGAGCTACATCTACTGCATCTGGCCACTGCACACCAATTCTAACAAGGTCCTGTTTGACATTGTCTGCCCACCGCATCCTAGGTCTCCCCTTCTTTCTGAGGCCTTTAGGCACACTGTTCAAAACCCTCTTCCCCAATCTATAATTATTCATACGGGCAACATGGCCAAACCAACGGAGTCTCTCTCTGCACAATATGCTGCTTAAACTGGGTTGCAAACTCCTTTGCCTAACCTCATCATTAGTTACAAAGTTGAACCACCTAATGCCCAAGGTACTGCGTAAGCATCTGGAATCAAAAGCATCTAGTTTCCTGTTATCTTGTTTACAAATTGTCCATGTTTCACTACCATAACTAACCCTAGAAAGATCCAAACTATTTAGAGTCTAATTTTAGTCTTTAGGTGTATACGCCTGTTTCTCCACACTCTACATAGATTCTTAAAAGTCCCGGCAGCAATGCCTATTCGTCTGTTAATCTCATGCCGCACATCAACATTATCTGTTACATAGCTCCCAAGATAATTAAACTGTGACACCTGCTCAAGACTGCAATCATTCAGATTAACTGAATCACAGCGTGGCTGACCAATTTCCATCACTTTAGTTTTCTCACTGTTTATAACCAAACCTACTCTACTACCAGTCTCATCAACAGCTCGAATGAAAGAATTCATCTCATCAACATCATTTGCCAAAAGGACTAAATCATCAGCATAATCTAAATCAGAAGTTTTCGTATCTCCAGTCCATTTAAGGCCAAAATCTTTCCCCTGAAGTTAATTTCGCATAAAATAATCAATAACCGAGCTAAAGAGAAAAGGAGACAAAATGCACCCTTGTCGAACACCAGAAGTAATGCTAAACCAACTGCAAACAAGCCTTACCAACTCTCACACATGACTCAGTGTTATTATAAAGAGCTTTCGTTATGTTAACTAAATTGTCAGGTATACCATACGATTTCAAAATCAACCACAAATTATGACGATCAACAGAGTCGAAAGCCTTTTTGAAATCAAAAAAACTAACAACCAAAGGTTTCTGAAACTGTAAACATTTCTCAAGAATCTGCCTAAGTGAAAATATCTGATCCTACACATCACCTACCACTTCTGAATCCACATTGCTCATCACGCAATTGCCTGTCAACCAGATTCTTAATTCTATTAAGCACAATCATGGAAAGAACTTTACCTGGAATAGAGAGTAGGCTGATACCTCTATAGTTATCACAAGAACTGCGATCACCTTTTTTGAAAATAGGGATAATAATAGATCTGGTAAAATCTTTAGGAACCATGCCTTTATCATAAAAGATATTCAAAATTTCAGTCATCCAAGTGGTAACCGAAACATTCCTAGCTCTAAGCATTTCTGTAGTAATTTCATCTACCCCTGGAGATTTATGAAGTTTAGGTTTAGAGATAGCCAAAATAACTTCAGTTTGTGTTATAGGGCCAACATTAAAGCTGCCAATGCATCTGTCATCATTACAAACAATGGGAGTAGAACTAACCACATCGTTTAGAACATCACTGAAATGCTCAGCACACCTAGCCATGACAGAATCCTCACCATCTATAACTTTACCTTGTTTATCCTGCAATCCTTGTATGCTTATCGGTTTTCTACCACATAAAACGTTAACTATCTGGTACAGCTCTCTGTTGTTGCTATCCTCAGCTTTGTCAGCCAAGCCATCAAGCCAAATATTCTTATCAGTAGCTAACTGAACCTTTACACGTTTATTAAGCTCTCTGTAATCCTTTCTATTAGGACTAGTAGGGTATTGATTAAGGACATTCCTGCAGTTCCTTCTTTCGGAAATAAGCTCAAGTGCCTTATCACTTAAATAATTCTTCCCACTCTGCTTCTTTTTTCCTAAAAGAGTACTGTTAGTTTCCAAAAAAGCCTGTTTAAAATGGCCCCATACTTCCTCAACTTCAGTATTAAACAAACCATGACTTGTGTCACAATGACTAAGTAACCTATGTTGTGTCATAATGACTAAGTAACCTATCATGGTAAGCTTTAGTTATAACTGGGTCTTTCAGAGCTTCAGTATTAAAGGTAAATTTTTTAACCCTAGCACAACACTTTTTAAGTTTAAGTTGCAAGACACTTTTAAAAGGTAATGGTCAGATCCAATTTCAGCTCCCCTATATGCCCTGGTATTTCTAACAGAAGTAGCCCATTTGCTGTTAATTAATATATAATCAATCATATTCCTATGCAGCTCATCAGGTGAAACCCATGTGTATTTATGTATGTCGCGGTGTTTGTAATATGTTAGTTATTCTGAAATCATTGAGTTTACTTACCTGTAGGAGACGTTGCCCATTGCCATTGCAGCTACCAATACCAAAAGGGCCTATCACCCCTCTCCAAAGACAAGAGTCAGTACCAACTTTGGCATTGAAGTCACCTAGAACAAGGGTAATATCTCCTTTCTTGACAGAATTCAAAATATCCTGAAGTTGTCCGTAAAACTTATCCTTCTCATCCTCATCAGCATCCTCAGTGGGGGCATAACAGCAGATAACATTCAAGTCTTTATGCTTGTCTGAAATTTTGCTGTAAGGAACATTTCATTAATGCACTCATATCCTAGAAGAGCATCCTAGCATGTCTGCTGAGCAACAGACCCACGCCTTGGTGATGCTTATTCTCCCTCCCTGTAAAGAGAAATTTAAAATTATTTTTAAGTATCTCACCTTTACCTGTCCATCTGGTCTCTTGCAAGCGTAGAATATCTAGGTTATAGCGCTGGAATTCCTGCATGAGGACATCAAGAGAATAATCTCTATGAAATGTCCTCACGTTCCACGTTGCTGCAGAGAGAAAATGATTAGCAGGATTTTTAAAGAAATTAGGTTTATTGAGATTGGTAGGGCCAACAATATCAAACAGCCCCCTGATCGCAGGCATGGGGCAAAGACCTGTTCCTCCTCTGCTAAAGACTGAAGTCACCGATGCTGGTAGGAACTTCGGGCACCACCTTTTCAAGTGGACTTTTTCAAGAGCCACATGGCCTGCCTGAGACACATTACTCCAGTTTAGGCTTGACGATGCCCAACTAGCTAAGTAAGGTTCAGGTACCTGCGATGGCCTCTGATTAGGATTATCCACCAGCTGATATAAGGTATCCCATGCCTCTGTTCACTTAGAGCTGGCAACCCAGAAGCAAACAGAAAACACAGCAGCAGACTCTCCCTCAACAGAGGCCCACCAGTGCAGCAAGTCCAGGATCAATAATCAAACTCAAATCCATAAACAAGTCCAGTTTAGTAGGTATAAATGGTCAGCACCAGGACCCTGTGAAGTTGACCACTCCTCAGCAATGTTGAAAAAAAAGAAAAAAGTGGCCATAGATGACCAGATCAATAGGCCGTACTGAACTGGCAGCCCTCCTCTTCCGTTCCCTTCCAAAAGAGAATATTTCTTTTGGAAGGTACTAACGGCCTGCACCACGACAAGGCTAGGTCGGACATTAGGTGCTAGACCTGGCCGGTTCTGTGCATCATCACTAGGGATTGGTGCACAGCTCTCCTTCCAGTTTACGCCTAGCTACCATTTACAGGTCAGAAGGAATCAGTATCGGTAAATAACAATTCAGCATTAAATTTTGGTTTCAGAAAATTGTAGAAGAAATTATACATGTGTAATTTACTCAACTCCAAAATCGTTACACCAATGTAATATGGTTTATCTAATATAATATTTTTCTTTTTCATGTAGAGAATTACGAAATTTTCTGCAAGTTTAATACAAGAAACGTACCTAGGATTTGCAATTCATTTTTTAAGCTTTTCTTCAGTATTCACAATATGGCATTTTATTCTATTTCTCTTGTTTTCTTAACATTTGCCATATATAGCATTGTTCATCAGTTTGAAAAAGTCTTTTTCAAGATTATTTATGGCATTAATTCGTTTTGTTGTATTAAAATCTATGTAAGGTTTCAGCTATGGTTTTTGATCAAATTCCAAGATTCTATGCACCTGTTTCACCCTCAATCCCAGTTCTACATAGAGTTTAAGTAACTTATAGTGAACGACATAATTTTGTTTGTCGAACAGATTTCGAATCAAGAATGACACATTACTATCAGAGAGTTTCAACTTTTCAGGAGCCAAGGGGAAATCATTGCGTAAATCGTGTAGATGTGCCGGATATTCTAGATCAACTTCGAAGAAATAATCCTTTTTGCTGTCGTCTGGAATATTAAACAAGTCAATATTATTTACCCATTTGAAATTACCAGTTGGAAGAGGTTGAGACATTGCCCAGCCATATAAATTGTTTGCATCAAAGTACATGATACAGTTTTGTGATTTGCTTCTCTCATATGGATCTACTAAAGGATTGTTGGCCTGTGCAAATCTTTTAGACACTAAAGATATTCCTCCTCGCAGAGCTCTTTCTATGAAAAAATACATATCACCTTTTATAAGTTCCAGCTCAATTTCTGTCATTTTTAAACAGGCAGCATAGGATAAGCCAGGAGAGCTAAAATAATGACAAGGATCGAGTTGGTAGTTCACGAATTTTTCAAACGAGAATTTAGAAACGAGGGGAATATTCACGAATTTCTGTAGTTTTCAAATATATCTCCTAGCAGCAATACATCAGTGATCATATACAGATCGTGATATTCCCCGAAGGTAGCAATAGAAAAGGCTTTCAACAAAATTTGAGCTCCTTCGTATTGTTCACTGTTTTGAAAATTCTCTTTGGATGGAAGTGACGTTTACAAAAACTGAGCACTCTGTTGCAAGTACGCGTATGGAAAACTTCCTTTGCTTTTCAAAAGTTCTTTCTGTGAGTTATTCAGATTATGTTGTCTGCAGTATTGATTTAGGATGTAGAAATTTTCCATATTTTTCGACAGTGAATCCAGTGAAGAGCTGAGGAACAGGAATGAATCAATAAATTTAATTTGACCGAATTTAATGCATACATATTTTTCTGTAGTTTGTGGAATACAAGAAATTTTCTTCTTATCTTTAAATTTCCACAAATCTTTTACTATAAAGTGACCATCAAATCATTTGAGATTATGAAACAACATTGGTATTTCAAGTGAGAATTTGTATTGAAGATTACATTTGTTGTGAACAGCACCTCTGTATTTTCCAGTTAAATGATCGTGGTCCCTTACTCTATCAGTTCCTAGAATTTTCCCGCAGATATTACAATATTTTGCTGCAATAAAAATTTGCCAATCAAAATCAGTCATCTTAACATTTCTTTTCTTCAAATCATTGATCAAAGTTTCGGCTCAGATCATTTCATTCAAAAATTGTTCTGTTACATTTTTCCCTCTGTACGTTCTGGTTTTGATCAGTTTACCTTCCGGCCCAACTATAATATATGCAAATCCTGACGGTACTAAATACTTAGTTCGCACCCTACATGGGTTTTTTTCAATTCTTCTATATTTCGAAAAGCATTCGAAGTCTGCATAAATCACATATGGGTGCTTCAAACCGTTTTTAATCATATGGAATTTCGTACTATTTGCTTCGGGAAACTTGATAGTTTGTAAAGTGTTTGATTTGCAATTATCTACGTGATTCTTTAATAAATCGTCGCGAGTGAAATTATGGAGACAGTATGGGCAGGGATAGGATTTACCATTATGTCTTGAAAGGTATGATGTAACCCTACTAATATTTTTAATCCAACAATAGTGAGAATTATGAAGATATGTCTAAAACTTTTTCAAATATTTTATATTTTTCCACACGTTGTGGATGGTCTTTAGCAGGATGTAGAGCTGATAATATTGACCACAAGAAACATTTGTTGTCGTAGTTTTTAACATTCACTATTCCTTTTGTAGATTTCAAATGTTGTGGTAAATTTACGAAAGCAGATGATGCTCCAACTGCATTATACTGAGACATTTGAATTTCCATAGAAATTATTTTGTCAAAAACCCATCCACTTCCCTTTTGTATAAAATTTTCAAAGTCGTTATCAATTTTCTCATAAGCATTTTTTAGTAATTCATTGCGATAGGTAGGCAAACTGATTATTTCGTTACATGTCGAAAAATGTGCACGTATTTTTTTCTGTCGTTCAGGATCCGTTTGCTTTTTAAATTTTATTTGTAATATGAATCTAACTTTTAGAGGCTGACTGAGTTTATTCTTAATTATATATTTCCATTTATTGTTATTTTTCTCCAGAAAACATTTTATGTCTTCTCTGACATTTATGTTATCAATTTTATATGTGTGAAACGTTTTAGGAAAAGCACTGCTTTCATTTATATGATATTGATTCAGATTATGATTGTAATTGTCTTTTCTGCTAAAGGTGGAATTGCAAAATTCGCATTTTTCAAATGTGCGAGAAGTGCATGCAGTTTTCACATGACGGTTCATGTTGGATTTGCGAATAAATACCCCACATTTGGTACATTGAATAGTTGCGCTCATCTTTGAGTTAGCAGTTATACCCTCTTTATTATGTACAGTAGCTAAAAATCATAGACGAAAAATCATGGTCCGATAATGCAAAACATCGAATTTTTTTTCCATAATCCGAAGTTGACATAGACATGACTGTAGTGTGTGTCCAAGAGTAAATTTCTAAACAATACCGATGTTATTGAACATAATCTTATGTTCCTTTTTGTCAATAATATCGTTCTTTAGCAAAATTCCAAAATTTCTACAATTTCATTTACTACTTCTGTACTATTGTTTCCAGCTCGTTTACTGGCAACCAAAATTGATAATTTTTCGCATATGTCGTCGAAACTCTTGTATATTCCAGAACCAAACTGTTGACTTTCTATTACCGTGAGTATCATTTTAATCGACTTTAAATATTTTCTAAGTGCCTCAATGTGATTATCAATAATTCGATATTTCTCACTAGTTCTACCATAGAGTTTGGTTTCTCTAGCCTCATTGCCCCCCAGTTTCTGAAGATGCCCCATTGTTTGGTAAATCATTTCTTTCAGCTCAGGAATGGGGTTTCTCGCCTATAAGATATCACTCGGAAGTTTTAGTTTATATTGGTTTAATATTTCATCTTGCAAGTTCGAATCTGGAGTATAAACGAACGTTTTTTCTGGCATCTCAGTGGGCTCTTCTGGCTCTAAAGTTTTCACTACATCCTGTATGTTTTTCATGGTTTCTCCAAGCACAGTTTCAAGACCTTTTAACCGTTCGACCACTGGCTTGTGAAATTTTTCGAGGGTTTCATTTAACTCGTTCCTCTCCCAAAATAGTGTCTTCAATTTTCGAATTTGTAGTTGCTCGCGATTTCAAGATTTCATCTATAATACTGTGCAATTGCTTAAGATCTTTCATCTTTATTCATATACAATAAAGACATATATCCAGTGATGAAAGTCTGAAACAAGACCTCCAAACACTTTTCTTCTTTCTTTTGGATCTGGATAGTGTCTAGCAAGTGAAACACTAATCTTGCTACCCCTGTCAAATTTCTTGTTTACTGGAATAACAGAAAAAAACTGCTGAAGTTGTGGTCTTACTACTTCAACGAATTTTTGATCGTCCAAGTTGATACTATAATTTATACTAAAAGAGGGATTTGTTGCGCAGAAGATTACCTTGCTTATATATCCATTAGAAATGCATAGATGGTAATTATTTTTGAAAATAGGTGGCGTTAATAGGTCGAATTTTGTGTTTATCTGTATAATTGGATGAGACTGCAATATGTCTTTTTTCACTTCTTTATCACCATATTACCTATGGTGTAATTACAGTATTTTTATCAACGTACAGTTTTGTAGCAGCATCATTGTTTACAATTGGGGTGCCAACATTCGTAATTCGTTTTCCCTCTGCATCGCCATTAAAACTGCTCCCACTTGATGCAAAAAGTCCATTTTCATTTCTCAACAGAGAATTGGATGGGTTAGGATCTAACTTTGTCAATCCATCAACGTAACTTTTTGTTGTTGCATTTCTGTTGTGCCTCGGTTCCCCGAGATTTCCTATTCTCTTATTGTTCGCATTAAAGACATCCTCGCCTGTTTATGCGGCTTTTTCCAAATATCCATTAGTTACAGCAGCAGAATCAGACTCGGGATCGGCAATATTAAGGATTTGTTTTTCTTTCTGCATTGAAACTATGGCCGTCGAATGCAATGCTTCGTGGAACGTAAAGCCCATCTTTATTTCTAACCAATGTATTCATTGGACTATTTTGAACAGTGGTCAAGTTGTCGACGTAGTATTTCGTAGTGGCATTGGATGAATCTGTCGGTTCCGCAAGATTTTTAATGCGTTTATTGGTTGCATCGTAATTATCATCGTCATTGAAAAGTGCTCTTTTTTCCAAATATCGTTTTGTAACTACTCCAGAATCTGCATCCGATTCAGTAACATTGATTATTTGTTTATTTCGCGCATCGTAGCGATTGTTCCGAAAAATTAAAGAAGCATTATTAACGTATTGAATGGTAGCGGCATCTCCATTTTCTATAGGTCTACCTACGTTCGATATTCTTTTAGTATTTGCGTCATAATTTCCCGTGTGATTCAGTGTTATAGACTCTTGTTGCAGATATTGTTTTGTCACAGAGTCCGAACCCTCTTCGGGATTGGCTCTTCGGAATTGGCATTTCTCAATTTTTTATTACTCATGTCGTAGTCCCCATCGTATGTCAATTTAAAACCGACACCTGGAATTCCTGCTGGTCCTCTTTCGGAGCCGGTCTCAGAGCTGATGACGCCAAACTTTGTCAAGTAATTCATCTTTATTTACCAAAGTTTTTTCTGTACTTGAGAGGCATGTGCTTGGTTTTTTTATCGATTAATAAGAAATCGTGTGATTTTGAAACTGCATATGCATAAAACTGCATAAAAATATCTTTCCTGATTTCTGTTGCATGATCCATTTGTATCTGCAACATTTCTCTCTTATTCTGCATATTAAAGAATATAAAATAGTTACACTGTATGTCTTTCGGAGTCGAAAAATAACTCTGTGTCAGGTAAATCAATGATATGTTCTTTTTCCTTCCTCTGACGAATAATTCTTCTATGAGTTTTTTATCTTTTTCCGTTACGAAATCGTCGAAAACAATTAAATTTTGCATGTCGGGATCCAATTCGTTGACTTTGACGATATCTTCTTTACTGGCAGAGAAAGCTGTAATTGAGTTTTTTTCGCCAAATGTTTTCTCCAAAATTTCGTACAAATCGTCGAATATTTCTTGCATAAACTGATATTTCGGCTCGGTTAAATATTTGGCATATAGAAAGATTTTATTATAGTAGAGATGTTTAAATATTAAATTCAACAAAAGGTTCGTCTTCCCTGAACCCGATGGACCACAACAGATTAAATGTCTAAAAGTCCAGAGAAGTGTGCTAATACATTTCTGTTCAAGAATTTCTCATCTTCTTCAAAGTCAAAAATTTTGAATCTCCATTTGCTTTATTTAAAAAGATCATCTTCTTTGACCCAGGAATTAAATGATTTGTTTATGATAATACATTTAACATAATACTCTTTTTTATTATTCTTCACTCTAGTTTCAGAATGGTTTCAACTTTATAAACGTCATCTTGCTTTTCGTATTTCCCCATTTCTTGGGTGTAAAAACTACCAATGATTGGTTCTCCTTTCAGATCCTTGATCTTATAGGTTATGGGATCTGTATTAAGAACTTGAGCAATTTCAAAAATCTCTTCTGTAAAAATGGGCAGATAACCTTTTTAAACGGTATCTTGTATTTGGCGATTCTCTGTCGCCAATTTTAAATTTTGGTGCTGTAATAGATTTAATTCTTTTACCAAACAGATTAAAATACACAATATCTTTGTTTTTCTGCAAGCTTGCCTCTTTTGGGGTAATTCTTATTGATCTGTGATAAGAAGTATTGTAATTCTTAACGAGTTTTGGTAGGACATCGATCCATTTTCTAGTGTTATTGGCAGTGAAATATTTCCACATTTTTGTCTTTAGAGTCCTCTTAAATCGTTCCACAATTTGAGCTTTAGTCTCATTTTCAGTGGCAAACCAATGGACACTTCGTTGGTTAAACAATGCTTGAGATTCTTTATTGATAAACTCAGTTCCCTTATCCGTTTGTAATTTGGATGGCTTACGTTGTTTAAAAATTTCTACAAATGCTTTGGTAATCTCGCTACCCGTTTTCTTTTTAATAGGTATTGCCCAGGCGAATTTGCTGAAAATGTCAATCACATTTAAAATGTAATTCGTGTGGTTATTGTGAAATTTAAATTTTTGCATGTCGATTAAATCACTCTGCCACTGGTCGTCTACATTCGAGACATAAACCCGTCTGGTTTGGAATTTTTTATAAATGGGTTTGTGTAACGTGTACACATCTTGTTGTTGGAGAAATTTTTTTACTTCTTTTTCCGTCAATCCAGTTTTGCGCATTAGATCTTTTATACCGGAAAATCCCTTTAATGGGTCATAGTAAACGGAAGAAAGCATCTTATTTCTTGTGTCCTAAACCGAACCGTTTCTTTGTTTTAATGATAGGTTTGATTATCGTTCTTAAAATTCTTTCTCCTAAAGTTGGGTTCTGAATTTCATCCAAATCATTTAATAATTCTTGGTCGGCTTCGTGCCTCATTTTAGTTTCTGTAGATTTGCTGTAAGAAATGTCGTGCTTTTTGCAGGCTTTGTCCACACGGTTAATACCAGGATCTCCTCGCATTAACCTTTTCTCCAGTTTCGTTAAAGGTCCACAATACTGGTAACCTGGAATGTGCATTTCGGGTGGATTAAACTTTTCTTGAATCCAGCTTACTATATCTCCACCTTTTACAAATTTTCCTTTCTGTTTCACAAATTTATGCTTCATTTTTCCACACGTTCGATATCTTCCTCTCATCATTACTCTTTTATTCTTTGATGTGACATATTCAACGTTATCCGTTAAAGTTTTCGTTTTACACTTTACACAATACATGCTTAATTTTTATATATAAAATTCAAGTACGTGATACTTATAAAAATAAAATATAATGTATCACAGTTATCTAACTAGTTTAACGCCTGGACAAAAACAAAAATTGAAGAGTGCATTTGGTAATAAGAATCCTATAACTTTATTATAACGTATTGATCCACAAAAGAAAGGTAACGATACTTTGAAACTGACAAAGAGACAAATCATTAAACTGAAAAAATCTACAACGCCAGTTCGACTTCGTTTCAGTAAAACACAGCTAGGTGGATTTCTGCCGTTCTTAATACCTGCACTCGTAGCATTGGGAAAAGCAGCTGCAGTTGGAGCTGCGGGATATGCTGGTACTAAGCTTGCACAAAAAGTTTTAGGAAAGGGGTTATACGTTCCTGGAAAGCAAAGAGCAACTGACTTATCTAAAAATAAAAGAAAGGGAAAAGGTTTGTACATTCCAGGAAAACAAATAGCTCAGGGATTTAAAAAAAAAGAGCCATTAAGTAACTTAGATATCGAAAATATAATGAAAAACGAAAGAGGATTCCGTGGTATGTACTCTATCGATTCTTTGCCAAAAAAAATATTCAAGAACGAAAATGGTATAGTGAACTTTGATGTTTCCCATGGTTCAGGAACTCATTGGGTAGCTTATTTCAATGATGCGAAGTTACCTTACGTCGAGTACTTTGATCCATTCGGTTTTCGCCACCAGAAGAAATAAAATATTATTTACTTGCATCTTCAAAGTCGATCGTGTATAACTCTTCGCAAATTCAAGCAAATTACTCTGTAAAATGCGGTTACTATTGCATCTATTACATTAAACGAAGGAATAATAACATAAGCCCATATGATGTATCAGTTTGAACAAACTCCTGACGATCGGAATGAATTGTTGGTAACAACTAACATATAAGTACTACATAGTACTACACTATATTAATAAAGATGGTACTCGTAACTATCAATTCCTCTACTATTACGGCATACAACCCCGAAGATTTGGAAATTAATTATTAAACGCCGATCACACTGAATGGTGAATACGAGATAGCACGGATCGGTAGCAATATGTGGTATTCCTGGTACAACATAAGTGATAAATATAACAATAGCACTCTGAAATACTTCAGTGGAATACAATAGAATAAAATAACTTTCCCGAATGGAATGTACGATATAGACGAATTTAATGATGTTTTAACAAATGTCTTTGGGGATCCTAGTCGGATAATACTAGAAAGCAACCTCCCCACATTAAGATTTGTTTTTCGTTTGGCAAGAGGATATAAAATAGATTTTTCTGAAGGAAAGTTGCGAAAAATACTAGGGTTCGAATCGAAAATTATCGATGCAGCAAAAAACGAAGGAAAGTTCCCACCCAACATAACGAGAGGGGTCGATCGCATTCTGATTCACTGTTCTATTGTAGAATCTTCCTATCTCAATAACCAGAAGAGCGACGTGTTGTACAGTTTTGTGCCTCAAACACCGCCTGGCAGTTTAATCGACACACATCCTTTCTTCCCCATATATTTATCGCTGAATAAAACTGATTACATTTGCAATGTTAGAATGAAAGTAACCGATCAGAACAATAAAGTAATTGACCTGAACAAGAAAAACGTGACTTATATGTTACACATCAGACCCAAATAAAGATAAAAATACTGAGAAAGCGAATTAAAATATTTTATACAAATCCGTCACCTATCGTTCGAAACAACGAGAAAATATCCCCTAAGAGCAGAAATGTTCTTAATCAGTTAATATACGGAAAGGGCCTAAAAATCGTAAAGTATAGGATGAACGTTGAAGCTACTTACTGGAATTTGTTCAAAGACTCAATAGACGATAATTCCACGACAAAATATGAATATTTAGAATATCGGAAAACCAATTTTAATGTTAAAAATCTCGAAAAATACGAAATATTTACCAAAGATATGGACGTTTTCCTACATCCGCACAACAGTTATATACACGTCAGAGGCAAAATACTAAAATTAGATGGTTCTGATATCGGCGGCAATGATGTAGTTACGATGGTCAATAACGGGTACAACATTTTTAAGAGAGCTCAATATTATATAGAAAACAGAGAATTGGAAGATATTGAATTGCCAGGAGTGACGATCACGATTCACAATTTAATTGATTTTACCGAAGACTTTTCACGATGTGGTTCAAAGATACCGCAGATAGTTCGAAAATGAATAAGTATTTGTACGACGGAGGCGAAAATAAACTGGACACGAATAATAAGATAAAGGATTTTGCACAAGCGTTGAAGAAAAATCCTGAATTCAATCTAGGATTCTCGGACAGATATGAAATTACAAAAAATAGTCAAAATGTAAGTTTATTCTTACCACTGAATCGGCTGTTTGGATTCTGCCGAGACGTGGATAAAGTGTTTCGCGGTGCAAAACATACCATAAAACTAGAAAAAAATGACGACAAAGACATTATTCAGAGAGTTGGGGCTAAGTTGTATAAATTTGAAATATCTCACGTATCTTGGTTTATTCCAAAAGTGGACTCATCACTACAAGTACTTGCAAAACTAGAATCTCAGTTAACAAGCGGCAATCCACATGAAATCTTTTGGAAATCGTGCAAACTGTACAAATCTGATACTCGAATTGACTCTCATGTCAGTTAGCGGGTTACTACAACTCAAAATAAACCCATCCATCTTTATGTCGTCTTACAAAAGTCTAACCGATTAATAATCAAACCAGAAACAACATGGTATTTGATCACATGTTACTATAACGGTTTCAAATCGGAGTGAATAGCAGACAGTTTCCCGAACAAGAATTCGAGTGCAACTTTGAATCCAACAGTTTAGATTATGCGAGAGTTTACAACAGCTTTTTAGCTGCAAAAAATGTGGATATCGATTTGGGTACACAAGTCAGCTACCAAGATTTTATGAAACTGTATCCGATATTCCATTTTGATGTCAGCAAATACCAATCACGTCTATATGAATTATCAGCAACTGCTGACATCGAAATAAGATTTAATTTAAATAGACCGCCAAATGAATTATACCACGTATAATGTGTAATTGTCTCAGAAAGAAAAACAACTTTACAACCACTAGAGGGAAAACTTTTAGTTGTTGGATAAAAAAAAATAAATAACCATAAAAGAGAAAAATATTATACTAGATATACCATATTACATTGGTGTAACGATTTTCGAGTTGAGTAAATTACGCATGTAAAATTTCTTCTACAATTTTCTAAAACCAAAATTTAATGCTGAATTGTTATTTAATGATACTGATTCCTTCTGTGTCGATATCCAGACAGATGACATATATGAGAAATTTAACTCAGACTACTTTGATTTATCAAATTACCCCACAAACCATGCATTATACAATGAATCAAATAAAATGGTTCCAGGAAAATTTAAAGACGAATTAAAAGGTCTTCTAATCAAAGAGCTTGTTGCGTTACGTCCAAAATTGCATTCTATAGATTCTCCAATTTCTAAAAAAGCGACCAATGGAGTTACAAATGAATTTAGTCACGAAGATTATCGGGAATGTCTATTTGATGGAAAAATCGCATATACGCAACAAACGGAATTTCGATCGGAACAACATGATATACATGTATACCAAATTAAAAAAATTGCTTTATCCCAAGAATACACAAAACGACATATCAATGGAATTCAAACTTACGCTTTTGGAAATTATAGAATCTCAGATGTGTATGGTAAAGCAGGCAATACCATTTACAAAACTTTGAACTGAAAACAAATGCAAAAAAAAGTACTAATAAACATTTTGAAAACTGTACCAATTTGTAATTCTTTAGAAATGCTAATAATCAGTGTTTATTATCTCTCTCAGTTAGAAGAGGAGACATAGGGATTCAAATCTAAGTGGTCTTGACTCAATTTCTGTGAAATCCTATGGTCTGAAACCTTCTGTAATAAAATTAAGGTAATAAACTGTTTAGAACAACTTTGTACAAGCGACAAAGGATTAAATATCCCAGCAGTTTATCTAGCTAGGGTCAAATATATTTTTTTTTATTCGGTCAACACTAATTATTTTTGTCAGATTAGAGAACTTGATAAATCATAGCTATCAAAGCTAAAACCAAGCTTCTAGCTCGATTAGAAGAAAAGTTATTGTAACACAAAATCTAAAAGTACCGAACCTGCAAAACATAAAATAATGGGTCGAAACCGCTTCCAATACATTTACCGTATAGTATTTGCCGAATGGAACACAATTATATTAGTTTGAGTTCTGTAGCTCTAGTAGAAGCAGAGTTATAAAGCCGCAAAGTTAAGAGGGGTTGGACCCACTTTGTCGGCTAGAAAACGGTTTCAGACAGATTATTCTTTCGTCAGCTTATAGAACTTGATAAATCCCATCTATTGAAAATGAAACCAAGATCCTAGCACAATTAGAATGGACGTTATAATTCGACAAAATCTTAAATTGTCGAACTCAGAAAACAAAAACTAAGAGGTCGAGACTGCTTCCAATACGTTAAAGGTAGTGCTTTCTGAATGTAATCTAAACACACTAGTTTGGGATGTGTGGCTCAATTAGAAGCAGAGTTATAAGGATGCAAATTTAAGAGGGTTCGACCCAGTTTCTAGGCTAGGAAATGGATCCGACACCGTTTCCAGTTGAACTAACGAAATGAGTTCCAGTACTAGAACCTGATGTTGATGAAAAAAACCGAAAATGTTTCGAAATCTTAGTTGAGAATCAGCAATGTGTGGTATGCAAAAGGTTTTGAACCCAGAAGACCTTAATTAACGGGTCGAGACCAATACCCACATGTTCAAAGTGTAGTACACCCCGAATGAAATCCAATAATATTAGTTTCAAATCTGTAGCTTGATTACAAGACAAGATATGAGATCATAAGTTTAACAGGGTTCGACCCACTTTCTCGGGTACATAAGGGATCCGAACCCGATTCTCATCAGTTTGTAAAATAGTATCTGATTGCTATTACTGAAGAAAACCAGAATTAGTTGTGTAGCTCGATTAGAAGAAAAGTTATTGTAACACAAAATCTAAAAGTACTGAACCTGCAAAACTTAAAATAATGGGTCGAAACCGCTTCCAATGCATTTAACGTATAGTATTTGCCGAATGGAACACAATGATATTAGTTTGAGTTCTGTAGCTCTAGTAGAAGCAGAGCTATGAAGCCGCAAAGTTAAGAGGGGTTCGACCCACTTTGTCGGCTAGAAAACGGTTGCAGACAGATTATTCTTTCGTCAGCTTATAAAACTTGATGAATCCCATCTATTGAAAATGAAACCAAGATCCTAGCACAATTAGAATAGACGTTATAATTCGACAAAATCTTAAAGTGTAGGGGCGAGGGTGGCTCAGTCGGTAGCGCGCCAGGCTCGTAATCTGTAGTTCCCAGGTTCGAGTCCCAGCTGGGTCAGCGTTGAGATTTATCTCCGCAAAATTCCCCGCCTTTTCCACGGTCAGTAGGGACACCGATGGGCTTGGAAAGGCCGCCGTCCGTCGGATGGAACGTTAAGCCGTGGCCTCGTGTGCGGGAGAGCCATACCCTGTGCACGTTAAAGAACACGCTGGATGGCCTTGACGGGAGAGCCTTACCCTGTGCACGTTAAAGAACACGCTGGATGGCCTTGACGGGAGGCTACCATCTGTCTCCCAACAGCTGTTCCAGTGGGTCCCCTCTCCCAACCTTCGCTGAGCCTTCGGGGTCCATGTGACCTGGCCATTTAGCCCATGGTGTGCAAAAAAATGCCGCTCAGAGGTAAAACAACACAACCCAACTCTTAAAGTGTCGAACCCAGAAAACAAAAATTAAGAGGTCGAGACTGCTTCCAATACGTTAAACCTATGGTGCTTCCCGAATGTAATCTAAAGACATTAGAGTGAGATGCGTGGCTCAATTAGAAATAATATACCACATCACTTCGAATAAAATGTGAAAACTACGAAATAATGTAATGTGAAAACTACGAAATGTGAAACTACGAAATGTGAAAATGTGAAAACTACGTAATATGAAAACTACGAAATGTGAAAACTACGAAATAATACGTGATGTGAAAACTACGAAATAAGTTTCCACATCACTTCAAATGTTCAATACAGCAAAAACACACAATTAGCGCCTTAGACAATATTGAGAGGCATTTGACCTGTTATGCTTAAATTTGCAATTTTTTTCCTGGCTGTTCCACGATTTCATCGTAATTTCATTACTTGCAATTTTTTCGAAATTGGATTCATCTCACACCCTCTCATCCTTACCGGATCAAAGAAAATCCATACATTCACAGATATTACTTCAAAGTCCAACTTTCCATCATATTTTTCTCTCCCAGCCTCCGAACACGTCATTTTATCATTTTACCTGTTGATTTGGAATTGCCATATTTTTTCAAACAATTTCCCAAAACTTTGTCGATTTCTCCGATTTACCTGGCTTTTACAACCCAACAGCCCAATAATCCAGTGAAGTGTACGATAACTATAACATTTTCTCAACGAAACCCATCATTTCATGTCTTTTACACACAACACCTTCTGAAAATTAGTTTAACCCCTCATCTCCCCAAAAGTGTCCCATAGGTTAACATGGGATTCCCTATACTTTAACATTGGCCCAGAACTCTCATTTATGCTACTACTAAAAATTCATGCCGATTATCACAAGTACATGGGGATTATGCCTGTTCATATGAAACTGTTACGGAACGGATGCTCGAAATTAAGAGAAGGACAACAGCTCATCGAAGTCCTCCCTCTTGCAGGAAGGAGGCAGTGAACGAGAGAACCATCGCTGCTGTTCCTGAATTCATTAAGGAAAACCCAAACGTAATAAATTTAGATGTCAGTGTATCGATTGGCAGTATGGAAACAATAGTTCATTAACGTTTAAAGTTCCGAAAATCTACGCCATATGGGTACCCCACAAACTGACACAACATAAAAAAGAGCTAGAGTCGACTCGTGCAAGGAGATGCTTTCGATTTTTGAACCTAGTGGCCGCAAATGGTTAACCGACATTGTCACCGGTGATGAGACATGGTTTTACTACTATACAATTCCCCCCAAAGACCGGCAACTATGTTTTAAGTTGCGGAAGATGATCCCCGTCCTCAAATTCTCCGACAAGACTTTCGCTTAAGGAAGAGGAGGTTCACACTTTTTTTAATTCCCAAGGAATGGTAGCCGTTGCACTTGGAAAAATGACTATAAATGGCTATTACTACACCGACATTGTTTTGCCCAAAATGGTTAAGGAGATGAAGGAGCAGCGTCCAACAACAAGGGTTCTCCTTCTTCATGACAATGACAGTGTTCATAAAACCCAGCAAGTTACATCCTATCTGGAGGAGGAAAAACTCAAACAGTTATCCCATCCTGCATATCCACCCGATTTTGCACCATGCGATTTTTTTTTTGTTTCAAAAAACTAAAATGGGATTTGCTGGGAAACCTCTTTCAAGGGTGCAAGACCTTAGAAATGCGTTCATGCAGAGTTGCGGAGTATTCCCCAACAGGGGTACCTCCAAGCATTCAGGAATCAACATAAACGTCTGCAACTTTGCATAGTTCTGCAGAGGTGTGCTTTAAGGACAGTAAAAGTTTCGTTGAGGTAAGTGCAATGGTTTTGGTTCTGCAGATGCATTTCTAGAACGGGGCGGGTTTGGCTCAGTCGCGAGCGCGCCATGGTCGTCATCTGCAATTCCCAGATTCGAGTACCAGCTGGGTCAGCATTGAAATGATTTATCTTCCCCAAACTCCCGCCCTGCCCATGGTCAGTAGGATACACCTATGGGCTTGGAAACGATGCCGTCCTTCGAATGGTATGTTAAGCCGTTACCCCAGGCGCAGGAGAGCCATACACTGTGCACGTTAAAGAACACGCTGCATGGCCTTGACTGGACTCTTCCAGACATCTCTGAGCCTCTGGGGTCCTTGTAACCTGGCCATTTATCCCATTGTATGAAAAAAGGTGCAGTTCAGAGGTAAAACAACCCAACGCACTTGGGTCGTAGCAATCAGAAGCAGGATTATGTTATCAATCCCCCCCCCCCCCAATCATCAGTGTATCATTTCAATTAGATTTCGGTATTACCATTTTCCCCAACTTCTGATTTTTTTTACAATGCCAAAACATCATCAAAAAGACAGCTATGTCGCCTTCATGATTTTGCGCCGCTATAAGAAAGACAACAGGACCACACTTTTCAAGGCATTCCTTACTTTTTATGGAAAATGCATCTCCTTTGTGCTCTCCTTACATCCTGATGCCCACAACTTTGCGTATTTTCAAAGATCGACGAAATGCAGTCGCCTTAGCCAAATTTCTGAAATGTTTTAAGTTTTAACTTTCTTTATGTATGCAATTATATGTTCTTAAAGTGTTAATCATAATGTAAACCTCAGCAGGTGTTATCCACATTGTAAATATTTCTCTGTTTTTGATGTCTTCAGCGGTGTTAGCGTATATTTTTGTACCTTCCTCTCAATAAATAAATAAATAAAAATTCAACTTAAAACCTTTATTTTAAAATCCTTTCAACACAATTTATTCAATTCTATGTATTTAATACAACTAATTTTATTCTATATTTTAAATTTTCTCAGATGCAGTGAGTGTAAATATCATTTACCTTCCATTAATTTGTCATCATCATCATCCTCAAGCAGCCATGCGCTATGAAGGTCCAACCAGACCGTGAAATTTAATACTCCAAGCATATCTGTCCTGAGCTACATCTTCTGCATCTGGCCATTGTACATCTCTTCTAACAAGGTTCTGTTTGACATTGTCTGCCCACCGCATCCTAGGTTTTCCCCTCTTTCTGAGGCCTTTAGGCACACTGTTCATAACCCTATTCGCCAATCTATAATTATCCATACGGGCAACATGGCCAAACTAACATGGCCAAACTAACGGAGTCTCTCTCTGCACAATATGCTACTTAAAGGAGGTTGCCAACTCCTTTGCCTAACCTCATCATTAGTTACAAAGTTGAACCACTTAATGCCCAAGATACTACGTAAGCATCTAGAATAAGAAGCATCTAGTTTCCTGTTATCTTGTTTACAAAGTGTCCACGTTTCACTACCATAACTAACCCTAGAAAGAACCATACTATTATACAGCCTAATTTTAGTCTTTAGGTGTATGCGCCTATTTCTCCACACTCTCCATAGATTCCTAAAAGTCCCGGCAGCAATGCCTATTTGTCTGTTAATCTCATGCCGCACATCACCATTATCTGTTACATAGCTCCCAAGATAATTAAACTGTGACACCTGCTCAAGACTGCAACCATTCAGATTAACTGAATCACAGCCTGCCTGACCAATTTTCATCACTTTAGTTTTCTCTCTGTTTATAACCAAACCTACTCTACTACCAGTCTCATCAACAGCTCGAATGAAAGAGCTCATCTCATCAACATCATTTACCAAAAGGGCTAAATCATTAGCATAATCTAAAACAGAAATTTTCGTATCTCCAGTCCATTTAAGGCCAAAATCTTTCCCTTGAAGTGAATTTCGCATAACATAATCAACAACCAAACTAAAGAGAAAAGGAGACAAAATGCACCCTTGTCGAACACCAGAAGTAATGCTAAACCAGTTGCTACAAGCCTTACCAACTCTCACACACGACTCAGTGTTCTGATAGAGAGCTTTCATTATGTTAACTAACTTGTCTGGTATGCCATACGACTTCAAAATCAACCACAAATTATGACGATCAACAGAGTCGAAAGCCTTTTTGAAATCAACAAAGCTAGCAACCAAAGGTTTCTGAAACTCTAAACATTTCTCAAGAATCTACCTAAGTGAAAATGCTGAAAACATTTTGTCTTCAGAAGGCCGTAAACTGCTGAACTGGTAACAAATCGTTTTGTGTCAAGATTAAACTGATCAAAGACTAAAGGTGAATGGAATAACATGATCAATTGCTTTCACAATAATATACACTGGTCCTGAAAAACTCTTTTTAAAATGGCCTGTTTCATGTACACTAACTCGACATGATGTCATAAGTTTCCGTTTTTCCCATTTCCAGGACAAATGGCGTCTCGGACGAATCCTACCCAGAACACCTCACAGACTCCGGGGGCAATACAGGAAAATCCCGGTCACCCTGGCAACTCGAATATGCCAAACTGAGTCTGCTTAAAAGCTGTCTACTGAGAGGACCTAGAATCACTTAAAGGTGGAATAGCTGTTTAACATTTTTGATTGGAGGGAAAAACAGCTCAGGATTGTATGTGATATAATTTTATGATTATAAAAATGTTATACAAGTGTCTAACTTAATTGCATTGAAAAACTTAAAAAATTAACACGCCTAAAATAAATAATGCTTTGGTAGAAAAACGTTAGAGGATTCAATATAATTCTTTGTAGGAAAAAGTATCATGGATACGTTCCGTACCTGCCGCTAAAAATTTCTCTTTTTTTGATGCCTTGCTTCGTGAAAATGTCATCATGATGAAGCTACAACATAAAGTCTGTCTGATGAGGAAACCTTTAACATTTTCTATTATTCAATTTTAATATTACTAAAGACGTGAAATTGAAATCAAATCAGTACGCTGGATAGTAACGGAACAGAAGTGTCTATAAAAACAATATTTTAATATAATACAGCAGATTTAAAAGAACTGTTTGCGATGCTTCGATAACAAAAGAGACGCTGTCTGCTCTTAGCTACTCCTCTCATATAAATCCGAATCAAGTTCTTCCCAGGACGGCGACCAAAAAATGGAGCCTTGACAAAGCCATCTCTCACCGGCATTCTTAGATCATCAGAGCCGGGTTGAAAGAAGATTATCGGAGAATCGCCTGATGAGAACAAATGGCCTCCGGCGTGACCCTCATGCGAGGGAAAAGCGACGAAAGGTCACACAAGTAGCTTTGAGATGTGATCTTTCCCTAATGCCGAACTATGACTCCAAAGTAATAAGGAGGCTAATACGAATAAAAGCGAGAGCCACATTGCGAACGAGCAACAGTTGAGGACATTAAAATGATGGACTGCAAAATAACGATTAAGAAAGAGCTTGCCGAGCATTTCATGGTGAGGCTGCAGACTGAATAAAATAACTCTATTTGGTATTTACAAAGGGAGGAAAGGAACAATGATTCGTTTGCAAGGACACGTCTTTCAAATCTGCGTGTTGCAAAAATATATAGAGCTGGCAGATTCAAAATTTAAATAATCTCTCCTTGTAACAAAAATGAAAAGTAGAAATGTGTTTTCCTTCGTTTCCCGTACTCTATGTTTAGGATACTTACCAAAGTGAGGCGATTTTATTTTCACTTTCAAACAGAGTGGGGCGGGGGTGGCTCAGTCGGTAGCGCGCCAGGCTCGTAATCTGTAGTTCCCAGGTTCGAGTCCCAACTGGGTCAGCGTTGAGATTTATCTCCGCAAAATTCCCCACCCTGCCCATGGTCAGTAGGGGACACCGATGGGCTTGGAAAGGCCGCCGTCTGTCGGATGGGACGTTAAGCCGTGGCCCCGTGTGCGGGAGAGCCATACCCTGTGCACGTTAAAGAACACGCTGGATGGCCTTGACGGGAGGCTACCATCTGTCTCCCAACAGCTGTTCCAGTCCCCCAACCTTCTCTGAGCCTTCGGGGTCCATGTGACCTGGCCATTTAGCCCATGGTGTGAAAAAAAGTGCAGCTCAGAGGTAAAACAATCCAACCCAGCTTTCAAACAGAATGTTTTGTTGTACTTCTGAATATTATTTCTTTTTTCAAAAAAAAAACGGGCTTGGTGGTTTTTAATAATGAAAATCGGGAAATAATTTACTTTTATTTTTGAAATCATATTTGCAGTGGGAAACTTTTAGTTTCTTTCTTTCTAATAGAAAGGAGGGGAACAACGCTTGCCTCCGAAAATAAGAAAGAACGATCTTCAATTCCTCAATTCGAAAATAAGAAAGAACGATCTTCAATTCCTCAATTCGAAAATAAGAAAGAACGATCTTCAATTCCTCAATTCAATCGTCTCGATGATTCAACCCCTTTGAATCATCGAGACGAAAGTAGATTGAAATGCAATAAATCTTACTGTTCTTTTGCCTTGCGTTAGCTCAGTAATTAATAAACGACCGACGGCAGAAGGACCTTTTTCTGGGCATTCCAACCATCCAGCCGAGCTCATCGTCTGTGTCCTGCCAATCTCATCAGGAGCACTGAGATGATTCCGTTGAATGCAGATTTTGCTATTAAATGATCTCAGATTACAGATACGAGATTACAACTCTTTTTTTTTTCACTTTCCTGCCCATAGATGAAATTTAATCAATGAGAAGTTATAAAAATTCAGAGAATGTGATAATCGAATGAGACCTGTCGCTGTGATAATCGGTTCCGTGAGAATGCATTTTCAATGACATGAGGCATTCTAGCGCGTTTTAATGTCATTTTATGCGATGATGTGTTCAGCGATGACTTTGCAGACGCCATATCTGAGTTAAGACTTGGGCTGATGAGTGTGAACATATCACGCTGTCGTTCCGTAATAAATGATTCTCTTGTTGAGATTGAGTCATTCAGAAGAAAAGTACACAAGCGATGTTGTTTTCACTTTAGCAAATAGTATCCAATAGAATGGACGCATTAATCAAATTAATATATTTATTTAAAATTAAGCTTCATCGTTATTTGTTTCGGATCTTAAGAAGAGATATTGACTTACAGAAGTCATCCAAGCCTTTCTAGCTCTAAATGGAAATGAAAACAACAGATACGAATAATTTTTTAAACAACAGTTTTAATAATTATCCTGAAATTGTAAACAATAAATCCTTAAATCGAAGTAAAATTGTGCTAATGGAATCTGCATAAATTGATCAATTAACAACGATAACATCATTGGAGGAATTATACGGAAGGCGCATGAGGCGCTCGCCTAGGGCCTCCATACTCATGAGGGGATTTCTCAAACCCGATTTTTTTCGAACATTTTATTCAGTAAAATGTTTCACAATAAGTATAATTTACTCTTTGCGTACACATCTCGCGTTTTTACTTAGGTTAATATCAAATATGATGAAATTTTTGTTTAATACAGTGAAACGAACCAATAGTTATTTTGGCTTATAATAAGTTTTTGTTCATTTTTCAGTATGTACAAATTTATATAATTTTTAATTTTTTACTTCTGTATTTCTTTAAATCAATTTTTTTCTTTAATCTACTCTATTCCTTTTTCCCATTCGTAAATTGCAACCTATTTGTAGAAGGAATTCCCCCACCCCAAGCTGAACGCACTCGCCCACTCCTCGGACATTTAGTGGGGGAAATCTTTTGCGCCTGGGGTCTCCGGATATCTTAATCGTTCCTTGATGATATGTTTCTTTCTTACAATAATCGATGCAATTTCCAATTAATTAAACCTTATATTTTTATAATCAATGCATTTGCATCTGATTACAGGTCTTTTCATTTCTTTCAGTGCAAATCGCAAAATCTGTTGTTTAGAAAGTGATATAAATTTATAGTTGTTGTTTGTTTTATATTATTTACGCAAAGGAAACGTCGAGTTTTAAGATGTTTAAAATCACTTTTCTTGCAATGACGAGAGGCTAACACTTTGCATCGTTTCATTTCATCAAAATAGTCGAAACGACCTAACGAGTGTCGTGACAATTATTTCTCTTTTGAAAACTTCCTTAAATAGGTGAAGACAGAAGGTGTTATTTTTTTTGTCTTACTCTTCCAGGTATCCATCTTGATTCCTGCTGTCCGACGTGCGGTCTCTGGAAGGAACAATGACGCGTGGCTCACTGTGCTGTAAGACTTGTTTTTTGCTTTAATATTGACATTTTTATCTGGGACAAATTAGGAAGGTGCAGATTAAACCAATTTCCCAGAATATAATTGCAGATGCTTCGAAAACATTTAAATCCTTGTTATGATCTCTTCCCTTAAGTGATGACCCTGATACGTGCTGGTAAATCTCGGATTCAGTTCCCCAAGGGCAATACTGAAGAGGGAAATTTCGATGTATGTCCTCTTAAACACCTGAAATGATTTGAAGCGTATCGATTTCGGTACGGATCGTCAGCGTCACTACGGTTGCCTCCAATTGCTGCTTTCACCAGGTAATTGAGGCCTATTATTCATGCTCAATTAATTTGCTGTTTCGGGGCAATTGACATTTTCCAGCTGCACAGTAATTAGATAACTCAGCTGACGAGACGACATACGATTGTGCAAGTTACAATGCGACCGATTATTAAAGTTTCCTTATCCTTTAATCACATGCGACCTTGAGCATATTAATAAATAATCGAGTTTGCTTCCAATGAACAAATGATCTAGTTTGAAGATAAATTGGGGCATCTCGTGCCACACTCTGCGGCTGCCTTAGATTAATTCGCAAGCTTTGCATTGCAGAGTGACTGCAAGTTACACTTTTGTTTTCAGAGCCCAAACAGAAGCAGTGTACCATACGCGCAAACGGCTGAGGCATTTCTATTAAGGGAATATTTTGATAAGACACTTTAACGATTCTATTCTCAGATTTCAGAAAGAATAAAGCTGCAAAATACATCTTGAAATGCCGAATTTCGACATTGAGAATAAAAGCTTCGGAAAGATATATTCGTTAAAAAAATCCGAAAGAAAAAATTGAAATAAATACAAATTGCTCAGAGAAAAAAAACACTTTAAGGTGATTATTTCCTCTTTCTTTCAAGGCATTCGTTATGAGGTAGATAAAATGTCCATTTCGTTTATTTTTCAGCAATCCATGGGAATGGAGATAATGCAATTAAATTTTAAGAGATCTGAGTTGCTTGAATGCAGGAGATGACCATGTCCACGAATCTTTCGATAAAGACACTTACCATTTGTCTACTTTTCTTTCTCATTCATCACGTTCTGTTGGCTCCTCATTTCAAACAATGAGACCAAAATTAATCACATTATTTTCTCTTACATTGTACCCTCGTAAATATACAGATTTTCATGCAATTTTGTGAGGATACTCATCTTCGATAACCGTACTCTGCTATTTTGATATCGCAATCCCTGCAAACCAATTTTCTCCCTGCAAAATATTTACTATGTATTGCAAATCTGTATTGGTTTGCTTACTTTGATTTACTAGACAGACTATTAAGCCAACGATACCTATCAGCTCTCAACTGCTTCCTTAACCTCTATTGAGCCTTTCCGTAATGTTCTCTATGGCGGAGAATTTATTCGTTCTATCCCTGCATTGCCTTATCATTCAAATAACTGTCTCTTGTTTTCCAAATAACCAAACTGCATCTAATAAGCATCGCTGTCGATTTCAAGAATATCCTCTTTAAAATGGCCCCATCCTTCTTTAACGTGAGTTGTAAGTTCATCACGTTTGCAGTAATGACTATGCAACTTATCGTGGTAAGCTTTGGTTGTTTCTGAATGTTTCAAACTTCCTTGGTGAAGTGATTTATTAGGCTTTGAAGTACATTTCTTGAAGCTTTAGCTCTAAAACACTTTTAACGAGGTAAATTATAACAGTCAATCTCAGTTCCCCTGTATGGCCTAGTATTGTACACAGAACTAACCCGTTTAATGTCACTTAATCCTTTCCCTTCTCATTTGATGACATGTTCTTTGCATTCAACGATGGAATCAATACCTCAATAGATTTTCTTTCGAAAAGGAGTCCAATCCAGTTTGTTCTAATCAGTTTCGCAACTTCTTCTTCAACAGCTTAACAGTGGACGCCACCTCATTCCTTTGTACGGGAAATGTTGACTCCAGTCAGAAACAGACAGAAATTGAAATATCGGATCCAATTCAAAATATGAGAGGAAAGGGATAATACCTAAGGAATCATATCCATCTATGTATAACCTTTCAGGTGAACTCTTGTGCATCTATAACTGCCTTAGCCTTTGTATACCGTGTCAGTTATTCTTAAAGCATAAAGTTTCGTTACTTCTGTGGAAGAACAGTTTTATTTCAGTAATAAAGTATCAGAAAAATATCCTCTAGACATGAAACACTTGAAATTATTAGCTGAAATATTTTGATGGCTGTGAGGGAGATTCGAACCCATGTCACCCAGAAGCATGCCAGACGTCATAAGCACTAGACCATCACAGACCAATCGTTTTCCTCAACGATGTGACATATAAGCATTCCCTTGTTTTCGTTGATTCGCCACTGGCGCCATCTATGTCGGGAATCGAATAGCTAGCTACCTCATATGATGGAAGCAATATTTCTCAGTCACGCTCACAGCGTTATGTAAATAATTTAGTAATAAAGTATCGCCACTTCCACCATATGAGGTAGCTTAGCTGTTCAATTCCCGACATAGATGGCGCCAGTGGCGAATCAACAAAAACAAGGGAATGCTTATATGTCATTTTGTTCAAGAAAACGGTTGGTCTCTGGCCGTCTAGCGCTTATGATGCCTGGCATGCTTCTGGGAGAACATGGGTTCGAATCCCACTCAGAATGAAACCAAATTTTTTCAGCTAATTATTTCCACGGATTTACTAGTTCTCTAAAACAGCACTTGGATGGCCGATGTTCCTATCAGCATGATGGCTCGGACATTCATTGTTATTGGAACAGCCAATGCGAAAAATGCCTATCGCACCAGCTGAATGGAACATCACCTTTCCTAACATAATTCAAGATATCCGAAAATTATTCATAAAACTTAACCTTCTAATTCCCCTCAAAATATTCAAACGGTGCATGGCAACTTGTAACATTTAATCTATGTTCTGTATTCAGCTGTAAGAAATCGTTCATTTATTATTTAAAAAAAATATCGTAAGGGAGCACTGCTGGCATTTCGTCTAATTAATTGCAGCACACCGCGTCTGAACTTATCAATCTAAAAAAAAGAAAAAATAATTTTTTTATGTTTTGATCTTCACTAGTGCATCACACAAGCCCACGATGTTCAAGTTATATACACTACAGGAAATAAAAAATGCAACACTTGCAAGAATTTTTGCAAATGTGACGAAATTTAGGGGGCGGTGATATGTGGAAATGCATGGAAATGATTAGGTTTGCAGGACGATCGAAACGATTGGACAGGCGCGAGCTGGCGTCACAGGTGCGGAACAGTCAAACACAGATAAAGGCAACCAAAGCTCCCTGGTTGACAAAACGTTCTGGAAATTGTTCTAAACCGCTAAAGATGCCCTTAGGCAGATGTCGACAGCCGTTACAACAGTTAACAGACTTTGAGCGTAGAAGAATCATTGGTCTTACAGAAGCTGGTTTGTCGTACAGAGATGTGTCCAACCTTGTTGGCCGCAATCCCAGCATCATCGTACACATATGGCGTGTGGTACAAGTGGGTACAAGAAGGATCCAGCACACGCCTACAAGGATCGGGAAGACGACGTATGACCACAGAGCGTCAGGACCGCCATTTGCGAAGCGTTGCAATGTGTGACAGATTCGCGACTATAACGCAACTACAAAGGGACTGGCAACAGGTAACACATCGAATACCTACCATGCGGACGGTACCAACAGACTTTTACAGTTTTTACTGCGAGCCTATCGTCCAGCACTGCGCTTGCCCCTAACATCTGCCCACATTCAAGCACGTCTTCAGTGGTGTCGTCTCAGACAGAACTCGAACGAACAAGAGTGGAGTGTCGTGTGTTTAGTGCCGAATCTCGCTTTGTCTTGGTCAGAACGACGGTAGACAACGTGTTCGCCGTCATCCAGGGGAAAGGAAAGTCACCCAGTGCATGCGACATCGTCACACCTCTCCAGCACCTGGTGTGGGGTGTCATTAGTCGAACATCTCGATCGAAACTGGTCATCATAAGGGGATCTCTACTGCCTAACGATATGTTACCAGCATTTTGCAGAAAGTGGCTGTCTCATTTGTTCAGTAGCACGGAACCTTTTAGCAGCAAGATAACTCTCATCCCCACACAGCCCACATTAGTCTGCAGCATCTACACGAGCAAAACGTTCAGGAACTACCATGGCCAGACTGCTCACCGGACCTTTCACCTATTGAACACGTCTGGGATATGATGGGCCGACAGCTCCAACAACACCCAAGAGTCAACCCACCTTCTTTCCAACCCACCTTCTTTGGTCCGAAGTGCAGTTTTGCCCTTCCTTGTTGGACTTGCGTCCATCGTTTCCTTACCAATTCTGGGTAGCGTTGAAGCATAACAGAGTTAACGCGCTCCAGTAGTGCCGAGTACAGGTTGACATTTCTGGCACATCCATCGGGAACTAGTTGAAAGTGCGCAACACTCTCACACTCAACATTGCCTCCGTTTCGAATCGTCCCCTCTTTGGGACAGGAAGTGTGGACTGGGTCAAGCCACTGCTTTTGGGTGTTCGGATTGTTGAAAATGATCCATTTCTCATCGCACGTAACAATTCGCTTGATGAAACGATGGCCACCTGAATCAGCGAGGAGTTTCCTGCAGACTTCGATACGACGGTTTGCTTGTTCAGCAAACAGTCAGTTCATGTTGAACACTTCGCTACTCTGGGGAGAGAGTGGCTCAGTCGGTAGCGTACCAAGTTCTTAATATGCAGTTCCCAGGTTCAAGTCGCACCTTTGTCAGCGTTGAGATTTATCTCAGCAAAACTACCGCCCTGCCCACAGTCAGTAGGGGACACTGATGGGCTTGGAAAGGCCGTCGTTCGTCGGATGAGACGTTAAGCTATGACCCCGTGTGTGGGAGAACCGCACGTTAGAGAACGCGCTTGATGACTTTGACGACATCTGTCCCTTCCCCAACCTTCTCTGAGCCTTCGGGTCAGAAAATTAAAATCATTCACTGAGATGTGGCGGACCTTGCGTCATCTATCTCAAGTAAAGAAGGATACATGGCGCAAGGTCCATCATATCTCAGTGAAAGATTTATAGGTCTTATTCTGGAAGATTTTAGCGTCTGATGCGTGGTTTAATAGGAAGAGCGCTCTGGCATATATCTGGAGAGTTGCGGGTTCGATTCGCGTCAGCGATAATTTTTTTCCAGATGTTTTTAATAAGTGTTTGTCTAATTTTATTTTAGCCCCATGTTATATAGATCTAAAAAATTAAAAACTATAAAATTTTATCCCACAGAATATCTTTTAACCTTTCCTATCCGGTGGAGTAGTTTAGTAATTGGGATTATTTTAATTTCCTTCCGACACAGGACCCTAAAAGGTTGGGTTGTTGTTGGGTTGTTTTACCTCTGAGCGGCACTTTTTTGCACACCATGGGCTAAATGGCCAGGTCACATGGACCCCGAGGGCTCAGAGAAGGTTGGGGGAGGGGACCCACTGGAACAGCTGTTGGGAGACAGATGGTAGCCTCCTGTCAAGGCCATCCAGCGTGTTCTTTAACCTGCACAGGGTATGGCTCTCCTGCACACGGGGCCACGGCTTTACGTCCCATCCGACGGACGGCGTCCTTTCCAAGCCCATCGGTGTCCCCTACTGACCGTGGGCAGGGCGGGGAATTTTTGCGGAACCCTAAAAGAGTGAATAGGTTTTTTTCTAATCTGTCATTCGTTTTAGAGAGCTAAAGAACGATAGAAAAGAGTGAGAACATTTTGAAAACATTTTAAAGAGTTTTTATTTTATTTGAGAATATGATAAGTGGGCTTTGTTTGGCCGCATTGATAGGATATTGAGATGAGGTGAAGTACGGAAACCGCCTGCTGAGGAGGAGGCAGCGTCTGCTCTTTGCCTAACCGCTACAGTTGAGCAAAAGGGAGAAGAAAGGAATCAATATTATCACAAAAACATACTCCTTTTATCATCAATGTAAACAAGAAATTAAAAAACAAGAATTAATCAAATTAAATAAATAAAAAAATAAAATACCCCCTCAAGCAGCTGTTTGCCACAGAGGTCTGACAGGAGCCTGTCAGTTTATATCCCATAGTAGAAGATCTGACAGGATGGCAGGACCTCAGCAGAAAACAACACGAAAATCCATGCCTTATCCGGGGCTCGAACCCAGGTCCTTTGATCAGTAACCAAGCGCGCTAACCACTCGGCCATGGGACGGTTGATTATTTTAAAATCAATGGTATCATTCAAAGCTCATTTACATTTTTTATAGATGAAAATTTATCGAATATTAAAAATATAAAATTCAAAAGACATCATTTAACAGTTATTTATAGGATGAAAATTGGAAATATAGGATTAAATTATTACTTATATAAAATTAATGAGGTTGATTCACCTAACGCAGCGATTGTCAAGTTCCAGATAAAATTAATCACTTAATATTAAATTGCAAAAGTTGAGAAAAATAAAGAAATTTTTTTTAAGATCTACTAAAAATCAACATAAAAGAAATCAGTATCCGGAATATACTGAGTCATCCAAATCAAAATATTAAACAAACCTGCTGGTCAATCTTAATATACTTTTTATTAAAATTACCTATTTTTAATAAACTTTAATTAAATTTTTCTAAATTTTGAATCCATTTTAATCAAAGTGTTCCTAAATGTCTTTCATTATTGATTATAAAAAAAATACTCTTTTATGGTATCTTAATTTGCTATTAGCGCGTGGTCTACGAACCGAGGAGCTCAGCTGTGTGGAATGTTAAAGAAATAAATAGATAAATAATGGGAGAAGAACCGCAACATCGGCTTCATATTTAATGAAAAGTTGCTGCAAATCCGGGCTTCGAATGCGTGATAATATAAAATATTATTTTAATTTACGTAACAAGACTCCCTAATTCTTTGACGAGTTAATGCGGATACATGCGTAACAGCGATCCTCTGCAGAAGAGTATTAAACAGCCTGCTAATCGCAGGCAAAGAAATAAATTTTTCCCCTTGAGATAGGAAACTTTGTTAAAGATAGCGGAAAATGACGGTCTATCAAAGATATTTCAAAACTCCGAAGTTGCCCTAAGTTATGACGCTGCTCGCCACCCACATGTGGCTCGCACAATTTAAAATTGCTCACGAAGATTATTTTAATTCTGCCGTTTCTTATGGAGTGCTAATTTTTGTAATGTGAATATTTTGTTAATGTGTTATTTATTAGGAACTTAATAAATCATTCTTATATTGAAATATAAAAACACTTTCTTTAAAATTATTTGACAAAAATACTTTAGTAATATTTGGTCATCATATGCAATTTCACATCTGTTACAATAATAAAAATAAATACCCCCTCAAGCAGCTGCTGGCCACAGAGGTCTGACAGGAGCCTGTCAGTTTATATGCCATAGTAGAAGGTCTGAGAGGATGGCAGGCCCTCAGCAGAAAAACGACAATACAGGTATTAAACTAGGTGGTTCGCGAAAAATCTTTAGTTTTCAATGCTCGTGGCAAGTCACCTGTTCGACACCATTGGTTTATGCTATAACCCTTCCTAATACAACAAATCTAATAAATATAAAGGTAATTTCAAATCGTCAATCTATAATACTCAAAATAAAAATACCAACAGAATAAAAACAAAACTGTGTAACTGTAAGAGACATTACTTGAATCTACTATCGAATAGAAATTTAAATATTTAGGCTACAATCTTAAAAATTATTGTGATAATAGATTTAAAAAGAAAATAGAACATAGCACAAACATCAAATAGCAAACAAAAAGTTATTATAAATTACACTGTTCTAGAAGGGAAAATTTTCTTTGATTAATTGATGTGTTCCTAAAGTATTTTGTGTTAGAAATTGAAATCTGAGATCAGAATTGGCCTATCAGGGCTAGTTTTAGAGTTATGGAGATATAACACATCAATTTCATACATATTACTTGGGGAATGAAAAGTCAGGATATGTTACATCAAAAAAGTTGGAAACACTGACTTGTTTGCAATAGTTTATACTCACATGTTGGCAACAATGCAATTCCATTCATTGTTTAGATTAGGGGTTCTTAACGTGGGGTACGAAATAAAATTTTTTGGGGTACGCCGTGAGAGCTCAAAAGTTGCTAGATCTAGTAACAAAGTAAAAATAACCATTGTTATACTATAACTGTAGTTTTATCTATCTATACAAGGGGTACGCCAGTTACATACACATTTCCAGGGGGTACGTGAAGCATAAAAGGTTGAGAACCACTGGTTTAGATAACTACTAGTCTGCCTCTATAAAGTTTATTTTAAAAATGTATAAGTGACAAGATATTTCTGGAATTAACATGTTTTTTTCAAACTGTATTCTAGGGTGTGTAAAGATATTTTATGACAATATTTGTGTAGTTAACATGTCAGGTTTGTGAATGCTTCTATTCTGTTTTTTGTTTTCTTTTGTATTCTAGAAAATGCTCCACCGAAAATATCAAAATAATGCAGACAACTTCTGTTATATCTGCAGAGAGTTCACCTTTGCAAGACACAAGAAAAAAAACACCTGTGTTAAAGAGAGCAAACAAACATTACTCTGGATGTAAAATAGGAGATCAGGATAAGCAGTGGGCCTTTCACTTATGTTGTTCAACTTGCTATGAGAAATTAATTAACTGGTGGAAGGGTAAAGGTAGCACCATGTTATTTGCTGTACCCATGATTTGGAGGGAACCAAAAGACCGTTCCACAGATTGCTACTTCTGTATGACTAGTATCCAGGGGCTTTACCAGCAGAAAATCGAAGAGACATATCGATTATCGCAACTTATCTTCTGCAATACGACCAGTACCACATTCCAAAACTTTGCCAGTTCCACTAACTCCAAGTCAGGAAACATAAGATGAAGAAAGTACTGGTGAAGAGAGTGAGGCACGTGAATCCAGAAAGAAGTGATCCTTCCTACGAGGCTACCATGGATTCAAATCCACATTTTTTAACGCAGGCAGATCTGAACGATGGGAACTGCTGGGCTGCTGTTCCCATCGTTCAGATAGGAATGCTGAATTACCGGGCTCTAGGTTGCAAGAGTGGAATCTTCTCCAACCTAGTGCAAGTAGAACTTTATATAGAAATAGAGAACGGAATTTTGTTGCATTCTTCTCACATGATGGGCGATTGACTTTCTGTAATGATATTGCCGGTTTGATGACAGCTTTAGGCTTTATTCGTGAACCACAAAATTGGAGGCTCTTTAAAGATGCATCTAAAACTAGTTTGAAGGCAGTGTTACTACATAATGGAAAATTAATGACTTCTGTTCCAGTTCCCTATGCTAGTATGGCAAAATAATAATATGAGATTCTAGATACAATGCTCAAATCCATTAAATATACGGATATCAATAGAAATATGGGGGGATTTAAAAATCATTGCCAAGATATTGGGAATGCAACAAGGGAACGCAAAATTTCCTTGTTTCCTTTGTCAATGGGACAGTCGTGACAGAGCATCCCATTACTTGAAGAAAACTTGGCCAATACGTAATTGAAAAGGGGAGCAAAACATTTGCAGAAGCAGATACTTACATCTTAAAAGGACGTGATCCTTCCTCCCCTTCATATAAAACTGGGACTTTTGAAGCAGTTTGTCAAGGCAGTGGATAAATATGGTAGAGGATTTGCCTACCTAACAACAAAATTTCCCCATCTTTCAGAAGCAAAGATAAAAGAGGGCGTGTTTGTTGGCCCTCAAATAAGGCAGTTGAAGAAAGATGTGAAATTTGACGAATCTTTAACAGGGAAAGAGAAACTTGCTTGAACATGTTTTAAGAAAGTTACAGACAATTTTCTTAGAAAAAAGAGATCTAAAGATTATAAAGAAATAGTAAACCAGATGCTGCAAGCATATCGGGATTTAGAATGTAACATCTCTTTGAAAGTGCACTTCCTGCTTCACATCTGGACTACTTTCCGGAAAGCTGCAGTGACGTCTCCGATGCACACGGTGAGAGGTTTCACAAAGAGATTTCGACAATTGAAAAGCGATATGAAGGGACGTGGATGCCTACAATGTTAGCTTTTTTGTTGGATTCTCAAAAGAGACAGCACAGATAAACATAAAAGAAAAAATATTATTTATGTTTGGTATTTCGTTATTTAATTATTCTGGGTTGGGTTGTGGGTTGTTTTACCTCTGAGCGGCACTTTTTTGCACACCATGGGCTAAATGGCCACGTCACATGGACCCCGAAGGCTCAGAGAAGGTTGGGGGAGGGGACCCACTGGAACAGCTGTTGGGAGACAGATGGTAGTCTCCCGTCAAGGCCATCCAGCGTGTTCTTTAACGTGCACAGGGTATGGCTCTCCCGCATACGGGGCCACGGCTTAACGTCCCATCCGACGGACGGCGGCCTTTCCAAGCCCATCGGTGTACCCTTCTGACCGTGGGCAGGGCGGTGAACTTTGCGGAGATAAATCTCAACGCTGACCCAGCTGGGACTCGAACCTGGGAACTACAGATTACGAGCCTGGCGCGCTACCGACTGAGCCACCCCCGCCCCGTTAATTATTCTGTGCTCAATTTATTTCTGTATAATACTCTGTAAAATTTTCTGTATGAATATATAATCATTTTAATATTAAGGAAGCTAAGAATAATCTCTTTTTTTACCTATTATTATTCAATGTAAATCTAGGTATAAACTGAAAAATGAAAAGTCGTCTAACTCGAAAACTATCCCTGATAGAAAACATCTAAGCACAGATCTGAAGTCTTCACTAAAAAACCTTTAAGAATCACACAACTCTTACTTAGAAAAAAGAATTTTTTTTGTAGAACACTGTTATCGAAATTAAAAACAAACATAGAAGATGTACAGAGTGTATAAAACACCACATAATTTTAATTTCAAACGAAATTATAATTGTAAGTTACAGTAGGCAAAAAGGTAAATTCGAAAGAATATTTTACATAAAATTGCACGCTTCAATTCATTTTGAAGAATGTTTTGTTTATATATTTTTATATAAAATTGATGTTTGACGGAACATATGTATTTGTATTATACGAATTTTTTATTAAATTTTGTACAGGTAAACTATTTAGCTTTGTGGATCCAAAGTATATTGAATTGCATTATATGTTCTTGTAAATAAAGAAGAATTACGAAAAAATAATGAATTCGTTTCTTTATAGAAATTTAACAAAATATTTAATAAAAAATACTCTTTTTTTTTTCGTATTTGAACAAGAACGAGTTGTGTTTATGAGCCAATCAGATGTAAGTGACACCCTAAGCGGATTTACTCATTCTTTTACGCAGTTACTCTGAAAATTTATATTATTGTTTTTGTCACTGCACCCTTCTGACACTGAGTAACATTTATTTTCGACCGAAAAAAATGCTAGCAGAGATGTTAACTATTTTCGATCAGGAAAATATTATTATGCATTCATTCTCTGGGTAGAAGATTTATGCAAAATATTATTTGGATATTTCATTGTACAAGCTCATCATAAATTTATTTTTTACAAGACTTATTTAATCGATCCTCATCTTTTAGAGAACAATTGAACTTGGACGCTTTGGCCATCGCTGAGGTTGAGAGCCCAGAGGTATGGATTGTGATGCAAGGAAAAGCCGCTACGAAGCAAGAGGAGACGCTCAAGGAAATCGTCTCTCTCTCCTCTGCTTACATGGGTAAATAAAACACTTTAAAAATATAAATTATTTCTCTGTTTCCTACATATATGAATAAGGAAAAATTTGGGATTTAAAGAGGAAGTGGATCTTTATATCATCTGTTGAAAGCAAGAAACTGGATTTCAGAAGATAAAATCTTTTCCATTACGCGTCTTCTTTACAAGGGTAAGTACGGAGTTGGATTTCAGAAAGAAATTCATCTCTATATCCTTTTCTCTTCTGTAAGTAAACAAAACTTTGATCTTCAAAGAAGAAATCAGTTCTCTGCATACATGGGTAGGTAAACGTTTGACTTTCAAAAGGTTCATCTCTCTGTTTTCTTGCTAAAATTGGGAAGTAAGAAATTAGCGTTCAAAACGGGAGATTAGTTTTCTTTCCTCTTCAAAAATGTATAAGTAGGAGGTTTACTTTTCAAAAGCAAATCATTTCTTCTCTGTCGTCCGCTTACATTGCTAAGCATCATGTTAGCTTTTAAATATAAATCGTCTATGTGTTTTGTTGGCATAGGTAAGAAATTAGTTGACTCTGAAAAAACGTTCCTCAAAGCAAAAGAAGGGGCCGCTTAAAATATGTCTACCATTTTCTTTTTTCCATGAGAATTTTCCATTCCAAAACGTCAGGCTCATCATTTGGAACTAACAAGAAACATCTTGAAATTCATCGAGTCTCTTGTGAAACCATAAATTAGACTTTAAGTAAGTTGTATCCAAAACAGTCGATCGCTGACGTCAACGATAAAGTTGATCCAAGCTTTAGTACACTGAAGTGCCATGGAATTAGGGTTAGCAACCTAGTAACGTTTTGGACCCCCTCTGGCCCTGATAACGGCCGCCACACGACGAGGCAATGACTCCACAAGCTTGCGTAAATGTTCCACAGGTGTGTCGACCCAGGCATCCTCCAGAGCAGAACCACAATTCTCTCAAGGTCGTAGCTGATGGGACACTCTGCCCGACGGTATCCCAAAGAATTTCGATGGGATTTAAATCTGGACTTCTAGGTGGCCAATTCATTATTTCAAAGTCAGAAGAATGCTCCTGCAACCATGCAGTAGTCAACTTGGACCTGTGAGATGAACAGTTGTCTTGCTGGTTGACGCCATCTCTATTGGGATGCATGATGGCCATAAATGAGTGTAAATGGTCAGCCATGAGTTCTACCTACCGGGATGAATTGAGAGTCTTCGGTACACGTACCAAAGGTCCCACAGACATACAACTGAAGACATCCCAGGTCATTACTGAGCCACCACCAGATTGTACTGTTCCGACCTGACGCACAGGATCCATGGCTTCTTGCGATTGAGCCATACCCTCCTCACTCCAGGCTATCCGTTGCCAATTTTAGATAGTCCAGTTTCGATGTTCTTTAGCCCAGGCAAGGCGTTGAGCCCGGTGTCATGCTGTTAGAAGTGGGACTCTCGTAGGTCAGTGGCTCGCGAAGCCGAGACGATGGGAGGTGATGTAGGTGATTTCAGATAATATCTGGCTCCTATCGGTCCGTACGATGCGTGTCAGACGGCAAAGCCCACGATCATTCAAGGCTGATTGTCCTCTGCAGTTTGTCTGGGTGCTTGTTTTTTTGTTAGAATTTTCATATTCCCGGAACACTCTTGAAACTGTCATACGAGAAAATCCAAGTTCATAGCCAATTTCGGAGATCGAATGTACCATCCGTCGGGCACCTATGATCTGCCCTCTGTCAAATGCATCTAAATCCCTCGCCTTTCCCATTATGTTCTCACAACAAATGCTTGAGGAAGCCAAAGCTGACAGCTATATATGACCAGAGTTTCAGCCACGCATGTGCGCAAATGCGGGACCTGTGAGACTGAATTTGGATAACGTCTCCTATCCCTCATTCAGTGGCACCTCAGTCTAGAAGCGCCATATGCTATTTTCAGTGTACGCATAGCCGTCCATCTACATGGTGCAAAGGGAAATGCGATTTATCAGACCAGCAGACATTTTCCTAATCCTTCACAGTCTATACTAAATATTTGACATCATCAAGTCGCAGTTTTGGTGCTGGGAGCGGATGTCGTTTTGGGCATCTATTCTGATTACTCCAAATGATGGAGAATTCGAATCATTGCCCTATTGGAAATTAGTTATTACTATCCAACGTTATATTCGCTAGTGAGTGTTTCAAGCGTTGTTTGCCCATAAATCTGCAAAAGACGTTGTGACCTTGTGTTTCCTACACAATAATTGTTCAATAAATAATTTTGTTGAAGAAACGATTCACCGATGAGATTCCAAGCCCCCCCCCCTCACACTTACATGCCAGTTGTTCTAACCACTAAGCCAGTGGTTCTCAACCTTTTATGCTTCACGTACCCCCTGGAAATGTGTATGCAACTGGCGTACTCCTTGTATAGATAGATAAATCTATAGTTATAGTATAACAATGGGAATAAAATAAAGCATATATAGACATTAAATTTGTATTCATAAATTGCATATATCGATAAAAACAAAAAATGGCATTTTTGCACAGCAGTGTTGCCAACTTAGCGACTTTGTTACTAGATCTAGCGACTTTTGAGCTCTCACGGCGTACCCCACGTTGAGAACCCCTGCACTAAGCTATCACCAGCTCTGTCATTTATCCACTTAGTTGTGATACCACCTAGTTAGTAGCAGGTAGCATGTAACTAGGAGGTGTGGGTTCGCATCGCAATCATCGGTGAATCATTTTTTCCACAAAATTATATCTTGAATTATATGTGAACAACAGGTAATCTGTTAATTTATTGTTGATTAATTCTTGCATTAATAACGCTTTAGCTTGAGGGATTTCTTTATTAAACATATATATATATATTGAGCAATATTGCATTAGTTCACTTTCTTGATCATAGATGGCACCATGAGTGGACAAGGTCAGTGAGATTTGAAAATCACAACTAAGTGCTGATGATAGCTTAGTGGTTAGAGCAGCTGGCATGCAAGTGGGAACCGTGAGTTCTCATCGGCGAATTAAAAATTGTTAAATTATTTAAATAATTTATTTATTATCCACGAAAATTATTTATTAAATTATTTGTCAACAGGTAAATTTTTAATTTATTATTGATTAATTGTAACCATAATTGCACCTTCTGGTCGCTTTGCCTTCACTGCTTGTGTCTCACCATGCCTTTATAGCAACTGCTCTAGAACAACCAGCAAGGCAAGCTCTTTCTAAGATCACACACAGCATATAAGAATCTGAAAGAGGCATGATATTTTTAAATTCCGCCGTTGGACCATTATATAAGTAGGGACTCGGTCAGTAGGGAGAGAGCCAGGATCGCCATTTTGGCAATAGGGCCCTCTGTGCCAGCAACAGAGCGCCAGCAGTGTATCCAGTTCGGGTAAGGTGGGGGAAGAATTGCATTTGGTTAAAGCTCCAGCGCTTCCTAATATGACAACAAGAGACGACGTGGCACAGAGAATCGTGTCGATGTCGATATTGACCGAGATACCCTAAAGCCCACGAAGAAAACATCACGTGACCACATCTGGTGGTTCTTTCGAAGGACAGAACAGTGTTTGAATTAAGAGACAGTTGCGACAACGACAACGAGATCTTCCATATGCCAGGTGGAGTGTCTGATGCCATTTTGTTCTTCAATTCAGCGTTTGGAACTCTGAGGCTCCTTGTAGCCCGCTGTTAAGGTGGCGAGTGACTGCACCGGGTGAGCAGTCATTGATTTGTTGTGTATATTACAAATGGAAGATGTTCGGTGTAAATAAAGTGTACAAATAAGAGTACACCTGAGTTGTTGTTTATCGGCCACTTAGATAGTAGCAACATCCTCACAAGGCAGAGATAAGCCTCTTTCTGCACACACCCTCACACAGTCGATTAGAAAAGAACCTAGTCCAAACAGATCGGGAAGACTCCTGTATGCAATACGTATTACTTTTGTGCCCCACCTGGGCCAGAGTTGAGATTTATCTCTGCACAACTCGCCGCCCTGCTCTCGGTCAATCAGTAGGGGTTACCGATGCTCTTGGTAAGGCTACCGTCCGTCAGATGGAACATTAAGCCGTTGCTCTATGTGCAAAAGAGCCATACCCTGTGCATGTTAAAGAGCACGCCTCGACGGGAGGATACCATCGTCTCTTAGCAGCTGTCCAGTGGATTCCCTTTCTTCAACCTCCTCCAATCCCTCGGGGTCCTTGTTACATGACCATTTAGCCCATTTGGTGCAAAAGTAAGTGCTACTCAAAGATTAAATCACCCAACCCACTCTTCATCTGAGATTGTGAATAATGGTTTCACTTCCCTGAAATGCAAGTCTATTTCGGTTTACTTAAAAACTGCCAGGAGAGTATCATGATTCTCTATAACATTTGTTTCCAATTTTTTTAAAATATTCAACTGTGAAATATCTATTTATTAATAATTTTTTATATAATTAATTTTAAAATTTATTCCACTGATCCTAGATTAAATTATCCTAAAATTCTCTGTAATTCGCCATCCTGATTTTTTTCCTGCCCTGGTCTGACTGTGCTCCTTGCTTTCCTTTTAGCAGTGGACGAGTCCCTGGTGCTCGAAGAAGTGGGCAGGCACCATGCAGCCTCCTGCCTGGAAGTTTATGGCCGCGCTCTCCTCTTCCTCGGAGGCACCATGGCTGATCTCTGCACGAGCGTCGAGAGCCTGCAGGACGTGATCGACACTTTCGAAGATGACCTCCCCGTCGAGCTTCTGAAAGTGCAACACGGTAGAAACCTCCTGCTACACTACCTGACGTCACGCTCATATATGGGGCACGTGATAGCCGGGGTCATCAAGCACCTGGCAGAGGACGTGTTCAGACAGAGCGTTGACCTCACCGTCTCTGAAATACCTCAGGGCGAGGGTTTTGTATACGAAGTTAACGTACGAGCAAACAACAAGCGATGGACCGTCCACGAGAAGTCCGATTTGTATGTCAAGAATCTGTCCCGCCAACCTTCCGACTTGCAAGTGACGGTGTCCACTTTCTGCCGGGCCTTTCCTTTCCACTTCATCGTCGACCGTCAACTGCAGCTCGTTCAGCTGGGGAGGAGTCTCGTGCGAGTCCTCGGTCGCCGGATGCGAACGCGAGGCACGCATCTCCAGACGTACTTCGACATTAAAGAGCCGAAGGTGAAGCTCGACTTCAACGAAATCGCCAACAGGACTAATGTGCCCTATCTTCTGATTATAAAGGAAACGGTCGAGGAATACTCTCAAGTGCTGGTGAGTCATAACTTAAGTTGCATAGTACTTTCTTTTAGGAAATGAAAAGTTCGTTTCATTCTATCAACATGAAAAAGGCAAAACTAATGCTAATAAATTCGGATCTCATCTTAATGAAATTTGTTTCCTTGAATGAGTTTCTGTTGGCTGGCACACAGATCTTTGGTCCGGAATAACACAACCATATGTGGAAATAAATGCATCGTTGATGCTTGCGCATTAAGGACAGAGTGTTTTGCGTACATAAATTTCGGATTGCTCATTTAAAAGCCGGAGTCATAACATCCCATGTTTGAAAGCTTTCGCCAGAAGTCTGTTCTGTGTGTATACAGAATGTATGACCACGTGCACCGTTCTTGAACTCGGGGATATGTACTTGTTACTTTGTGAAGGTCACATCAAAGCTCACCATTCGGCAATATTTCCAGCAGCATGCTAACCAATGCAAGCTCAGATCAAAAACTCAGATCTAGAGAAACAGGTAAATTATTTCGAGGCTCATGCACCGCTGATAGAAGCCGCACATGAAGAGCACGGACTCCTACTCCAGAGGAATCTGTACTGGAGTTGTTACGTGACAACTCCAGTACAGATTCCGTGGGAAGTCAGCTGAGAATGTATCACACCACTGTCCATGAGATTATTCCTGAAGAGGACTTACATCTCTTCCTTTACACAAGATGTTCTGACCTTGTGGAAGGGGGACTATGCCTACCACATCTCTTTTTATGAACCAAATCACTGCAATACAGATCTACCTTCCACGAGAGCATAGAGTGGACGGACGAAGCTCAACTGCATGTAAAGTAATCGGTATTTCTGTTTGCATGTTTAGGGACATACAAACTCGCATGTTACCAGAGAAAGCAGTACCATGTCCATTAATGTATCAGTGTGAGTCAGTATCCTCAGAATCCATAGTAGGCCCATGTTTTCACCTGGCTGATTAAATGCTGCTGATCAGGTGGCGTTTCTTAGCTTAGAACTGGAAGAGATCCTGCATGGTATTCACTGGCGTTACGTCTAATGACTTTGATTTCAGCACGACTAAGTGACTGAGCACTTTGGTATTCAGGTGCAATTAGGGCTAAAATATGATATTGGTTGGGCAATGGATTGGATGTGGCGGATCTACACAATGACCTCTCAAGTCACTGGACCTGAATCCCTTGGATTTGTTCCTGCAGAGCCATCTAAAGAAGACGATTTTCCTGAATCTTTCCCAAGAGCATGATGGGTATGATGGCCATACTGCATGTAGCACTCACCACAGTCGACCTGAAATGTGAGAAAGTGCGCAATCTACCACTACTTGACACCCCGAAGTTGGCTGCAGTATGCATGGTGGGCTGGCTTCGAAGACTTGCCTCTTTAATGCTGTGTCACTGCTTCGTTCTTGTCATCCAATGAAATCACTCTTTCGACTTAGCCTGTGTTACCTGTCTGCTGCTCCTTTGCATTTCTGGATCACAGTTTCGTGTACGAGTGTCAGACAAATAGTGCTCATTATGTCTAGTGATGAATTTTTAATAATGCAGATAAATGAATGATAATTCTCTAGAACCGGAAATGGCGTCAATCAACTTTGACCCCGTTTAATCGTCAACTACGGCCTATGCGATAAAATGTCAATGGGTATTTACTTTAAGCCAAGGAATCACACTATGGATAGTTTGTGTGGTATTTATGAGAGACCTGTATACATTCATGTGGTGCATTGGAATGCACCCTGTCATGAAAATAAATGAAGTGTATTATCACTCCTTCTAGCATGAAAGGATTTTAGGAACTACGTAGAAAAAGGTAACAATGATGAATATGATATTTTCTTAAATCGTATTCTGTAAAGGGGTATATGAATATTTAGTGTCTTTAGTCTCAGTTGTAGAGTTTGTTATATATTTATAGTCCATTTATGAGTTGAGAGAATTAAGTTTTTGACAGATATAAATGACGAATTCGAACCAGAACCCCGGCATTTGCACTGTTATAATGAATCATTGCCAAGCAATTTCGTCATCGTCGCTTCGGGATTCTTTATGACTAGTCGGTTAATATTTGCTCGACACGTGCTCTTTCACTTCCAATGCGCACATGCGCACTTAAGTGCCATTCGTTGTAAACCTTGGTTGCAAAACAAAGTTCACAGCTGCGTTGAGTTTCCACTCCAAATCATCAAATGGAATTGGATTGCCTTGAATATATTTTGCCATTTGTAAACACCAGAGAAGAACAATTCGACAGAAACCTGTCCAATAATCTTTGTGGCTAGGGCAGCGATTCACCACCTCCTATTCAACTTGCAGAAATAGGCATTATCATATAATAGACTATGATAAAGACATCTTTGCATCACAAATCCCAGAAGCATGGTCAAGAAATTTTGTGCCGTGATGTTTTCTTCCGAAGAAATAGTGACCTAGAGATGTAGCATACAGAGGATGCTGGGCAATTGGTTTGAGACAGATGGAAGTCTCCAATCAAGACCATCATCCAATCGAACACATTTCTCCCAATTCCCATTCATCCTCTTTCTTTAAAAGAAAAGCTCAACCCACTAATCTATATATTCGACATTTCAAGACACTCTGACTGATTGAATCAAAAAAGAAATTTGTTCGCGCCTCCAAAATCCTTCAATTCTAAAAGTTACAAACTTTGGAAAAGGGAAAAAGAAATGATGGAACGAAAAAGATAATGCAGGCAAACGATTTCATTGAATCTTGAAAAAATGTTGTTCTCAAGAAAGGCACTGCATTCATTAGACACACGAGGTGATTTGAGGTCGGGGAGTGGATTGGATCAGTCTGTAGTGTGCCTCGCCCGTAATCAGCAGTTCCCAGGTTCCACTTCCATTTATACCAGATGAGTTGAGGTTTTGTCTCTTCATCTTCCCCTGCGACGTTAAGCAGTGGCCCCATGTTCGGGAAAGATCCATACCCTGTGCACGTTAAAGAGCATGCTGGATGGCCTTAAAGGGAGGCTACCATCTATCTCCTAACATCTGTACAGTGAGTCCTCTTCCCCCAGCTTTCTCTGAGCCCTTGGGGATCCTTGTGACTTGTCCATTTATCCCCTTTTCTACAAAAACTTACGCTCAGAGGTAAAACAACTGAGCCCCTCTACTGCCAATGCATACACTTCTTCATGCATCTCTGTTTCTTTCTAAATGCGATCTTGTAATTTAATGCATGCCCACTTTTTGCACTAATTACACTTGTCTTATTGTTTCCATTTAAAGCCTCCTTTGAATGTTTACCCCAGCAACAGAGCAATCAGCTTGTTTGGCTGCAGAGAAAAGGACAGACAGATACACATCTCAATCATCAATGGGCTAAGCATGTCCAACCAGACTCCAGACTATAATTTAGTCCTCCTAACAGGTCTTTTGCTGCATTTATATTCTAATTTACACAATAGGTCAATTCTAACAAAGTTCTGTTTGACATTGTCTGCCCACCCCACCTCCTCCTAGGTTTATCCATTTTCCTGAGGCCATTAGGCCACTGTTATAACCCTACTAGCTAAGCTTTAATCACGCATAAGGGCAACACGGCCAAGCCAATGTTATCTTTTTCTGAACATTATGCTACTCAAACGTGGTTGCAGACTCCTTCGCCTAATCTCATCATTACTTACAAAGCTAAACCATCTAATGGCCAAATGTAAGCATTTAAAATGAAAAGCATCACTTTTTCCCGTTATCTTGCCTACAGGGAATCCAAATTTCGCTTCAGGAAGGTTCAAACTGTTATAAAGACTAATTTTAATCTTTAGGTGAATGTACCTACTTTTCCATAATATGACCACAGATTCTTAAAAGTCCTAGCAGCAATAACACTAACCCCATGCCACACGTTATCAGTATCTGTTACGAAGCTTCCGAGATAATTAAACTGAGACACTTGCTCAAAGGCGAACAATTCAAAACAATCGAATCACAACAACCTGCCTCACCATTTTTATCACTTTAGTTTTCTCCCTGTTTATCACCAAAACTACTCTATTACCAGTCTTGTCAACAGATCATCAACATTATTTACGAAAAGGGGAACATAACCAAAATATGAAATTTTCAAATCTCCATACAGTTTATACCAAAAATCTTGCCGTGCAATTAATTGCTTTCAACATAATCAGTAACCAAACCAAACGGAAAAAGAGATCAAATGTACTTTCTTCTATCTCCATGAGCAATGCTAACCAATTCCTTACATGCCTTACGAACTATCACACAAAACACGGTGTTATTATAAAGAGGCATCATTTATGCTAATTAACTTGTCAGGTATGTCATATGATTTCACGATAAACCGAAAATTTTCACGATCAAAGGAATCAAACCCGTTTTTAAAATCAACAAAATCCGTAACCACAACATTCCGAAACCCTAAATGTTTTCAAGAATCTAAGGGGGGAAAAAGTTTTTTACATCCCCTACCACTTTTGAATCCGCATTGTTCATTACGTAGTTGTATATCAATCAATTTCTCAATTGTATTAATTACAATAATGCAAAGAACTTGACGTGAAACAGAAAGAAATTCCCCTACATTTGTCACAAGATCTGAAATTCCTTTTTAAAATAATAATAATAGCTGTGCTAAAATCTTTAGAAACAACACCTTTATCGTAAAACAGTATTTAAAAATCTTTAAGTGGTAGCTAAACATAGCGGAATTTTTTGCACAAAATGGGCGAAATGGACAGGTCAAAAGGACCTCGAAGGCTCACAGAAGGTTGGGGGATAGGACCCACTGGAATAATTATTGAGAGACAGATGTTAGCATCCCGTCAAGGGTCTCCAGCATGGTCTTAAACGTGCACAACGTACCGCTGCCCCGTACACGGGGCCACAGCTTAACGTCCCATCCGACGGACGGCGGCCTTTCCAAGCCCATCGGTGTCCCCTACTGACCGTGGGCAGGGCGGGGAATTTCGCGCAGATAAATCTCAACGCTGACCCAGCAGGGACTCGAACCTGGGAACTGCAGATTGCGAGCCTGGCGCACTACCGACTGAGCCAGCCCCACCCCTACCTCTTGTTAAAGTTATTTCTGATAGTTCAGATACAGTAATGAAAGTCTTTAAAGAAAGTAATGTAGTTAAAATAACTCTTACCCGACTTTTTCATCTGAACTAGAGATGTCAATTTCCTTGGCGCTTCTACATGACCTGGCTACTCAGTTTCAGATCAGTGTGAACTCTCGACTATCGTTTTTTTTTTCCCTTACTTAGTAAGCGTGACAAAATTTAATGGTCGCATTCTCCTTTCCCCTTCAGTAGTATTCCAATCTTCGGTTTGCGTCTCCTCTCTAGAGCTAATTTTATTGTGATTCATGTTGAACGCCACCGTCCTTTAAAGCTTTAATTAAAATCTTGTCCCCATTCTGTTGCACTTTCAGTTAAATTGAGATCGATTTGAACCTGTCAAAATTCTGAGAATGAGTGGAATAAAGGTAAAAATCCTTGGTATTCCTACTAAGGAATCCGAAATGTACATAAATCTGGTATCACCAGCGCGCGAAAAAACGAAATAGTTTGGTGAAGGTGAGACATTAGCATAGGTGGAAGAACGAAGTAAGTGAGTAAGGGCTTAGGAAAAGAAACTAAACCTCGTGCTGCCTTCAGCTTCACTCCTCGCCCTGCCCATGGTCAGTAGGGGACACCGATGGGCTTGGAAAGCCGCCGTCCGTCGGATGGGACGTTAAACCGTTGTCCCGTTTGCGGGAGAGCCATACCCTGTGCACGTTAAAGAACACGCTGAATGGCCTTGACGGGAGGCTACCATCTGTCTCCCAACAGCTGTTCCAGTGGGTCCCCTCCCCCAACCTTCTCTGAGCTTTCGGGGTCCATGTGACCTGGCCATTTAGCCCATGGTGTGCAAAAAATTGCCGTTCAGAGGTAAAACAACCCAACCCAGCCTTCAACTTCCTGAAATGTTGATCACCCAAGGAAGCTAACAAGAAGCTAGAGAGAGACAAAATATTACACTAGACAACAAATTGAAACTTTTTTTATAGCATTGGTCAAGTAGGATGATTTTTTCTACTAATTTTGGAGTGTTGAATTCAAATATGGCTGTGAAGAATGGGCAGCACGTTTAGTTTCTTTTTTAAATTACGGATTAATGTATTTCAAATTTCAATGAATACGCATGGGAAACGAAAATAAGTGTGATTATTTTATTAAATTGCAACTTAAAACTCATTGATTAATTACATGATTACAGTGAAAGAAAGTTAGAAACATCTTAGTTAAAGACCATCATCATCATCCTCAAGCAGCCATGGGCTACGGAGGTCCAACCAGACCGTGCAATTTAGTTCTCCAAGCAAGTCTATCCTGAGCTACATCTACTGCATCTGGCCACTGCATACCAATTCTAATAAGGTCCTATTTGACATTTTCTGCCCACCGCATCCTAGGTCTCCCCCTCTTTCTGAGACTTTTATGCACACTGTTCATAACCCTATTCGCCAATCTATAATTATCCATACGGGCAACATGGCCAAACCAGCGGAGTATGAGATATAAACACCGAGTCACATATTAGAGTTGGTAAGGCTTGTAGCGATTGTTTTAGCATTGCTACTGGAGTTAGACAAGGCACATTATCTTGGGCATTAGGTGGTTTGACTTTGTTAATAATGATGAGGTTAGACGAAAGAGTCATCAATCACCGCTGAGCAACATGTGGTGATTGCGTTGGTTTGGTCACGTTACTCTTATACGACACTACAGATTGGCAATTAAAATTATGAGAGTGTGCCTAACAGCCTCATAAAAGGAGGGAGACTTTGAACATAAGTTTGTCTTTTTAATATCCTTTAACTTTTCTTCTGATTTAAAATACTGACCTAAGTCTAATTATTGGTATGAAATGCATTTTTTTAAGCTCAAATAGGATTTATACACCTTGGAATCGATTCTAAAATAGCTAAAATAGTCATTTTTAAGTTTTGGGCTGGATATTTTGGAACCGATTCCTATTTATAATATTGTTTCCCATGAGAACTTACTCTTTGTTTAATGTTCATCATCATCATCATCGTCGTCGTCCTCCTCCTCCTCCTCCTCCTCCTCCTCCTCCTCCTCCTCCTCAAGCAGCCATGGGCTACGGAGGTCCAACCAGACCGTGCAATTTAGTTCTCCAAGCTAGTCTATCCTGAGCTACATCTACTGCATCTGGCCACTGCACACCAATTCTAACAAGGTCCTGTTTGACATTGTCTGCCCACCGCATCCTAGGTCTCCCCTTCATTCTGAGGCCTTTAGGCACACTGTTCATAACCCTATTCGCCAATCTATAATTATTCATACGGGCAACATGGCCAAACCAACGGAGTCTCTCTCTGCAAAATATGCTGCTTAAAGGAGGTTGCAAACTCCTTTGCCTAATCTCATCATTAGTTACAAAGTTGAACCACCTAATGCCCAAGATACTGCGTAAGCATCTGAAATCAAAAGCATCTAGTTTCCTGTTATCTTGTTTGCAAAATGTCCAAGTTTCACCACCATAACTAACCCTAGAAAGAACCAAACTATTATACAGTCTAATTTTAGTCTTTAGGTGTATACGCCTATTTCTCCACACTCTCCATAGATTCCTAAAAGTCCCGGCAGCAATCCTTATTCGTCTGTTAATCTCATGCCGCACATCACCATTATCTGTTACATAGCTCCCAAGATAATTAAACTGTGACACCTGCTCAAGACTGCAACCATTCAGATTAACTGAATCACAGCCTGCCTGACCAATTTTCATCACTTTAGTTTTCTCTCGTTTATAACCAAACCTACTCTACTACCAGTTTCATCAACAGCTCGAATGAAAGAGTTCATCTCATCAACATCATTTGCCAAAAGGGCTAAATCATCAGCAAAATCTAAATCAGAAATTTTCGTATCTCCAGTCAATTTAAGGCCAAAATCTTTCCCTTGAAGTGAATTTCGCATAACATAATCAATAACCAAACTAAAGAGAAAAGGAGACAAAATGCACCGTTGTCGAACACCAGAAGTAATGCTAAACCAATTGCTACAAGCCTTACACACGACTCAGTGTTCTGATAGAGAGCTTTCATTATGTTAACTAACTTGTCTGGTATACCATATGATTTCACAATCAACCACAAATTATGACGATCAACAGAGTCGAAAGCCTTTTTGAAATCAACAAAGCTAGCAACCAAAGGTTTCTGAAACTCTAAACATTTCTCAGGAATCTGCCTAAGTGAAAATATCAGATCCACATTTCCCCTACCACTTCTGAATCCACATTGCTCATCACGCAATTGACTGTCAACCAGATTCTTAAATCTATTAAGCACAATCATGGAAAGAACTTTACCTGGAACAGAGAGTAGGCTGATACCCCTATAGTTATTACAAGAACTGCAATCACCTTTTTGAAAATAGGGATAACAATAGCTCTGGTAAAATCCTTAGGAACCATGACTTTATCATAAACGATATTCAGAATTTCAGTCATCCAAGTGGTAACCGAAACATTCCCAGCTCTAAGCATTTCCATAGTAATTTCATCTACCCCTGGGGATTTATGAAGTTCAATTTTGAAATAGCCAAAATAACTTCAGATTGTGTTATAGGGCCAACATTAAAGCCACCAATGCATCTATCATTATTGCAAACAATACGAGTAGAACTAACCCCATTGTTTAGAATATCACTGAAATGCTCAGCCCACCTAGCCATGACAGAATTCTCACCTTCTGTAACCTTACCTTGTTTATCCTTCAATCCCTGTATACCTGTCCGTTTTCTACCACACAAAACATTAACTATCTGGTACAGCTCTCTGTTGTTGTGCTGTCTAACTGCTTCCTCGGCTTTGTCAGCCAAGCCATCAAGCCAAAGATTCTTATCAGCAACTAACTGATCTTTTACACGTTTATTACGTTCTCTGTAATGCTTTCTATTAGGACTAGTAGGGTATTGATGAAGGACATTCCTGCAGTTCTTTCTTTCCGAAATAAGTTCAAGTGCCTTATCACTCAGATAATTCTGTCTCTTCTGCTCCTTTTTTCCTAAAAGAATACAGTTAGTATTCCTTTAGAAAAAAAAAACACGCTGAATGGCTTTCCAAAAAAGCCTGTTTAAAATGATCCCATTCTTCCTCAACTTCAGTAGTAAGCATACCATGACTGTCATAATGACTAAGTAACCTATCATGGTAAGCTTTGGCTATAACTGGGTCTTTCAGAGCTTCAGTATTAAAAGTAATTTTTTTAACCCAGCACAACACCTTTTCAGTTTAAGTTGCAAGACACTTTTAACAAGGTAATGGTCAGATCCAATTTCATCTCCCCTATATGACCTAGTATTCCTAACAGAAGTAGCCCATTTCCTGTTAATTAATATATAATCAATCATATTCTTATGCAGCCCATCTGCGAAACCCATGTTACT